>CM047910.1:9709151-9893249 GCA_026229545.1 Pistacia atlantica | reverse complement strand
CGTTCCATGAATCCATACTCGATTAGGATATCTCAATGGAGGGATTTTACCTGCATGGTACGTATGATCTGAAATGGGTTCGATGAAGTATTTCTTCATCGTGGTTTAGGGACTATGGCACATTGCTAGATGTTTACCATAGTCGTTGGGCCTCGGACGGGTTTCCGGATTCATCCGAGCCGGCTCACGGCTAATCCACGGTGGACCTACATGGTCACACCAATAGCCTTGAGAAGTTAGAGAATGATGAGAGAGAGAAATGATTATCCGAAGAGGGCTAGCACCTTCCGAGGGTAATAACGGGATTTCTATATTAATAGTTACATAGAAAACAATTTGTGACATTTAAGGGTTAAAACGGTCAAGCAATAATTAATTATATTTAATTATTATATCTTAAAGTGTTAAGATTAATGAGATGAACAAAAATAACCTTTTAATAGTTAAAGGGTAAAAAGGGTAAATTTATGGGTTGTTAATGTAAACTAGTTTAGTTTACATGGGCCCTTGAATAATATTGATTATTCAAAGGGTAGCATATTAAATTCGTGGGGTCCCTTTATAAAATAAGATTTTATTGGGCTTGGAAGTGAAAAATAAATAATTGTAAAATAGCCCAAGTATATATAAGTGCAAAGGTTGCATTTTTGTTCATTATTCACTTGTTCACTCAAACACAAACTAAAAGCTCTCTCTCCCTAGCCAAGGCCACTCTCTAATCCTCTTAAGGTGGTGTTAAAGTGTGGAGGTTTCATCCTTTTGAAGCTAATCTTCATCAATCCAAAGCAAAGGAGTAGGTATAATCTCATATCCAAGCTTTGCATGTAAACCGTTTTTTTAATCCATGCTTTCATGCTTTCATTGTCCATCTCCACCACTCTTCATGCATGCTGAATCTTTCAATACTACAATTTTATTTTATTAAAATTGAATTAATATTTGAAATGTTAACAAAAAAAATTGAATTGAATTGAATTATTGATATTTGAAAAGTTAACTAAAAATAATTACATTTATTCATTTATAAATTATTAATTATTTATTTGAAAAGTTAAATAAATAAAACAAAATAAAATAAAAAATAAAAAAATAGGGCTAACCCGGCCCGGCCCGCAGCCTAACCCGACGAGTTAGGGTTGGTGGGCCGGGTTGGGCCAACCATTTTCCCAAAAATGGTGGGCCTAACCCGGCCTGCCTTTGTTGGCGGGCAAGTTAGGACCAACCCGTCGCGGGTCGGGTCGGGTTACTTTTCCACTACATAGATACCAGCATTGACCAATATAAACTTTACTGAAGAAAAGACCTGCATCATTCTTAGTTTAAGGCTACAGATAACAGCGTTGACCTGTATAAACGTTGCTGAGGTAAAGACTTTTATATATGGGATTCAGGCAGGAAAGAAATTAGAAAAACCATAAACCTTGCCGGTTGATACCATATAAAAACCAGTACTAATGCAAGGACCAAGCCTGTATTAATTATCTTTAATTTAAGGACCGAGACTGGGCCAATATTAGTTATCTTAATGTAAGGACCGATATAATATTAATTATATAAGGACGAAGCCAATATTAGTATCTTGACATGGTTACGAGATAGAGTGAAAACCTATTGGAAGGTCTCAATTTTATCAGTGGAATTATATATGCAAGAAAAATAAATGAAAAATAGAGTATTTCTAAATAAGTTTCGCAATAAAATCTATTATGTCCATTCCACATACTTGTAATTCATGTTTAAATTTATGTGGTATAAGAATATCAGTTCTTATTCAAATTTATTCTGGTATTATAAGACAATATTAAGTCTTCTTTTGCTTGGTGCATGTGTTTAGAATTTAGTTAATTATTTGGCCGTTGAAAATGTAATGAAACAATACCAGGAAATTGGATCTAGCAATATCAGGTAGAGAGTACTAAAGAGATAAGAATTGCGATAGTGATTTCGTGAGCAGCTAGGGTTTTCTAAAGCCTTGAAATGGATATACATGAAACTTTGAAGATATAATTAAATTTTAAAATCCCACATGGCCTAGAAGATACAACTCTCAACCTGAACTTTCATTTATAAAATGCGTCAACTGCCTGGTTATAAGTATGGAGTCCGCGTGGAGAGCACAAAGCGAACTATTCTTTCGCCTTTTACTAAAGAATACCGTGTGCTCGCCACTCTTAAAACGGCATACCTCTATTTTTGGAGGGGTTGTTCTCTCTTGAGTGCAGCTCCCTATCAAATCTAGTTGTGAAAATTGCTTTTTATTAATATTATCATGCTTAATTTTTTGAGGGTTGTTATGCTTTATAAGTACAGCCAGACTGTGAATGTAACAAAACCTTGATTTGGTTTTAGAGGCGAAGGGAACTCCAAACATACACAGTTTCCGTTTCAGATTTATTGAACGATCATTTGTTGATGGGTACTTTTTGCAATCCAAAATTTGGTTGGTTAGCAATAGCTAGAAAGTTCAGGTCCAGTTAAGCAGTGCTGCCTAAACAAAATTCCTTGAAGCAGTTATGGTGAGAGAAATCAACATACATAGTCATAAGTCAGTCTACTGATAGCAGAAAATCAGCGACTAGTACTTCAGTATGTAATTAATGAAAAAGAGCTTTCACATTATTGCTAAACCAGAAGAATAATAAATCAAAAAAATCACGTATGAATTGGCATAAATAAAGGCATCAATGTTTGGCCTAGTTTCTCCCACATTGATTAAGCAACAGAAGAGAAAATGCAGAGTAGAGCTATAAAAGAACAATTGAGCCAAAGGAACAAAGCATACCTTTCTCGGCCTTTTGGCTAAGATCAAGTGTAGTATCTGTTCTTATCAGTTTAATATCTGATACGTGGGACATTGTCCCACATGATATTAAATTTATTTTTTTAGGGGGAGGATCCACTACAGTAGCTTGCTATTGGGTTCCTTAAGGCGTCGTCCCATGCTTTGCACTACTGCAAGGGCCTGGCGCACCCCAGCCAAATGAAGTTTAAATTACAATCTCTGAAAGTATTTTTATGCAAAAATCAATAATGCCAAGATTCTATTTCTTAAGTTTACATAATTTTTTCAATGTGGGTGGGTGGTAATGGCAGTTTCCTGCTGGATAATTTTAGTTTATATGAAGATGGAGATGGTGATGATAGTAAATATTGCCAGCCATAATAAAAAAAATATATATTTAGGTGATTTTCAATAAAGCTCAATGCATAGTTAGTGTTTTTTTATCCACCTTCATGGTCCGGCCCCTCAGAAGAATTGAACCTGGGATTGTAGGTTGAAACTTTTTATCTTCAACCCTCTAGATTCGCCCTTACCGTTTGGCTATCCATGGGTGAGTTGCATAGTCAGTTTTATGAAGATGAATGACTAAATATAAGTTGTTTTATGTATAAACTTCTCCATGTTATTTGATGAAACTCTGGTTTTGTAATATAAGACTAGAAAGCTCTTTTCACATTTTTGTAATCAACCAACTACCCATTTTATCATAACAGTTTTATTTTCATAATATGTAATTCTGACTCAAACTATCATGCTCTTCTAATTAAATTAATGCTCTTTTAGTTGATATTTGTGAAGTGCGTATCATGCCCTTTTAATTTCACACCTTTTTTTTTTTTTTATAGAATATGATAAAATAAGAATCTACAATCTAAACAAATATTAATGTTTTGTGGTGTAGTTGGTTTCACTAAAGGTCTCCAGTTCGAGTCTGAGCAAACTAAAAATTAAATTATAGTTCAATTTTCAATTTTTACATAACATCTTGAGTCAGTTTGGGTCTAAGACACCTATATTCTTTTTGCCTTTGAAGACATGTCATATTCTAGACGGTAGAATGGTTTTCTGGATTCTAATTGGTGATTGATGATATCAGCATATGTAAGTCCTTATTTTAGACATATCACTCTGATCATGATCTGCTCAATCAATCATCCCTACTAACATTCTCATCTGATCATCATCCCAACCCGCTAACTAATGGTACCTAAAATTTGCGTTCTCTTTTTTATCAGATTTGTTTATATAACGTCAACCTTAATGCATGATTATTAGTATTTTGATTCAATAAATTGTATTGATTCTATTTACACGATAACTGATCTAAAATTGGATCCAAATTTCTTAATTTATATGGGAATTTATATTAATTGTTGCAGTATATGGAAATTTATATATCTTTGTCACAGTATTGTTGTTCTAAGTTGATGCTGTAGCCGGTTCACTTGATGCCTCTGGCTCCGCATTGCTGAAACGTGACACAGGTGTGAAGGTTTTTCAGGGGCAAATAGATATGATGAAATTGTAAACGAAATTGAACACCAACATGAGACTAGTAAAGAAGCTTCTGCTGTAGAATACATGACCTAGCTCAAACACCATTAAATGACACACAGCCAGTCCCAAAATAAAGCAGGATTAATCAACTTAATCTTTTCGATTGCAAACAAGTGAATCCTTCATAATCGCTTTGCAAAATACTGAAGCTTTTGTGCTCTCATGATAGCCCTTCTGGTAGTTCTATCCTACATTGATTATCCATATTTTGGAATGAATATAGTGAGCTAAGAAGGAATGTCTTATAATGTTTATGAGCATCATCTAACAGGTTCAAAACTTTAAAACACTACGGAAAGTAAGGAGAAATACTAAACATATCAAATTATGCCTTGGTGTAGCTTTTGTTGTAATGTTGTTCAATTCTATTTATGTTGTGAGTGTTTAATTAGTGATATTATTGCTGGATTTATTGAAACCATGAAGTTAAATTAATATATATGTTGCTGTCATTGCAGCAAAATTCTGAGAAAATTAAGAAGTCCTTCAATACAGCCGCAGTAGTTGGAAAATTTAATGTGCAGGTTGTACTTGTATATCTCAACTGCTTTATTCTTCTAACCTATATTTCTTGACATGATTGACTTCTTGGAAATGCTGTAGTAACTGATCATAGCATTGGTTGAAATTTCTATTTATATGCTTTAGTAACCTATAATTTTCAAGTAGGATGTTGTCACATTTTATATTGTTGGCCTAATTTTTCCCCACCTTGTTGAAACAACTGAAGAGACAAAGCAAAATATAGGTATAAAAGAAGAATTGAGAGATGGAGAAAAGCATAACTTTCTCGGCCTTTGGGCTAAGATCAAGCGTAGTATCTGTTCTTATCAGCTTGATGTCCGATAAGTGGGACATCGTCCCACATGTTATTAAATTTATTTTTTTAGGGGAAGGGCTCGCCACAGTAGCTTGCTACTTGAGCCATGCGTCGGCCCTTACGTTTCACTACAGCAAGGGCCTGGCACACCCCTTCCAAATTCTAGTTCTACTTCAATTCTGTGTTTAACAGGAGGTCATTTTCCAGAGCAATTGTCCACATGCACCACAAACAAAGAGCTAACAATGTTTTATTGTGCTTGACCATAAAATAAAAGTGGAGTATCTAAACTGTTTGTTAAAAATGTCATGCAGAAACTGCTGTAGATGTGTCTGGACCATCTTCACTAACATTCTCCTCTGTTTATGACTCTCCCGGCAAGAGTATTTTCATAACGTTCTCAGTCTGTTTTCGACTTCAGCAAGAGCAATTTTATAGCATTTCTCACTGTGTTTTTTACTCTCCCGGCAAGTGCATTTTATGTTAGTGAGTGAACAAAAACTCCTTGAAGCAGTTCTGGTGAGAGAAATCAACATACATAGTCATAAGTCAGTCTACTGATAGCAGAAAATCAGCGACTAGTACTTCAGTATTTAATTAATGAAAAAGAGCTTTTATATTATTGCTAAACAAATAAAAAAAATCATGCATGAATTGGCATAAATAAAGGCACCAATGTTTGGCCTAGTTTCTCCCACATTGATTAAGCAACAGAAGACACAATGCAGAATAGAGCTATAAAAGAACAATTGAGCCAGAGAACAAAGCATACCTTTCTCGGCCTTTTGGCTAAGATCAAGTGTAGTATCTGTTCTTATCAGTTTAATATCTGATACGTGGGACATCGTCTCACATGATATTAAATTTATTTTTTTAGGGGGAGGATCCACTACGGTAGCTTGCTACTGGGTTCCTCAAGCGTCGCCCATGCGTTGCACTACTGCAAGGGCCTGGCGCATCCCAACCAAATCAAGTTAAATTTCATTCTCTTTAAATATTTTTATGCAAAAATCAATAATTAAAAAAAAAAAAAACAACATTTCGGTGATTTTTAATAAAGCTTAATTAGTCAGTGGCTTTTTTTATCCACAGCCGCGGCACCTCAGTAGAATTAAATGTGGGGTTGTGGGTTGAAGACCTAGCAAATCTGGGGTATGAGTTAATGTAATTAAGACCTTTGGAATATTGCTCATATCCGGCCCGTCCGTTATTTTCACGGGTGGGCCGGGTGATCCCCGTGGGTACCCACAGTTGCCCACACATAATTAAAAAAAAAAAAAAAAAATCAATAAGGTAAAGTGAAGACCGAGGAAGAAGAAATCAACAATTTCTTTAAATCCCAAACAACAAATCAATAATATCACATATTCTCCTCTTAAACAACAAATATTTTTCAACAAAGAAAAACCAATCAACATTCATACCAACAAAAATAAACCCACAAATCAACAAGAGAAGGCATGATCAAGCGGTGAAGTGATTGTCGTTCGCCGACAGCCTTCCACGGCGCCAACACATGCTCACCCTCACCGGTGGCCACAATGGAGATTATAGATCTATAGAGGGAGAAAAAGATGAAGAAGAATTGGAGAGAGGAAGAAGAAGAAATATGAAAAAGTGGAGAGGGAGAAAAAGATGAAGACGAATTGGAGAGAGGGAGAAGAAGAAGAAATATGAAAAAGTGGAAAGGGAGAAAAAGAGAAGAAAAATTGGAGAGAGAGAGAAGGAGAAGAAGACGAAAATGAAAGAGAAAAATGCGGAGATGAAAAATAATAAAGAAATAAATGGAGAAAAAAAATAAAAAAGAAGAAACCCTTTAGGGAAAAATTTTAAAAAATAAAAGAAACAGGGCTGCGTTTGTTTCACATTTTGGGAATACTACTTTTAGTATTCCCAAAAAAGTTAAACAGTAAAATTTCCAAAAATTCAGGGCTCCGTTTGGTTCAAAATTTAGGGGTTTTGGGAAAAGTTTCTTGAAAAAAGTTAAATTGGGCGGATATTACAATATAGAATTTATAAATTAATAAAATACCCTTTATGTTTGTTTTTTTACAAAATACCCCCTATAATAAAACATTAAAAGTTAACAAAAATACCCCTAACCCACCCTCAAACACCCCCAGCCGGCGACCACCACCAAGAGGTGGCCGAGTCGCCGTATGGGCGCATGACCAGTTGGATCTTGCCGGTCATGCGTGCTGCTAGGAAAGGCCTAGCGGCGATCCACGGAGGTGGATCTGGCGGTACCCTGGCGATCTGCGTATTTCCTCTCAACGACGGCCAACAAACGGTCGTCGTTGCTCTCAATTGTTCCCAAAAATCTGGGCTGCGTTTGTTTCACATTTGGGAATACTACTTTTAGTATTCCCAAAAAAGTTAAACAGTAAAATATCCAAAAATTCAGATTTTTGGGAATACTCCTCCCAATATTATTCAACTTTTTTTAAACCCCTTAAATTTGATAATTTAATTAAATACCCCTAAATATTTTTTTAAATTACAAAAACACCCCAATAATCCACATTTACCAGATTCCGGCCAGATTTTTGTGGACTAGATTTTTGTGGACCATCAACGACGACCGTTTGTTGGCCGTCGTTGAGAGCAAATATGACGGATGCAGTGCGTGGCGATCGGCCGTAGATCAGCCTTTTCCGGCCAGATCCACCGTGGATCGGCCGGGAAAAGGCCATAGCGACGCATGACCGGCAAGATCCAACCGGTCATGCGCCCATACGGCGACTCGGCCACCTCCGGTGGTGGTCGCCGACTGGGGGTGTTTGAGGGTGGGTTAGGGATATTTTTGTTAACTTTTAATGTTTTGTTATAGGGGGTATTTTGTAAAAAAATAAACATAAAGGGTATTTTATTAATTTATAAATTCTACATCGTAATACCCGCCCAATTCAACTTTTTTTTAACTTTTTTCAAAAAACTTTTCCCAAAACCCCTAAATTTTGAACCAAACGAAGCCCATGTGACCTGCATGACCCGACACGGGATGTATTTCCTTACCCGTTTGACCCGTATCCGTTATTACCCGGCCTATACTTTCCAGCCCGCCTGTTTGCCAAGTTTGGTTGAAACTATTTGTAACCTCCTTAATTTGCCCGCTAGGCTACCCATGGGTGGGTTGCATAGCCAATTTTATGAAGATAAATGACTAAATAATATGTTGCTTTATGTCTATAAGCTTATTTAAAGCGTTAAAAATATGAAAACAAATATCTAGACCTACAAAAAACTTGCTATTAATATATATATATTCTAAACCCACATCATATTAAAAGTTTAAAACTCTCTTCACTCTTCTTCTCCACAGCTTCACTTGCTTTTTATGATTTTATCCCTAAAATTATTTACTCTCTCATTCTCTCTTTCCCTTTCTCATAAAACTTTTCAAGACTAAAATTGTTGAAGCTTTTACTACTTAAGGTGTCACAATTAGCTTCGTTTTCTGTTTTATCAGTTTTTAGATGTGTATTGCTTGTTTCAATTTAGTTTATTTTAAAGGTTGAATTATGTTTGATTTTTGAAGGTTTTTTATTCTAATTTGAGGGAAAAAGACATAGATCTTGTGAGTTTATTTTGGGTTTTATGTCTAAGAATATTTATGGGTGCGTTTGATTTAGTATTTTGGATAGGATTTTAAGGGATAGTATTGGGTTATTGGATAGAAGAGTATTACGAGGTAAATTTTAAAAATTTGTGAAAAAGCCCTTAGGTTTACTAATTTAACTAAAGACCCTAACATATAAAATGACAAAAACACCCCCACCACCTGCAGTGGCAGATTCCGGCCACCACCGCCGGAATCTGGTCGGAAAATTTTGTTCGACGCAGACCGGTCGGATCTGTGCCGTAACACGTCGTTATGGCCTTTTCCGGCCAGATCCATGGTGGATATGGCGGAAAAGGCCGGATCTGATGCATTATGGCGTATGGCCGAGCGTCGAGAAAAAGGCCAAGCGAGGGCCATCAAACCGTGGCCGATGACCAAAGATCTGGCCGTCGTTTTCTGATCAATGCGGCCCGATTTGGCCGTGCGTTGACCGTCAACAGCGACCATTTCTTTGGCCGTCGGCCGGCGGCCGCATCGGCCTTTTTCGGCCGGAGATACGTAGGTGGATCTAGCGGAAAAGGCCACAGTGGTGAACTTAAGGCCATTTCTCGGAAGAATTAGGCCGTTATGCAGTTCCGGCTATCACCAGCGGTGGTTTCCAGGAATCGACAAGAATTGAAGGGTTGATGGGGGTGTTTTTGTTAATTTTTAAACTTTTTTTCAGGGGGTATTTAGTGAAATTAATAACCTTATGGGGTTTAAATGTAATTAAAAAAATAGGGTAATATTTCTGGAATAATGTGCCAAACATTATTTGGAGAATAGGATCCAGAATAGGGATAAAAATATAAAGCCAAACATACAGTATGTTTTCCCAAATTAAAACCTTAACTATATTTTAAAGGACGTTATTCTTCACCCACCACTTTCCTATATTTCAAACGTCACCGTTTAACTGCTCAAAATTATTAAAGAAATTTGAGTCACTATCTATGTTTATACCAAGAAAACTCTCTCTTTTTTTAATTAATTCATATTAAAAGTCAATGCAGCATTAACTTAATTTAAGTTTTGGTTGACTTTAGCTTAGGTTAAATCTGATAAAAAACATAAAAATTTATATTATAATCTTTGGAAGCTAAAAATAAAAAAATAATTAAAAGAACGCTTTGCTCAAGGTTTACTCAACACATTTACTCAAAATTTTGATTCTCATAGACTTATTCAAGTAGGAAAAAATTGTGTTATTGCAATCTTTTCTTTCAGGTTCTTGAAATTGTATTATTATTTTTTACTAAGGTTTGATGATTTTTTAAAGTTTTCACTTGTTGTTTGGCAAACAATGGCAAAGTCGCAAAGGCTCTCCCTTGGCAAAAATCTTGGGTCCACCACTTAGTGTAGCTTTAGTTGTAATGTTGTTCAATTCTATTTATGCGGTGACTATTTAATTAGTGATATTGTTGGATTTATTGAAACCATGAAGTTAAATTAATATATATGTCATTGCAGCAAAATTCTGAGAAAATTAAGAAGTCCTTCCATACAGCCGCAGTAGTTGGAAAATTTTATGTGCAGGGGTAAAACCCCATTCCTGATTTAGTTAGATCATGAATTGTATTTAGTTAATTAATTCTTTTTTTATTATTATTTGATCTTTAGTATTGTGGTAAGATAGGGGTATTTCTGTTAGTTTTTAAAGTTGCATTAAGGGGTGAAAACGAAGAAATAAATCCTGATGCTAGGAAAAGCTTCTGTGGTGGGGTTAGTGAAATTTAGAAATTTTGGGGGGCACAATAATTTTAGAAAATTGTATTAGTAGAAAGAAGAAAAAAACTGGGCAGTTCGCCCAAATGAAGAAGAAGAAAACGAGAGCGGAAGAAAAAAAATTCAGAGAAGAAAATTGTATTAGTTTTAGCTTTACTCGGACTCGAAGTGGAGAACTTTAGTTAAATAGATTGACGCCGTAGCCCACTACACCACGAAACATTAATATTTGCTTGGATTGTAGATTCTCATTTTATTATATTTTAGAAAAAAGAGGTTTGAAATTAAAAGGGCATGATACATACTTGGCAAATTTTAATTAGAAGAGCATGATACACCCTTCACAAATATCAACTAAAAGAGCATTGATTTAATTAGAAGAGCATGACAGGTTCTGCCAGGATTACATATTATGATAAACAGTAATGCTACGGACACCAAATTTGTGCATCAAAATTTTTTACTGAATGACACGGCATCCATTAAGACGTGGCCATGTTAGACAGAAAATACTAACTCTGTGAATAGATGGTCGTCCATCTTACACGGATGGTTGTCCATACGTTATCGACAACTGTTTATTATAAATGAACGATTGTCCATGACAATATCAATGACTTCCGTCTATATAATATGAATGGGTGTCCTATTTTGCCCGTCTAGAAAAGTTTAAAAACAAATAATGGACGGACGTCCATATACAATGGACGATCATCCGTGTAAGATGGGCGGCCGTCCACACCCAAATTCTAGTTTAATAAAAAAATTCTTTTAAAATTTTCAATTAGAATGTTTAAAAATTTAGGCCCCCCAAAATAGGTTTTAAAAAACAAGTTTCATTTCTCGTTGCTTTGCATTTTTTTTTATAAATGAAAAAAAAAAAGTTGTTAATCTAAAAAAAAAAATTATTTGAGTATGGATGCCAGTCCATCTCATTTGGATGACTGTCCATTGTATGTGGATGACCATCCTCATTAGATGGACTACTGTCCATACTTTGTACTTAAAATCAAAGTTTTTTTTCCTTTATTTCATCTAAAAACTTTGACACGCATTTGTAGAAGTGTCTTATACAAGGTATATGTTTTTATAAATGAAAAAGAAATTGTAAATTAAAAAAAAAAATTATTTGAGATGTATTGGCGTCCATACTTTGTGCTTTAAAATTATATGGACGACCGTCCATAGTAAAGGGACTTCCGTCCATAATATATGAACGGGAGTCCATTGATATTTTCTGGATTCTCATCCATTCGTGATGAATGGTCGTCTATAAGATATAGATGAGCGTCCATAATTGTTGAACGATCGTTCATTCACTGAGTATATGTATTATGTCCTATGTGACACGTCCGAGTCCGATACTACATAGATCGATACAAAATTTTGGTATCAGCATTCGGTATCCGTAGCATTTTTGTATAACATGATAAAATGGGTAGTTGGATTGATCACAAAAATGTAAAAAGAGTTTTTGAGTCTTATATTACTAAAATAAAGTTTCATCAAATAATATATAGATGTTTTTGATATTTTTAAAACTTTAAATAAGCTTATAAACATAAAACAACCTATTATTTAGTCATTTATCTTCATAAAATTGACTAGGCAACCCACCCATGGGTAGCTTAGCGGGTGACTCAAGGGGGATACGTGTAGTTTCAACCAGACCTGCGAAACGGATGAGTTGGACAGTACGGGTCGGGTAACAACGGAAACGGGTAAGAAAATGCATCACTCGTACCCGATCATGCGGGTCACCCGATTCTTTTATTTTTTAAAATTTTTCCTAAACAGGTTTTTTTTTCCTCCATTTATTTCTTTATTATTTGTCATCTCCACATTTTTCTCTTTCATTTTCGTCTTTTCTTCTCTCTCTCTCTCTCTCCAATTCTTCTTCGTCTTTTTCTTCCTCTCCACATTTTTATATTTCTTCTTCTTCTCCCTCTCCGCTTTTTCATATTTCTTCTTTCCAATTCTTCTTCATCTTTTTCTCTCTCTCCACTTTTTCATATTTCTTCTTCTTCTTTTTCAGTTCGTCTTATTCTTCTCCCTCTCTCCAATTCTTCTTCATCTTTTTCTCCCTCTATAGACCTATAATCTCCATTGTGGCACCGGTGAGGGTGAACATGTGTTGGCGCCGTGGAAGGCTGCCGGCGAACGGCAATCACTTCACCGCTTGATCATGCCTTCTCTTGTTGATATGTGGGTTTATTTTTCTTGGTACGAATGTTGATTGGTTTTTTTTTTTGTTGGAAAATATTTGTAGTTTAAGAGAGGAGAATATGTGATATTTTTTATTTGTTGTTTGGGATTTAAAGAAATTGTTGATTTCTTCTTCTTCGGTCCTTCACTTGGCCTCATCGATTTTTTTTTAATTTTGTGCGGACACCCGTGGGGATCACCCGGCCCAGACGGACCGGGTACGGATAATATTCTCACAGGTCTTGAATACATTAACCCGTACCCATTAAAACTAACTGGATACCCATTTGCTGCTATATTACCCCCTTTGCTAGGTCTAGTTTCAAACCACAATCCCAGGTTTATTTCTCCTGAGGGGCCGCGGCTGTGGATAAAAAAAGCACCGACTATGCATTGAACTTTATTAAAACTCACGGAAATGTATGTTTTTTTTAATTATTGATTTTTGCATTAAAATACTTAAAGAGAATGCAATTTAACTTGATTTGGTTGGGATGCGCCAGGCCCTTGCAGTAGTGCAACGCATGGGCGACGCTTGAGGAACCCAGTAGCAAGCTACCGTAGTGGATCCTCCCCCTAAAAAAATAAATTTAATATCATGTGAGACGATGTCCCACGTATCAGATATTAAACTGATAAGAACAGATACTACACTTGATCTTAGCCAAAAGGCCGAGAAAGGTATGCTTTGCGTTGTGGCTCAATTGTTCTTTTATAGCTCTACTCTGCATTGTCTCTTCTGTTGCTTAATCAATGTGGGAGAAACTAGGCCAAACATTGGTGCCTTTATTTATGCCAATTCATACGTGATTTTTTTGATTTATTATTCTTCTGGTTTACCAATAATATGAAAGCTCTTTTTCATTAATTAAATACTGAAGTACTAGTCGCTGATTTCCTGCTATCAGTAGACTGACTTATGACTATGTATGTTGATTTCTCTCACCAGAACTGCTTCGAGGAATTTTGTTTAGGCAGCACTGCTTAACTGGACTTGAACTTTCTAGCTATTGCTAACCAAACAAATTTCGGATTGCAAAAAGTACCCATCAAATGACATGATAAATATTGGCATGGTTAAAGCATTCAACAAATTATCCTTCAATAAATCTGAAACAGAAACAGTGTGCACCCATCTGTTCCCATGCCATATAAAATCAAATCAAGGTTGTGTTACATGCACATAGTCTTGCTGCACTTATAAATTAAGCAAGATTATATTTATATACAGCAATTTTCAGCACTCAAGAGAGAACAACCTAGATTATATTATTATAAAGCAATTTTCACAAATAGATTTGATAGGGAGCTGTACTCAAGAGAGAACAACCCCTCCAAAAATAGAGGTATGCCGTTTAGAGTGGCGAGCACACGGTATTCTTTAGTAAAAGGCGAAAGAATAGTTCGCTTTGTGCTTACCACGCGGCTCCATGCTTGGAATAAGGAATTTACTGCATTTTATGTATCTACTTTATGTGTGAGGAAACTATCTTCTAGGCAATGTGGGATCAGAACCATATCTACATTTCTTGCTTCTCTCACAAGCTCATTAACCAATAATCTTTCCAAAGTATCATTGACCAACGACCATGCCAAGCAGCTCCCAGAATCGATATCAGAAATCAGAACTCTCTAACATAAAATGCACTTGCCGGGAGGATACAAAATAGAGTGAGAATTGCTATAAAATTGCTTTTGCTGAAGTGAAAAACAGAGTGAGAATGTTATGAAGATGGTTCATTTAATTAAATCTATTGTTGGTTGTTTAGTTACGTCTTAAAATTCCCAATAATTCACTGGAGTCCAGACACATCTACCTCAAGAAAACTTATTACTTCTGCAATCAAAGTGTATAAATTAGTAAAAGCATGACCGAAAGTTGCTTGGAGTGATCTGGTTTGGTTCCAAAATTCTATCCCTCCCCATGCTATGATCTTGTGGATGGCAATGAAAGGTAGGCTCCCGACCAAAGACATGCTTATGAGGTATGGTATAGTCCCTAATTCTAATTGTTGTTTTTGAAACAGGGGGCAAGAATCTCTTGATCACCTTTTCTTTGCGTGTCCTTTCTCCTATGCACTTTGGGGTAGATTCTTGAGCTCTCGCATTTGGGCTATCTTGTAAGACCTTGCGAGAATTATGTTTTGTTACTTGTTAGAAGATGGAAACGGAAAAAAAAAAAAAATATGCGATTGGCAAATTTCGCTTGGGAGCCTTGATTTATTGGATTTGGAGGGAGAGAGAGTAGGATGTTTGGGGGTGAATGTAGAGATATTAATTCTATTATTGACTCTATTGAGTGTGTGGTTAAAGAAAAAGCCTTGGGGCTTAAAAAGTTTAAGGCTACTTTCAGTAATAGGTGCTTGATGGATGATTGGGGCCTTCTGAGGACCATTTTCAAATCTTACCCACCCCATTGTCCAATTGATTGATGCCCTCATGATGTTGTTTTGGGCTGCTTGCTATTGAAGATGGAAATGCCGAGTTCTTGTCTTTGTATTTCTTGTCTCTCTTTTGTTTTCTGGTCCTCACACAAGGGCTTATCCTGTGGGAGGAGCCGTTTCTCTGTTTTTGATCTTTTTCGTTGGTTTTAGTTGCTCTGTATGGGCTGGTTCGTTTGTGCCCCTCTTGTTCACATTCTTCGTATTAAGATTGCATAACAAGAGGAGAGCGGGCTTTTGCTTTTGTATAAGCTCTTGCCTAGTTAGCCTTTTGATGGTAGTCTTTTAGATTACTTGATTTTTTTTGTACCTAACCCAAGGCATGTCATGAGGTAAGTTGGCCGAGTTTTTATGGCTTTTTTCTAATGAAATTTAATTACCCAAAAAAAAATAAAATAAAATAAAAAAGTTTAGATTCTCATACTTTTATTTTATGGTCAAGCACTACATAACATTGTGGGCAATTGCTTTGGAAAAATGACCTACTGTTAAACTCAGAATTGAAGTAGAACTAGATTTGGAAGGGGTGTGCCAGGTCCTTGCCGTAGTGCAACGTGAGATATACAAGTATTTTCTTCGGACTAAACGCGTGCGCCTTTCATATTCAAGTATTTGTTTTCGGCTTTCAAGCAAGCAACCTTCAACCAAAAAACGTCTACTTAATTGAGAGAACCAAAATCTCTCTGGATCTTCTTTGCTAACAATATAAAATGTGATAGTATCCTACTTGAAAATTATGGTAAATGAAGATAAAAAGAAATGTCAACCAATGCCATGATCAGTTACTAAAGCATTCCAAGAAGTCAATCATGTCAAGAAATATAGGTTAGGAGAAGAAAGCAGTTCAGATATACAACTGCAACCTGTGTAAACCCCATTCCTGATTTAGTTAGATCATGAATTGTATTTAGTTAATTAATTCTTTTTTTTTTTTTTTTTTTTTTGGTATTGTGGTAAGATAGGGGTATTTTTGTCAGTTTTTAAAGTTGCGTTAAGGGGGTGAAAATGAGGAAATAAATCTTGATGGGTGTTTTGCCTAAAAATATAAGGGCTGACGTAAGATCCAATCAGCATGCAAAAGTCAGATCATGGGAAGCCAGCGACTCTACGCGAATAGTGGGCGCGCGTCAAGCCATCCAAGAGCTGTGATTCTCCCACGTGTCCAATCCCTGCTCTAAATCGCGCAAATCACTATAGAAGGTGGGCAATGTGACATAAAGAAGGATTTTGCACGGATAATCTCACCAACCCATAGATTCAATGATGATTGCCTCGATCCATTCCTCTATAAATTGAGAGCCCCTCTCTTAGTGAAGAGGATTCGCATATTTTAAATCTGATTAGCTACTCTCTCTCTTTCTCTCTCTCTAGAATTTTTCAGCATTTGATACCTTGTATTATCATTGTAAAGTCAGTCAAAGCGACCTGACCCTTATCATCAATATAAGCATCAGTGGACGTAAGACTTGTTACCTTAGCATCCGAACCACTTTAAAAACTGTCCCCATTACATTTACTGTCATTTTCCTTTACATTCACGTGTGTCTTTTGGGTCAACTCAACATTTCACACGTGCATTTCGTTGGTGTAAAGATCACGCATCAACAGTTTGGTGCTAGAAGGAGGGTCGGATTTAGTGTTCATCCTTCATCAGGAGAATCTCCAACTTACCGGTCCTACAATAGCAAATGGCCCACCAACCAAAACCTGAGCAAACCAACCAGGGTGGCGCCAAGGGGCTCCCCCAAGTCTAGGGGGACACTTCTTCCAAAAAACCTTCAGCCCTACAAAATGCTGCAGGGGATATCCCGTCAAGTTCACAACTTGACCCCGCCATCAGAAGCTACCTGGAGAGGTTTGACCGTACTCTCCAGACAGTCAGCCGAAGGTTGGACCGTTTGGACCAAGGCGTGCCATCCAAGTCAGTTGCGGCGGTGCAACCGCCAAAAATGCCTACAGGTCGCACGAAAGCGGGGCAAAGGGAAATAGCCCATGCCACAAGCACTGCAACGTGTAGATGAAAGGGTAAGCAAGTGGCAAAAAACAATCCCACGGGCTCCAAAGGGCCAGCAAACACCGACCGCGTCCCAAACATAATACCAGTCTCGTTGAGACTCGGTGAAAAGATGCAGCCCGAGCTGTCCCATGCCACGTCGCAAGTACACACCCATAAAAGTGCTGGACGAGGCGATTCTTATCACCGCCAGCAAAATGATCCTGATCATCACAGTACGAGAGGGTCCCACATTTTGCGGGGCGGTTCTTACCACCGTGAAGGTCATGAAAATACCCCGCACCTTTCGTCACTATCATACGCATCTAGCCAATGTGTGTCAAGAGTGGTCAGAACCGCCAGCCAAGGCAAAGAGGAACCTGACCTCCGGACCTTCCTCAATCGCAATCTCAATCGCAATCGCGAGGGTCAAACTCGCATGGGTGAAAGTAATCCCCAAACGGCTCCATTGCCTCAAATTGAGGAGCTGTAGCAAGCTCTTGACAGACTAAGAGCTCAGTAAAATGAACAAGGGCAGGTTGCATCTACGTCCCCCTTCTCTCCCAAAGTGTTAGTCGCTCCACTCCCACCAAGATTCAGGATGCCCAACATGTGGACGTTTGATGGAAACTCTGATCCGTAAGATCATTTATATGAATTTAATGACCTGATGGAGCTTCACCAGGTCTCAGATCTAGCAAAATGCCGTTGTTTGGCAGTGACTTTGACCTCTCATGCCAAACGGTGGTTCAGGTCGCTCCTAGCGGGATCGATCAGTTCGTGGCCTCAGATAAGCGCGACGTTCCTAAGGCATTTTCAAGTAAATCGAAAGTTCTCGATGCCTTTGAGCTACCTCAACAATATAAGGCAAGAAAGAATGAATCCTTCCAGTTCTACATTGACCGTTTCCACAGAGAACTCAACAAGGTGGCTCATACTCCCGAAGAGTCTGTTCGGACTCTCATCATAGCCGGAGTTCGTCCACAAACCGACCTGTGGAAAGAATTACAAGCTGAGGACGATGTTTCCTTCACTGGATTCCATAACCTTGTGGAGAAGTACCTCCGGATAGAAAATTCATTGGCAGCAATCGTCATTGCGACCCCGGCACTTCAGGCAATGCACTTGGTTGGGGGGATAGTAGAAGAGCTGATCGCGGGAGGGACGCTGATGATCAGCGAAGAGGGAAGAAACCTCATTACGAGCCCAAAAAGTCATATGCTCCCGTCCCTCATCGCGATCGCGACAGAAACCAATATACTCCACTGAACACATCTGTATCGGCTATTCTTGATAAATCCAAGGAGGCCAGCCTGCTCGGAGAGCCCGAGCCCATGAAAACTCCCGTGATAGCCAGAAATAATAAAAAATAATGTCGCTTCCATCGGGATAATGGGCATCATACAGATGAGTGTCGAGCTCTAAAGCAAGCAATCAAAGAGCTAATTAAGGAAGTGGCATTTTAAGGAGTATATTGATGACTTCGCTCCTGCGCAAGAGAAAAGTCAAGGGGAGCAAGAAAAGAAGCGTCGTGATCGCAAAAGGTATAGCAGTGTCAACATAAATTTCGGAGGGCCGTACCTCGCAGGGAACACGCGAGGTGCCTAAGAGAGATATGCCTGCGAGGCTCATCACGACCCAATTACGGTGATGAACACGTCGCAGTGACCATAGAATGTTCACAAGGAGGAGCCGATCGCCTTCTCTGAAAAGGATGTATCTCATTTGCATCATCCTCACGACAACGCTCTAGTGATCACGCCCCTCATAGGGCACCATAACGTCCGCAGAATGCTAGTGGACAACGGAAGCACTGTGAACATCCTGTTCCAGGACGCTTTCAAAAGAATGAACTTGGACGAGGTCGACCTGAAGCCCACCTCGATCCCTCTTTATGGTTTTACAGGAGACCACCTAATCCCCAAAGGAAAGATCCAACTCTCAGTCATGAAAGGGTGACTATGTCAAGTAATATTCTAATTCTTGGTGTGGATGAACATCTGCCAATTGAATAGGGATCTTGGGCGACCTCTATTAAGAAACTTCAAGGCAGTCACTTCTATATACCATCTGAAGATGAAGTTCCCCACCCTCACGAGGATAGGGGAAGTTAGCAGATCTCAAAGCACATCTGTGCACTACCTGCTGGTCACGATGGCGTGCGAAGGAAGGGAAGGGACATCTCATGGTATTCCCCAAAAGGCTATGGCGATCAGCCGGATCGAGCCACAGCCTGACCCAGTAGAGGATAATATGGATTATCAGATTTAGGAAAGCCCTTCCAATGGGCCAGTTGGGGATTTGTCCGAAGTGTCGGTCAAGCAAGAAGAAGCCGACGAGGGTGGGTTGTTGGGAGCGATCAACCCCCTGGGGGAACTTGCCTCCGAGCCAATCAGCTTGCTGAAAGAAAATATCGATGCGTTCGCCTAGTCACACTCAGATATGGTCGAGATCAACTTGTATATCATTTGCCATGCGTTGAACATCGACGGCGAAGCAAGCCAGTTCGCCAGAAAAGAAGAGCAATGGATCCAGAGCAATATGCTGCCTTAAAATTAGAAGTGGATAGCCTTCTCTGAAACGGGTCCATCTGAGAGGCGCTCTACTCAACCTGGGTTAGCAACCCGGTTGTGGTAAAGAAGCCAAATGGTAAGTGGCGAACCTGTGTCAACTTTAGCGACCTCAACAAGGCCTGTCCTAAGGACAGCTTCCCTTTGCCAAGAATTGACCAACTCGTGGATGCCACCTTAGGGCACGAGCTGCTAAGTTTTATGGACGCGTACTCAGGATATAACCAAATTCATGATATGGGCCAAAGAACAAGACACATCATCTTTTATTACAAATCGGGGTTGTATTGCTACAAAGTTATGCCCTTCGGCCTCAACTGTGGCGCGACCTACCGCGATTGGTTGGATGTTGTCCGCGCGATGTGGACAGGTCAATGGAGGTCTATGTAGATGATATGCTGATCAAATCCCATGTCGGTGCAGATCATATAGCGCATCTCGCTAAGATGTTTGATATCCTCCGACTGTACAGAATGAAGCTGAATCCTCTCAAGTGTTTGTTCGGAGTATCGTTAGGTAAATTCCTAGGATACATGGTTAACCAACGGGGAATAGAGATCAACTCCAAGAAAATTCAAGCTCTACTCGATATGGAAAGCCCGACCAACAAAAAAGCGGTCGCAGTGCTTAATGCGGCGAATAGCGACATTAAGTCGCGTATCGATAACGTCATGCACTATTCTTCAATGTTCTTAAGGCCAATAAGAAGTTCGAGTGGACTCCCGAGTGTGAACAAGTGTTCCAAAGTATAAAAGAACACTTCGGGAAACCACCTCTCTTGTCCAAGCCTCTTCCCCAAGAGATCCTGCTTCTGTATCTGTCCGTCTCTCAGTCGTAGTCGGTGCAGCTCTAATTCGGGAAGAGGAAAAGGTCCAATGGCTAGTGTACTATGCAAGCAAGCGTCTGATGGATGTCGAGATACGGTATCCAGAAATGGAGCGATTAGCCTATGCCCTGCTGATCGCTTCTAGAAAGCTGCGACCTTACTTCCGAGCCCATACTATCTATGTGATGACTAATTACCCCTCAAGAGGTCCTGGAAGCTGAGGCATCAAAGAAATAAATTGCTTAAATGGGCCATAGAATTGAGTCAGTTTGATCTGAAGTATAAGCTAAGATCGACTATCAAAGGGCAGGTTGTTGCTGACTTCATTTCAAAATTCTCCTATCTTCCAAGTGAGTCAGAGCAACAGCCTAGCGAAGTCATCCAAGAAACTGCTCAAAATCTGTCGACCTGGAGCCTCTACGTCGATGGATCATTGAACAGAAAAAGGGCCAGTGCAGGTCTTCTCCTTTTGAGCCCCAAAGGGGCTCACATTCACGGCATTCTTCGGTTTGGATTCAAGGCAACCAACAATGAGGCCGAGTATGAAGCCCTGCTCACTGGATTATGGTTGGCCAAAGAAATGGGGGCCACCGCAATCAATGTCCACAGCGACTCCATGTTGGTCGTTAACCAAATTTTAGGGGAATACCAAGCCAAGGAAGAAAACGTGATCCGTTATCTGAAAGAAGCTAAAGCCGCACTCGAGCCATTCAAGCACTTCGCGATCACTCAGATTCCCAAAGATGACAACTCTGTGGCGAACGCCCTGGCAAGAATAGCCTAATCGTTGGACTCAGAAGCGTCGGATAACATTCCTGTTCGATTCATCGAGGCCCCAAGTATCAGCCCGATTGAACAGGCTGTGAATGTGATGGAATCAGATTCCTGGATGACTCCCATTTTCTAATACCTCAAGGATGGGATCTTGCCTGACAACAAGGTTGAGGCAAGGTTTCTGTGAACAAGGTCTGCTCGTTCCACCCTCATTGGGGACCAGCTGTATATGCGAGGATTTAGTGCCTCTCTCCTTTGATGTGTAACCAGAGAAGAAGCAAAATACATCATGAGGGAAATACATGAAGGGATCTGCGGTAATCACACCGTCTCGCGATCTCTTGCGAACAAGGTTGTTCGTCAAGGGTACTATTGGCTCCGAATCCATGATGACGCCTACAACTTTGTCAAGAGGTGTGATAAGTGTCAGCGGTTCAGCAACTCTCTGACTCCCTCCTCTGACGATAACCATGACTAGCCCCTAGCCTTTTTCCATGTGGGGGATCGATCTCATCGGTCCCATGCCAATCGGTAAAGTGGAAGTCAAATATGTCGTGGTCGCGGTAGATTATTTCACCAAATGGGTGGAAGCCGAATCGCTAGCCGCAATCATAGCTAGAAAGCTCAAAGACTTCGTTTTCAAGAATATTGTGTGCCGCTACGGAATTCCTCATACTCTTATCTCGGATAATGGGAAATAGTTCGACAACGTGGAATTCAAGCAGTTTTACGACGAGCAGGGCATCTATAAAAAATTTGTCTCAATCGCAAGGCCACAAGCAAATGGCCAAGTTGAAGCTGTTAATAAAACCATCAAGCACACCCTAAAGGCCAAACTTGGCGTAGCCAAAGGGAATTGGGCCGACGACCTCCCCGAAGTCTTATGGGCGTACAGAACAACTCCAAGAACCTCCACCTTAGAAACACCTTTTTCGCTAGCATACGGATGCGAAACAATGATCCTTGTAGAGGTAGGAACTAGTTCACTTCGAAGGGACTTGTACAATAGGGCCGACAACGAAGCACTTATGAGAGCAAGCCTAGACCTTGTTAAAGAACATCGCAACAAGGTTTCGCTAAGGATAGCAGCCTACCAGCAACGCCCGAAGAGGTTCTTCGATTCAAAGGTCAGGCGAAAAGACTTTGAAGTCGGTGACCTTGTGTTAAAGGAAGTTCTTCTCGGTACCAGGGAACCAAGTGCGGGAGTGTTAGGACCAAACTGGGAAGGTCTATACCGCATCGACAAAGTGATAAGATTGGGGACTTATCATCTCAAAAGGCTGAACGGTTCCAAAGTACCCCGAGCTTGGAATGCTGAGCACCTTCAACCATACTATCAGTAATTCCGAACTCAGTTTTCCTTGTAAATTAATTTGTGATTTGTGTAAATAATTTCCTTGTAAAGTGTTATTTTGTTCGCTTGTAACAACTTTCGCATGTAATATTATTCGTGTAAATGTGCTATCATGTTCGTATAAACTTGTCCCAGTATTGTAAACAATGCAAACTCATGTATAATAAAGCGAATAGAAATTGTAAAAGAAAAAAGTGTTTCATTAATGAGAAGAGTACAACAGGCAAAATGGCACTACTGTACGCCCTAATCTGGTTCCTAAAGGACTGATCTCATCATCCTAGGGCTGGTCGACTAGGGGTTTCTTCGAGGCATGTCCTGAACCTCTTGCCTGATCAGATGCTCGGGTGGCCGCCACTTCGTCATCCTCCCACGCCATGGACATGAGGGTATCCTACCAGTCCTCCGGAAGGTTTGACATATCCAATCGCGGATTCTTCGATCGCAAGGCATAGATAGACTCGATCGCCCAATCGTCAGCCTTCTCCTCGACCTCTGCTGCCTGATTCTGCATCTCTTTGGTCAGGGAAGTAACTTTTCCCTGACTTGCCTAAACGGATTCGAACCTCGAGCTTGCCTTTGCTTCTTGGAGGCATCCTCTCTTCATTACTGTTCACAAAGCCCGCGAGCAGTCGCTTTGAGCTCTGAGTCTCTCTCCAACCTCCTTGGAGAGCCTGGCTATGGTCCTTTGAAGCTCTTTTGTTTCCTCCACATGCCGCTCGAGCTTTACTTTTTGGAAGTCCATCGTTCGAAGAGCCGCGTCTCTTTCGTTCAGGTACCGCTTCATCGACTCAGAAGACTGGTTTCTCTTTGCTTTGGTAGTTTGCAGGCTTCGCTTGAGCATTGCGTTCTCTTCCTTAAGAGGGACCTCCCCCTTCGTGGGTCCCAGTCGAACCTTCTCCAAGGACATTCCCATGGAAAGCAGGGCCTGCAAACAAAGAAAGAGTTAGCTAATCAAAAGGAGCTAAGGGCAGTCCCCGCCGAGGACAGTTTGTTCACCTTGCTTAAATGTTGGACCGATGTAGACATTAGGTCCACATCGTTGGAATCTGCGAACTGCTCAAATAATTTTGAGAGTCCGCATTCCAGTAAGGTGTAGACTATCGGCTGCAGGTACTCCGGCAGGTTCCCCAGCGAGTCCAACAAGAGTATCCTTCTTCGCGCCTTCGGCAGTGCTCGTGTCTTCCATCAGTTCCTTACCCGACCTCCTCACGTCCAACCGCGACCTCTTAGGTTGATCGCCCTCATAATTGGTCTCTGACTCTTCAACCTGAATCTACCTCCTCTTCTTTCGGTGAGCCATTATCTTTAGCCTCGGGCGAGCAGGCGACGGCTGGGAGGCCTTTGTGGTTCGAATTGGTGCGTCCTCTGATGGTTGGGGCTAAGAAGTTCCAGCCGGTCGCGCCGATGGGCTGATGCTGCACCTTCAGCCAGGGGAACAGTCGGAGCAGCATCGGTCGCCTTGGCTTTTCTTGACTGAGGAAAATTGAGGCGGACGGCCGTCACAGGCGCTCGACTCCGGAGGCATGGTCGCTTGCATGCAAAGCATCGTTAGCAAATTATTTCATCTCACGACTAGAGAAGGACCAGTTAACAAGACTTACTCAATGGAGGCTCTAAAGACGCGCTTGCGTTGAAGAAAGCGTATTTCCAGCGATTCGCATCGTCCACAAGCTTTTTCAAAAAGCGTCGCGGACGATCCTCCGGCAGTGCCAAAATTTGATCCTATTGGATCGAAGCAACCCTAAGTCAATAGTCTTGCTAAGCTGTGAAAGGAATCGGAGTCGTTAAAGAAAACACATTTCAATTTAATGAAGGCGTTCAAGCAAAAAAAAAAAAAAAAAAAAAAAAAAAAAAAAAAGAGAGAAAGAAAAGAAAAAGAGGCACTCGGTTCCTAGAAGCGGTGAATGGCCGTCATCTGAAAAGAAGAAAAACTTCGTTTCATAGGCCCCAGCGTTGCTAGGGTAGCATGTATCCCCTCGACGATGGTAGGTCGCCTGGACAAGTAATAAGAATCCTTGTCCTTGCTTTTCTTTAAGAAATATGAGCAATGCAACTCCACGTGGTCAACACCCAACCCGTTCTCATGACATGCGATGTACATTGCAACGGCAATGACGTATGCGTTCAGAGTTAGTTGCATCGGAGCAATCCTGAAGTGATCCAAAAGCGACCTGATGAAAGGTTGGAAGGGGATCAGTCCCCCACCCTTGATGATCTCCTCGGAGATCACGGCCAGACCACTTAACGGGTAGCGCGATGAGTGTGCCACATCGAGAAAAACGTCCACCTCGATACTGTTCTGTTTTATTACCCTCTAAGCTCATCCTTGGTAAGTACCAAGAAGACCTCGAGAGGGATGCTCGGAGCACCCTGAGGGGACGAACCGGTTCCCTGTTTGGATGTGGTTGTTGAGGGTCCATTCTGCCAGTCTGCAAAAGCGACAAGCTAGAGGGTCATATAGCTGCCGTACGCTATTTCGTACAATGACGTGGAGGGAAACAAACACCCTAAATCCACATAAAACCCTAATAGCATGAGTCGAGCCGCCATCCATGGCTCGAACCTGACATGAGCGTCTCGTCTGATGGGTTACTGGAGGACTGACGCCATTTAACCATAGAAAATAAGAAAACAAAAAACAGAGAAAGGTTCTTACCTCTTGAAGTACAAAGATGGCTTCTGCTTTGAATATGGAAATGACGCCTGTTTGGAAGACAAAGATTTCAAGCTCGCGAAAATCTCTTGCTCTCTGTGAAAAAAACTCTGGTAACATTGCCTAAGAAAGGTCTAAGTTTTTATAGCACATGTACCGACATTAGTTTCTCTTGGAATCAAAGCGACGTTTAAGCGGCAAAAATTTCTCACCATTGATCACAACCACGTGTCGCATATCAGTGGGAAAGAGTGAGCGTCATGATTAAAGAAAGTCAAATCTTCATATTTTCCGTTGAGAAACTCAAACGACGGCACTCTCTTTCTCAAAGCCTTAATTGCGCCTCAGTGTGCATTCAATGCTCTGATGAGGGGCGTCGAATCAGCATGCCATGCATTTAATGTTCTAATGAAGTGGTACTATGTCTGCATACAATGCATTTAAAGCGCTTGGCTGGCACTTATCATGCGCAAGACACATCTGTCAGCATAGGGACTGCTTCATTAAATGCACCCATATCAAAAGCACAACAGGTAACGCCTAACGAAATTAGGTCGCTCATCCTCTGCGAACAATGACCATGCGAGGACGTGTTTGCAAAAAGTACCATCCCAACCTACTTTCAAACAGGTCGAAATCACCAAAATCTCCAGAAATAATCCAATCGTGGCGTGACTTATAGTTTTCAAGGTTCGATCCTTAAACCTTAAAAACTATGGAACTTTTGTTATGCCTAAAAATATAAGGGCTGACGTAAGGTCTAGTCAGCATGCAAAAGTCAGATCATGGGAACGCCCGCAGCCTGCTTCTGTCAGAATAGTGAGCACGCGTCAGGCTAGCCAAGAGCTGTGATGATCCCACGTGTCCAATCCCTGCTCCAAATTGCACAAATCACTATAGAAGGTGGGCAATGTGACATAAAGAAGGATTTTACATGGATAATCTCACCAACCCACAGATTCAGTGATGATTGCCCCGATCCATTCTTCTATAAATTGAAAGCCCCTCTCTCATTGAAGGGGATTCGCATATTTTACATCTAATTAGCTACTCTCTCTTTCTCTCTCTAGAATTTTTCAGTATTTGATACCTTGTATTATCATTGTAAAGTCATCAGTCAAAGCGACCTGACCCTTATCATCAATATAAGCATAAGTGGACGTAAGACTTGCTACCTTAGCATCCAAACCACTTTAAAAACTGTCCCCATTGCATTTACTGTCATTTTCCTTTACATTCACGTGTGTCTTTTGGGTCAGCTCAACATTTCACACGTGCATTTTATTGATGTAAAAATCACGTATCAACAATGGGTTTGCATGATAAAGAGGGAAAAATTTGGACATTTTTGCCAGGAAAAGCTTATGTGGTGGGGTTAGACTGAAATTTAGAAATTTTGGGGGGCATATTATAATTTCAAAAATTGTATTAGTTTTAAAGAAGAAAAAAAATGGGCAGTTTGCCCAAATAAAGAAGAAGAAAACGAGAGCAGAAGAAAGAAAGAAGAGAGGAGAGAAAAGAAAAAGAAAAAAAGAGAAAAGAAGAAAGAGTGGGTTTGGCCGAGAGGTAGAGTGAGAGAGGAAGAGAAGAAAAAGAAGAACAAAGAGAAAGGGAGAGGATATATTAGTTTTTGAGTCTATGAACAGTGCATCATCAAATTGTGATCCGGAGCTCGTTTGCCGTCCGATCGTTCGGATTTTTGGATATGTTGTTCATGAAACATAACTCTACATTCTGAACGGTGAAGATCGAAATCCAAGCACTATAATAGGCAGCCAATTATAGGATTAGAAGGGTGAGTGGCAAAAATCAAACCTTTTTCTCAATATTTCCAAGCGTGCATGTGTTAATTGTCGAGTTTTGTTTCTAGGATATGAAGGATTTTACATGCATGGAGATACATTGCATCCAAATGCTTAAATTCATGTCTGCATGTGTAAGTTGTGTTTTCCATTTTATTGTTTGAATGAGATTTCTTTGGTTATGTGTCATATGATGCATGCAATGATGGCTTGGATTCCATGTGTTTATAAATTTTATGTTGGCCAAAATTATACATGTAGTGGTGGCTGGTTTTATATGTGTTTATGGATTGCATTTTTGTTGAATAAAAACATGAATTGGAGGCTAGAATTACATGGTTCTGGATTACATTTTTGGCCAAATTATGCAGGTAAAGGTGGTTGGGATTTTATATATATATAAACTTTTTGGCTTGATTGGAAAATTAAATTGGAAACTTACAGATCTAATTATTTGGATGGTGTGTTGAGTTATGCATGTGAGGTTTTATATATATATGATGTGGTAAATAATCTTCTCGGTAAAAAGGGCAAATGGGGTGTTTTTCGTCAGTTTTGAAAGTATATTTTAAAAACTTGCATTTTACCCCCCCCCAAATTTTCCATGAAATCTCATATGTTGGCATGATTTATCCTTTTATGAAATATTCTTATTATTATTTTTGCTCTTGGGTTTAATTATCATTATAATGTGTTATATGAGTTTTGACTTTTAAAAGTGATATTTGCTTATGATTTGTATCGGATATATGCTAAGATCATGTGATGTTGAAATAATTTTCAATCTGGGTTAAACCGTCAGTTGCTGAAACATGTTTAGAAAATTCCTATATGTGATTTTTGAATATTATGTCATATATGTATGATCTATAGGCACATACGTAATATGCTCTTGACTTACATGTTACTTGAGATTATATATGAGATTGTTGTGGTGCTAAAACCACCCTACGAAGTACCCATTCCCCAGAGTTACAGATTATCAGATCTAGTTTATGGCTCTACACATGCGTATGACAATTATCAGTGCTCTGCCTAGGCGTTGAGTGGTCCGCTAGGTATGACAGTTTCGGAGGCTCTGCCCGCACGATGATAGATCTTGTCGGGTATGACAAGTACGTCCCTCGCTCTACCTGTGTGTGGGACATCCACCAGGTATGACAGATTTTCCCTAGGGTACTAGTTGTGGTGAGAGTTTCTAATACTAAAAGTTTAAGTTTTATTCAGGATCCGATACAGTTAAAGGAAATAAGTCAGAGTGCAGGATGGTTAGAAATAAATCATATATTGTATACGTGAATGGGGTGGTTGTTCTATTGCATATTCATAGAATTATATTGTCGTCAGGATTTGTTTGAGAATTGTTGTATGCTATCATTATTTTTTTAAAGAACTTTTCTAAACCTCCCCTTTCCCCCTCCCCCATTTTAGGTCACCCGTTTTTCCCCCAAATACCCCCAACTGAACACAAGTACCTTCCGGAGATCATGCTGAGCAGTGAGTCTTTGCTCAGGGTTGTGCCACATGTCGACATCTTTTTATGTGGGTTTTACATTTATGTCGTATTGTATTTTTGGACTTCCGTTTCAAAAACTCATGTTTCCCATCATGTATTTCTTTTTGTTTATGTTTTAAAATGTGTTGTATAAGTGGAAAACCTGATACCACAAGTTTCCCTAAATCTTTTCTTTTGAAAAACGAAAGATGGTGTACGTTTTTTTTTTAGAGATATTGGAAATGGAAATACTATGATGTTATTTAGAAAAAAATAAGTCTTTTAACAAGTTTCACAGTTTTTCTACATGGCACGTCTTGGGTATCAAAGTCTTGTGGGAGCGTCCGGATCCTACGGGATGAGAAAATTCAAGGACGAGTCATGTCCTTGGTAAGTACGGGGGCCGAGGTTAGCCTTACTTTCAACTCCTGGAAACTCTGCTCATAATCTTCATCCCACTTAAACTTTACCTCCTTCCGAGTCAATCTGGTCAAAGGGGTGGCTATCTTAGAAAACCCTTCCACAAATCTCTGATAGTATCCGGCTAACCCGAGGAAACTCCTCACTTCTATCACATTGGTAGGTCTCTCCCAATTGAACACTGCTTCTACTTTCTGGGGATCCACATAAATACCATCCGCCGAGATCACATGACCCAAAAATGAAATTTGATTGAGCCAAAATTGGCACTTGCTAAACTTCGCATAGAGTCTATTTTCCCTGAGGGTTTGTAGAACCATCTTGAGGTGCTCCTCATGTTCCTCCTCATTTCTTGAATACACTAAGACGTCATCAATGAACACAGCCATAAACCAATCCAGGTATGGACGAAACACCCTATTCATAAGGTATATAAAAGCTGCAGGAGCATTGATTAAGCCAAAAGGCATCACTAAGAACTCATAATGTCCATAACAAGTCCTGAATGTTGTTTTTGGTATATCAGTCTACATAATCTTTAGTTGATGGTAACCGAACCTTAGATCTATTTTGGAGTAGCACCCTGCAATTGATCAAACAAGTTATCGATCCGCGACAAAGGATACTTGTTACTAATTGTTACCTTATTTAACTGTCGGTAATCTATGCATAATCTGAAAGTACCATCTTTCTTTTTAACAAACAAAACTGGTGCTCCCCATGGTGACACACTAGGTCTAATGAAACCCTTATCCACCAATTCTTGCAATTGTACCTTTAACTCTTGCAATTCCCGTGGTGCCATCCTATAAGGGGCCATGGATATGGGGGCTGAACCGAGAACCAAATCTATAGTGAACTCAATTTCTCTATCAGGTGGCAAACCAGGAAGGTCTTCAGGAAAAACGTCTGGGAATTCCCTCACTACCAAAATATCCTCTAACCTCGATTCACTGATTCTAGTGTCTACCACATGAGTTAGATAAGCGGGACATTGTTTTCTGAGTAGTTGCATGGTAGTCATCACTAAAATAACACAAGAAGGAAGGATATGATGCTCCCCACAGAAAACAAACTTTAATTTCCCCCGCTTCTTAAAGGTTGATTCCTTACGGAAACAATCCACTGTGGCACAATGCAAGGCTAGCCAATCCATTCCCAAAATCACATCAAAATTGTGCATGTCAAGAGGAATCAAATCTACCTCCAACTTATGCTCACCAATCCTCACCACACTATATCTATACACATACTCAAACACTAAAGAATCTCCAATAGGGGTGGCTACTGCTAACTTACACTCTAAGGGTTCTAACTTTCTATTGGCATGCATAGTAAAATGATAAGAAACAAATGAATGTGTAGAACCCGGATCAATTAAAATATGGGCCTCATGATAAAAAACAGTCAACATACCCGTAACCACGTTTGGGTAGCTTGAGCATCCTGCTCGGTGAGAGGAAAGACACGAGCTTGAGTCTGAGATTGCCCTGTTTCTCTCTGTCTGGCACCATTACTACCTGTAAGACTACCCTGGGCCCTCTGAACCTGAGATCTCTATTGTCCCTGAAACTAGTCCCTATTTCCTCTGAAATTCTGCTGAACTAAGGCATTATCACCTTGAGCCAAAGTAGGACAATTTCTCTTGATATGGCCAAACTGCCCACAATGATAACAACCTGAAACTCCTTTCTAACACTGCCCCAAGTGAAACCTACCACAACTGTTACAGGGTGATCGTTGACTCCCACTTGCACCACCACTCTGATATCTATTGTCTTGAGACCTCCTTATTCCAATTGCTACTGTCCCCTGAATGTTGACTCTAAGCATACCTTTGAATCCATCATGAACTGCTCGAGGTCTCGGAAAAACTACCCTCTCTTTTCTGATTTCTATTACTAAGGCCGCCAACTGTCCACTCACGGTTACTAAGTTTCGGTCTTCGTGGATCTCTCTTATCAAGCTCTCCCAAATTACTCTCAACTCTCATAGCTATCTTTGTCAATTTCCCAAACTCCGAGCAACAGTGTGAGGCCATTATTGTTCTGATCCTACCTCTGAGGCCCTCCTCAAATCTCCTACATTTTACTCTTTCATCTTCGGCTATAAACGGGGTGAAACGGGATAACTCAATAAACTTAATCAACTATTCCTCCACTGACATATTTCCTTGTGTTAGTCTGATAAACTCACTCTGCTTAGCATCCTGATACACCATAGGAAAATAATAATCAAAGAACTCCTGACAAAAATTGGCCCAAGTAATCATTGTCGGATCCCCATATCTATGTTGCACCAATCTCTACCAATGACGAGCCTTACCTTTTAGTAGAAAAATAGCAAACCATAGTTTTTGGTCATCGGTACAGTCCATTATCCCAAGCACTTGCTCTAATTGATCCATCCAGGAGTCGACATCTGTGGGATCTCCTATCCCCTCAAAGTCTGTTGCCCCTAATTTTCTTGCTCTCTCTATAGTTTTTCCTTCTCCCTGACGCCCAAGCGTCCTATCCTGCACTACCCTAGTCATCAGTTGAACTAGCCTATTCATAGTCTGCTCCATGTTATCACCATCACGTTGGAGCCCTGCATTTTGTTCACTCACTGGTCCTTCCCCAACATTTTGATCATCGGCATCTGATTCTTCCTGGGGTCCCTAAGGTCCTGACCTCCAGGTACCCGACTCTTCTACTCTCTCTTCCCCAGGCTCACTCACCTTCCTAAGTACTTTAGGAACTAATAATTCTCTCACGGATTTCGTGCAAGGTTGGCCACGTTGACTCATGCCGATATCTAGAAAACATAAACAAATTGGTTTCTAAAAAAACACTCATAGATTGGAAATAAGCTTCATTAAGGGACTAATTGGCATGCGTGAAATTTTTCAAAAAAATGCCCTTAAAGATCGAAAACCATGCTTTGATACCAAGTTGACACAACTCGTCCTGAATTTTCTCATCCCGTAGGATCCGGGCGCTCCCACAAGACTCGGATACTGAGACGTGCCATGTAGAAAAACTGTGAAACCTGTTAAAGGACTTATTTTTTTTCTAAATAACATTATAGTATTTCCATTTCCAACATCTAAAAAAAAACGTACACCATCTTTCATTTTTCAAAAGAAAAGATTTAGGGAAACTTGTGGTATCAGGTTTTCCACTTATACAACACATTTTGAAACATAAACAAAAGGAAATACATGATGGGAAACATGAGTTTTTGAAACGGAAGTCCAAAAATACAATACGACATAAATGTAAGACCCACATAAAAAGATGTCGACACGTGGCACAACCCTGAGCAAAGGCTCACTGCTCGGCACGATCTCCGGAAGTCCTTATGTGTGTGTGTGGGGGTGGGGGAACATTTAAAATGGGTGACCTAAAATACTCAATGAGTGGGGGAAATGGGAGGTTTATAAAAGTTCTTTAAAAAAAAATAATGATAGCATACAACAATTCTCAAGCAAATCCTGACGACAATATAATTCTATGAATATGCAATAGAACAACCACCCCATTCACGTATACATTATATGATTTATTTCTAACCATCCTGTACTCAATAAACTATACTCTGACTTATTTCCTTTAACTGTATCAGATCCTAAATAAAACCTCAACTTTTGGTATTAGAAACTCTTACCACAACTAGTACCCTAGGGAAAATCTGTCATACCTGGTGGACGTCCCACATGCAGGCAAAGCGAGAGACGTACCTGTCATACCCAACAAGATCTATCATCGCGCGGGTAGAGCCTCCAAAACTGTCATACCTGGCGGACCACTCAACACCTAGGCAGAGCACTGATAACTGTCATACGCATGCGTAGAGCCATAAACTAGATCTGATAATCTGTAACTCTGGGGAATGGGTACTTCGTAGGGTGGTTTTAGCACCCGCAACAATCTCATATATAATCTCAAGTAACATGTAAGTCAAGAGCATATTAAGTATGTGCCTATAGATCATACATATATGACATAATATTCAAAAATCACATATAGGGGTGAAACTATAATTTTCTAAACATGTTTCAGAAACTGACGGTTTAACCCAGATTGAAAATTATTTCAACATCACATGATCTTAGCATATATCCGATATAAATCATAAGCAAATATCACTTTTAAACGTCAAAACTCATATAACGCATTATAATGATAATTAAACCAAAGAGCAAAAATAATAATAATAATATAAGAATATTTCATATAAGATTAAATCATGCTAACATATGAGATTTCATGGAAAATAGGGGGTAAAATGCAAGTTTTTAAAATATACTTTCAAAACTAACAAAAAACACCCCATTTTTCCTTTTTACCGAAAAGATTATTTACCACATCATATATATATATATAAAACCTCACATGCATAACTCAACACACCATCCAAATAATCGGATTTGTAAGTTTCCAAATTAATTTTCCAGTCAAGCCGAAAAGTTTATAATCCCAACCACCTTTACCTGCATAATTTGGCAAAAAATGCAGTCCAGAACCATGTAATTCCAGCCTCCAACTCATGTTTTTATTCAACAAAAATGCAACCCATAAACGCATATAAAACCAACCACCACTACATGTATAATTTCGGCCGACATAAAATTCATAAACACATGGAATCCAAGGCATCATTGCATGCATCATATAACACATAACCAAAGAAATCTCATTCCAACAATAAAATGGAAAACACAACTTACACATGCAGACATGAATTTAAGCATTTGGATGCAATGTATCTCCATGCATGTAAAATCCTTCATATCTTAGAAACAAAACTCAACAATTAACACATGCACGCTTGGAAATATTGAGAAAAATGTTTGATTTTTGTCACTCACCCTTCTAATCCTATAATTGACTGCCTATTACAGTGCTTCGATTTCGATCTTCACCGTTCAGAATGTAGAGTTGTGTTTCATGAATAACATATCCAAAAATCAGAACGATCGGATGGCAAATGAGCTCCAGATCACAATTTGATGATGCACTGTTCACAAACTCAAAAACTAATATATCTTCTCCCTTTCTCTTTGTTCTTCTTTTTCTTCTCTTCCTCTCTCACTCTATCTCTCGGCCGAACCCACTCTTTCTTCTCATCTCTTTTTTTTTTTTTTTTTTCCCTCCTTTCGCTCCTCTCTCCTCTCTTCTGCTCTCGTTTTCTTCTTCTTCATTTGGGCGAACTGCCCAGTTTTTTTCCTCTTTAAAACTAATAAATTTTCTGAAATTATATGTGCCCCCAAAAATTTCTAAATTTCAGTCTAACCCCGCCACATAAGCTTTTCCTTACCAAAATGTCCAAATTTTTCCCTCTTAATCAAGCAAACCCATCAAGATTTATTTCCTCGTTTTCACCCCTTAACACAACTTTAAAAACTGACAGAAATACCCCTATCTTACCACAATACCAAAAATCAAATTAAAAAAAAAAAGAATTAATTAACTAAATACAATTCATGATCTAACTAAATCAGGAATGTGGTTTTACACAGGTTGCAGTTGTACATCTGAACTGCTTTCTTCTCCTAACCTATATTTCTTGACATGATTGACTTCTTGGAATGCTTTATTAACTGATCATGGCATTGGTTGACATTTCTTTTTATCTTCATTTACCATAATTTTCAAGTAGGATGCTGTCACATTTTATATTGTTAGCAAAGAAGATCCAGAGAGATTTGGGTTCTCTCAATTAAGTAGACGTTTTTTGGTTGAAGGTTGCTTGCTTGAAAGCTGAAAACAAATACTTGAATATGAAAGGCGCACGCGTTTAGTCCGAAGAAAATACTTGTATATCTCACGTTGCACTACGGCAAGGACCTGGCACACCCCTTCCAAATCTAGTTCTACTTCAATTCTGAGTTTAACAGTAGGTCATTTTTCCAGAGCAATTGCCCACAATGTTATGTAGTGCTTGGACCATAAAATAGAAGTATGAGAATCTAAACTTTTTTTTTTTTTTTTGGGTAATTAAATTTCATTAGAAAAAAGCCATAAAAACTCGGCCAACTTACCTCATGACATGCCTTGGGTTAGGTACAAAAAAAATCAATTAATCTAAAAGACTACCATCAAAAGGCTAACTAGGCAAGAGCTTATACAAAAGCAAAAGCCCGCTCTCCTCTTGTTATGCAATCTTAATACAAAGAATGTGAATAAGAGGGGCACAAACGAACTAGCCCATACAAAGCAACTAAAACCAACGAAAAAGATCAAAAACAGAGAAACGGCTCCTCCCACAGGATAAGCCCTTGCGTGAGGACCAGAAAACAAAAGAAAGACAAGAAATACAAAGACAACAACTCGGCATTTCCATCTTCGATAGCAAGCAGCCCAAAACAACATCATGAGGGCATCAATCAATTGGACAGTGGGGTGGGTAAGATTTGAAAATGGTCCTCAAAAGGCCCCAATCATCCATCAAGCACCTATTACTGAAAGTAGCCTTAAACTTTTTAAGCTCCAAGGCTTTTTCTTTAACCACACACTTATAGAGTCAATAATAGAATTAATATCTCTACATTCACCCCCAAACATCCTACTCTTTCTCTCCCTCCAAATCCAATAAATCGTGGCTCCCAAGCAAAATTTGCCAATTGCATATTTTAATTTTTTTTCCGTTTCCATCTTCTAACAAGTAACAAAACATAATTCTCGCAAGGTCTTACAAGATAGCCCAAATGCGAGAGCTCAAGAATTCTACCCCAAAGTGCAAAGGAGAAAGGACACGCAAAGAAAAGGTGATCAAGAGATTCTTGCCTCCTGTTACAAAAACAACAATTAGAATTAGGGACTATACCATACCTCATAAGCATGTCTTTGGTCGGGAGCCTACCTTTCATTGCCATCCACAAGATCATAGCATGGGGAGGGATAGAATTTTGGAACCAAACCAGATCACTCCAAGCAACTTTCGGCCATGCTTTTACTAATTTATACACTTTGATTGCAGAAGTAATAAGTTTTCTTGAGGTAGATGTGTCTGGACTCCAGTGAATTATTGGGAATTGTAAGACGTAACTAAACAACCAACAATAGATTTAATTGAATGAACCATCTTCATAACATTCTCCTCTGTTTATGACTCTCCCTGCAAGAGCATTTTCCTAACATTCTTTTATAGCAATTCTCACTCTATTTTGTATCCTCCCGGCAAGTGCATTTTATGTTAGTGAGTTCTGATTTCTGATATCGATTCTAGGAGCTGCTTGGCATGGTCGTTAGTCAATGATACTTTGGAAAGATTATTGGTTAATGAGCTTATGAGAGAAGCAAGAAATGTAGATATGGTTCTGATCCCACATGGCCTAGAAGACAGTTTCCTCACCCATAAAGTAGATACATAAAATGCAGTGAATTCCTTATTCCAAGCATGGAGCCGCGTGGTGAGCACAAAGCGAACTATTCTTTCGCCTTTTACTAAAGAATACCGTGTGCTCGCCACTTTAAACGGCATACCTCTATTTTTGGAGGGGTTGTTCTCTCTTGAGTGCAGCTCCCTATCAAATCTATTTGTGAAAGTTGCTTTATAATAATATAATCTTGGTTGTTCTCTCTTGAGTGCTGCTCCCTATCAAATCTAGTTCTGAAAATTGCTGTATAATATAATCTTGCTTAATTTATAAGTGCAGCAAGACTGTGCATGTAACACAACCTTGATTTGATTTTAGAGGTGATGGCATGGGAACGACAAACATACACTGTTTCTGTTTCAGATTTATTGAAGGATAATTTGTTGAATGCTTTAAACATGCCAATATTTATCATGTCATTTGATGGGTACTTTTTGCAATCCGAAATTTGTTTGGTTAGCAATAGCTAGAAAGTTCAAGTCCAGTTAAGCAGTGCTGCCTAAATGAAGCAGTTCTGGTGAGAGAAATCAACATACATAGTCATAAGTCAGTCTACTGATAGCAGGAAATCAGCGACTAGTACTTCAGTATTTAATTAATGAAAAAGAGCTTTCATATTATTGCTAACCAAGCAGGACAATAAAAAAAAAAAAACACGTATGAATTGGCATAAACAAAGGCATCAATGTTGGCCTAGTTTCTCCCACATTGATTAAGCAACAGAAGAGACAATGCAGAGTAGAGCTATAAAAGAACAATTGAGCCAAAGGACAAAGCATACCTTTCTCGGCCTTTTGGCTAAGATCAAGTGTAGTATCTGTTCTTATCAGTTTAATATCTGATACGTGGGACATCGTCTCACATGATATTAAATTTATTTTTTCAGGGGAAGGATCCACTACAGTAGCTTGCTACTGGGTTCCTCAAGCGTCGCCCATGCGTTGCACTACTGCAAGGGCCTGGCGCACCCCAACCAAATCAAGTTAAATTTAATTCTCTTTAAGCATTTTTATGCAAAAATCAATAATATAAAAAAAAAAAAAAAAGGCATTTCGGTGATTTTTAATAAAACTCAATGCATAGTCAGTGCTTTTTTAATCCACAGCCGCGGCCACTCAGGAGAATTAAACTTGGGATTGTGGCTTGAAACTAGACCTAGCAAAGGGGGTAATATAGCAGCAAATGGGTATCCAGTTAGTTTTAATGGGTGCGGGTTAATGTATTCAAGACCCGTGAGAATATTATCCGTACCCGGTCCGCCTGGGCCGGGTGATCCCCACGGGTGTCCGCACGAAATAAAAAAAAAAAAAATGAATGAGGCCAAGTGAAGATCGAAGAAGAAGAAATCAACAATTTCTTTAAATCCCAAACAACAAATAAAAAATATCACATATTCTCCTCTCTTAAACTACAAATATTTTCCAATAAAAAAAGACCAATCAACATTCGTACCAAGAAAAATAAACCCACAAATCAACAAGCGGTGAAGTGATTGCCGTTCGCCGGCAGCCTTCCACGGCGCCAACACATGCTCATCCTCACCGGTGCCACAATGGAGATTATAGATCTATAGAGGGAGAAAAAGATGAAGAATTGGAGAGAGGGAGAAGAATAAGACGAACTGAAAAAGAAGAAGAAGAAATATGAAAAAGTAGAGAGGGAGAAGAAGAAGAAATATGAAAAAGTGGAGAAGGAGAAAAAGACGAAGGAGAATTAGAGAGGGAGAAGAAGACGAAAATGAAAGAGAAAAATGTGGAGATGACAAATAATAAAGAAATAAATGGAGAAAAATAAAATAAAAAAGAAGAAACTGTTTAGGAAAAATTTTTAAAAATAAAAGAAACGGGTGACCCGCATAATCGGGTACGAGTGATGCATTTTCTTACCCGTTTAACCTGTAATCTGTTGTTGCCCGACCCGTACTGTCCAACTCACCGTTTGTCAGGTCGGGTTGAAACTTGAAGCTATTTGTATCCCCCTTGATTCACCTGCTCAGCTACCCATGGGTGGGTTGCATAGTCAATTTTATGAAGATAAATGGCTATATAGTAGGTTGTTTTATGTTTATAAGCTTATTTAAAGTGTTAAAAATATCAAAAACATCTCCATATTATTTGATGAAACTTTATTTTAGTAATATAAGACTCAAAAACTCTTTTTACATCTTTGTGATCAACCAACTACCCATTTTATCATGTCATACAAAAATACTACAGACACCGAATGCTACTACCAAAATTTTGTATCGCTCTATGTAGCATCTGACTCGAACGTGTCACATAGGACACAATATAGATATTCAGTGAATGAACGACCGTCCAATAATTATAGACGCTCATCTATATCTTATGGACGACCATTCATCACGAATGGATGAGAGTTTAGAAAATATCAATGAACTCTCGTTCATATATTATGGACAGAAGTCCCTTTACTATAGACGATCGTTCATATAATTTTAAAAGTATGGATGTCAGTACATCTCAAATATATTTTTTTTAAATTTACAATTGCTTTTTCATTTATAAAAACCTATAGCTTGTATAAGACACTTCTACAAATAAGCGTCAAAATTTTTAGATGAAATATTAATTTTTAAAACAAAAAATTTTTAGATGAAATAAAGGGAAAAAAAAAAAAACTTTGATTTTAAGTACAAAGTATGAACGACAATCCATCTAATGAGGATGGCTATCCATATACAATGAACGGACATCCAAATGAGATGAACTTGCGTCCATACTCAAATAATTTTTTTTTTAAATTAACAATTTTTTTTTCATTTATAAAAAAATGCAAAGCAAGAGAGAAATGAAACTTGTTTTTTAAAACCTATTTTGGGAGGCCTAAATTTTTAAACATTCTAATTGAAAATTTTAAAGAAATTTTTTTATTAAACTAGAATTTGGGTGTGGACGGCCGCCCATCTTATACAGACGACTGTCCATTGTATATGGACGTCTGTCCATTATTTGTTTTTAAACTTTTCTAGTATGGACACTCATCCATATTATATGGACGGGAGTCCATTGATATTGTTAGAGCTGGGCATTTGGGACCGGGCCTAAAAGCCTAGCATCAAAACCCGGTCCTTGAGAGGCCTGATCCCAAAACGGGACCAGGCCTAAGGAGGAGGCCTGGGCCCAAAATTTTTTTGTATTTTATCATTTTAGTCCTTTGTAAAATTACATTAAACCTCTAAATAAGTATAAATTATAAGGGCTAAACTAAAATTTTACAAAATTTATTATTAAAAAAAAAATTTAACTTTTTATAACCGCTACCAACGGTCACAAGAGCAATGATAGCCAACAGTTATAAACTTATAATTATAATTTTTTTTCATTCCCCCCCCCCCCAACTACACTAAAAACCTTTCATTTTTTTCACACCAATCAATCTCTCATTCTTTCATTCTCTCAATCTCTCTACTCCAAATCTCCAATCAATTTCTCATTTAATTTATATTTATAATTTATTCATATTATTTATTTATATTATTCAAATTTTTTTCTATTTTTCAATATCATCATAATTTTATATTATTATTTAATTTCTTTTCATTTTAATTATTTATTATTTTATCATAAATTTATAATGTCTTCCCCAAATGAGTTTTACGTTCCATCCACCGAAGAAATTGAAGTCTTCAATCCATTTTCACCATTTCCTCCAGAGGAAGCAGCTGTAATTCCACAACCACATTCGGTCAGGACGAGGTGTAGCCAAACACATACGAGCTACGAGTCAACGGGCACGGACATAGCCCAACCCCCCCGACTGTCAAAGAAGGTCGTATCCGATGTTTGGCGATACTTCACCAAATCAAAACGGCCAAAGACAAATGGGGAGAGGGAAGAATCGTGTGGGATATATAATTTATGTTGAACCATTATTAGCGCTGAGAATGGGACTTCGACGATACAACGACATGTAGAGAAGAAGTATCCCCAAATAAATGCATCTTCAAGCGGATCAGGTAGACAAATTCAAACTCAACTTAATTTTAATCCACAATCCTCAACTCTCTCAACATGGCAATACAATACACATATTGCACGGGAGAAAATAGCAAGATATATAGTTGCCACGGACTCTCCCATTTGTTTATCTGAAAATCCTTTTTTTGTTAATATGGTTAAAACTATATTTTGTCCAGCATATACCCCTTGTTAGTAGAAGTAAAAGTAGAAGAGATATATTAAAACTTTATAACAAAATAAATAATAAACTTAAAAACGAATTTCAAAATTTTAGGAATATATTTATTGCACTTACATCAGACATATGGGCTTGTAGATCAAAAACTGATTTTTTAACTGTCACAGTACATTTCTTAGATCATAATTGGGGTTTACAATAAAAATTGATAGGTTTTAAACCATTATATGAAAAACATAGTGCTGAAACTATTTATTTTACAATTCTTGAAGTTTTGCAAGAATATTTATTAACTGATAGAGTTGTAGCGCTAACGTTTGATAATGCAGTTGCTAACACCGTGGCAATCTCTTTATTTGAAAAGAAATTGGATCTGCTTGGTGAAGGCAAATTTTATCACCAGAGATGTGCTTGTCACATCATCAATTTGATAGTTAAAGCAGGTTTAGATGCTATACATTCAAATATGGAGAGGGTGCGTAGAGCTATCAGATTTATCGTCAGCGGTAGCAATAAAAGATGGTAGGAGTACGTCAAATATTGTAAGCAAGAGGAGCCACCGGTTCGACCTTTGAAGTTATGTACAGACACGCATATCCGTTGGAACTCTACCTACTTGATATTGGAAAAAACTTTGCCAACCGTGAAAGAAATTATAGATTTCGTCAATCGGAAGAACTATCCAGAGGAAGTTGTCAACTATGATGATTGGGCGGTTTGTGAACTTTTTTATTCATTTCTTAAAATTTTTTATGATGCTACTAATACATTAAGTGGTATTTATTATCCAACTACTAATTTAGTGTTAGATATTTTAGTTCAAATTGCTAAAACTTTTGCTCAATATAGATATGATAACATTTTAAGTGAAATTGTTTCAAAATATGGAAGAAAAATATAAGAGATATTGGTTAGATATTCCATTCTTATATGGATTAAGCCTTTTTCTAGATCCTAGGTTTAAATTATCTGTAGTTAATGGTGTAATTACTGAGTTAGGCCATTATTTAGGACATGATTATACGTCTTATTTGAGTGACTCTAAACACAAATTGGATAGCTTTTTTCTTTATATGAGAACATGTACAATGGAATTGGAAGTGGAAGTGGAACGTCTAGGAGAGGCGATCAGGACCTTGATGCAGCCCCCCCTCAAGGATCGAGCAAGTAGGCGTATGTGGAACGTGGCGGAAGCTCCGCTCCAGTTCGTACATACATAGACCAAATGAGATGACTCACTACCTACATGTAGACCTGACCTTTATGACGATGAAGGAGCAACTTGACATGGATATTCTTCAATGGTGGAACTAACATGAAAGTCGATTCCCCATTATATCCCAAATGGCACGTGACATTTTATCTGTGTCGGTTTCTACAATTGCATCCGAGTCAATATTTTCAACGAGTGGTCAGATTGTTGAAGACAGAAGATGTTCTTTAACCGATGAGATGATTGAAGTGATAACGTGTTTACGGGATTGGACTCATGCGAAAGAAGACTACAACAAAGACTCGAAGATTCCGAACTACTCGAACTCTTTAGGAATACAGATTTGAATAATGTAACTAGTGTTGACGATGAAATTGAAGATAAATAATTTAATAAAAAAATTATTTAATTGTTTATTTGTGAAGCGTGAATGTGTGAAATGTGAATATTACATTTATATTAAAAATTAAAATTAACTATTAATTTATTATTTTTTAAAATTAATTAAATTTTTAGAAACTTACTAATCAACCCCTAAAAAATACTAAAAACCCCCTATAAAATTTCGTTTTGCCCCCAAAATATAAAAAAAAAATTGAGGAGGAAAATAAAATTATCCAAGCCCCATGGGACCGGTCCTAGTCCCGAGCAGACCTAAGGCCTGGTCCAGGTTCTGGTTTTTCTCATGGGCCTGGGACCAGTCCCAAGCCCATGAGTGACTAGTCCCAAACGGGCCTAAGCTTGGGCCCGTAAGGGACCGATCCCTTGCTCACCTCTAGATATTGTCATGGACGATCGTCCATTTGTGATGAACGGTTATTCATTACATATGGACAGTCATCCATTCACATAATCGATATTTTTTGTCCAATGTGGCTGTGTCTTAATGGATACCGCATCATTCGATATAAAAAATTTGGTGCACAAATTCGGTGCCCATAGCATTACTGTTTATCATAATATGTAATTCTGGCGGAAACTGTCATGCTCTTCTAATTAAATCAATGCCCCTTTAGTTGATATTTGTGAAGTGTGTATCATGCTCTTCTAATTAAAATTTGCCAAGTGTGTATCATGCCCTTTTAATTTCAAACCTCTTTTTTTTCTAAAATATGATAAAATGAGAATCTACAAGTCAAAACAAATATTAATGTTTCGTGGTGTAGTAGGTTATGGCGTCAATCTATTCCACTAAAGTTCTCCACTTCGAGTCCGAGTAAAGCTAAATATTAAATTATATTTTTCATTTTCGATTTTTACATAACAATATGAAACATAACATCATTCACTTTTAAATTGATTTTTTTTTCATGTAATATCATTCATTTTTAATTGTTTTTTTTTTTTTTTCAATTTTTCATCTTCTTTGGCACCGTGAGACAATATACATCACAAGAAGTTCTTACTTTTAGTAACTACCAACGACAATTAATTTAAAGATAAAGGAGATGGAAAATATTTAAAAAAAATGGTAATACCATCAATATAATATCATTCAATTTTGACAATTAATGAATGAATAGATAGCAAATCCATAAAAAACATTGCATAAAAGGAAACTGAAATATCTCATTTTATTATTATTATTATTTAACCATATATTAATATTTTGCATTAATTTAAAACAAATCTTACTGGCTACCAAATCTCCAACAAAATTCATGCCCCCTATCCTTTTTTCTTTTTAAGAATCTCAACTAAATTAATACACTAAATACGTTTCCAAAAACAATAAATAATTATGTTACTTTCCTTTACTTGCTCATTTATAAACCACACCACATCCTTCAAACTCAAACCCAAACAAAGTTAAAGTTACAGAAATCCATAGCCAACAAAAATGTCCAAGCACCTTCAAAAATCTCTCAAAAAATGCCTTTCCAAGTTAAAAAAATCCCCATCAAATATTCAATTACGATACTCTAGTTCATTCTCAACTTCGAAAAATTTTGTCCTTTCAGGCTGCAAACACCCCAAAACCTTATCATTTGCCGTTGATCGTGACCAAAATGGTAAAAGCAGCAGCAGCAACAACAATAATAATAATATTGGCGCTGCAACGCTCTCCGACATCGATCGGTTTTCTATATGAGAATTTTAAGTCTCTTTATCTTAACGACGAGGATGATAATAAAAAGAAAGAAGAATGTGATGGAGATAAAATTCCAAATGGGGCATTGTTTGATTCACCTCCAAGGATTCGTCAGGGGTCTCACCCGGTTTTCCGTGGAGCCGGGATTTTCAGGCTCGTTCATTGAAGAAGTTCGGAATAGTTTCACCAACTCTGAGGATATGGCTGGCCCAACTTCAATCTCAACCTCAACCTCAACCTCAACCTCAACCTCAAACTCAACTTCAACCACTGCCCTAAATGAGGATGACTCTACTGTTTCTACTGATTCCAAATATGTGAAGCTTCCTAGTGACTCCATCGCAGTCTTGAGATACTCTCCGAGTCCATACGGAGATTTTCGACGTTCCATGAAAGAAATGGTGGAGGCGAGACTACAATATCAATCAACGGTTGATTGGGATTTCTTGGAGGAGCTTTTGTTTTGTTACTTGAGGCTTAATGAGAATAAATCACACAAATTCATAATAAGGGCATTCGTGGATTTGGTCGTCATTCTTCGTCAGAATTCGAATAAGATTCCGGCGAGATCACGGCATGATTTTCGAGTTGCAAGAGAAAGGAAGAGGAAAATGAAGCATGTAACGTAAGATTGTGGCAATAGGTTAGATTAAATAATGTGGAGAGGGTGTAAGGTTTTGGATTTATTCATCTTACTACTTAGCCCTCACATGCAAAATCCACTATGGATTATAAATGTGAGTGATTTTCAAGAACAATTAATCACCCACTTTGTTTATGATTTAAGCTTTGTTTTGTTGCGGGTTTTGGTGAGATTTAGCACATTTGTATTGGTATTTTCTCTTGCATGTTTCCCGGAGTTTGATTAGAATAAATTTAATTTGGTATTCAATTATTGCTATTGTATTACGTGAATATGAAAATCTTGAGGATTATAAATATGTAGGTGTTTTCAAAGGACATTCTCTCTTTGGTTGGTTAGATGTGGCATACTTTCATTGGCCGATTATTTTACAATTGAGTAATACTATACTCACAACTTCTTTTTATAAATTTTCTTTCACAACTCCGGCGTGGCAACTCGCAAACAATTAGTCGGTTCATAATGGGATCCATCTAATAAATTATGACTGATTAAGTTAGGGTTGTAAGAGAAAATTTTATGGATATAATATTACTCTTTGCATTAAATGCACGGAAAAAAAATCTTCCCTACCATGGGTTGATGGGAGTACATACATTCGACTCTCCATTCGTAAGACATATAAGACACGTGGCATTTATGATTTAAGAGTTGTACGTATCCCGTGGTATGATAGATTTTATCAACTTTGACATAGTTATTGACTGATTGTATTGCAAATACACATAAAACTTTCTCAAAGTTAAGAGAAGAGGGAGTTATAGTCATTTATTACAAAGCACGTTACCACTTGTAATTAAGAATTGTGTTTAATTTGATCAAATCAAGTACCAATGGGAAAGTGCAAAGATATAGTGATATACTTTACACATTTTTATTTATCATTTTGAGGAACTGGAGTGGTAGCTGGTACCAACGTGTACCTTAAGGTACGCAGAAACATTTTTAAAATTAGTAATCTAAACAGGCACGATAGATCATCAATTTCAGAAACTTCTGCTTTTATTTTATGATCCCTTCAAAAAGAGAATTGGTACTTACAAAATCTTGTTTGCAGGATATTGGTACTTACAAAATCTTGTTTGCAGGATGATTTATATACTTTTTCAACAATATGGTGCACTCAAACAATTACAAGAACCTTAGATCAGATTTATAAATAAATTGCCAGTATTGTAACTACAACTGTTAGTGAAATTACCGGAAAATCATTTGTGAATGATCAGTAACATTGACAAAACGCAGTATATAACTTGGCTGCCGCCTTGTGGTTCATTGCGGTGGAGAGAAAAGCCGGTAAGTGAGGACCTTTACATCTAATCTTCTTCCATTTACATCTATAACCATGTTGCTTTATTAACATGGTCTCCTGCCCTGAGATGAGAGCAATTCACAGTTTGGACAAAAGCGATCGTGCAAAGCCAGACATACCATTACCTTATATCTGGTTTAAGTCTGGCAAGGTAAGGAGTTGTGGCCTCTATTCACAGAAAAACAATTAGACCGCAAAATCCCTGAAAATCAAAATTGTATAACGTAATTAAGAAAAGAGTTCTGGACTTGGAAAGCTAAATTATAAAACAAAGTTATCAAGCTGAAGAATATGCATGCCTTCACTTTCGGGTCTAGTATAGAGTTGCTCACTTTATACATGGAGAGTTCAACCATTTGTCGGAAGGTACTGCTCATATATAGAATGGTACTTTGTAGGGACATAATCTTTGAATCTGTCAGTAATGACAACAGAAGAGAATGAGGACACTTGTATAAGATAAATTAAAAATCAGATCACTAAAATGTTGAAAAATATAGAACCTAAATTAGGGAAATACATGAAGACGTGATAAAAGTTTTCAAATGATCTAGAAGTAAATGCTTTCTCTCCAGGTTTCAATTGAAAACTTTAACATACTTATCTCCTTCCAGCGAATAGTGCATGAATTAAAATTCTGATAAGCCCAAAAACACCAATTCTAGAATACAAGCAGTTGTTAACTGAAACTGAATCCTAGTTTAAGGTTTGGCAGAACCTAAAAGATTTGCAATATCATTGCATCTTTACGCATAAGCATAAGCATAACATGCCACTCTAATAATATCAAAGAAGTGCATCTTCATTCTGGTATATGCGTGAAAAAGGTAAAAATAGAATTGCTCTTGCAAGCATGTTATTGCTGTGCCACAACATGATTACAGACAAGCTCTCAAGGCTGCATTCAGGTGCAGCCAAGTTTTAGTAACACTAATTCTTGTGATGCATTATAATGCTAGATGAAAATATCCCAGATAATCAAAAGGGTAGCAATAAAAAGGTGGTGGGGGATTCAAACACAGTATCTAAAAACATCAAGCCTTGGTCAAAATTTTAAAGCTAAGGTTAGCACGGTCTAATCTAACGTTTAGAAAGAACTTAATACCTTCTAAGAAGAGGAAGCCTCTCAGGCCCAGAGAATAAGTTTGCAATTGATTGTAGTACGTGACCAATTTTCATTGCCTTAGACTTCAGTGCCTTCATAAACCCAACAAATTCTTTATATTCTGTAGCACTAAGTTCTTCTTTAACCTGTAATGAATTGAGTTTAGATTTTCAAAGATCCTACTTCTGTAACAAAGCCTGTTATCAGTCCACCTACATAGTTCATGCAACTGAGTAGTTCATACAGTAATAAATGCTTTACCTGAATAAGAAATGTTGATCCTTTTGTTTCCTCATCACCACTAACACTGGATAGAACAGCTTCACTTTTTTGACTAAGAAACTCAGCATCTCTCCTTCGGAGCGTACCATCAACCTTACATTGCAATGCTGAAACTTCAGCATTTTGCCTGCTTCTACTATCAGAAATCTGTGGTTTTTCATGCTTCCCTAAACAAGTTCTAGAAAGAGGGTAACTTGACTGTGAACTTTCAGCACCAGATGCAATCTCAGTGGCATTTGAAATACACGCATCAAGCTCAGTATTTAGTACTTTACGCTTCTTAGCCGAACAAGGTGCTATTGCTTCCTCTTTCCTTGGTTTTGTATCCAATAAAGAACTACCAGATAAATCAATCGCTTCACGGTTTTGCAGTTGTGTAATTTTCCTCCCAGAGTGTAAGATTTTTTCTCATACTGAACTAGATCAAATGAACCTTTCAATTTAAAAGCCCTGAATTGCCTTGTAAGGACTGAGGGATGAGCGATTGGCAGGAAGTACTTCAAAGTGGCTTGAATTGCTGCTTCTTTTGACTTCAGAAGGAGATATGCAAGCTTGATCCACAGCTGCACTCTGCAATTAAATATCACCAAGAATAACAGTTCATACAGAGAAAACAGTGAGACAGACAGCTAATTCAAAATATGAACACATACTGATAAAAGAATAAAATTTGCAGAAGAACCTTTTCTGGGTAGGATTTATCCAGGGGCTCCACAGATTTTTTTTCTCTTTCATTTCCTGCAAAATGGCATTGATTAGCTTCTGAACAGTTGACTTGTATTACAAAGAACATATCAGAAAATCCATCCAATCATACAGATCTTCGATGAAAAACAAAAAGATGGTTGGTTTGGCCCAAAAATGTAGTTTCGAATTGAGACATGACAACTATTATCAGATTACTACATATAACATATCACCTACCAGACCCAGATAGAAGCTTTTTCCAATATACATGAACGCTTAATGATGACCTAGGCACTTTTCCATTCCAATAACAAGCAAATGTGATATCATAAGAGTGGGTGTTACAGTTAAAATACAGAGGAAAAACCTTTGACATACACTGATTGCTTAAAAATGTAAATAGTAGACCAAGGATAGATACAATTAGATGTTCAGATTGGTAGATTAGATACATCTGCGTCCATATGATACAAAGAACATTTCCTAGCTTCAGCCAAGAGCTTCTGTTTCAATCAGCAGACTTGTAACAGTAAGAAGATAACATTGAATTGATTAATTCACAAAGCTTGCAAGATTATCTTATATTTTTGCAGAAAAAGTCATTTCTTTTTAAACCACTTCGCCAAAAGGCTGGTATTCAACCCTAAACTCATTTAGATAAAAAATTCTACAAGACTTCAGCTCTTGCAAAATTAAAGTTAGTCACACAGTCATAAGCATTTAAGAATAGCAGATAACCAATACATAGTTCAAATATTAATAAACATTTTCCATGGATTACTGCTGTATAAGAATTTCTGGTCAAAGTGGCTTATGCCCACAAACTCCAAGGAAAAAAAAGGAAATATACCAGGATAACAAAAAGCATGAAACAAAAAGTAACATCATAACATGAAGATACTTTACCCATATCTTCAATTTTTATTGACTTGTGGTTTGCTGGACAAGAAATTGCTGCATCTCGGAAGAACCGGGTCAGCATATAAACCATATCCCCATATTTGGAGTAACACTGCAATTAGAAATGTGTTAAGTATGTTACATTTATAGGGAAATGATTATTATGAAACTTGCATAATATTACCTTGATATGAGGCTGTATCCAAAGTGATATTTGGGATTGGCGATTTGAATGTGCAAACCTATTAGCAACTCAAAAAATTAAACAAGAGCCACAGAAGTTAAAATGCATGACAAAGGTTCTAAACTGACAGTTGAATTAAGAATGACACTCAAATCAAAAGAGGACAATAAAATTTAAGCAAAAATATATGTTATCTTCAGGAAAATTCTTGACAACTGAGTTCCCATATTGTTCAAGTCCAACAGCAATCACTGATAACAATTCAATTCGCCAGAGACAAATGTTAATATTTAAAGAGCAAACCATCTAAAGGTTTAAACATCTCACAAATCCTTAAATATCTTTCGTGTGTTCACATTTAAAAAATGATTGTAATAAATCATTTTAGAATATAGTGCTTATGATTAATAACTAATTCTGAAAACTATCCCATACATAATGAAAGTAGCTTGAAAATTGCACAGAAAAAAATTAGTTCATGAGCAATTTACTAATCAAGATTGGAATCAAACTTGGATTCTTTATTCAAGATTTTGGAACTAAATGTTGGAGGGAACAACATAAAAAAGATATTTTATATAAGCTACAATTTGATTGATCTTTACTTCAACAGGTATATACAATTTGGTGTACTTAGAGAAGAAGAAAAGAAGAACCTTTCATCACAAAAGATGATTGCTCCATAATCATGGCGATGACGAATTACACGTCCAACGGCTTGATTTACAGCCCGTGACGCTTGTTGATTGTACCAATCTTCTCCAGTCAGAACCGGCAACTTTAGCCCCTAATCAAAGTAGCAGGAGTTTTTTAATATGGGAAATAAGAGTCTATAAGTTGAAATAGATATTCAATATTATGCATGGTTAGCAGCACCTTATATCCTTCTCTCTGTGATTGTGCCTGTAGATCCAAGAACTCACGTTTCAGGCGAACCTGTCATATAACAAGGTTAAAAATAGAAGGCAAAGATAAAATCATAAAACCCATTGCTAGAATTCTAAACTAAATAGGAGCCAACTAATCAATCCAAATAAAGAAGTAAGCATGAAGCCACTCCTTATCCCAATTCAAATTTTAATTAAAGTAATCAGAACAAATTTCCCAGGTTAAAATAATGAATAGGACGAAGATATTCTGTTGGGATCCCACATTGAGAGGAAAAAAGGGGTGGGCATGTGGTTTATAAGGGCTTGGGAACCCTCCCTTGGCAAGACGGTTTTCCAAGGGGAGTTATGCCCAAGCCCACAATAATTTGGGAGTGGGTTCCTATCATATTCCTAAAAATTTCTACATTTAGACATCAAAACCATTAATTTGGGATAAACTTGGATGTTTAAAACCCACATCATCATAATAGAAAACAGGACAGAAGGAGATAAAGTCTGAACTTCAATTGCAACAGAAATTAAAATTCGCAGGTTGTCAAAACAATTAAAACCTACATGAATAATTCAAACCAATAATAAATATCTCCTATGTCGAGTAAATATAAAAAGTATAACAGCTCAGTGAACCAAAATAAACCAGTTACTATCTACTGTGTGGGCATCAATAATTCTTTTGATCTTTCCCAATGATAGCTTCAGGTAATGCACCTAGACAATTGTAAGCACATCTTCCCAAGAGTTATAAAAATTAATGGAATGTTAATCATTGACAATCTATGAAACCATTAGCTGAGATCCAGCAACCTAGAAATTCAAACATATTTCTTATTAACATGATAACAAGACAAATTTTAGAATATGATGTTTTATGTAAATTTAATGAATTCCACTGAAAGATCTTGGAAACTAGAGCATACAAAGACTAACAAAATCTCATCAGAGAAAAGCGCTAGAAGATTACGATACCTTAGGATCAGTCAGTGTAGCAAAAGGCATACCCGTGATGACTACAGCTCTTCCAGCAAAGTCAGCAAAATCTAATCCTTCACTCACCTGACATATAGAAGATAGGAAGCATAAACCAAGGAGGGCATGGAACAATTTGCAATAAAAAGAGTATTCAAGAAAGATCCTACAACAGATCATTTTGATATATGCTTTCCACCCATTTATGCAGCAACTTAATTTGAGCCCTCAGAACTCCTCTGGTTAATTAATCACACAATGTCAATTTGCTTGCTACTATTATGACCATTTGAAAATGAAACACACATTTAAGCATAAGACCAAACAAGACACAACTAAGGGTTTCATAAATTAATCGCAGTAATAGCACTTTATACGTTCAGAAAGGGATCTACTCAATAACATATTCTTTAAAAAATACGGTGACACAATCATAATGACTAATGTGGGATGCATAAAACAAATGGGTTGGGCATGTGTTTAGATCCACATGGTGTTTGTATGTGTTGGAACTAAGACATTTTACATTTTCTGAAAATAGATCATCTTGACTCTTGCAAAGACCTCCATAGGAATATTCGGTTTCAAAGTTAAAAGCTTCTGCTTTTTCCCAACCACATAAAATAAACAAATGTCTGCAAGATGTCAACAAAGAGGAGTTGCTAAGAAGTCTGTGTGAAGATACCTTTCCACGACAAACAGCAAAAAATACTGCACCAGAAGTTGAGGTGTCCCTCAGCTTAGCCATATAGTCCTGCAAAGAAGAAAACCAGACAAGACTACCTGAGGTCAAATATACATTTAAATATGGAAGAATGGTGATTAAATTTGTGTTTTGTTTTTGCACCTCAATCGCCATTTGGAACAGTGCCGATTGTCTGGGTTCCACAACAGGTTTCTTATATTTGCAGATTCTTTCCCATATTGATGTTGAATTTCCATGACTCTGCAAAAATCAAAACATAATTTGTAAGAACACAAAAACAAATGAGTCCACTTGCTTTGTGCCTGAATCTAAAGGTTGAGGAAGGGCTAGCAAGGGCTTCGTGATAAGGAAGTAAGAGAATTAATAATGACAGAGAGTTTTAAGTATTGGTTGATGTTATTAGCAGGAAAAAAAAGGCCCATGAAAGCTTTGGACCTTTATATGTGATATTAGAAAATTGTTAGATAAGTGTGAAACCAGATATCGACAATGTCTATATCTAAGACAACAAAGGCAATAATGCCTTAAGAAAAACAGGACATGCAACACTTCAGAATAGAGGTTGGTCACTAGCTTCCTCCATGGGTAAGACAGGTTCTTAGAGACAAATCATATTTTAAAGAGAAAATAATAATAATAATGATAATGATAATGAAGATGATAATAAATAACAAAACTCACTTCTTCATTTAATTGTGTTTGATGCCTTACCATATTTTTCCAACACCCGATGCATTGATCTAAAAGATAGTATGATGGAAAAAATATGAGCAATCCATCTGGTACAATGCGAGCAATATTGACTGCACAAAGATATTCAAGAAATTTGGCAATTACTCAAATATTAATCAACAGTAATGAGGACAATGATTTTTATACCCTCTGTTTATCAAAGAGTAAAACTTAGAGCCAAATTTAGATGCAATGCATCAGATATTTTAATAATTGGAAGTCCTTGCATCTTTTTGATCTTATGAATGATATATAACCTTTAATAAGAAAACTATTCTGCTGTCCTACACCTAATATCCGGAGACATCAACATACAGCCAGAATTGATTCAAATTCTTTGCATGTTTTGTCCACGTCCACTACAGTATTATCTTTAAATTCTCACATTTTCTCTTGTATCAATCAAGCAAGCAAAAGAAATTCTCCCAACACATGTATAGTGTAACAGGAGGCCACCAGTTCCCTCTATTCGTTAAGGACTATAACTTCCAAGATTGACATTCATAACAAAAACAAATATTGAGTTGTAACAAAGCAAAAGCTGTTTGGAATGAAAGGTTCCTATCACCCCTTTCCACATATCAGCAAGTGGCATCCAGATCATTGACATAATAATAACAAAAGTAGCATCAGATCATCAATATGGCTATTGCAATTGTATATGTTACATACCGATTGCATTTCCAAGCTCTTGCTTGTATTCTAGAGAATCACGATTCCGATAAGATGAATTTAAAGAGTAACTTGATGGACCAGTTGGTACAACTCCAGCCCATATCTGATTTGAGGATATGACATGAGGATTTTCCAATCGCACGGGGAAATCCCTGAAATAGCCAAAAGAATTTCTCCATTTAGCAATTATCAAAGTCATAAAATAACCGAATGTAATAATATAATCAGCATTGAAGTGACTTACAATTTCAATTCCTGTGCAAATGATTCCATGGGTGATAATGTGCCAGAAGTCAATATAATAGAGCCAACACCCATCATAGAGAACTCTTGCATTGCGATTCCTGGATTAAAACACCACCAGCTGAGTGTCCTGGAAGCCTTCCCTGCACAACCACAATAATGGAGATATACACTTATCACCATACAGAATGGCATGTCTTCAACAATAAGATTACTCAGAAAAAGGTCATGCAGTTATCTTAGAGGGGTAATGCATTGTGCATTTGTTAAATCAAAATTGGAAAAGATCAATAGCATTAGGAATATACAGCCAATGACTTGCAGTGGAACATTTTGCTGACCAAATTCAGTCTCATTGTTTTTTTATACTCCATTTGGTTGCCAAGAAGCAAAAAATTTTGAATTATGGAACTAAAAGTCATTTCTAAGAGAACTAGAAGACTTTTGGCACCACCATCTCTGATATTCTGTTCACTTTCTAATCTCTTTATCTCTTCTCATCACTTAAATTTAAGTAGAATACAGAAGAATGCTTTTAACACCCCTCTCCAATACTTCTTTTTGGCAACATGTCCCTTTTTTTGGGGAAACCAAGAGCATGTTAACATCATGTAACTAAAAAATACTTCCAATTGTACCCCAACTCTAACAAATAAATTTTAGAATGTTAATAATCCTGAAAACATGATCATATAGCTTTGTTGAACTTTCAAACAACAATGTCAATTCATATCCCCAACCCACTACCTTAATATGTATATCATATTACCCAACTTAAGCACTGATAGGCTGCTAGCCCCCTTCTGCCACCTACACTAACAGCCATATTGCATTAATTTCTTGCTTCATTAAGTTACCATTGAAATTAAGATACCTAGGAAGACCTTCTTACAAATGAGTTATACCACTATCATTCTTCAAGAAAATTATCAGATGCAAGATCCCATATGAAACTATTATTTACTATAAGTTAATCATGCAAGAAAGCTTATTTCACATGTTTATATTGCAAACTTAATCAGAGAGATTAATGAAGAAAATTCAGAACCCAGGATACTATAAGAAATGAGAACATGTAATGCGTATGAAGCACAAGAAACATAAATGCTGTACCCAATTATCAAAATAATTTAAACAAGTATGTAAATTACCTTTTAAAACATCTGCAGCATTTGCGTCAGCTTCCTGCACATGAACCTAAAATGACAAATAACAGTTTAAAATCTGATACATAACTTCATTAAAGCATGACATCAATAGAAATTTATATATACATGGAAAAAACCACAATTTCTGAACTCAGCTATGCAATGAGTATTCATGACTTTAAAGCTTACACGATAGAATGCTGCATGAGCAGTCCCTTTATCTCTAAAGATAATATTCAGGATGTCAATAATGCTTTGTAGCCTGCAAGGCAGTGTCCAACCCCTTCTGCAGCTTATCGTCCCTTAGAAGTTCAGCAGCTTCCTCAATTATACCAATGAGCTTAGAGGCAGTTTCTTTCGTTATATTCAAATCCAGCAAGTAGTTCATAGATGTATGGCCCTGGCTTAGTAAATCCCAACTCCTTTGAATTAATGGGCACTTCAGCAATTCGCTTCTCAAGCTTCAGAAGAAGTGCTGAAAGATATCATAACTCATTAAGAAATATGGCCATGTGAAGTACAACAAAGATGAGCATAAGAGTGCTTGAAGAAATGGCAGAAAGAATTCTAAATGCATGGTAACCTGAGTTTATAGGACAAAGAATATACAATGGGTTTCAATTGGTCTATGTTTTACTTCTCTTTTTGTTTATAAGAAACAGTATATATATATATATATATATATATATATATATATATATTTTGGGTAAGTAACAGTATATATTTTATTGCTACCAAAAAGGCAGCACAAAACAGTCAGATGAACCATTGGTAAACTGCAAGGTTTAAAAAAAAAAGAAATTACGTTGGTAGAAAAGGGCATGTACATAATCCTTATACACAACTGAGAGTGAAATTTAGATCCTAATAGCATTACAAGATTAGAAATATTTACGCATTCGGATAATGTTCTGCAATTTGACACAGTTACATGATACCAATGACAGATACCTCTAAGAACAGCAAAATCTTCTGGCTTCGAAGATTTGTCATCTGAACATTGCCTCTTCGTCGAAAGGTCAATACAATTCTTTGCTTCAGAGATGCAAGCTGTAAGAAGCCCAGGATGCAAGTCAAAGGAGGCTGCATCTGCACATAAACTTTCCTGCATTGTATTCTTATCATCTGAATGGCTTTAAGTGTAATTATATTACAAGTCACTAAATCTGCTTCATTTACGTTGAAACATATACTTCTTATCCAGCTAACTCCAAGAGTGGATAAGCAGAAATTTAAAGTCAATGAACATTCAAAACCAACACCAATACTTCCAATAGTTTTACAGACAGACTTAGTCCCTTAGTCTTTTCTCCTTACCAGGTTGTGAGCTTCATCAAATATAAGTATACTGTTGTCCCAGTCCAGGCCAAGACCTCTTCTATACCCAGGATCAATAAGATAGTTATAGGGAGCAAATAAGATATCAACAACCTTGTGGAGCTCTCTTGACAGAAAATATGGGCACCTACAACAAACAAGTATCAAACAAAATGGCAAGCAGACCAGTCCATGCCACCAGCAGTGACAACAGTTTCTCATATAAGAAACTGTGTTTTAAGAAGCAAACTGTCTAAATATGTTAGAATGAAGAGATAACACAGCCAGCAGAACCTACGGTCCAGATCTTCGTCCAATATTGACCAAATCCTCTATGTCAATAGGTTCATCTCCAAGATGAGGATTGTTCTTCAAATAATCTACAATAGAAGCATAGAAATATACAGGCATCAAGAGTGATTGTAATAATTACAAAAATTAAAACAAAAAGAAACTGAGTTAAGCGCATGAGTGATCCACAAAATTATTGATTTACAAATATGAATTTGTTTCCTTAACCATTCATAAGATCTTATTACGCCAATATCACCATCATCAAAAGGATATCCACAATATTTTACTTGGATAAAAAAAAAAATTCCCAAAACCCAGTTTTCATCTATATGCTGAAAGTCAAAACTAGGTGGTTAACACAAAGAAATTAAGAGAGAGAGAGAAGAATAAATTGAGAAATAAATAGACATTTCCTTTGAAGATTAACCTCTCTGTTTGGTATCGAACATATTAAAAGTGCTACGAATGCCTTAGCAACAGGAGTTAAAACATTTTTAGTCATAACATAATCAATACTCTTCAGCATATGAAAATAAAAATAATTCAGTAAGGACATTATAATATATATAACAAGGTCCGGAATAATGTAAATCATGGCATTAGCGCTGCACTGAAAAAATTCCATTAATGTTATATAATTTCAGTCATCAGTTTCTTATACCTCATTATGTCACTCCTGGTGACAAAATAACTCACATCTGTAAATTTAGGACTACGTAAAAAATATTCTGAAAACTCCGATATTTAAAAATAAATAAATTAATAAGTCATGCACACACTAATTGTCATGTGTGAGTTTCTGTTATAGAGACAAAAAAATAGAGAGAGATGCATGCTTGAACAAGTGCACAAATAAATTCAGAATTACTGGCAGTGCGATTATAATGAGTGCAGCAACGCTTTGAGCCCTTTTTGCAAAGGAATCTGCAGGCATTGTTTTGTGCACTTCCACGAAGCAAACTGACTTCTTCATGGATGCAAAATTGCTCTCGAGATCCTAATATGACCATTTTGGGCCTGTAGAATCCAAATAAAATTCTGAGATTGAAAGATAATAAAAAACCACATAGCAAAACCAACTTAGTAGCAATTTAAGATTCTCTGTTTATACTCTTGAATAGACAGCAAAGTTTCACTTTGGAAAAGCATAACTTATGGTTTATATAAGAAAGATTTCATGACAAGTGCATGCCAAATCAACATATCTTAAATTAAGGTCATAGATGTAACCATCTATAAGAGTCAAGAAATGAATAGGTAAATATGGATCTAGGAGGTCTATTCAATGCTGAAGCCAGCAATTATAAAAGCAAGCACTTGGAATTTATGATCTGACCTGTAGGTAGTTCTTTTTAACTCTTTAATCACTTGCCGAAGTTGGCTGTGAGTGCGTGAGGTATAAACTATCTTAGGAAGCTTAGAAGCCGCAGATTGTGACAAAACCTCAATTGACTGGCTCCCAGCAACCTGATCATCCTTTTGAATTCCAGAAGTGTTGAAACCACCCAAACTCTTCCTCCAAGCCAACGTGGCACAGAGAAGACACAAGGTTTTCCCAGTTCCAGTAGGACTTTCCAGAAGTGCATTACATTTCTGCCATATGCAGGGATAGGTGTTACAACTGTTACTAGAAATAGCAATATAATCTGATGATACAGTAGATATACGTAAATCTCCCAATGTTCAAATAAATCACTTCCCACTTCTGAGAGCTCCATAAAATTACTGCATATTCTAAACTCCAACAGCCAGAATCAATTCAATGTCTGGCAGTTAGACAAAAATATGCATACCACTAAAACAATTGATTCTCAGAAAAACTGAATATGTTAACTCTTAACATTGATAATATAACTCAAAAACACAAATTTACAATCACATATTAACAAACTTGTCAGTTTCTCCAAAATGGATCAAAATTTACAAAAGGACTTCGTAATCACATACTTATATCATAATATCATCAAACTAACGAGTTGCAGAGCAAACTGCACACTGCACTTTGTGCTAAAATCAATGTAAACTATTACTCACCATCACAAAATACCACTCAAAAACATAATCTTCTAATCCGTCAATAACATAGCAGGTTCCCAAAAAAGAAAACAGTTTTAATATTTATAATTAAAAAAAAAGACTAAATACTAGAAATAATTTTTAAAAAAAATCAATTCAAATCAACCACATAATAACTACAGTCCATAAAAATGTAACTTTTCACGATTAAACCAAACGATGCTGTTTCCTGTAACATCAATGCATCAATAATACTACAACGAAGTGTTATTCTTATAACTCGATACCACAAAATCGCAATGGTAAAGAATGAACCTTTTTACGACAGAAATGAGAAAGCAGCTTTTTCTGATACTCACGTTTTGCAGAGACTGTATGACTTTGTCCATGTAGATGAGCTGGCAATCGTAGGCCTCGAACGGGAAATCCACATCGATTACCTCTGATTTTATAAGTAGGCATTGTTCTTTCCCCGTTTGGATTCCGGGAAAGTGACGGAAAACTTTTTTGGATTCTGCTATAAACCCTAGATTTCCCGCCACTAGCCAAAACGAGCAAAGCGGCACCGTTCCAACAATGCTATTTTGTTGTTTTTAAAATGACCTCTCCACCCCCTGATGTTTGATCGAATAATAAACTCCCCCTAAAGTAGCTAAAATAACAAAAATTGTCCTACCGTTGGATTTAGATGTTAAAATAAATGATAGAAGGATAATCTGATAAATATTCATTAATCTACAATAAATAAGTTTTAACAGCACATTAACAGTAAAAAAAAAAAAATTTCTTTGAGAAACCTTAAGAGGATTTTTGTTATTAAATCAAACATCAAGGAGGTTAGCTCCTTAATGCTTTTTAAATTATTATCTAATATCAAATAATAAAATAAACTAATAGCTTTAATAAAAATAAAAATAAAAAAGATAAGTATTATCATATTTGGTACATAATGTTATTGTAACCAAAAAATTATTTATTTTGTCAGAATCTTTTTAATAAAAATAATTATTAATCTTAAGATCATGAAATTTTATCTCTAGTGTGGTATATGTTTAATGTATACTGGGCAAGGGACCGATCCCAAACGGGCCCGACGGCCCGTGCCGCCTGGGGCTTGGGACGGGTCCCAAATGGGACCACTCTCTCATGGGCTCAGGGACCCGTCCCAGACCCATGCCCAAAAATCGAGACCTGACCAAGACCTTAGGCCCTTGGCCGGGACTGGTCCCATGGGCCCAAGACCAGTCCTAAGACCGGTCCCATGGGGTTTGGAAAATTTTATTTTCCTCCCTCAATTTTTTTATATTTTGGGGGCAAAACGAAATTTTATAGGGGGTTTTTAGTATTTTTTAGGGGTTGATTAGTAAGTTTCTAAAAATTTAATTAATTTTAAAAAAATAATAAATTAATAGTTAATTTTAATTTTTAACATAAATATAATATTCGCATTTCACACATTCACTCTTCACAAATAAACAATTAAATAAATTTTTTTATTAAATTATTCATCTTCAATTTCATCACAACACTAGTTACATTATTCAAATCGTATTCCTAAAGAGTTCAAGTAGTTCGGGATCTTGTCTTTGTTGTAGTCTTCTTTCTCCATGAGTCCAATCCCGTAAACACGTTATCACTTCAATCATCTCATCGGTTAAAGAACATCTTACGTCTTCAACAATCCAACCACTCGTTGAAAATGTTGACTCGGATACAATTGTAGCCCAAAGAAGCACAGATAAAATGTCACATGCCATTTGGGATATAATGGGGAATTGACTTTCTTGTTGGTTCCACCATTGAAGAATATCCATGTCAAGTTGCTCCTTCATCGTCATAAAGGTCAATTCCACCTGTAGGTAGCAAGTCATCTCATTTGGTCTATGTATGTACGAGCTGGAGCTTCCGCCATGTCCCACATACGCCCACTTGCTTGATCCTTGAGGGGGGGCTACATCAAGGTCCTGATTGCCTCTCCTAGACGTTCCACTTTCACTTTCACTTCCACTTATACTTCTATTGTATCTGTTCTCATATAAAGAAAAAAGTTTATCCAATTTGTGTTTAAAGTCAGTCAAATAAGACGTATAATCATGTCCTAAATAATGGCATAACTCAGTAATTACACCGTTAACTACGGATAATTTAAACCTAAGATCTAGAAAAAGGCCTAATCCATATAAGAATGGAATATCTAACCAATATCTCTTATATTTTTCTTCCATACTTGAAACAATTTCATTAAAAATGTTATCATGTCTATATTGATCAAAAGTTTTAGCAATTTGAACTAAAATATCTAATACTAAATTAGTAGTTGGATAATAAATACCACTTAATGTATTAGTAGCATTATAAAAAATTTTAAGAAATGAATAAAAAAGTTCACAAACCGCCCAATCATCATAGTTGACAACTTCCTCTGGATAGTTCTTCCGGTTGACGAAATCTGTAATTTGTCTCGCGGTTGGCAAAGCTTTTTCCAACATCAAGTAGGTAGAGTTCCAACGGATAGGCATGTCTATACATAATTTCAAAGGTCGAACCCGGTGGGTCCTCTGCTTACAATATTTGACGTACTCTGCCATTTTTATTGCTACCGCTGACGATAAATCGATAGCTCTACGCACCCTCTCAATCTTTGAATGTATAGCATCTAAACCTGCTTTAACTATCAAATTGATGATGTGACAAGCGCATCTCTGGTGATAAAATTTGCCTTCACCAAGCGGATCTAATTTCTTTTCAAATAAAGATATTGCCGCGGTGTTAGCAGCTGCATTATTAAGCGTTAGCGCTACAACTCTATCAGTTAATAAATATTCTTGCAAAACTTCAAGAATCGTAAAATAAATAGTTTCAAGACTATGTTTTTTCATATAATGGTTTAAAACCTATCAATTTTTGTTGTAAACCCCAATTATGATCTAAGAAATGTCTTGTAAGTGATTAAAAAATCGGTTTTTGATCTACAAGCCCATATGTCTGATGTAAGTGAAATAGATATATTCCTAAAATTTTGAAATTCGTTTTTAAGTTTATTATTTATTTTGTTATAAAGTTTTAGTATATCTCTTCTACTTGTAGTTCTACTAACAGGGGTATATCTTTGGATAAAATGCGCTTTTAACCATATTAACAAAAAAAGGGATTTTCAGATAAACAAATGGGAGAGTCCGTAGCAACTATATATCTTGCTATTTCCTCTCGTGCAACATGTGTATTGTATTGCCATGTTGAGAGAGTTGAGGATTGTGGATTAAAATTAAGTTGGGTTTGAATTTGTCTACCTGATCCGCTTGAAGATGCATTTATTTGGGGATGCTTCTTCTCTACGTGTCGTCACATTGTCGAAGTCCCATTCTCAGCCCCAATAATGGTTCCCCATAAATTACATATCCCACACGATTCTTCCCCCTCCCCATTTGTCTTTGGCCGTTTTGATTTGGTGAAGTATCGCCAGACATCGGACACGACCCTCTTTGACGGTCGGGGGGGTTGGGCTATGTCCGTGCCCGTTGACTCGCAGCTCACATGTGTTTGACTACATCTCGTCCCGGCCGAATGTGGTTGTGGAATTACAGCTGCATCCTTTGGAGGAAATGGTGAAAATGGATTGAAGGCTTCAATTTCTTCGGTGGATGGAACGTAAAACTCATTTGGGGAAGACATTATAAATTTATGATAAAATAATAAATAATTAAAATGAAAAGAAATTAAATAATAATATGAAATTATGATGATATTGAAAAATAGAAAAAAATTTGAATAATATAAATAAATTATAAATATAAATTGAATGAGAAATTGATTGGAGATTTGGAGTAGAGAGATTGAGACAATGAAAGAATGAGAGATTGATTGGTGTGAAAAAAATGAAAGGTTTTAGGGTTATTTATAGTGTAGTTATGGGGGGGAAAATGAAAAAAAAAACTTATATTATATAAAAGTAACCGTTGGTGTCAGTTACCGTTGACAGCCAATGGTTAATTTTTTTTTTTTTAATAAATTTTGTAAAATTTTATTTTAGTCCTTGAATTTATACTTATTTTAGGGGGTTTAATGTAATTTCTTACAAAGGATTAAATTGATAAAAAACAAAAAAAGGTTTGGGCCCAGGCCTAGGCCTGGGTCTTGGAGGAGGGCCCGGTGGAGGGCCTGGGCCCTCCTCCTTAGGCTTGGTCCTGTTTTGGGACCAGGCCTCCTAGGACTGGTCCTCCCAAGGACCGATCCTAGATCCGGTTTTGTTTTGAGGGCTTGGGCTTTTAGGGCCCTAATCCCCAAATGCCCAGCTCTAGTTTAATGTATGAATGAGTACTCCAAAAATTAAATAAATTGAACCATAATCAAAATAAACAGATAAGATGGTTTGTATGTAAACCATTTGGCTTATGAGCCGGATGGGAAGACATTGAGTTATCTAGAGGTTGTGTTCGAGTTACACAAAATAGCTACCATATTACATCTATGACTTACCTATCTCATTATATTTATAGGGTGTTCAATTGGACCCAAAAAATTAATTGAGATACGTACAAACTAATCCGAACACCTCGGTTACTAACCAAACACCCTAGTTACCTAAAAAAAAAAAAAAAAAAGATGGTTGGCATGTAAATGTGATTGATGCCATTATTTGAACTATTTAAAATTCCACTTTATGAAGTTTGACTAGAAAATCTAGAATTGACCCACTCAAACACTTTGTATTGAAATTGAAGTATCTGGTGGAAGATAACCATCTATTACGTTTGTGATTTATCTAGTCCATTGCATTTATAAGGTGTTTAATGGATCACAAAAATTAATTGAGATGCGTGCAAACTAATCCGAACACTCCGATTACTAACCAGACACCCTAGTTACCTAAAAAAAAAAAAAAAAGATGGTTGGCATGTAAATGTGATTGATGCCATTATTTGAACTATTTAAAATTCCACTTTATGAAGTTTGACTAGAAAATCTAGAATTGACCCACTCAAACACTTTGTATTGAAATTGAAGTACCTGGTGGAAGATAACTATCTATTACGTTTGTGATTTATCTAGTCTATTGCATTTGTAGGATGTTCAATGGACCATAAAAATTAATTGAGATGCGTGCAAACGAATCCGAACACCCCTGTTACTAACCACACGTTTGGTTGATTTATTCAGTCTACTTGCATTTATAGGTGCTAATGGATCACAAAAATTAATTGAGATGCGTGCAAACTAATCCGAACATCGATTACTAACCTTTGAAACACCCTGGTTACCTAAAAAAAAAAAAAAGATGGTTGGTATGTAAATGTAATTGATACCATTATTTGAACTATTTAAAATTCCACTTTATGAAGTTTGACTAGAAAATATGGAATTGACCCACTCAAACACTTTGTATTGAAATTGAAATTGAAATTGAAGTATCTGACTGGAAGATAACTTCCTATTACGTTTGTGATTTATCTAATCCATTATATTTGTAAGGTATTCAATGGATCCCAAAAATTAATAGAGATACGTGCAAACTGTCCGAACACCCCGGTTATCAACCAAACACCCTAGTTGCCTGAAAAAAAAAGGCTGGTATGTAAATGTAATTGATGCCATTATTTGGACTATTTTTAATTCCACTTTATGATGTTTGACTAGAAAATCTAGAATTGACCCACTCAAACACTTTGTATTGAAATTGAAATTGAAGTATCTGGCTGGAAGATCCAGCCCACCTCAGCCCATTAGCCCACGAAACAAAAATTAGATTCCTCCACCCCTTTCCCACGTCTCAAATTGTAGATCTTTCCAGAAGGAGGCAAGTATATCTCTAGACTTCTCCAGGACCAACTGACTCCAACGAAAAAGAGAACTTCAAAAATCTCTAAAACAAAAAGAATAAAAAATTAAAAACAAAATTAAAAAAATAAAATTTGAAAATTCCACAGAAACCCTTGGTGTCCCCCCTAATAAAACCCCGTCACTCATCCCTCTCTTATTGGTTTTTCGTTTTTGTGTTTTTGTTTTCTCGCAACAATAAACGCATTTAACACAAAATATATATAGAAATTTCCAGAACTCACAACAACATCAAACGTTTCTTCTTCTTCCTCCCTCTCTCTTTATAAGGTACGATCGCAAACCCTAGCTTCCTATTGAGCGGAGAGTCCTTGCTTTTAACTCTACGGTTCCTTTTATAACTAGAATTCGTAGATCTACAATTTTGTCTCACTAGATTCGAGCTTGTAAGTCCTGATTTTTCCATCGGTTGTGGATTCTGTGTTCAATATTAGATTCAGCTTGTGTCGCGGGTTTTTGAGATATTGTTGTTGCTTTGTTATTTGTAGATTTAGTTGTTGTCATTTGATTTTGCTGTTTCGGTGCATGAGAAATCGAAGTGATTGCTGCTGAAAATTTTAGTTTTATGTCATTGCTGATGAAATTTTTGCTTTGTGTTTATGTTGGAAAGGTGATTTAGGGTTTTAGGCATGATTGTTTTGTGGCTGACTGAGTATAGTTCATGTACATTACTTGTTTATATGGGAGGTGATTTTCATGTGATTTGATTTGTTTTTGGGCATTGAGTTTGATTGTGAAGCAACTGCGAAACTTATTTATAAATGAATGAATGATTGTTTGATTTGTGGCGAGATTATATTGGCCCACTGATGGTGCTGGGCTAATTATTTTTGAAGATAGTAAAACCTATCGATCTCTTATTGTATGAACATTCTAGGCGTTTCAGAAATGGTAACATTTATTAGTCATACACAGCCTGTTACTAAAATAAGTTCATATTGGATTAATACTTTCAAGGGCTGTGCTCTATCAAAACAATGTTGTGGGTTACTAAACATTTCGATTAATACGAAGTACTGTAGCATGCCTTAGTTATATTCATTTTTTGTAATTATTATTATTTTGTTCTGATTTAAATTTATTATATCATTTTTTAAAGTTTATTTAGTCTGCTAGTTTTTCTAATTCAGGGTGTTGTTTGTTCTGTTAGGAGCAGACCAATTTATTAAAATCGGTTAATTTTTGGACAAGATGAGCGTGGTAGGTTTTGATTTTGGCAATGAGAGCTGCATTGTTGCTGTTGCAAGGCAAAGGGGCATTGATGTTGTGCTTAATGATGAATCAAAGCGTGAGACACCAGCTGTCGTATGCTTTGGTGACAAGCAGCGGTTCATTGGGACTGCAGGGGCCGCATCATCTATGATGAACCCCAAAAATACAATATCTCAGATTAAACGTTTAATAGGGCGACAATTTTCTGACCCTGAGTTGCAAAAGGATCTGAAATCACTGCCATTTGCCGTCACTGAAGGTCCTGATGGATTTCCTTTGATACATGCACGATACTTGGGTGAAATGAAGGCGTTTACTCCTACCCAAGTTCTGGGAATGATGTTTTCAGATTTGAAAAGCATAGCTGAGAAGAATCTGAATGCAGCTGTAGTGGACTGTTGCATTGGAATTCCTGTTTATTTCACTGACCTTCAAAGAAGAGCTGTGTTGGATGCAGCCACAATTGCAGGCCTGCATCCTCTCCGCTTGATTCATGAAACTACAGCCACAGCATTGGCTTATGGTATTTATAAGACTGATTTGCCGGAAAATGACCAATTGAATGTTGCCTTTGTGGATGTGGGGAATTCAAGTTTCCAAGTATGCATAGCCGGGTTCAAGAAGGGTCAACTTAAGATATTGGGTCACTCATTTGATCGGTCTTTAGGTGGTAGAGATTTTGATGAAGCTCTATTCCAGCATTTTGCAGCCAAGTTCAAGGATGAATACAAGATTGATGTTTTCCAGAATGCCAGGGCCTGCCTTCGTCTTAGGGCTGCCTGTGAGAAATTGAAGAAAGTTCTTAGTGCCAATCCTGAGGCTCCTTTGAATATTGAATGCTTGATGGATGAGAAGGATGTGAGGGGTTTCATTAAGAGGGATGAATTTGAACAAATTAGTGCTCCAATTTTGGAACGTGTGAAGAGGCCTTTGGAGAAAGCTCTGGCTGAAACTGGGCTTTCAGTCGAGAATATTCACATGGTTGAGGTTGTTGGTTCGGGCTCTCGTGTTCCTTCCATAATGAAGATCTTAACAGAATTCTTTGGGAAGGAGCCCAGGCGTACAATGAATGCAAGTGAGTGTGTTGCTAGGGGTTGTGCTTTAGAATGTGCAATCCTCAGTCCTACATTCAAAGTGAGAGAGTTTCAGGTAAAAATCTTTCCTTTTCTCACTGGATTTTCATGTGTGTGTGTGTGTGTTATTTTTTTTTTTTTTTGGGGGGTACTGTGAATCTTGGTTTTAAATGACATTAAGAGGTGGAATTTTGGTTATTACTATTGTTTATAGCTCTTGGGACGTCAAGATCAAAGCTGTATTTTTTTTTTCTTAATTTTGTATCGTGGTGCCTTTTTTTTTTTCATGATATTTATTGAGAGATATTCAAGGTCTGGAAAAGGTACCATTATTTTTTCTTGCTTTTTAATATTTTCTTTTTTTTTTTCAAAGAGAGGTCTGGGTAGGCTGTTGTTTTAAGGCAGTTATTAGTTTAAATGTTGGGTTTATGCTTCTTTTTTTCTTGGTTTATTTTCCTGAAGCAGTCTTTGTGGTCTTGGATGGTTGAAGTTGAGTGTTTCAGTTCATATGATATTAATTTTCTCCTTCTGTGCACTTGGTGCTACTATGTCATAGTAACTCAATGTTTAATCATCGAGTAAAAGGCTGTTCATCAGGAATAGAAAACTTCAATGACAAAACCTTTTACTAGAACAAGTAAAAGGCAGTTTGTGTCATTGAATTCTCTGTTCCTGATGAGCGGCCTTTTACTCTCCTTTTGGCCAAGGCAATTCTGCTCAATGTTGTGCTTTAATTGCGACTATGTAGGTATACTGTTTCATGTTACAATCTAATCAGATTATGCATAAAAATGATCAGTAATGGTTCTTCATTTGTGGTTGTTTCTAAAGGTAAATGAGAGCTTCCCATTTTCAATTGCATTGTCATGGAAAGGCTCTGCTCCAGAAGCGCAAAATGAAGCAGCAGATAATCAGCAAAGCACTATTGTTTTCCCAAAGGGAAATCCAATACCTAGTGTTAAGGCATTGACTTTCTACAGGGCAGGTACATTCACTGTAGATGTTCAATATGCTGATGTGAGCGACTTGCAAGCACCTGCTAAGATCAGTACTTATACGGTTAGTAATCTGCTCATCTAGTTTATCGCTAACATTAATCCAAATTTGGTTTAACTGTAAGATTTTTTTACTTTTCTTCCTTACAATATTTATTTCAACCATTTGCAGATTGGTCCTTTCCAATCTACTAAAAGTGAACGGGCCAAAGTGAAAGTGAAAGTTCGTTTGAATTTGCATGGAATTGTATCAATTGAGTCAGCAACGGTAAGTTTTTCATTGTCATTTAATGCAAGTTGTAGATCTTCTCTTTACACTCGAGGTATAATTGTGTTCATGTCTATTTTAGCTCTTGGAGGAGGAAGAAATAGAAGTTCCAGTCACAAAAGAGCCAGAAAAGGAAGCTACTAAGATGGAGACTGATGACGCTCCTGCTGATGGTGCTCCCCCAAGTTCCAATGAGACTGATGCAAATATGCAAGATGCTAAAGCTAGTGCTGATGCCCCTGGGTCTGAAAATGGTATTCCTGAGTCAGGTGAAAAGACTGCTGAAATGGAGACTGATGCTAAGGTAGTGTTCTTTATTGCGTGGGATGACTATAGAGTTCTTTTGGATATTTCCCATGATTTTGTCATAGAAACACATTTTACTTATGTTACCTTTTGTACTATTATAATAGTAATCAATATTGTAGCACATTTGGGTTTCTGCAAGTTGTCTGGATATGGGCTTATATTATTGGTAGTGGTGGATCATTTTTTTTATTGTGTAAATGGTATTTAATTGGCAGATAGATATTAGATTTATGTGAGATGAGCACATATGCTTGAATCTGTAATGATTTATAGTTGCATGTGCATCTTTCGCCAAAAAAAAATATATATATATATATATATATAAAAAATACAAAGATGAAGTGGCGTGTGCATGTGGTGGGGAACTTGCTAGTGTGTCGACAAGACAGCAAATGGGTGTTTGAATTTCTACTGGTATAGAGGTCTCTGTTCTTATCATTTGCGTATTTGTATAAATTTGATTATCTGTTTCAGGCTCCAAAGAAAAAGGTGAAGAAAACAAACATCCCTGTATCAGAATTGGTTTATGGTGGAATGGTACCAGCTGATGTGCAAAGGGCTGTGGAGAAGGAGTTTGAAATGGCTTTGCAAGACCGAGTTATGGAAGAAACTAAAGATAGGAAAAATGCTGTTGAGGCTTATGTCTATGACATGAGGAATAAGGTAAACAGCTGTTTTGTTGCATAGCATCCTATAAATTCACACCTTAATCCTATTATTTTCATGAATTAACATCCCTTTGGTTTCTCCAGCTTTGCGACAAATACCAGGAATTTGTCACTGATTCTGAAAGGGAGCAGTTCACTACCAGACTTCAGGAAGTAGAAGATTGGTTGTATGAAGATGGTGAGGATGAAACCAAAGGTGTTTATGTTGCCAAGCTTGAGGAGCTGAAAAAGGTAGTGATATATGTGATTGTGATAAATGTTATACTTCCTTGTTCTGATTTCTGCAAAAATAAGTGGCTCCTAAGTTAACGTCTTCGATTATTCTATTAAACTACAGCAAGGTGACCCCATTGAAGAGCGTTACAAGGAATTCACAGACAGGAGTTCTGTGATTGATCAATTTGCTTACTGTATCAACAGTTACAGAGAGGCAGCTATGTCTGCTGATCCCAAATTTGATCACATTGACTTGGCCGAAAAGCAGAAGGTGCTGGCTTGTTTGAGTGCTTTAATTAATTGTTATTTTTATCTGATTCTAGTGATTGTCTAATATTCTCTTACTTGATACATTTTTAGGTACTGAATGAGTGTGTCGAAGCAGAGGCCTGGTTGAGGGAGAAGAAGCAGCATCAGGACTCGCTTCCCAAATATGCTGCTCCTGTTCTCTTGTTAGCTGATGTGAGAAGGAAGACTGAAGCGGTTGACAGGTACCACTTGTTTCCCAAATCTTATCTTGCACTTAACAAATACGCAATACATCTTTTTCGCGCTGGTTCTTGTTCAAGATGGTTGAAAAGTGGAACTTTCTCCTTACAGGTTCTGCAGGCCGATAATGACAAAACCAAAGCCAGCCAAACCCGCCACTCCTGAGGCTCCGGCAACCCCACCTCCCCAGGGAGGTGAATCCCAACCACATGATGGTGAGGCCCATCCAAATGAAAATGCAGAAAACGCCACAGCTGAGGCACCACCAGCTTCTGGAGAACCAATGGAGACTGACAAGTCAGAAAATCCCTCAGGTACTGCATAAATTAAGTGGAGTGGGCTGTCTTTTAATGATTTATGCAGTACAAAACCTTGGTTCGTATGTATAAGAGTCTATTTCCATGAGCCTGAGACAGAAGCTCTTCGGTGGGCTGATGAAATGAAAGAGGCTGGGATATGTTTGTGGCAGTTTTTTTGTTTTTTTATCAATCTGTAATGCCTTAATTCTGTTAGGTGGTCTACCAAATTTTATTGTTGTTAAGAGGGGTCTTTAGAATCCGGTTTTTTTTAGAAGGGTTTTTACGAGAAGGAATTAAAATTTAAACTGCCTCTTTAAGGTTTTCTCTCTCCCATTCCTTCTGTTGGGCGAGACAGACTTGCTCTTAAAAAGATTGTTTTACTATATTTTTTCTGTTTTTCGTATTTTGTCTTATTAAGGATCTACCAGCCCTCTGTGCATTATTTGATGTCTGGATTTTGTCAATTATAAGTTTCTATTTTGGTTTCAGAAATTGCTTCCTTTGATCTTTTAAGTAGCAAATGACAAAAGAGATCTATTGGCTATAATTTGTGGATACGATGATAACTTTTGGGTGTTTGGACAATTTAAGAGGTGCTGTTTAGTTTAGAGAAGGTGAGACATAAATTTTACGTGGTGACAACAATTTATTATTTCACTCAAATGGTTATCACTTATCCATGTGGTTCTACAGCCGACCGTATACCATATAAGAAAAAAATAAATCAATTAAAGAACATGGGTTTCTTGTAAAATGGTGAAAGAATCTAGGTCTTTTAGAAAAAGTTTTCTTACCATATAAAACATTCCAACCCTATTTGTACTTTATTTTGATAATATTTTACCATACATGTGTTTACTTTCCAGTAATATTTTAATAACAAGCTCTGGTTGAAACCTGACAAAATGGTCAGGTCCCAGGTCATGGAGTTGAATCGATCTGACTGGCGAGTCAAATTGGTGACATCAGCATGTCTAAAGGCTTAAAATCCAACACACCTCTGAGAATTTGATCTGGTCAAATGCAAATCAGTAGTCACTTAGTTGGTGACAGAAACACCTCAGATGCAAATTTCACTATCCTTTCAGTTATTCCCTAGCAAGTCTATGTAAGATAGGATCAAAATCAAACCATTTTTCACAAAAAAAAAAAAAAAAATATCATCATGTGCCACTACTAGCCTAAGCCAAATAGGTATGTTTTCCGTGACAACAATCTCCCCCATCACCCCTAAAACACTCCCCTTAAGTGATCAAAACTCATCTCACCCCTTGTTCGCCCCACTAATCATTGGTAATAGCCCGTTGTTATGGTAGAGAGACTTTTGCCTTTTCCAGTTGTTTCACTTACCAGAAATCACCTCCTTTGCCACATTTCGACTCACTGACACTTGATGTCCAAAATGCCACTGTTTGCTCGTTGATTGTGCCCTCTTTCTAAGGTTGCTTCTCCATGAATTTGGGGTTTTAAATAGTAGACAGGGTGACTCTGCCCAAAGAAGACCTTAGGTCCTAGTCAGACCAGTTGAATTGGCTGGGTTGGGCCGAGTTTTAAAACAGTGCTTTTCAATCTCTTATATAATCAAATTTTGAAATGAATCATGTATATTAATACAATAAAGTTTGGCTCACAATCTAATCTTACAAATTTTCTCTTATAATTCCAATGTAACAGCTCGCAATTGATCAACTTGTAATTAGTCAAATAGAATCCTACTACGAGCTGACTAATTGAGAGTTACCACATCGGAATTGTAAAAAAAAGTTAATAAAATTAAGTTGTAAGTATAGTATTGCCCATATTAATATTTGTTCTATTAGAGTATAAGTGAAGGGGTATTCCAATTTATCAGTCTTTATATGTTGGAAGTGAATTCATATGAGAAAATAAAGTAAAATAACAGTGTAAAAGATCAGTAATAAATACAAATTAATTTGAGGGGAATATTGCATTTGCTAAGCCCTTGGATTTCAAATTTCAAACCCAAAATTTTTTTAAAAATAAGAAGACACGCGAGCATATAAACTGTCTCACAAAGCATTGAAGCCCTTTCCCTTAGGGCCCGCGTAATAATAAACAAGTGATAATCCTAATTTACCCTCTGTAACATTTGGGGGGATCCGACCCGGTGGGCACAGCAACAGCCATGTGAGCCGAGTACAAAAGCCCAAGCTCCGCCCACACAAACAGACCCACTTCAACCTTTCTCTTAATTTGCGAGAGAAACATGATTCTAAATTCTGAACACGCTCTTCTCCGCTATGGTTTCCGCTTGGTTTTAGTGTCAATTTTTTTGTGAAAAGATTACATTTTGTCCACCTGAACTTTAATCTTATTGAGAGATTTGTTGCTAACAATGGCAAAGATACTTGTCGGATCAGTTGCTTCTAAGAGGTCAATATCAACTTTGTCTCATCTCGCTCAGAGAATTAAACAAACAGGTACTGTTCTTCAACATCAACATAATTAATCGAAAGAAACTCTAGTTTTAAATTTTTGCAACTGGTATTTATTAAAACTGCTTGTTTACTATTGTTTTCTGTTAATTTGCAATGTGGTGACACTTTGTGAAATGCTTTATCTTCATGGAAAGTTGAGTATTTACATTTTTATCTGATTGGCATGCACTTTAAAATCCGGAAAGATATAATTTTGTGTTTTTTTTAAATTGGTTTCATTTTTGTTGCTCAAGCAGAGAATGAAATAGTGCAAATGTTCCGGCTACCTAGTTCGGATAATGAAATGCAAAACTTGCCTATGAAACCAAAGTTCTCGAGGAAGGATCCTTCGGTTAGAAAATTGGATGAGAGGTTCATTAGGATTTTGAAAATATTCAAGTGGGGTCCTGATGCTGAAAAAGCTTTAGAAGTGCTTAAGTTAAAAGTAGATCATCGTTTGGTGCGGCAAGTGCTTAATGTAGATGTTGAGATCAATGTTAAAATTCAGTTTTTCAAGTGGGCGGGCAAGAGAAGAAACTTTGAGCATGACACTACCACCTACATGGCTTTAATCCATTGTTTGGATGAAGTTGGGATGTTTGGGGAAATGTGGAAGACAGTTCAAGAAATGGTGAGGAGTACATGTGTTATTGGTCCATCTGAGCTGTCTGAAATTGTGAGAATCTTGGGCAGGGCTAAGATGGTGAACAAGGCACTCTCTATCTTTTACCAGATCAAGGGTCGTAAGTGCAAACCGTCAGCGAGCACTTACAATTCTATGATCTTGATGTTGATGCAGGAAGGTCATCATGAGAAAATTCATGAGCTCTATAATGAGATGTGCAATGAGGGGAACTGTTTTCCAGACACGGTAACATACAGTGCACTTATATCGGCATTTGGGAAATTAGGTCGTGATGATTCTGCTATCAGGTTGTTTGATGAGATGAAGGAGATCGGCTTACAGCCCACTGCAAAGATTTATACAACCTTGTTGGGTATATATTTCAAGTTGGGTAAGGTTGAGAAAGCTTTAAGTCTAGTCCAGGAGATGAAAGCGAAGGGTTGCCGCCTTACTGTCTATACTTACACAGAATGGATAAAGGGACTTGGTAGAGCTGGGAGAGTCGAAGATGCCTATAGTACTTTCATGAAAATGCTGAAAGAAGGCTGTAAGCCAGATGTTGTGCTCATAAACAATTTGATTAACATTTTGGGCAAAGCAGGTCGTTTGGATGATGCTCTTAAACTCTTCAATGAAATGGATTCTTTGTTGTGTACGCCGAATGTAGTGACTTATAACACTATAATTAAAGCTTTATTTGAATCTAAAGCTCCAGCTTCCGAGGCCTCTTCATGGTTTGAGAAGATGAAGGCAAAGGGTGTTGTTCCTAGCTCATTTACTTACTCAATTCTTATTGATGGTTTTTGCAAAACAAACAGAGTTGAGAAAGCTTTGATGCTCCTTGAAGAGATGGATGAAAAGGGGTTTCCTCCTTGTCCAGCTGCCTATTGCAGCCTGATCAACAGTCTTGGAAAGGCAAAAAGGTATGAAGCTGCGAATGAGTTATTTCAGGAACTGAAGGAGAACTGTGGACGTTCAAGTGCTAGGGTATATGCTGTCATGATCAAGCATTTTGGAAAATGTGGCCGCCTTAGTGAGGCCGTGGATCTTTTTAATGAAATGAAGAAACTTAGATGCAATCCAGATGTTTATACTTATAATGCACTCATGTCCGGAATGGTAAGGGCTGGCATGATAGATGAAGCTTATTCCTTGCTTGGAACCATGGAAGAAAAAGGTTGCCTTCCAGACTTAAACTCACATAATATAATTCTAAATGGCTTAGCTAGGACAGGTGGTCCAAAGCGGGCTATGGAAATGTTTGCAAAGATGCAGCACTCTAAAATTAAGCCAGATGCAGTTTCTTACAATACTTTTCTTGGCTGTCTTAGCCGAGCTGGTATGTTTGAGGAGGCTGCAAGGCTTATGAGAGAGATGAATGCAAAGGGTTTTGAATATGACCAAATCACTTATTCATCAATACTTGAGGCGGTAGGTAAGGTTGATGAAGATCTTAAATGAGTTGGAATATATATCCTGTATTTGTCATTCTATTTGCCACAAACAGTGGAATTTTATGGTTTATGAATGTCTTGGATGGACCCTTACAGCAGCATGCTAGGCTGGTAATATTCTGGATGCATAATCTTTCTGTTATCTGGGTGAGATGGGGAGGGGATTGTGATTGCTGGAGTAGTTTCAGAAGTGTGGAAGTTGGATCTTAGAATTAACCAAAAGTTCATAAGCAGCTTTGAAATGCTTTTAAATCAAAATGATTTGATAATGCCCCCTTGGGAAGAACTGTGGATGCTAGATAGGCTGAGTACGGTTTAGAACTCATTTGATACAGGTAGAAGCATTCTTCTGATGTAACTCGTAGGTGAAAGAAAATGGTGTAAATACAGTCTGAACATTCTGTTCCATGTGATTGCCTCATACACAGTATTTTCATGAAACATGGGAAGTAAAACCATGTTTGCATATTGGTCCGAAGTTGTCTTACATAGTAACACAATTATCTGCAACTGAGTGTATACATAATTGCCAAAATCAGGGCCGTCTGTCTTTGCTTCATTTGACTCCAGATATTCTTGGGAGATCCTCAGATATCAAGCTCGATAATTGGTTGATGTCTGAGCCAAATGCGTGTGACCATCGATAATGGTTGATGTCTGAACCAAACGCGTGTGACCATAACCTAGAGGGGAAGCTAACATAACATGTTAAAGTATTTAATTGGAAGAATTATTGTTAAATGGAGAGGGAGGACCTTTCCACAAAGAAGTTGCTGAAGACTCCACTAGAATGCTCTCTGCGTTGGATTTCGGAAAGAATTGCTCTATGGCCTCAACATCTTCATTGCCTCATGGGATGAGTTTGGTAAATTTGCAAACTGATTAAGTGAATGCTAAAAAACACTGATTTTACTTGGAGATATTAGAAAAGCATGTTTAGATGCTCAGGTTACCATTTCTTTATTGGAATGTGTGTATGAAAAGTTAAACGAAAAATATTTTTCTGCTTCATTGATTCCACAGCTGTAATGATTTTCGTGATTATACCAGAGGAATGAAACGTATCATTTGATATATACAAGCTTGAAAAGGGCATCTTGTTTTGTTTCTCTTATCACATGCTTACCTCTTGAATCCATTTTTAGTCGTTTAAATTGTAATGTAAAATTAAACCGCATATCGGGTGCAAAAACCAGGGAGATACTTGCAACATCTCTAAACATTTCTTACCCAATAAAGATTGACTCACTTCCAATCTTACAAATTTTTCGGACAATCTTGACCTAACAACTTATAATTGGAAGCGAACGGGATCAACTGTGAATTGATCAATGCGAGTTACCATATTGAGGTTGTGAGATTAGATTTTCGACATAGTATTTTCTTATATGTCAACTACTGTTCTATCACATGGGTCCAAAGCTACATAATCCAAAAGCTATCTGACTCTTAGCTACTTGTCATGGACACAGAGTTCAGGTTATTGTAGGATTTTCTTCCCCTCATGGATTTTTCTATTTACATGACAAAAATAATAAATTTATCATTCAGTTCAGGAAAACAGGGAAAAACAAAATCTGAAATGATTTGTCTTTAGGTGTGAACTTGGCAGAAAGAATTGTCTTCTTGCAGCATCCTATGAACCAGATATCATGGAATATTTAAATCCTTGATTAGAACAGAAGGTGAGACTGAGATTTGGAGGAAAGAAACAAAGTGGAGTTATGGGATTATTTACTGAAGAAACATTCAAAATAACAGCAGGAGATGACATTAATAGAAACTTCATAATTTCCAGCTTCGTTGCATGCTACAACAAACAAAAGAAAATAGATTAATGGCAAAACAATGGATACATATCAACTAGAAGGCATCGTGTGAAAGAGGAAACAATGACAGCAATGATATTTCTTCAAGTATATCTGATACAACATTCCAGCATTATTATTGTCTCACAATTTAAAGCAGAACTGGGCAAAAGGCCCCAACATTTTACAACAGCAGCTAGCATTAATTAGCACTACAGATAGGTAACCAGTTCTAGACGCATTACCCACTGGCATTCTCAGCAGAGACATCATTTTCATCATCCACACCTCGCCGTATTTTTGCAATCTCAGCTTGTGCTCTCTCCATAATCTGCCTCTTCTGCATTTCCAAGTCCCTATGGAAATCCATCCTCATCTTTTCTAGTTCTAGCATTTGTCGCCTCTTACTATTCTCAATCTTCTCATATATATCACTAAATTTATGAATAGAATCCGCAAGCAATCTAAATGAACACCTCTCATTAGATTCCCTCCCAGTTCTCCTTTTCTTGGGAGGAAGTCCATCTGAATCATCCTCCTCGCCGTTAGTAGATTCTGAATTAACAGGACTATCTCTCATCTCATCCGAACCATTAGCACGGTTCAAATACACCTTGGGGTTCATAAAAACATACTCTCCTGAGTCCAACCCACAAGAGAGTCCACCTTGCTGCTGAGGCGAAGACATTAACATATCCATTTTCTTGAAATAAACCCATTTGCTACTGGTGTCACCTGTCTCTGTCATCCTAAGCTTCTCCTTCTTATATTTTTTCTTCAACGTATCCAAACGATTCCTACATTGAGTGTCTGTCCTTTCAATCTTTGACACCTCTGATACCTTATCTGCAACTTCTTGCCATTCTTCAGATCGGAGACTCTTCCTCCCACGCTGCAGAAACCGGTCACCCCAAGCATCCAATAAAACAAAAGTCTCCTGCTCATTCCAATCTGTTAGTGAATTCCGCCCTCCAGTTGATGGCCTCGATACAGAAGGAGCCACAACAGGAGCTGGCACTCGAGGAGCAAATTCATAACTTGAAACCAAACTCTTCAACTTTCTCTTTTTTGGGTGCCTTTCTAAATCATCAACATCATCTGGCTTCCAAGTCAAAAGCTTTTGCTTACCACCATCTTCATCTGCATTATACTCATCATCATTCTCATGATCATCAATGTCCTCGTCATCATTGTCATATTCATCTACGTCTTTTCCCCCATACTGAACAATGCCATTGTTTTGATTATTGTTTCCTTCTTCCTCTCCTAATTCAATTTCATCTTCTTCATCATCCACATCATCCTCATCCTCGTCATCGACATATTGATTGTCAACCTTCCCCGGAATACGGCACACCCCGAACAGGGAGCTTTTGGCGACGTGATGAACCATAACCCTGCTGCTGACTGGCACCATAGGGGTTTGGCGGATACCTTGCATCATCCTCAGTGTCATCCATTTTAAGCAAAACTTGGGTTCAACCAAAGAAAGAAAATGAAAAATGTATGAAAGTAGAACACTTTCCTATTTTGAAACACACTTCACGAAGCAAAAAAATGAAACCCCAAAAAGGTATTACAAATCCAAAACATAACCACTATTTCCAATTCACCAATATCTTCATTTACATTGAATCAAATCATACCCAACATTCTTCCTACCGAAAGTACTCTAATTTCTAACTTCAATAACTAATAACCACTATTATTGGTAGAATAAATAAACACCAAAATCAACAAAAACCCATGAACCTCTATTAATGAGATACATTCCAGATCACCAAACTTTCCTTTTTAATATAATCAAACACCAAAAGCAACAAAATCCATCAATTCTTCGCGTTAAGAAAAACCTAATTGATTTTGATTTAGAATATAAATAATTTCCATTTGTTTACAATAATCAAATAAACAAGAAAAAATAATCTAGGACGCATAATTTCCTTGACCTCAAGATTCAACCCCTTTCTCCACATATTCTAACCACAGTAATAACCATTAAAACAAACTAAGAAATTAACGATAAACTCAATATCCTAAAAAGAAAAACACCCAACTTAAAAATCAGATTCTAAATTCAAAGAAAAACAAAACCCACAAATTCTTACCTCAAAACTTGCTCAAATTTTGAAACTTTTTCGTCAATACAAACCCTAATTCAAGTTTCTCTGAAAATTTAGGGGAAAAAAAAGAAAACCCTAGCTCAAAAATTTGTCAGAATATGGAAACAATTGTGGAATAAAATAGAAAAATTATTAGATTGTTGAGCGCGTGTAAAAGTACATTTGGTCTAAAAGTGGTTGCTGCTAATGTACGCCAGGGGTACCATGTGGGTAAGGAATTACTGGGTTCTAATGGGCTTTGAATTGGACCAATTTGGGCCTGACCTTGGGCCTTGTCTTTCGATCAAAAGTGAATAATTGAAGTTATTGGCTTATTGCAATCTAACAATTCAAAAAAAAAAAAAAATATATATATATATATATATTTTTATTTATTTATTAGATGATAATATTTTAGTCAAGCTAAAATAATTACGAGGGATTAAATAATTGATAATTCAGTGGCTTAAAAAAAAATTTATTTGAATTAATTTATATTTTTAAATATAGTAAGATATACCAATACACAAAAAGTTTTAAATATAAAATCTTATCTATATTATTTATCGCATCAATTTATATAAAATTAAATGATTACATGAATTTTTTTTTTTCTAAGCATTAATCGTGATTCATGAAAGAATCGAGCCCGCTAAATTTCACAACTCTATTCTATATTTTGCCTTTATTGTTTTATTGAAATCAATCCATTTAAGTCACCTTAAATATTGCTTAGTAATTAGTGTTAGTGAATAGATGGAACATTCAAAATGTATTAGCTCTTGTTTTTTTAACTATTTTGAATCACTTTTCTGTTATCCTTACTTAAAGTGAAAAACAGAATATGTGTTTGTTTATTTATTGGGATCATTATTTTGAAAATTAATCTAAATTAAATAACTTTTTTTTTTTTTTGTCTGAAAATGAAAAGAGGGGACTTGTTTTCGGTTACCCTATCCAATTCAATTCAAAACATGTTTCTAACTTTGTTCAATTAAAAACAATTACTTTTCACTCATTTTAATTTAAAAGTTAATTCACTCAAGACCATTATCGTCACAAAGAACCACTACCGTTGTGTCGTACCAATTTAAAAGTTAATCCACTTAAGACCATTATCGCCTGCCAGCAACCATACCATCGTTGTGGTCGAAACAACACATAATCAGTGGATTTGGCTATTGACGACCAGATTTTGGCTAGATCTAGCTGTTAATGGCCAGATCTATTTGGTTGTTGACGACGGCTACATCCACGGTGGATTTGGTCGGAAACAACTATAACACCGCTCGTGCGCCATTTCGCGATTGTCGGTTGTCGTTTAATGGTGGTGGCTGACGACCGGCTGTCTTGTTAGATGGCTATGGTGTTTTAGTTAATTCTTAAACTTTTATCGAGGAGGTGTTTAGCTAAATTAACAAATATAAAAAGTTAAAAAATAATTTAAATATTTTAAAAAAATGTTTAAAAAAATGTACCAAATATCTATTCAACATTTTATACAACTTTAATATAATTTTCAGATATTATACTAAACACATTCTAGAATCTTATATTATTTAATTTAATCCGACTCCCAACTAAAGTTAAAATTACTTTATTCATAATAATATTTTTCAAATAATTTACCAAAGAAGCCATCATGTTCTTTATGTTGTAGAGTTGTTTCAAGGTAAGCTTTTACAATTAATAATTTATTTCTTTTAAAATTAAAAGGAAACACATTTTTTAGTGCTTCCGTATAATCAACCTTTATTTATTCATCTGTTTATTATAATAATTTCTATATTCAAAGTGATACGTGCAACTCATCAAGATTAATCCCAAATAGGAAAAATAAATAAATAAATAATTTTAAAAAAATGTGAATTGCATGAAATGGAATAAATTTAATATCATTTAAAATTGTTTTTTGAAAAAAAAAAAAAAAAAACAGCCCACAGAAAATCTAGAAAGCTTGGAACCCAAAAACAGAGCACAAACACAAACTCCTCTTCATGCGTCACCAACAAACAAACCGCTTCTGTTTCACTGACACACATCTCTGACACGTGTGGTGGGTCCCACAAAAGGCCCCCTGTCCACATCCCCAAGTTTCCGCCGTTAGATGACCTGACTATTTCCAGAGAATCTCCCTCTTCCCGCCGTTGGATATAACACAGAGGATGGCACGGCAGAAGCCCAACACGTGTGAGTACATTATTTTATTCCAGAATTTTAAATATATAATATTTATTTATTTAAAAAAAAAGTAAAAACAAAACCAACTGCTTTCACCTGAAAACGACAAAACAAAAAAAACTGTTTAAATGAAAAGGAAAACTGTGACTCTGTGAGGAATCATTTCTCAGAGAGCAAGTGTGGGGTCCCCTCATGTGGGTCCCACCAAATTATGGAGTCCTGATTTGCTTGGAATCTGACGTCGTTTCTCGACGGTTTTCTTCTTTTTCGCTTTTTTGAATTGAATTCCACTTGTGAGTTATGTGACTGTGTCAGCGAGTAAGTGAGTGACGTGGCAAAAGAGGTTTGGTTATTATTATTATTATTATTAATTAATTTTTTTTAATTTTTTTATTTTTTTTATGTTTATAAAAAATTTAGAGGGCATAACAATGTTAAAAGAGACAAACATATATAGATAAGAGTAGAGTTGTATATGATTTTATTTTCATTGAAATTAACTAATCCAATACACATTAACAAGGATTTTTATTTTAATATATTATTATTGTCTCTTATCAACCAATTATTAAATATAATTTAGTGTTCATGTAAAAAATTATATATAAGAAAAATATAAAAAAACTTAGACCAATCAACGTAAAATGACCACTTTATAATCTTAAATAATTTATTTATTATACTCGAAGAAAGTGTCAACAGAATTGACATTTGCTTTATTTAAAAAAAAAATCTTAAATAGTAAAAAAAATTATCAATTTAAGTAATATTATAGTCAAAATAAGCATTAGAATATTATTTGGATATTGTCGTTTGGAGTATTATTTAAAAAGAAAAAAGAAAAATAAGACAATTTACATTTATCGACAAAAATGTAATTATTGTCATTTTTTTCTATTTTAGAAAAAATATAAAATTAATAGCATTGCTTGACAAAATGCCAAAAATATCGATATAAAGGGAAAAACATTAATTAAAAGAAAGGTTTGGTGAGTTACTCTAAAATAGAAGGGAATTAAAAGAAAGGTATGGTTTAATTAATAATTCTAGTTTGTATTATATAATGATATGAGATATAAAAAAGGACAAGAAAAAGGAGGTGTTAGGTCGAGCCAAACAAGGCCTTAAAGCCGTGTCCGTTAGTGCCATTTAACGGTTAACCCAACAGAAAAACATCGGCGTTAGAAATGAAGCCGTTAAACGTCAGTTACATTTGACGCCACCACTCACCTTTGTCTTCTAGTGCTCTCTGCCTGCTGACCACCTCAAAAAACTAAAATTAAAATAAATATATAAATAAATAAAACCACTTCTCCTGAAAACTACTTTCTTCATACCTAAGAAAATTTGAGGTGTATAATGAAAGCACCATTTTATTTTGTTCTATGCTCTCAACTTAACCACACAAAATTTTATTTTTATTTTAGGAAATTTAATTTATCAATTTATTATTAATATTACTGATTTTTGTTTTTTTTTTGGGTCTGAGCGTTTTACAGGGAAGAATTTGTGCTTTGTTTTCTAAGAAAGAAATAAAGAGGAATATACGTAGTTTTATACGGTAGCGTATCTGACTACGTATTTTCTTTATTAATCATGAGAGAGAGAGAGAGAGAGAGAAAGTGAAGTGGAGTATAACAGAAGGCTGAGTGCTTCACTGTGTCTCTGATTTTGATGCATGCAAGTGAAGCAAAAACTGAAAATTGAAATAAGAAAAACAAAAGAGAAAGAAAATATGATTTAGAAAGATAGAAGCTTTGTGGCTTGTGCTTGACAAGTTTTTTAGCTTTGTCAATATTCATCTTTGTGTTCTGCATTTGGGTTTTGTTCTGTGAAATTTTCAGAGAAGAAAACCAGGTGGGTTTTTTATTGTTTTTTTCCAGTTTGTTGACTTGTACAGTGGTTCATTTGGTGTTTTCTGTGATGATTTAAGCAAGTGTTTGATTGATGTTTTTTGAGGTTCATTTGATGCATTTAAGGAAAATTTAACTAGTTTTTGATCAGGTTATTGCTCATTTGATTGTTGTTTTTATCTCCATTTAAGCAAGTGTTTGATTGATGTTTTTTGAGGTTCATTTGATGCATTTAAGGAAAATTTAACTAGTTTTTTATCAGGTTATTGCTGATTTGATTGTTGTTTTTATCTCCATTGTGCTTGCTTTTGAAGTTCTGATTTTTTTTTTTTCTTTTCTCTTGGAGATCAAATGGGCATGCCTTTCTTTATGCATGATGCATCTGATCTTAGTTTTGTTAATTTGGACATAAGCTGAAGTTGATTCTTTGTTTGGAATTAATGTAATCCGATTCTGTACAAATTCCTTATTTTTCTGTGTTCAAGATTGTATTTTGGAGGTTATTTGGGAATTTTTTTGATTTGTTAATAGAAGTGGTCTATTTAATGGTTATCATTTATTCAAATCCATACAAGTTCTATTTCCTTTTTATTTTTCAATGTATGATAAAGAATTTTCATCAGGGTCTAAGAATTGATTATCACTGTTTTTAATCTGCTTCACTGTAGTTCATTGTTGCCTGCTTATGGCTTAAAGTTTTGATTTTATCAATTTCTTGTGATTTTAGTGTTATCATTTAAGGTTCTGGGTATTGTTATCCCCCATGGTTACTCAATCTGAATGGTTGATCCAGCGTTCCCAAGGTGTTTCATGATTGGTTTTATGAACATATTTCTTTCTCTTTGAATCTGATATATCATTTTCTGCACTATTGAAATTCGTCATCTGGGCTGCCAGATCAAGTATTGTTGCCCTATGATTGTGGATTAATACAGTTATTTTCATTAGTTAACAATGTTTTTATGGAAGTTATTGCAGTAAGGAGTTGCTGGGTTTCTTTGAGGAGGGTTGAGGTCTTTTGATAATGTCGGGAAACGTTTATTTATGGTAGTTAATGTGATGGCTGATTCGGCTTCAGAGTCTTATGTTCAGTCTGACACTTTTGGCCTAAGGCAAATAAGTAGTTCAATTTTTGGTATTCCTGGGTTCCTTGTAGGACTTAGTTCGAAAGGTCCAACTGATTTGGACTCTGTTAGGAGCCCTACCTCTCCTCTGGATTTCAGAGTTTTTGCGAACCTTAGCAACCCATTTGGTGTTAAGTCTCCAAGATCAACATCCCAAAATGGCCATCAGAAGAAGTGGGATTGTAGTAAGGTAGGCCTTGGTATCATAAATTCTCTTGCTGAGGAAAACAAATCAAGTGGTGAAGTTCTTGAGTCATTAACGAGGAAGAATATCGTCTTTGGGCCACAGGTGAAGGCTAACAATCCTAATTCCTCGATTCATTACCATGACTCAGTTAAACCTTTTATGAAATGCAGTTCTTTGCCTAGAAACTACATGATTTCTCCGGTTTCACAAACCAAAACTCCCAACGTCCAATTGGGTAGCTCAAATGGTGTTCTTGAGCATGGAGGATTCCCATTAGAGCCTGAATCATTAAACAGTTCTGCGCCTTGTTTGTTGGATTCAACAAAGCTTTCCTCTTCTCTAATCTGCTCAAATCAAAGCCCGAATATGAGTTCCAAAGCATTTTATTCAACAGATCAAACTACCACAGTGAGTGCACCGCTGGTTACTAACAGAAGTTCCCCAGTGGATATTTCTTTAGGCCTTAAGTCAAATTCTCTTCCAATAACCATTGGTTCTGGCAATGGATATGTTGGTTCTCTCTCTGCACGGGAATTAGAGCTTTCTGAGGATTATACTTGTATAATATCTCATGGTCCTAATCGTAAAACAATTCATATTTTTGGTGACTGTGTTGTGGAATGTCAAACTCATGAGTTGGCCAATTTTGACAAGGAAGAGCAACGGATTCAATTGCCCGAAGGCACTAGGGACCTGAAGGATTTAACCCCTTATCCATCTGATGAGTTTTTGAGCTTCTGTTACTCATGCAATAAAAAATTGGAAAAGGGTGAAAACATTTATATGTACAGGTTTGTCTCAAATGCTTCATCATTTTCTCTTCAATTGTGTCTGTTTATATGGTGCTGTTAGCATTGAGGCAGTTGTTTCTTTGTTTTCTTGCAGAGGCGAGAAAGCATTTTGCAGTTTTGATTGCCGTTCAGAGGAGATTTTTGCTGAGGAGGAAATAGAGAAAAGTTTCAACAATTCCTCCAAAAGCTCTCCTGGATCAAGTTACCATGAAGATCTCTTCGTAATGGGTATGCCCATGACATAGTGGGCAGTAATTGTTTTTTCCCCTGCTCTCATGTCCATGAGTGATGAAGTTGTCACTGAGTTAAGTTTCCGTATCGTCATCAAACGCTGTGTATGTGAACCTGTTTGCGGCCGTGGATGATCACAGTTTAGTTGTGCTGTTTGTGGACTGTGTTTCAGCTTTCATGGTATGGTGAGTTATGGGAGGCAACAGCATCGAGTTTCATCCTGTGTCGGGATATAGATAATAATTTTAGACTTTTTTTTTTTTTTTTCACTTCATAATTTTGAGTAGATGGGTTAGCAGCGGCCAAAAGCCCCGGCTCATCAGTTTTCTTTTCCTGTTCTCATGCTACTTTCCCGGTTAGAGTTCATGTAGAATCCTTTCAGATCTATTGAACTCATTATGAGATGTAAGCGGCATTCGCATGAGATTTGACATTCTATATCTTGTTATTACTACTTTTTGTATCTCAGTCCTGATGTTTTGAATTTGATAATAAAAAGAATGATTGAAGTTTTACTTGCTGATCCATTTTTGTATTTCTTAAGAAGACAGTGTTCTGCAGATTAAGATTTTCATATTAAAGTGGTAGTAGAAAAGCACCTTCCATAATATGAAAGCTGGCTCCACACTTAGCTTTCCAGTTGCCGATAACTTGTGAATTAAACTACCATTTTCTTGCTTTAGTGGGAATTTTTAGTGGGATGTTTATTGTTTGTTCTTCATCATTGAGAAGGAAAAAAGCATAAAGAACTGCATGTTTCTCTCTAAAATCATTTGAAAGAGTGCTAACAGCAGTTGCCTATAACATTTTTTTGGCATGTTTTCAATCCTGTATTGGAAATATGATTAGTTTTTCTTTTATCTTTTTTCACGTTTCTCTTTTGTCAACTTCTCTCCTTTCACGTTCATTTACAGCCCATTTAGAGCCCCAAAAAGACATGCCTAACAACAAAGAATATATGGCATGTTTCACTCACTAGAGACTAAACTCTATGAGTATTATTCTCAAATTCTGCATCTAGCATCTCCAAATCCAATAGATGACAGTCTGGGATTATGCTTGCAAAAGGGCAATTCAGAACCATTGAAAATGCAGTGTATATTTTAGTAATGTAGCATATTTGTGACTAAATTATCAGCCATTCTTTTGAAAAGGGCCAATTTTAGTGTTGTCTTACTCATAATGAGCTTTAAAACCCCACATAGTTTCAAGTCAATGGCCAACACAATAGACCAGTATTCAATTCATTGAACATAAAATGAAATAAATCTATTCAGATGTTACACTATAAGATAGCAGAAAGAAAGAAAATGAGAAATAAAATAAAATAAAGTGTAATAACCATGAAGCGGGTAGAATTCACTCTTAAAACTAGTTTATAAGAGGAGGGCATTCATATGGGTTTACGCGACCCATTTCTCAATCGGGTGATTTTGTAGATCTCGATTCGGGATAACAATCGTCCCCAAGCTTCATGCATCTTATCCATATTAAGGGTCATCCCCAATGGGTGACCTATTCTAATACCAATAGTAACAATTACAAATAAATAGAATTTACCTTTAAAACTTAATTCTAGATGCTTTTAGATTCCTTTATTGGGCAAGAAAGATGATGAACAAAATGAAGTAAGAGCTAAACCACTATTTTGTTAGATTTGTGCACTAAAATTTAAGGTTTGACAAGAGCCTGACACGTGGCAGACTATGCCTTAAGGCAGGTTGAGGTTTGAGGATAAAAGTGAATTTTTCCCACTTGGAAAATTTTGATTGGTGGATGTTCAATAAACAAGTGCAAATATCCAGCTTATTGAGTGGAGTGTATTTTGAAAGGCTCCAATTTTGTGCTCATTTAATTATGTCATATTATTAAATTAACCTTTAATTATTAACCAAGTTTTACCATTACGTAGAATTAATTATTTAAGGAATTTTTTTCCCTTCTATATGGGTTAATTATTTATCTAAACAAACACCCAATAACATGATATTTATAAATGTAACATTTATAATTACCATAAGAATAGATAAAAGAATATACTATATAATAATTTTTTTTGATAAATATAGGTGTTTGTTTAGATAAATAATTAACCCATATAGAAGGGAAAAAAATCCTTATATATATATATTCTTTTATCTATTCTATACCCATATAGGTTGATCGACACGTGGCACATTTTAGAAGTTTTAGAATTGCTCCATTTTGACACATTCAATTGATAAGCCAATCAAATTGTTCTATCTTGACACGTTGGATTGATATCTATTGCTTAATCTATAATTATTAATTTATTAAAAAATAGAATATGTATTAATAATTATTAATAATAATAATAATACAAGTGCATTGCATTAGTATTCTAAAAGTCTAACTGTAATGACACATTGGATTTGTGATTGCTATGTGGTTGAATTTATTGATAATGATGTAGAAAATATTAATTGCTGCATTGGTATTGCAAAATCTAAATAAATAAACATAAAGATTGGATTATATAGGTACATTGTATTGATTGTATTAATAATTAATAATAATACTAATTATATAGGTGGATTGCATGACATTTTAAAGGTCTAACCATAATGACACCTTTAGATTTGTGCTACATTGATATTCCAAAGTCTAAATAAATAGACATAATATTGGATTACATAGGCGTATTGCATTGGTAGTAAAAGCATACATGCTTATTAATAATTATATAGGGGCATTGTATTGTCATTGCAAACCTTTCTTCATACTCAATCAATCCATATTTAATTGTATTGGCATTCGAAAGGTCTAAATAAGAGGTTATAAAAGGGGCGTATGTTCAGTTGTGTATTATCGTAATATGTTAGTTAGTGTTAACAATACGTCTAGTCTTTTGTTAATTGTTTATAGGTCATATTAGTTTGTGTCAATAATATGTTTGTTTTTCATGATTTTGTTAATCGATGCTTTTTTATTTATTTATATTTTTGTTAGTGTTTACAGGTCAAAGATTCATGAATTTGCATGAAATAAATGAAGGATGTCCGATTGACATTGTCAAATAAGTTGTTATTTTGATTCATTCTTTTGAACGGTAAGTATATCTTCTAACTATTTTAATGAGAAATTGTAAGTATATTTCTTAACTATTTTAACAGTTATTATTTGGTTGAACGATTGTTTTTTTCGGTCAATCTATTTAAATGATTAATTGTGTTAATCCTACCGAACGATAAATGTATTCCTTAACAATTTTAGTATGAAGATTAATTAACTTTTGTTGATTTTGTTTTCAGGTTACAGTTGTTGTGCGAATGAATAGTTGTTCCTTAACAATCTTAACATAAAAATCGATTAAATTTTGTTATGTTTGTTTTCAAGGAAATGTTCATGTGCTTTACTAAGATCAAATTGAGGATGATCCTATTGTCAGCTGAACTGTGAGTATGTGTCATATCTATATTAGTAGAAACAGTACATTTGTGTTAAATATGTTTTCTGTAAAAAACATTCATGTATTTTAATTTGTTAGATGAATGATTAATTGTTTATGTCCTATTGACGTGCAAGTGTATATGTTAAATGAATTAATTTTGGTTGATTCTGTTTTCCAATTAATAGGTGTTATTTGAAATATTTATTATCAGTCATAATATGATAATCCCTTAAATTTGGGTATCATCACACGTATTTTGGTTTCCACTGAATAATCAGTAGTAAATTGACCATAACTTGTTTAATAAAAATCTAATTGATGGGAGGATTAAATCTTTAGAAACTAAACAGATAATGCTTTAATTTGATATATTATACACTTAATTTGGATAACTGTAGCCTCACTGCCTAATCATTCCTTTCATCATTACACTGATTTCGGCTTTCATTGAATAGTTAGTAGTAAATTAACAATAACTTACTCAATAAAAATCTAATTGATGAGATGTTTGCATATTTAGAAACTAGATAGACATGACTTTAAATTGATATATTATATGCTTAATTTGAATAACTGTTACCCCATTGCCGAACCATTCCTTTTATCATCACACACATTTTGATTTCCCCTGTTTCTCGATTTCCACTAAACAGTTAGTAGTAAATTAACAATAACTTTCTCAATAAAAATCCAATTGATGAGAGGTTTGAATCTTTGAAAACTAAACAGATAGGGATTTAATTTGATATATTATACACTTAATTTGGATAACTGTAACCTCACTGCTGAACCATTCATTTTATCATCACATACATTTTAGTTTCTACAGAGTAGTCAATAGTAAATTGACCGTAACTTGCTCAATAAAACTCCAATTGATGAGAGGTTTAAATCTTTATAAACTAGACATATAGATATTTAATTTGGTATATTATACTCTTAATTTGGATAACTGTAGCCCCATTGCCGAACCATTCCTTTTATCATCGCACACATTTCGGTTTCCCCTGTTTCTTGTTTTCCACTGAACAATCAGTAGTAAATTGGTCATAACTTACTCAATAAAAATTCAATTAATGAGCGGTCTAAATCTTTGAAAACTGGAAAGATAGAAATTTAATTTGATATATTATACGATGAATTTGGATAACTATAGACCTACGGCCGAACCATTCATTTTATCATCACACATATAAAACCAATTCAATTTTAGTGATGACAAAGAAAAACAAATATTGATATGTTGTTTTAATTGTATTTGTTCTATCTCTTTTTGTTGATATTTTTTTATGTTACATACATATATTGAAAACAGGTTGTTGCTGGATATAACAAATTTGATTTGTATCATAAATATCATATGATGTTTGTTGCTGAACCATGTAGATTTAGTAAACCGTTTATAATATGTCAAACCATTATTATTATCCTTAAAAAAAAAAAAAAACAAATATTGATACGTAGTTTTAATTGTAATTTTTCTATCTTTTTTTGTTGATATCTTTTGATGTTACATACATATATCATGAAAAGGGGTTGTTGCTGAATATAACTAATTTTATTTATTTAACAAATATCAACTGATGTTTGATGCTGAATCATGTAGCTTTAGTAAATAATTCATTTTATCATCACAGATATTTATGTTTCCATTGAACAATCAATAGTAAATTAACCATAACTTGCTCAATAAAACTTCAATTGATGAGAGGTTTGAATCTTTAGAAACTAGACAGATAGGGATTTAATTTGATATATTAAACACTTAATTTGGATAACTGTAGCCGTATTGTCGAACAATTTATTTTGTCATCACACACATTTCGGTTTCCACTGAACAATCAATAGTAAATTGATCATTATTTTCTTAATAAAAATCCAATTGATGAGAAGTTTAAATCTTTAGAAACTAGATAGATAGGGATTTAATTTGATATATTATATGCTTAATTTTGATAACTGTAGCCTCACTTCCAAACCATTCATTTTATCATCATACATATTTTGGTATCCACTGAACAATTAGTAGTAAATTGATCATAATTTGTTCAATAAAAATCCAATTGATGAGAGGTTTGCATCTTTAGAAACTAGATAAACAAGGCTTTAAATTGATATATTATATACTTAATTTGGATAATTGTAGCCCCACTATCGAGTAATTTTTTTTATCACACATATTTTGGTTTCCCTTGTTTCTTGATTTCCAATGAACAGTCAGTAGTAAATTAGACATAACTTGCTCAATAAAAATCTAATTGATGAACAGTTTGAATCTTTGAAAACTAGAAAGATAGAGCTTTAATTTGATATATTATAAGATGAATTAGGATAACTATAGACCCGCTATTGAACCATTCATTTTATCATCATACACATAAAACAAATTCAATTTTAGTGATGACAAAGGAAAACAAATATTGATACGTAGTTTTAATTGTATTTGTTATATCTATTTTTATTGATTTTTTTATTTGATTTGTGGGTTTTGGGGGTTTTACAATTATCGTCTTTCTTTAGGATGCTACCATCAAATGTTTTTTTTGCTATAGGTGGTGGTCAATTATAATTGCAGCAAATGTGTTACATGACCTTTATCTTCATAGCTTCTTCAATGCTTCAATTAAGTTCTTCAGATTATACTGCTGGAGTTGTTATTCCTTTCTATGTGAGCTCTCTTCTCAATATTCTTATTTTTTTTTAATTTCTAAAATAATAAAATAAAAATAATTCATTTTTTCTTTTCAACAATCAAAATCAATTTTTTCCTTTAGCTCTACAAGTCTCTTGCTTAAAACTTAAAAGTTCACATTTTTCAACAAAGTTTCTCTTTCTCTGATTGATTTATAGACTTATCAATAATACCCAGTGGGTTATCCTGCAAATTTTTTTGCTTTTCTTGACAAAGTTTTAAAATTTGGTTGCAGATTTCAAATTGTGACATATTTGAGAAGAACTATGACGATATAGACTTTGAGTTCAATTTGTGGATATTTTATTTATTGATTTTTCAATTATCAATTCAATATAAAAAATATACATTTAAAAGAAAAAAACTAATAATAATGTAAAAAAAAAAAAATATAATAAACATACTTGCATAACGCAACTTGAAAATGAATATAAGTTACAGAAATTGCGGAAGGTCAGTATAAATTTTAAGTTTAAATAGTTGATCTTGATAATATTTAGGTGATCTTAAATATCATACACTATTTACAATAAAATATTGACATTAAATATCGAAGACATGTCTACAAAAATAATATCAATTGTACAAAGTGATGATCCTGAAAATATAATTAGACCATATAATATTCATGTGATATTCTCAAGTTGGATGAATAATTTAATAACATCTACCTATAATTTATATTAATAATTATACAGGTACAATTATTAATTTTATCTTAACAAAACTTTGTATATATATAAAATTTATATTTACTTTAAAATTTATATAATTTAACAATTATTATGTCTTAGTCTAACTAGTTTATTTTGTTAGAATAAATTTATTTATAATCTATTTTAAAAACATTGAATAAATATACTCGCAGAACGCCCTGGACCCCTTGTCTAGTTATAATATAATTTGGTATTCAAAAATATATTTAATTAATATGGGATTAATGAAAATTGCCTATAATTCTTCTTCTAACAATTTTAATTATTCAGGTTATTTTGGTCATTTCAGACACTTAGCTCGTGAAATCCCAAACTGAATTTGGAATATCTCAAAACAAAAAAAGGAAAACACTTCCACTACTTTCATTTTATCTGAAATAAAAAAACAGAAAAACTAGAAGAGGGAGAGGAAAGCACACCATGAACCTTGTAATAGGGAGCTCTTGGTCTCCCCTTCAGTTTCCCCTCCTCTTCTTTATTTTCTCAATCTTCAGTCTTTTTGTATGCAAGAAATGCAGAGACCAGGAGGAGGAACAGAGTCTCAACTATGGCTTCTTTGAGGCAAGATGACTTCGATGAAAATGTTTCCAACAAGAGGAGAGCTGTTCTTCTTGTGGGTATTTCAGTTCTTCCTTTCTTGAAACTCAGAGCTACAGCTCTTGAAGGTTTAGTAACAAGTGAGTTATGTTTTTCATTGGTTTCGAGATTTCGTTATAATGAAGTACGGCACTGTTCATGACTTAATGTTTGGTTTTAGTAATTGATTTGATATCATTATCATCATTGCATTTGGTGAAATGGGTATTCTTTATTTTTTGTTTTTATAATTCTTTATGAATTGGTAATTTGGAATTTAGTCACTATTGCCTGTGAGCGCGTTTGTCTTTTTTGGTTTTTTGATTTGATGCAATTAAAATGTAGCAAAATTTACCTTTGGAATTGTTATACTGTTTTCTGATTCATGATTCAACAACTAACTTTAATGATTCAAGAATTGGAGTGCAATTTTAGCTTTTGTATTGACTTGTTGTTTTGGAATATATATGTATATTTTTCCATTTGCATTTGTTTTACATTGATGATTGGTTGATAGCTATATGTTTCTGTTGTATAGTGTTTATTAAGTATTTTATGGACATTTCATATGTAACCTTTTACCTCTAGAAATGGCTTGTCACTGACCTTTGTTTGGCTAGACTAATCAGTTTCTCATACTGTAGTTTTGGTTTGGTATAAAAAGCATATTTGGGAGCTTAATTTAAGCTAGTAATATAGTTCGAGGGCTTTTTTGAAATATGCTCAATTCTTTCTTCTTAAGTTATAAGAGAGAATGCTGCAGTTTCATCGTGAATTGCTGGGGAGTTATCATGTTATAAACTTTAGCGAGTGACTGATAATAAGACTTGTCAAGTTACATGTCCTGTGACAGATACTGTCATATTCCATTCTTAACTTGTTCATTTTTGGTAACTCAGACCCCCGAACGAACTCGAGGTCAAAACTGGGACCCCCACCAAACCCAACAATCTCTGGGAACCAGGAAACTCGTGGCATTTTGCCAGGTAGGTGATCCAGTGTATCAAACTGTAGACCTAGTGTGAGCATACTGGCAGGAGCGCCTGACAAACCCCTCAAGGTTTCATTTTTGGGGTGTTAACAATAGGACTAGAAAAGTTACTAACCAATCAATTTGTTACATAGGAGAATACTTTGAAAGTGAAACCTCATATTGCAAGGAAGCCCAAAAAAGATGACCTTGAGAGAGTGAGAGAGGAGAGGGTATGTTATGGATCAACAGCTATTGTAATTTATGATCGAGAGAAAACCAAAGTGGCTAGATTTTTTCATTGTGGTGCCTAGACTCTTGTGTTGTTTTCTGTTTCTTTTTAATCTATCACATGCTGTCAATAGGCAAACAGTGGTTTTTGAAATAAAGAAAAATTGCCCTCAGTTTAATATTTTGAAAAATTACCTTAAAACTTTTCAAGATTGTTTCTATATTGCCCAGTGATTTTCAGGGTACTCATCCCTTTTTTTTATGAGTTGAAGTATTGCATGAGCTTAGATCCATTTTTTTTTTTGTTAATCCATTTAAATCACCAATTAAGGTTCTGGCTCTTTTTGGTCCTTTCGGTGGACTACTCTATCTTTTCTATTATAACTTTAAGTTATTTTGAATTGCTTTTAAATCTCCTAGATATTTAATATGCTTATTTATGTCCTTACAGAGGAAAGTGTGCTAAATACACCAGTGGAAAGCCAAAAATCAGAGGTCTTAATCTTTGCTCGTTTGTAAATGAATCCAGAATCCTAGGTTCTGTTATTTTTAGTTTGTCAAGTTTGAAACACCTAAATGAATTTCTTTTCTTGATCAGCTGGCACTTCAAAGAGATCCACCGTCAAATCCCTTTCTTTCTCTTCTTAATGCACTTGGAATATTTGGGACTGCTGTGCTTGCCCCACTTTATGCTTTGACTCAGAAAGATAAAAAAGCATCTATTGCAACTATAGAATCTGTAAGCTGCTCTTAATCTTATTGTCAAGTTTTTATCACGAGCTGAATTCACTAAGCATGATTTTATCTGCTCTATGGATTCCTAAATTATCCATATCACTCTATCTGAATGTCATTTTTGGATGTTGGTTTTTAACCCAGCATACACTGCTTGAAATGCACAGATGAAAAACAGACTCAGTGAAAAGGAAGCTTCCATTTTGTCATTGAAGAAAGAATTTGAGTCTAAACTACAAAAAGAACAAGAAGAGCGAACAAAGCTACTCAAAACAGCGAAGGAAGAACAGCAGGTTTTAATGAATCAACTAAATTCAGCTAACAACACAATTACAGGCCTAGGGCAGGAGCTCAAAAATGAAAAAAAATTGATTGAGGAGCTTAAAGTACAAATTGATAGTCTTCAATCCAGTCTCTTGAAGGCTGGGGAAGATAAAAGTGCACTTGAAGAAAAACTCAAGGAAAAGCTTGATTCAATCGAAGCCTTACAAGACAGGGTTAATTTACTCAGTTTAGAGCTAAAAGATAAGAATGATAGTGTTCAACAGTTCAGATCTTCTCTTGCTGAGAAGGAAATGGAGTTGAAGAACTTGAATTCTGTCTACAAGCAGACCAAGGATGAACTAGCCAAAGCAGAAGCAGAAGTCAAAGGATTGAGGGATGAACTCTTGAAAAATAAAAAAGAACTAGAATTGAGGAGTACTTTGGTGGATGAATTAAATGCAACGGTTAGTTCTTTAATAGTTGAGACAGATGATTCCAAGAGGAAAATTGATGATGTTCAAAAGGAGTATGATGATCTGAAGTTATCTTCTGAAAAGAAGGCAGCTTTTGAGGCAAAGCTATTGGGAGAAAGAGAAGAGGAACTTCACGAGCTGAAGGAAAAGCATGAGCTTGCTCAGAATGAAGTGCGTGGAAGTCAAACAACAATTGCTAAGTTGACCCAAGAAAAGGATGACTTGAGGAAAATGCTGGATGTGGAATTGAGTAATGTAGAAAATCTCAAACATGAACTCGCAACTACTCAGGAGACTCTTGGCAAGACGAGGAATGAGGCTTCTGATCTGGAAAATCAACTAGTACAATCAACAAATTTGTGCTCAGAACTTGAGTCCTGAAATTTCGAGGGTGAAAGCTGATTTTGCTGAAATTAGGGAAACATTTCAGAAAAGCCTTGATGAGGCAAAACAAAGTAGTGAAGTGCTAGCCAGTGAGCTCACTGCATCGAAGGAGCTTTTGAAGAAGACTAGTGAGGAGCTGCAAATTGTGACCCATCAACTGGCTGCTGCAACTGAAAATCGTAATGGCCTACAAAAGGAACTGGTAGACATTTATAAGAAAGCAGAAGCCACAGCCAATGATTTGAAAGAAGAGAAAAATGTTGTTGCCTCTTTGAACAATGAACTACAAGCTTTGGAGAAGCAAATCTTGAAGGACAAGGAGGCACGGAAGTCCCTTGAAATTGATCTGGAAGAGGCTACCAAATCACTTGATGACATGAACAGAAATGTGTTGACACTTTCTAGAGACCTAGATAATGCTAATTCTCATATTTCTAGTCTCAAAGATGAGAAAGAGGTGCTTTACAAGTCCCTAACAGAGCAAAAGAACGTAGCTCAAGAAGCCCGAGAAAACATGGAAGATGCCCATAATCTTGTCATGAGGCTTGGCCAAGAAAGGGACAGTTTGGACAAGAAAGCAAAAAAACTTGAAGAGGAATTGGGATCTGCTAAGGGTGAAGTACTGCGGTTAAGGAGTAAAATAAATTCATCCAAGCTTCTTGTAAATGATCAACATCCTCAGAAAAGCGAAGAAGAAAACAATTTCCCTGACACTACAAAGAGAACTGGTAGGAGGAGAAAGGATGGTTCATTAAATTCTGATGATGAAGATAATGATACTAATACTGCAAAGAGAACTGGCAGGAGGAGAAAGGATGATTTATCAAATTCTGATGACGAAGATAATGTCACTGTTGCTGCAAAGAGAACCGGGAGGAGGAGAAAGGCTAGTTCAGAATGAAACTCTGGACCATTCGGTTTTCATTTAATATTTTCTTGATATTGTATGTTCGTATGTCATCTATGAAACTTGTTTCCGAGCTTTTGCTTTTTCGACAAATTTTCAATGCTATTGTATGATCATTGTATAAATGTTAATCGAGGAATGAGATTACCTGAGTTTTCTTCTCATTATCTTCTTGTATCTATCTAGTTGAGGAGTCAATTCTACATGATCTTATTCTTTTCTGGTTTTGAAGTGTGCCATAACATTGTTCAAATAGTTTGTTCTCAACATTGAAAAGTGACAAATATGATTTTCCAGTTGAATGCTATAAAATGAGTACATAATTTTGATTGGCAATTGGAACTGTCCCGAAAAACACTAGTACTGACCACAGCAGCAACTGATTGATCCCCCTCCAACAACCTGAAGTAGTTGCTGGAAGATGGAATCACTTTGATTGTGACCACAATTTGAATCAAACCCATGAAGCTTTGATCTCAAATCAAAACATGCTCACCAACTAACAGTCAATAATCTTCACATGGTTAACCCCAAGTAGTTAGTCTTACGGTTAAGGAGGTTTGCTTTATTTCTTAAGTTCTTAGGTTTAAACTTTAAGGTCCACCTACTACAATAACATTGTGGTTTACCTGATCATTTGAGTTTGTAAGGTGTTCAATAGACTTCGAAGATTAATTGAGATGCATGAAAGCTAGCACACTGATTACCCAAAAATTTTTTTTCACATGGTCATGCAAAAAATAAAACAACAAAGGTCAAACATGGAACCCCAAATTTAGTTTAATTATCAACTGAACCTAGTTGAAAAATAAACCAAATCAATTTTTGATATTTGGAAATAGATATGTTAACATTGGTTGGTACTGAGTAATAAAAGATTTCGGTAATTTTTCAATACCAATAGTGATTACTGTAAGTAATGTGGGGGATAATCCGATTACCGATTGAAAGGATGCTATTTTTTTATTACCGGGGTAATCCACTATTTATACCAATTTTACCCTTAAGTAATAATCGTTTTGGACACAAATGTCCTCATATGTCTACCAAATAACAATTAGCCCAAATGCTGTCATTTTTGGCTATGGATCTAGTTGGAAACGATTAAATCAACACACAAGCGGCTAGATTCGGTCAGTTGTGCATTGTTCCAATGATTGTTGATGGTAGCCGACAGTGGTGGTCGACAATCATCTTGGGTGGTTGGGGGTATTTTGTTAAATTTTATACTTTTGTTATAACTAGGATGTTTTCGCTAAATTCTTAAATATAAGGAGTTAAAAGTACCGCTCTAAATAATAATAATATTAAAAAAGAAGATTAATTCAGTAAAAGTCTCTCCTATAATATTTATTTATTCCAACCAAACATATTAATTATTTATACCTTGAACCAAACACATTAACTATTTATACCCATAAATCTAACCAAACATATTAATATAACGTTCTCTATTAACCTTAAAAATAACCTATGTTTTCATTAATATAATATTCTTAATAATATAATATTTCTTAAACCAAAGATATAATCCTCCATCTTATTGTCCGTAAATGTCAATTTTTTAACCAATAAGATCTATTATGAATTAAATAAAGTGTAAGGGGCTTTAATGTAATTTTAAAAAAATAATATTTAACGAACTTGACAAGCATGCGAATTGTTGAGACTTGTCACTTCAGATACAAAAAAGGTGAAACAAAATTTTCAGGTATTCTAAAATCTAAATCCAATACCATTTTCTTTACTAATTAATTACCTGTACGTATGTTTTTGGTAATGTTGCATAGCCTTTTTGCTCGCTCCTCAATCCAATCTTTCTTTCGACAAAGCCTCCTCATGCCCAGGTATCTCTTGCTCAATTTAACACAAATCTGATACAATATTTTTGTTCTAATTTTTCTTTTTGACAGTCTGTGTTTTTGTTGCCCTTCAGATTTGGTTGATCGTTTTCCTCCAAATTTCTTGATTTCCCAGATCCAGTTCCGTTAAACAAACTTGGGTTTCAGCTTTAATGCTTTAATTAGCATTGAAGTTTAATTCTTTTTGAAGTTAGGGTTTGAAGCGAAATAGAAAATAGTTCAAAAATTGTTTTTTTTTTTTTTTTTTGTTTAGATTTGACAATTTGGTTCTGGTTATTTGGTTGGTGGCATATTTCTAGGTTTTGGTGATATGGGTATTGAAGATTTTAGTTTGAAGAATATTTTGGTCGCATTCTTGTAACTTCTGGTGATCTGGGTATTGAAGATTTTAGTTGAATTTTGGTTTAAAGAATTGAGTTGCGGCAGTTTTGTATTTTTGACTGATCTGGTATTTTAAAAGTAGTGGTTGAAGAAATGTTCTATGGTGCAGTTGTATGGGATCCCTGGCTAATCGTTGCCCAAATTGTTTGTCTTCAATGCCTATACTATACCAGTCTTGGTGTATTTTTATCCATTTTCGTTGGCACTCGGGTATCGCGGATGAGTCTTGTGTATTTCTTTGACTTTGCTACCATCACTGCCTCTACGGTCACCGGTTGGTGTGTCATTGCTTCGATTCTGCTGGCCTCGGTTGCTGGGTGAGAATATAAATCCTTTTGCTTTAATTTATGTTTGTAAATGATTTATGTTAGGTGACTATAATGTGAAATTGTATGGTTCCATTGTCAGGGATAATTAATGAATTTATGATGTTCTGATTTTACATGGTGTTCATTAATTTGTTAATTGCTTAAGTTGCTGTGTGGTATAGTGCAAAACGGATAGTTAAATGAGTTTGTTTAACTGTACGATGAGTATTTTGGATTGAATAGATGGATTAGTTAAATTTATTTAATGTCATCTTGACAATTTCCTTGTCAATGCATTTTTCATTGTGTATGTATCTGCTATTTGAGAGACCAAATGCTCATTCTTACCTCAGTATCTGGTGTGGATTATTTTATGCCAGAAGACATGGCTAATTGTTTAGATGTAACTATCAATTTTTATTTTATTACTTGTTCCATATTTCACTTATTGCATTTATGTTCATGGAAATTAAAAAAAAGACCCTGAATCATGTTAGCTTTACAGATTGATATTTGAAATTTCCAATCTCCATGGTTGCTTGTTTAACTAACATGCGAGTTACTCTTGTTTGTGCAGGGCTGGATATATGCTTTATATAGTTGAGAGGGCAAAGAAGTGCTTAGATTTTTCAGCAACTCTGTACATCATCCATCTTTTTATATGCATCACATATGGGGGTTGGCCCTCCTCAATCACGTGGTGGGTTGTTAATGGCACTGGACTTGCAGTGATGGCTTTGCTAGGTGAATATCTATGCATTAGACGTGAACTGCGGGAGATTCCGATAACACGCTACAGAGCAAGTAAGAAATTTTTTCATTATACGTTAAATTGATTACTTCAAGCAATCTTGTGTTGAAATTTTATTATTTATTATATTTTTTTTCCATGTGTATTTTCATATCTTTTTTTTTTAAATTTCCAAATTTATTAATAGAGGCTTTTGACTCATTTTTGTTGCAATGAATGTTGGTTTGGGTGTCAGTCTTATAACTTCATATGTTCTGTGCCATGCTGCCTGCTCTCATCTCTATGCTCTGCTGGATACTGGCCTTTGCTCTCCAAGTTTTGAATTATGTTCTTTGAAGTTAATGCTAAAATGGAATGTCTGAACACCCTCGAATTTGTTTGCGCCTGAACTTTATTCAAGCATATAATTTAGATTGATTCCTGAAATAGTAAAATAGATAAATGGAAAACAGTTCTGTGTTTCAGTTAATAAAGAGAAGAAATGCTAGTGCTAATCTTTTTCAAGTTTATGTTAGATTGGTGATCTTTTCTTTCACTCTTGTTTTTGGTTCATAACATTGTGGAAGATCTTGTGCGTGCTAAACAGTTTTGAGGCTTTTAATTGCTTTAATTTTTTGGATTAAATTTCAAAAAGCAACAGCAGTTGCCTGTCCTTTCTTTTTCTCTTATAATTTCATAATTGCTTTTGTATCAGCTGAACTAATTTGTCCACTTCATGCAGATGTTTAAATCACAAGGACAACTCAATATGCAGAACAATTTTCTTCTGGGATTGCAGCAGCAGTTTCTTCACTGCTTTTGAAGGAGCAAAGCTCATTAGATACCAATCTAATCTGTGACAAAAAAAAAATTGTTTAAACCTGTGATTATATTTCTATGCATGTGGGGATGAGGGAGAGCAATAGAAGAAGCTTGAGTTGGTGCTCATTTGATGGATTGATGGACCACGTCAGACTTGGTATGTATTGTGTTAGGAAACTGGTAATGTACAATTATAGGTGATTTTGAGAAAGATGATGTGCTTCTCATACTGTTTTCTTGTTTACAGTAATTTGTGTAGTTGATTAGGTTTTTTCATTTTTTTTGTATTTTTGATAATATCAATGTTGAGTTCCCATTATGTGAATGAATGGGGCACTTTTGCTATTTTTCTAAGGAGAATATATAGGGTTCCTAAACTACAATTTGATTAAGGTTTTTCCTCCAATTGTGTCGACTTTAGCAACATTTTGCGTTTGGTCTATGCTCTACTAAGTTGGTTGATGTCCTGCAACTTTATAGTTAATTTCCTTTTGGTTGCTGAAGGCTAGTCATACTCCTTGTTGATCTCAGCGGTGTCTCTCTCAAAAGCACACATGCACTTGCTGGTCATTTATTTAAGGGCCTGGGGCGGTCAAGGGAAAACCGCTTCCCTACTTGCACAAAAGAGTTTTATACCAAATTTGTCACACACTCAATGCTGGACAGTGTGGGTTAGTCAGCAAAATGGAGTGAGGCACAGGGTCCCGTCATGTTTTTCTGTTATGGAGCTATGAACTCTTTTAAACGAATCACATTCATATAGCATGGAACATATATTCCAAGGCATCATGCTTTGTTAGTGGCATGGAGAACAAGATGAATGTTAGATCTGATCTCAGAGGGCTTTAATTTAGTGATATTGGCTTCTTGCTTTTCTTAATTTTTGGGCAATTTCTGGCTTTTCTTTCAAATTGTATTGATGATCACAGTTTTAGGATAAAACTTGTGTGGCTCCTTTATAATATACAAGAAATATACATTTTTAGTTGAATATGTACTTCACATTTTAGATTATTTTCTGCTATCCCTGTCATCTTTACACCATTATTACTCCATTTATCAGCCCACCTCATTGAAGCCTTATATTGAATTTCTTGGTTTGGCTGCAAGACTGCCAAGTCCTTTCTTTTTTCTTGTTTTTCGTGGTTGTGTCTGTCAAGTTAATCGGAGGCCATATCCTCTGAATTATAAACTTATCTTCCTTCTATCTTCCTTATCTTTTAGCCCTGTTGCTTGTTTTCAGGCTGCCTTTGACTTCAATTTTAGCCATTGCTTGCTGATTCATTTATTGCCACATGTGGCAGTGGCACCCATGCTAACATATGTAAAGGACTTTAAGTCATCATCAAAAGATGCCATATCTCAGATTATTTTATCTGCCCATTATCTCATTTCAGCTGTGCCCTTCTCTAGAGTAAGTGGTTTTTTTTCAGCAATTGCCTGTTGCCACATTTACATCAAATCACATCAAATCATTAGCCTTTAGCACTGAATGTTTCCTTCACTTGTGTTCATCTTTATTTTTTTAAAATATGCCAATTTTATTTTGAAATATATCTTCTACGACGAACACTAAACCAAGAAGGATTTTGTGGTTGCCTCAACATGGTTCAGGTTTTAATATTGTGCAGCATTTAGCTTTAAGATTGCTGTAGAATTCTGATTTCATTGGAGAAAAGAGAGAATTAAAACATTTTGATTTTAACATGAAATTAAAATAAAATGAAAATTCATTACTTTGTTTCGGTTACACTAAGCTCCCGTCATGGCATGGCCAGACTTTGCATTAAGTTAAGATGAGATTTGTGAACCTTCAAAATCTCTTCTTAGAAGAGCATGGCCAATGGCCATTAACTTTTTAAGTTAAACAATGTATCTCACAAAGAAAAAAAGAAAACAAAGTTCCCCGCTCTTTAGAATTCTTCCTAGACTGCCAAGGTTTTAAAGTTGTCAGTTTCTTTCATTTCTTTTATATTATTCATAACATTCAACCGCAGCCTTGTAGAAATTCATTCATGCATGAGCCTTCCACAAAGATGAAATGTCTGACACAGCTTCTGCAACTGTGAGATAGAGGCCGTTCAGTCGGAAGGACTCCAAAACTTTTGACTGATGCAGCTTTTCCATCACACTTCCAACAGGATTTACCAACACAAGCTGCAAAGAAAGAGTACCAAGATTTGCTAAAATGCTTCAAGAATGTGGAATTCCAAGAGTTATTTTTTTTAGCAGTTCTTACTTGAAGCGATCGTTTCTCCAGCATCTTTCTTAGTTCGCGCACCATGTCAATACCGCTTGTGTCTATGGCTGTCACAGCTGCAAAAGAAAGAGAAAATCTGTAAGCTAATTGCACAGGAGACTTTCTAAGTGGAAATGATGGGAAATTTGCGAAGATCAATTAAACAACTTACCAGTCATGTCCAGAATTATGCATTTTAGTGTGCTCCCATTGTTTGCCTTTATCCACTCTTCCTCCTCGTGAACCCATCTCAATATTCTATCTTGAAGATAAGTGGAATTGGCAAAATAAATGGGAGATTCAACAGCAAGAATTAGAAACGAAGAGACTCTTTGAGCATCTCTGTATCGGCTGAGGCTATGGTATATTTGAGTTCCTGCAATGTTGCCTAGGACCACTGTGTTTGGCCTGGTGACATGCAAGAGAATCTTGAACACTGAAATTGCGACCTGAATTTTTCGGCAAAGGAATCAGATAATGACCCAAGAGTGCAGTACAACAACGAGGAAAAAGGAAAAATTTAAGAAAACTGGAAGCTTACTGCGATGGCGAGACCAAGGGGCACAGAAATGAAAAGAACCCCGAAGAAGGAACACAAGCAAGCTATGAAATCAAGCTTGTCAACTTTCCATAATTTGTATGCGGACTGATAATCAATAAGCCCTATCACTGCTGTTATAATGATGGCTCCCAGGATGACATTGGGAGTGTAGTAAAACAATGGCATGAGAAACAGCAGAGTCACAAGCACAGCCGAAGCCATTACTATATTAGAAACTGCTGTTTGTGCTCCGGCATTGTAGTTAACAGCAGATCGAGAAAATGAACCTGGAAGAGTAGCCGGAACACAACATGTTTAGAAATTATGAATACCGTATCGACATGAAAATCAGATGATGAAATGAACAATGGATCATCACCTGTGGTAACATAGCATGAAGTGCATGAACCAGCCATGTTCATGAAACCAATAGCCATCATTTCTTTGTTGCCATCAACTTGGTAATTCTTTAATGAAGCAAATGTCCTTCCCACAGCAATTCCTTCCTGAACAAAATAAAAGATTTAAATTTTAGAAAGAGTGAAATTTATACATGGTGTAAGGCAAGTTCTTGAAAATACTCATATGGAAAGTAAATCTTGACTAAGCCATCAAAGATCTCAGTGCTAGTTTTGGCAACTTACAGTGAGAGAAAGGATCCCAGTAACAAGGCCAGTTTTGACAGCTTCAGCCAGGAAAGCGCCATTAAAGTATAACATGTTTGAGGAAGGTGGATTCAAACCCTTTGGCAAGTGGCCGATCTGTAGAAGAATTTTTTGCATTAGTGGTTGCACCAGAGACTTGTCTCAGGATCCCTTTTGTAATCTATGTAAAGGAATATGTAAACAAGTTTTCAGGACTTACAATTGAGATTCCATGAGCCTTTGATTTGATGCAAAAGACTAAAAGAGTTGAAAGAATAACTGATGTTAATGGGGCAGCTGCCGATAGCCAGAAAAGCTTTGGTTTCGTCATGCTCTGTGCCGAATCGTTAAAAGATGAGACGTCAATAAACATTAGGAGAATAATATGAGAATCTGGGTTATTAACTTTGCAGGTAAAAAGACACTTACAATATGCCTTGTTGTCAATAGAAAAACCAGGAAGCTGAACCCCAATACAACAGTTTGCCAGGACCACTGCACATACAACTTTTACTCATTTAGCTTTGTATTTCAGCCGTTGAATTAACACTTCAACAGTTGAGTTTCTAGAATTCATTTAAAAATGAAACATGGCGTAGAAAATCAACAACAGTACTCCCAAAATGATACCAAAAGTTAGCATATTGCTTGCTTTCAGTAAAGCCACTAACCTCATCTCTGTGGCTGAAAACAGAGGACATTACAGGAATAAATTGCATCTTGGTAGTAAAATGAACAATTCCAAGCAATCCTTTGAGTTGTTGCAATGATACAATGACTGCCGCTCCAGCCATGAAGCCGATAAGTGTTGCCTTCGAAAGAAAATCGATTATAAAGCCTAGCCTGCAAACCATTTAACTGAAATCAACTTTTAAGGCTTTTCGGTCTTTCTTCAGGACCAATTTCTATTATGCTTGACATGATGATCATCTTCACCCAGTAAACGGTCAAACCAAAACATTAATTTGCGGAAATTTCCGTGATTCGATACCTTAGTAGACCTAAAGATGCCTGAAACACACCAGCAAAGAAGGTGGCAGTAAAGGCCAGTTTGAGATATAGAATTGGATCTTGAGTGTAGGAAACAGCCTCTTGAAGCATTGATCCCATAACCAAAGAAGCTATAGAGACTGGACCAACACCAAGATGTCTAGAACTCCCCAGAATAGAGTAAATCAATGGAGGCACAAAGCTTGAATCTGCATGTATAAACCATCCCAGTTCATAAATTTACTGATATAACTAGTTAATTACACTAGCACAATCAGTATTTAAAACTAGTGTTATGAGATTGATACTAACAGAGTCCAACTATTGGAGGCAAATTTGCAAGCTTTGCATAGCTGATTCCCTACATTGAAGAAACATAAAAGTTTTAGCTTCAAGCTGAATTTTCATCATGTGATCCAAAACGTGAAAACTAAAAAGTCAGTAAACTGAAATTCATCACGAGGGTCAAACACAGGAACCAAGGTTAAACCCCAGATGTTTTAGTCAATATATAATTACAAGAAAACAAATTTGATGCAGGAAATATAAGAAACCGCCACTCTAATGATCCAAGACAAACGGAATATACACAGTAACCCAACTCAGAGTCCTTTGTCCCTATTAAAAACAAACAACATTAACATCATAAAAACACACACACGCATACATAACATCATGCATGTTATGTTATGTTACCTGAGGGATGGCGAGGCTGGCAATGGTGAGACCAGAGATGACATCAGACCTCAGGAGATTGAGATTATACTGAGGCCCCCACTGGAAAATGGGGAAGAAGAACTGAAGCCCGAGAAGGAGTTTTTACACCATTCCTGGTTCTTGAATCTGTGGAGAGGGTCATCAGGGAAGAAGATTTCTGATAAACGGTGCTTGAGTTTTTGGCAAGTAGTCTTGTGGGGTGGCAGGCAAACATTGTGTATCTCCATTGTTTGCCTTGTTGACAACTCTGAAGAGATTCTGATAATGGTTTCATTAGTATTATTATCGCTGGGGCTGGATGAATCCTCAACTCTGTTTGAATTTACACCCATTTTTCAGTGTAAAAAGATAAGTGTGAATGAATGAATGGAGGAATGGTGATTCTTGGGGAAGGAAGTGAAGCATTGCTTGTGAATTTATAAGCAAACGAAGGGAGGGACATGTGGTTGGCGGTAGTTACTGAGCAGTTGTTGTTATTTGATTTTACAAGGGTAAAATGGTCACTTCCTTTTTGTGTTGAGTTGGGTGTGTTTATTATTATTATTATTATTTTAATTTTGTTAATTAATTTGTTAACAAAAATTGATTTAAGTGTTTGTGGTGGACCCTAGAGAACACTTTTTGTAGCTTAATTATGACTAATTAATTTTTATAGGAATCTGGGTGGAGCCATTACCTTTTTTTTATAATGGAATTTAACGTTACATATAAATTACCTTAGACTAAAGTATTGAACTAAGGTAAAATCTTGGATATGAATTAATACAGAATTATTACTTTATTATTATATCATTCATCTTCATTTATTAAATATTTATTGCGTACATATTATGTATTTAATGTCATGTTAGTTTGTATATAAAATTTATATACTTATATTATGAGGTTAATAATAATTGTTATTGTTAATATGTGAAATTGCCCCAAAGGGATTGGCCTAACGGCCAAGGAGGTTTGCTCTATACATTGAGTTTATAAGTTTAAACCTTGGGGTTATCCACCACTTTGTGACTTACTTAGTCCTTTGGATTTATAAAGTGTTTAATGGACCCTAATGAAACAAATCCTACATCGGAAGCATATTGGGGAGGTTTGAGCTTACAAAGGGGGGGAATCCCTCCACCTAATAAGTTAGCATTTTGGGTGTGAAACTCTCAACTTGTGACAAGTGGTATTAGAGCAGACCTGATCTGTCTTTTGATGTCCTTCGAAGCACCCAAGTAGGGGCATCCACGTGTGATTGTGGATCCACACAAGAGTGAGGTGGACATATAGGCAAAGGGGCCCTCCTTGTAACGAGGGCATCACAAGATTAGGTGAGAAGAATATAACGAATCTCACATTGGAAGCGTATTGGGGAGGTTTTAGGCTTATAAAAGAGAAAAATCCCTCCACCTAATAGGTTAGCCTTTTGGGTGTGAAACTCCCAGCCTATGACAAGTGGTATAAGAACGGACCCGATTTGTCTTTCGATGTCCCACCAAACGCCCACGCAGGGGCATCTACTTGTGATTGTGGGTCTACACGAGTGAGGTGGACGGGTAGGTAGGGGGCCCCACCTGTGACGAGGGCATCACATGATTGGGTGGGAAAGAATGTAACGAATCTCACATCGGAAATGTATTGGGGAGGTTTTGGGCTTATAAAGGGGAAAAATCCCTCCATCTAATAGGTTAGCCTTTTGGGTGTGAAACTCTTAACATGTGATACTAGGGATTATTTAAGGTGCGCACAAGCTCACGTGTACAACCCAGTTACCAAAAAAAAAAAAAAATGTGAAACCATATTTCTACTACATATAGATGTGATGATATATAAATCTTCAAGTATAGTATTTTATGAGGAAGCTTTTCAATTTTTGGACTCTTTTATAAACTTAATTAGATGATACAAGAAAAATTTCTTAAGAAAACAATGGCTTGACTAAGGGACTCAAAGGCTTTATCTCTTAAAAAACTTAAATACAAATAGAATAAAAAACGTAAAGATTCATGAAACAATTTGTTGATGTTTGATTTTGACACTAATGACCTCGTATGTGCAAAGTGCTAAGAGAGGTCTAGAAATTATATGTGAACAATTATGAGAGTTAAGTACGGAGTACTACTATTGCAGTTGCATGGAAAAACTTAAAGTAAATGAAACAATAAGAGTTTTACAGTGGTTCAAATGCTTAAAGTGAATCATACATGAGTTCACGATTTTACAAAGGGTTCAAATGCTTAAAGTGAATCATACATCTACTATTTTCTTTTATATGAATGAGTTCCTGATTATTAGCCAAGATTACAAAAGGTCACAAACTGCGATCTGGGTTACAGGTGCTTGGTGTTCTAAGTGTACTTAGAGAATATCAAATTAGTCTCTTTCTCGCAGGGTGTCTTTGCCATTTGCTTTGTTGAATTCTGAGTGCATGTCTGATCCCGATTTTGTGAGGGGGAGCTACCTATTTATACCTGTTGGGCTCAAGATAATGATTACATATCTGTAAGTGGGTTGATATCGTGCAAATCCCTCCTGCCTTCCCATTGGATGAGAACTTAAGAAATATCCTTAAATTAAATGGGGCTTGGACATGTGTGCGAACCAAATTTATTCACAGACAAAACTTGAGTCGGCTGGGTTGTTGGCAACTATATTCTCTCTGTCTTAGATGACATGACAGACTCTAGATAGTGCAAAAACTTCCTAAAGTATGATTGGTGCTCATTTATATCAGTTTATGTTAGCCCTGAATTTTTAGGCATAACACAATCAAACAATTTATGAACTAAGACGATATCTTGATATTTGCATTAATGGAGATGAAGATCAATGCGAAGGAAGAGAATCCTACCACAAAGAATAAACCTATACACAATAGAAGAGCAATAAATGTAATGCAAATTATATGTTTCTTTAACTTTGAAACAATATTGTGTTTTCTTATTCTAGAAGATTATAGACATTATGGCAATATTATGTTTCCTTAAGTGTGAACAATAATGTGTTTCTTTATTCTAGGAGATTATACACATTATTACAATATTATGTTTTCTTATTGTATAGCTAAACTTTGGTATAAATAGGTGATGTATTTACAATTCAAAATAATTCAATTCAATTAAATTGAATTCATCTAAAGATATTTTTTGCGCATATTCTGACAATTTCAATTGTTTTTCTTGCCCTCTCAAAGATATCTCTCAGGCATACTGCAACAGTCTCTTTTTCTTTGCCGCTCTTGTCTACTCAAACTTTGATATATATGGTATAAAGTATATCTCTTGGGCATACTTGGACTCTCTTCAATTACCTCGTGTCCTGTCAAATTTTGACAAGGAGATTCAAATTTGGAACATAAGTAGGTAAAATTTTGATTAGAGAGAAGACTGTAAGTAAGACGAGATAAGATATAAAGATAGTTATTAATTAATTAAGGAGCGAAGTATATAAGATATGTTCATTTTATCTTTGTAAAATTTCAGTGGAATAAGAAAGGCACATGACCCACATGATATATAAAAAAAATAGAATAATATCATATACACACAAAACTTTCATACAAATTATAACCCTTCAAATATATTCTCCAAAGTGTTTTTAATAGCGTTTAAAACACTCTCACCTAATATGTCTATCGGTCTCATTATGATGCTATTTTTTTTTTTGGTGGGATACATACATTGTATCCAAGAAAAGGATTCTTACTTTTCTTTGAGAAATGATGCTAGTGAATGCCATATATAACGGTGATTATTATGTCAAAATTGATCGTGGCTAAGAAATAGGTCAATAAAATCAACATAAAAAGCTTGCTTTAAATATACCCATTTTTAACTATCTCTGGGTGATTGAGTGGTTCGATAGAGACTCTTGGATATATTACTCAAGAGGTTTTGAGTTCGGGTCCCTTTTCGTTTGCTAATAGGATAGTCATTGGAACTCTTACCTAACTAGTAGTTTTAGGGTCTTGATAGATTAGTTCAGGTGCGCGTAAACTAACACGGACACCCAGTCATAAAAAAAAAAAAATAATAATACCCAGTTCCATAAATTAATTAATAAGATGTAGCAACTTTTTGCACAATAAATTTAGATGAGAGAACTATTATTATTAATAAACAATATTACACTTACAACTTTTTCATACAATCATGATGTGACAACTCGTACTTAATCAGCCCACAGTGGGTTCTGTCTACCTAAATGTAAACTGACCAATCATAAATTATCACTTTAGGATTGTATGAAAAAGTTGTAAGCGTAGTTTTATTGATTATTAATTTATTATTATTGCATAAATAAGAATGGAATATCTTAAAGTCTCAACTCCCAAAAATTTCAACATCTCTTATCTGACAAATATAAAAATGACCATTCAATAGTGGCGTGGGCTTCCCAATTTATTTGATGCCACTATCATGGTTAGCTTTACAGCATTAATATTGAAAAAGGATTCTACGCAGCTAGCCTTCTCCACTTTTGCCCATCCATATAGATTCTATAAAGATAAATAAATCAATCAAATGGATGATTTCCTTTTGCAATTCAACCATCTTAATTGGTTGGTCGAATTCATTGAGCCATATGGAGACAGGAACCAAATTGGAACATTCCATTATAATACTTCCACTGTCTTCTCTCTCATTTTTTAGCTTTAATTTAATTAAATTTATGTGAATTTAGACTACTTTTAATGTCATTTTGTTAGATTCTTTACTTAACGGTTTAAACATTTCATCTTGTTAATTGTGGCTAGGGTTTTCCTTTCCATAAATTATTACGAGAACCTTATCAGAAAATGACTTCATTTCTTAAGTTAATTACAGTGATAATTATTGATCTTAAATTGGGTCTATCGTTAATTGTAATTATTTTTATATAAAAATAAAGTAAACAACATTTTTCCCACCCAAATAATAACTTAATGACATATTTCCACATATAGACTTTTAAGAAACCACTTTATTACCTAAATTTATATTTCATTTCGACATCGTTGTGACCCCACACCACCACCATTCTCTTTCCCGATCATCACTTACCAAAGCCTCTTAATTCTTACTCCCGTCGACTTTGTCAATCACGGGTAATGGAGCGATTAGAGTTTACGCAACCGCCTCTCCCAAATCAAATTCTGACCAACCCAGTCATTAAAATCTAATATTTTACCACCAAAAGACTTATTAGTCTCTCTTCTTCAAAAGCTTCAACAGTTTAGACATCGAGTTTGCTTTATATTTGCCGTTAGAATATAAATTTAAATAACAAAACGGCACTTTGAAAGTCTACAAGTAGGTAAAAAAGTGTTATTAAACCGTTATTTATGTGAGAAAAAAATTGTTAACTCTATAAAAACAATCAACATGTTGATGACTAATGAGAAAAACAGTACGATGAAAGTGCTTTCTTAGTAGGATTAATTTATTGGAGCCACAAAATTAGACTTCATCTAGTTTGACTCAAGTGGGTCCCAAATTTAGACCTGTCCTTGACTAATTTATGTTTATTTTTCTAATTCTTTTGATCCTAAATTATTCTGTGGGACAAATTTGTCTTTGAAGTTATCTTATTAGACCAATAAAATTTAATTTATAATGTTAGGTTTTGTAAGGAAGTTGTCACATGTTTGAGAGCACCCACATGTGATCATGTACTATATTCATAATTTACCATTCAATTGATTCTATTTGGTTGGCAATAATATTGTAAATCTCACCGTCAAATTTTGTCCTTTTATTGTTTTGATTGTGCAGGATATGTTTGGTTTGAGCCTTCCCCCAACTTGGTATTTCTTTACTACTCTAAAGTGAGTATACAAGGCTGTACCAGAAAGTGCTTGCTTAAAAAGTGCTTCCTAGAAATTCCTACTTAACAAAAAAGGAAATGGTACCCATCACTGATCTAAGAAAAAAGAGTTATAAACACAGAAAAATAATAGTGAATATTGCATGGAAATTTTAAGTGATAATATATTAAGATTTCAAATCTATCATAAAATAAATTGTTATTATTCGATCTATTCAAATACTGAAAAAATTATAGAAAAAATTGCACCCATGAACCACCATTGGGTGATCGAGCGTCAACTAGGACTCTTGAATATATTAGTTAAGAGAAAATGAGTTCGATCCATCTCACTTACTAATAGGAGCGACCACTGGAGGCTTATCTAGTCGTTAACTTCAGGGACCTTCGGAGATTAGCTGAAGTATGTACAAGATGACTCGGACACCCTTGGTCATCACAAAAAAAAAAAAAAAAAAAAAAATTACACCCATGTTGGGAATTAGATACTTGTGTGTATGATTATGATTATTTTTTTCATTAGAGTGGACTTAGATAAGAAAATAATAATATATAACTTGACATGGAATTTTTTTTTCACATTTTTAGCATTGCTCACATGCTAAGAATTAGATCCTCAAATTTACGGTTCTCTTATTCTCTTATATCTTTTCTGAACTATATGTCTTTCATAAATTAGTCTAAATATACTTTGTTACATACACACTCTGCAGGAATATTGGATACCATGAAATTCTTTCTTTATTTTATTTTATTTTTATTTTTGCAAGCAGACATCTTTGAAATATTAGGTCGATCTTTTTCTTCCTTTTTTCATTTTCTATTAATTCTTAAGACTTTCTTGTATTCTTTATTTCAGTGTGTTGTAGGCAAATGTATATTAAATCCGTTGTCCATGCCACCAAATTCAAAAGAGGCTTCTAGTAGATAAGAAAAAATGAGCTCTTATACATGCTTTAAGCTTATCTGATCTGCAATACAGAAAGATATTAATAATAGAGTTGTTCATTAAATTATCTGTTGATCTTTGAAAACAGAATAAAACAAAAAAGCTCGATTTATTATACATTCTTTATCAGCTGCTACTAATTTTTTAAATCTGATTTCACATTCTTTATAGCTTCATCATTTAAGTTGGTTAGATCTCTCGAGATTGTATAAGAGATTTAAGATATCGTGTTCACATCAGGTGGAGCGAGATCAATTTGGTTTAATTAATAAATTCGAAAAAAAAATTGCTGCAAAAGGATATGACAATAGAAATACCAACCCATATGCATTTTAACCTTAGTTATGTTACCTTAATTACTTAAAACTTTTTAGTGTAGATTGTTATTATTATTATTATTATTATTATTTTTTGGCTCTAAGAATACACATGTTAATAAGAGGATCCCATGTTAATCACTTTTCATATTATATGTTGTTACAAAACTCCGCAACAACCTGTGACTCAATTGACCTTAGGGAAGAGTTCGGAATCTTGAGAAGAGAGAGATCATTATTGTAAGGCAACAACTATTTCGCAAAGATCTTAATAACATCACAATGAATGCAGGCTTGATTTCAACCTTGCCCAACAACTTTAAAAATCATCTCCATTTCTTTTATCTTTTCACCTAGATTTATTTTTTGCTGATTATCATTGATCACATGCACATCTTGTTGTGGATTTTTGTAACAATATTATCTTTTTTATTATTATTATTACTTCTTGCTGATTATCAATGTTTTAAAAACCAACTTGGGGCTAAGCCTGGCAAAGAAGCAGGGTCCCGGGTTGATTAGTTTGACCGATTTGACTAATAGGTCAAACCGGTTAGGTGTCACATAACAAAATTTTAAAATTTTTATATTCGACGCATGTTAGCATGGTGATTGATTTCAACGCACGTTAGCACGCATCGACCCCGACCTTCTTTCCCCATTTTCTGGTTGTTCTCTCACCCAAAATCACCCATGTCACCACCACTAGAATCCCCACACTCTCCTCTTCAAAACCATACTCTTTATCCCCTCTCATACTCACCGATTGCCGACCACAAAAACAATGTTGATCAACTGTCCTTTGCTAGATTCTGGCCGTTTTCAGCGATGACAACTCCGACCACCACCACTATTAGACTCATCGGCTACTCCCCTACAAAACCACCAAAGTTCCCAAGTCCATTCCACCCACCAATTGCAAACAATCAGAAGCTAGAGTTTTGTCGTTTCTTGGCCAAATTCCGATGACTACAACTTAATCAAACACCACCTTCCAACTCACTGTGATCCACCCTTCAAAACCTCCAAACTCCGATTCATGTTTTCTTGCCGAACACCAACTGAAAGTTGCCTTAATCCCCATTTTGATTCACCCAATTTTTTCCAAAAACCGGTTGGACCAACGGATTGCTACAATACCACTGGTCCAACCCTGGTGAATCTAGGGTGAAATAGTCTCCTCGGTTTTTAGGCTCTCCTAGCACGGCTCATCGGTTGGGTCTCGATCGAATCTGTCCAACCAGCTGGGCTGGCTTGGGTTTTAAAACAATGCTGATTATCATTAATCACGTGCATATCTTACTCAGTTTCCCCAAAGTCAATTAAGTATCACATGTTGTTACCAATTTTCGTAACAACATTTTTTTTATATCATCGAGGGTGTCCAGCCAGCTTGCACACACACCAACTAATCCCCTAAGGCCCTGAAACTGTCGACTGGATAAGAGTTCCAATGACCACCCCTATTAGTGGTTTGGGGAAATTCAAACTATGAATTCATGGAACTCCTTTTACTCTTTTACTATCAGACCACCTTAATAGTGGTTTAACAACATTATCGTTCTTATGTCAATGTAATCCTTTTATATTCTTTTACCTTTTTCATATATATTTAACCAAGGATGGTGGCGTTTACAACTTGTCGACTATAACACCATGAATAATTAATATTTATTCCACAAAAAAGTTTAACTATTAATCACCACATACTTTTTCCCAGAAAAAGACATTTAAAAAAAAGAAGTTGGATGGATCAATGGAGCTTGTCAAGCCGATCTACAAAATATATGACTGATCATCTAAAACAGGGAATTGTTGACACAAGTCAAAAAGTTGTTGCCTGTTTAGAGCATTTACGTGATCTGCCTGTTGTCAACCTGATATGTATTAATAAAAAATAAAAAATCAATAAGCACCACCAAATGCGATGATATTTGAAGGCAACAAGAGAGAATAATATCGACTTTAATTATTAGACGTATGCAGCAGATTAAAGATTATTGCTTTCAGATTCTACCCACTTTTCTCCCCATACTATTAAACTCCATAATAAAAAATGGAAGAGACAGTGACGCTTACAACAATCAAACATTGTCCTTACGCGGCGAGAGGTTTGAGTTTCTTGCTTGCTCCCTACAAAATTTTGTAAAGGGCATCGAGAATTTTTGTTATTCCATATATTTATAGATTTATGCATCCACCATTGGTGAACCGTGTTGAAGCACAATTATCTTTCTGAAGAACCTATTTCACCGCCCATTTGAATAAGATTGATGGGAATGTTCTTGGTGTTTGAATTTTTTTCTTTTATTTGATGGGTTACACATGCTGTCATTTCGTTGGGAATCTTGGTTGATATTTTATTTTGGGAATTCGCCATTCTTTAAGGTTCTCATTTCAACACCTCAATTCTCTAGGTGGACTCTGTAGAATTAGAAGCTAATTTAAAAATATTTGTTTAATTTATTGGATTAATATTTTTCAACAACTTTTCAGAATTATTTGATAAAAATCTTTGCATATATACGTAGCTAGGTCTTTAATAGGTACACACCTAGCAGATTAATTAGAATAGAGTTTTATTTTTGAATTATAAATCATATTATAATGTTGATTTGAAAATATAATTAAGATGAGATATCTCAATTTTTTTATATACATATATTTAAATCGAAGTGGTTTTAAAGTGATCTTAAGTTTATAATATTACTATGTTATAATATTTTTACTTTTAATTATTCCCACTAAGTGGAGTTGAAGATTTGAATCCTATTTAAATGGCCAAGTTTCTAAGTTACATTTACAAAATATTTTATATATAAGAAAATTTTATAATTATTATTTTTTATCATCGGGGTGTTTGTATCAGTTTGCGTACACCTCAACTAATCTCCCAAAGTCTTAGAACTGCCGATTAGGGTCTTCCAGAACCTTAAAACCGTCGTCGGATAAGAATCCCAATAATCATGCTTATTAGTACTTAGAGAGACTCAAACTTAGGAGTTCATAAAACTCATTTTACTCTTTTACTATCAAATCATCAAGTAGTAATTTATAAAAAAAAAAATAGTACTTACAGAACTAAAAACATGACTTCATTCAATATCCGAACAAATTAAAAGTGCTTCATCTTTTTCTTGATTCTTCGCCTGTGATATATATTTAAAAGAAAAAGTATTTGTACACAACATTTTATGGATTTTAATCATCCCTACTTTAAGACTCCATCTTAATTAAGAATTTAAAAACGATGAACGCACTCAGTTTTCAATTTTACAGGTTTAATTAATGCTTCTTCTGAATTTGAAGAGAAGTAAAGTCTTATATGAACTCTTAAGACATTAAAGTTTTTTCCTTTTTCGAGGTGAACTTTGGGATTATCATTAACTCTAAAATTTAATTTAATTTTTTTGACGGAAAATAATATATGATTAAATTTAAAAGCAATGTTACATATACAAAAATTGAAATTTCGGGATTCCAATTTATGTGACAATTGAATTAGTAAATTAATTCACTTATCACACTCTTTTATAATTAAGAATCTCAACTTTGTACATATAACATAATTGTTTACTTAGAGATAATAAACCATATAACTACTGGTGCTATGGGCTCCATTAAAAAAAGAAAAAATCTTATACTATTTGTTAGATATGTGACATAATCATTCATTTAAATCTACATTACTTTACCCCACATAGAATATATAGTAAAAGGGCACATCTTTGACAAAACTAGGCAAAATTAAAGAATTGAATAGGCTTTAATGAAGTTATGCTCAGCTGAATTATATATTGATTTGTCTGAGCTTCCAAGAAGCAAGTAATTAGCTAGTGCTAATAAAGCTTTTACGTATGGTAATACTGCATTTGAATTTTGAAGCGCAATTACACATAATAGAGTCAAATAAGGGAAACTAAAAGCTTAAAGGAGGCACCACTCAGTGCACTCACTGCCCACCAGTCCGCCACCAAAGTTTGATTATATATGATCGTTTGCAACTTTTCTTCATTGAAACTGGAGGCTACCATCAACTTCAATTCAAATCTGCAGATATATATTAAGTTATATATGTAATTAAGTCCATTGTCAACGCAGCCGAAAGAGTAACAAAAGGCGAAAATATATGCAATGGTTCAATCACGTTTTGAATAAATATTGAGAAAATTGACTGAACGGATTTAGGTGCAAGTGCTTATTATCCCCACAATCTGCTATGCTTTTAAACCACTTGCGTACCTTCAGTTTTGGACGACAACATTGAGAACATTCAAAGTGCTTCTGCCTGAATACCTCACTTTCAGTGGTCTTCAATGGCGTTCACGTTTCCTTATTGTGTTACTCGTGCCAGTCCTTTAACCCTAGCACATTACATTAGCACAAATTATATAGACACGTTCCTTCAGGAATGTGGTAGAAATTTTAGAGAAAATTAAAGGCAGCTGAGAATCTCTAAGGAAATAAAACTCAATTAGATTTCGATGTGGGAAAATGAGATCATGATTTTATGATACTTAGATTTACTCAACTTTGAATAAATATGATTGTTTGGATTATGGATACGTGTTCGATGGATTAACCCAATTTAATTAATATTAACTATTACAATTTCGTGAAGAATACTGAATACATAATAAGCACGTCAATTTTGAAACCACACAATGTGAAAACAACTTTTGCAGTTTCTAAGTACATTTGTATTGCAAAATAACCATAGAAATCTCAAACATCAGCGAGTTAATTACATGGTTATGATTAGACTTAACGACTTTTTCCCACCCAAATAATAGCTCAATAACATGTTTTCATCCATAGACTTTTAAAATGTGGCCGGACGACTTATACCTACCCAAGGTTTGGCGAAATAGATATTGGTACCCAAGAGGTTTTAAAATGACAAACAGGTACCTTTTCGTTAGTGAAAAGACTAGAATGCCCTTTAAGAAATATTAGTCTATTTTTTTAATTATTTTAGACCCCTTAAGTTTATTAATTCCATTAAATACCCCCAGAAAAAAGTTTAAAAATTAACAAAAACACCCTCACTCACCCATACTTGCCAAATTCCGGCGGCCACCATCGGTGGTAGCCGGAATCTGTCGTCTACGCCACCACCGTAAATGGCTGGTAATTCATAGATCTGGCATTTTCCTGCCAGATCTACCGTGGATTCATGGATCTGGCTGAAAAGGCTAGATCTGACGTGAAAAGGCCAAAGACAGGGCCGGAAATCGACACGCCAAAGAAATGGCCATCGTTGATCGCAATGATACTATCTTTGGCCGTCACTAACGGCCAAAGATGGAGTGTTGCGGCCGTCGACGGCCAGATATGGCCGGAGATCTCGCCGAAAAAGGCAAGATCGGTGAATTACCGGCCATTTCCAGTGGTGGCGTGAGCAGATAGCATTCCAGCTACCAGCCGGTGGTGGCCACCAGAATCTGACAAGTATGGGTGGGTGGGGGTGCTTTTGTTAAATTTTAAACTTTTTTCTGGGGGTATTTGATGGAATTAATAAAATTAAGGGGTCTAAAAGTAATTAAAAAAATAGACTAATATTTCTCAAAGGGCATTCTAGTCTTTTCACTAATGGAATGTACTTGTTTGTCGTTTTGAAACCTTTTGGGTACCAATGTCGTTTTGCCAAACCTTGGGTAGGTGTAGTTGTTTCCCCTTAAAATATCACTTTACTATTCAAATTTATATTCTGAGCGAACTGAGAGTAAACTCGATCCAAACTGGTGGGACTTTTAAAGAGGGAAGGTCGATGAGTCTTTTGGTAATTGAATGTCGGATTTTGGTAATTGGGATTGATTGAAATTTGACTTAGGAGGGGTGGTTACGCAAACTATAATCACTTGATTGCTGGCGATTAGGGGGAGGGATCGGGAGTGGGGTTTGAGAGGTTTTGATGAGTGAGGATTGACGAAGAGAATAGTGATGGTGTGGAGTCGTAACGACGTCGGAATCGAAAACAGAATATAAATTTAACCAATAAAATAGTATTTTAAGAGTTCATGAGTAAAAAAGTGTTATTAAACTATTATTTGGGTGAAAAAAAGTTCGTTTACACTTATGATTACCATAACATAATCAAAATTAAAAAATAACATTAGTCAAGTAGGGTTTCCCAAATTTGATTAGTGGGGTTAAACGTGTGCAGTGAGTGGACATTTTAGTGGCGAATTAGGGTCCATCGATCAGCTACCCCTATTGAAATGGATGAATAATAATAGAGTAAATATATATTTATATTAGAACTCATAAATCGCATTGAGAACAGTAGTGAGTGGACAAGTTTATTCTTGGAATATACCGTTCCATTTAATCTCTTTGCTACATCAGTACATTCTTTTGATTATGTTGTTTCCAAGATATAATGATGCCTCAATTGACTTGTATTTTTTGCCGTTCTTTATGTACTTTAGTCTTCCATTGAAGTCAATCGTGAGGATCTAGCTCATCGATGTGTGGCGACTGGCGAGTGTGTTCATTCTGTTCCACGAATTCATCTATATGATACTGGTGAAGGCACTAATTAAAGAGGTTACTAATTAGAAATTAGTTTATATTCAAAACTTTAGTGCTACCTGACTTGTTCTTGAATAGATTAATTTCTGCGAAAGTGATGAAGGATTGAGCACGATTATGTGGGCTGTATCTAGTTCCTGAGTAAGAGTTCATGATTATTTAAACACCCACTTAGAGTCTAACATTTTTTGGTGTACAAACAGAAGTACTTAAATGGCTGAAGATATAAATTTTTATATAAATATTTATTTGGAAGTCATTAGTTATATTAATAGTTACGTACGTGGCCACAGGAAAAAGAATTATAATCCCAGTTTTCTTGAGCTTTTAAAATTTTAATGATACGGTTGCATTTATAAGCAATATTTGTGGTGAAGATTTATTTTCTAATTTTATTCTCGACTAACCACTAATCACACCAATGTATTTTGTTCAGGTAAAGTTCAGATCAGGAGAGGATCCCTGATCACAGGAAATATGTCCTCCTTGATAAGGTGGATTCCGATATAATAAATTTCATCGAAAAAAGTTCATATACATTGACACATTACAGCATCACTCACCTTGGATTGAAAATTGGCATTCCTTGTGCCGCTTAAGTGCTTCAGTATGACAGAAAACTGACTCTTATATTAATTATGAATATTAGAGCTGTCTATTTATTGGATAATCAAATATCTTCCATGAAGTTTTGTATTAGATTCGAAAGAGATTATGTTTTCCACATGAAAGAGTCTTTTTTTATTTGCATACATTTACATCGTCAAGATTATGAATCAATAGTGGTTGAGATTGAAGTCATTAATACCTAAGACTAATGTTTTGGTTCAAATATATGGGTGAAGTAGGGAAAAAAACTTCTTTGATAAGATATTATTTATGAACTATTCAACGTACAAGATACGCATGTTTCACCTAAGATTTTTTTCTAGCCGAATCTATTATAAAGAGTTCGTATATATAAAATATTAATATGTTTTAGAAAGACCAAATATCATTGGGATTTATTATGTTTTTTTCTGGGTGGTATTGCAACTTTCAAAGAGGCAGGCAGAATTAACAGTTGCTTTGTTTTCGTTTCTCTTGTTTTTTTGTTTATTATATTAATGTATTTTACTTTTCCATTATATTCTCAATTAACCATGATTATGCTAATTGCCTTTTAATCTTTTCATTTTTCTGCTGCATTTCTTTTCGCAAATTGCCAGCAATTCCTACCGCTGAATCATTAAACAAAGGCACCACAAAGGAGATTATCATCATGATTCAGTGGATAACAATATTCTACTGCTGTGTTTAGTGACTTAGTGTTAATCAATCATTAATTAAAAGAGAAAGCAAAAATAATCCATTTGTCTTTCTAAAAAATCAGCGACAAAAAGATAATAATGCATTAGCTAAAACTTAACTTTTTTGGCTGCTAATCCAACGATTCTCAACAACTAATATTAATAAATTTAATATTGGCATTGACTTCTGTTCATGCTTCTCAATCTGTGAATACTTACCAAAAGTATCACAATTATGCACAGTAGCAACGTCTTGTAGCCTTCTCAGCTGCAGTAATACAAACACAAAAACTTTTTAAAGATTATCCGATAGAGGACATGGGAAATGATATATATAATTATTGCTCACATAAAACTATCATCTCCGCCACTTCACGAATATGAAATGAAGAAAATATATATACAGTAAAACTTTTTTATAGTAATATTCTATATAAGAATAACCTTTATGTAGTTATAAAAAATTTCGGTTTCAACTTGGGTTAGTTATAAATAAGAATAAATTCCACGTTGTAATAAGTTATAATTTTTTTAAGTCTTTGTCTTAAGGAACTTGCCTTTACAGAGTAATAAGTATTTGTATATTGCAAAAAAATAGATACTATGTTACATTAAAGATTAAAGATGAAATAAAAATATTTATCTAAAGTTATTTGGGATAATAATTTATGTTTTAGAGTTGTTATACATCTTTAAACTTGTGGATATGTAATAACTTACTAGCACGGACACCTTCTTATTGAAGTTAAAATATTTCTATGTTCTCAAGTATGTTTAAAGCTTCTTGGCACAATTGTTTTTGTGTTTATGTACTATCATACTAAAGATTATCTTCTTCTTCTTATTGTCTAATTGTAACAATTAATAATTTTATTATTCTACTTTTATACCACTTGTATTAAGGATAACTAATTCAAAACAATATTTTTTGTAACTATTATTCCTATTGAGTTATAACTTTCTCATAATAATAAAATTAGTTCGATCCCACAATTATGATTATAGAAACGTTCTACTATATTAGAGTTATGGATCATGACATTATAAAATTTTAATTCTTCATGGCTAATGATTTTGCTTGATCACGTTTTCTTATCAACAAAGTGATGATAGTTTCGATAGACCGCATTTTCAAAAGTCTTGAGATTTATGCAACTGTATAGATTAGTATTGCTAAATATGAGGTGAATTGAAAACGTCTGAATTTACTGTTTACTTTGTGTTCTCTTTCTTTTAAGATAGCACTGAATACAAACTTAATTAGAGTACACATGTTATTACTGAATTTGATGTAAAATTTTGAAGTTGTTGAAGTCAACCAGTGCTAGTGCTTTAACAAGGTGGTTGATAAGACACTACAATAAGTAGAATGTGATGAGAAAACCGATGATGGAGAGAAGTAAATTGCGCACTGGCTATTGAGTTTTGACCTGTGTGATGAATGGGATGGAATGGAAAGGGAGTTGTTCTGGAATTTTTCTGATAATTTTAAAATCTTATCATATATAGGTTGCATATATTACTAGGATAAAAGTCAATATAATATCGCAAACGCTAAAGAGAAAAAAAAAGAGAAAGAGTGAGAAGGAGTGAATAATATGCTATTTTAATTTATTTACTTAATAATCCTAGTTAAATGAAACAACAGAATTGAGAAGTAGAATGCTATACATATATGAATTTAAATAAGAGTTCTAAATTAATAAAAATAAATAAACTATTAGTAGAAAATGTCAGAGTTTGAGTAGACAAGAGCAGCACAGAAAAAAAAAGGTTTGTCAGAGTATACTCGAGAGATATATTTGAGAGAGCAAGAGAGACAACGGATTTTATCGAGAGATATCTTTAAGAGAGCAAGAGAGACAATTGAAAGGATGAGAATATGTCCAAAAGATATCTTTAGATGAATTTAATTTAATAGTATTGAATTATTTTGAATTGTAAATACATTACCTATACATACAAAAGTTTTACAACAAGGAAACATAATATTGCAATAATGTATATAATCTCCTAGAATAAAGAAACATGATATTGTTTCACAATTAAGGAAAAATATAATTTGCATTCCATTTTACACTCTAACGAATACAATGTTTAAGAGGCAAATGAAGGTATCGGGTTTCTGTAAAAATTGAGCCATGAATCTCTAATCGAAACTAAACGGTAAATTATTTTCATTATAATCACAAAAAGCAAATGTAACCTGAAAGAGGGCTTGAGGAGGGTTTTTAACGAAACCACTCCTATACTTTAAGCCAACTATTTGTAATTGAGAAAGTATCTAATGATTGATAAATCGAAGAGTATGAATGTTTGGGTGATGCAAATTGTTTTCATTTCATTAAGCATGCCTCATACTTGGCATTTGGTTTGCCCTTTAGAATTTATAGAGCCTTGATGGTCACTTGGTCATGTTACGAGAGTTATGATCATATTATATAAACATCCGTTGATCAATGTTGAAAGAGTATTGTTATTTGAGCCCCAATAAATTCTTTTAAGCCCCACAATAAAATTCAAATCTTAATTATATATATTTACTTTGTCATAAAATTACCCTTCTCTTCTCAAGTTCTAATTACACATGGTAGATGAGTTTCTAAAGGTATTATCCGCTTTGGGTCTTGAAAGCCTCCAGACCAACATAACCTTCTAGTGTCAACTGTTGAAGTATGACGGAAACAGACACATGGTAGATAAGTTCCCAGATATATTTTCCGCTTTGGCCTTTGGACCCTGGGGACTTGTACGGTTTTGTCCTGAAAGACGTATTTGGGTAATGAGAGTATCCTTGTGCTGTATAAGGAACTTTGAGACCTTGACACCAACAAATATGTTATTGATAGGACCAATAATTCTTAGGAGCATATTGTAAAGAACGGAAAAAACAAAAATATGTGATTGATAAAATAGAAATTACTGTAAACATGTGACTGCGAACAACTGGGAAAACAAACTTAATTTAAAAATACAAAGGGAACAAATATTAATAAAAAAATTAAAAAGTTAATGACCGTTATGCGAAAACTGCTGCTGCGATAAGTTTGATACTGAAAGAAATGTTTGTACTGGGCAGACCTCAAAAATAGAAAGGCACCAATTTTTCTAAGTTCTACAAGACAACCACTATATTAAATGCATTACAGATTTTTACAAAAGCAAGAGGAATTCGGCTATATATTTTTTTAATAAAAGTTTATAACCAAGAAAATTTCAAGAAAATACACGTAAGAGCTTAATTATGAGAATTACAATTTCATTAAGGATTAACTTGTTATCTCACAGTAAAAATATTGGTATTTAAAGTTGATGGTGGTTTTTTTTTTTTGGTTGGCAATTTTAGTTCAATATTTAATTTTGATTTTAAAAAGGTGATAAAAGGGTTTACAAAGAGTTTAGGTGGGGATTTAAATAGCAATTCATGTTGAAAACAATTGCTTATTCTGAAAAATAAAAAAAACCAACCCAAGATTGGTGGACTTGGGCTGATAATACCCAAGAGACTCAAACTATAATGAAAATGCAGGCCCAATAAATTTTTGGTAAGCCCATTTTATTTTATTTTATTTTTTAATTTGTCGTATTAAGAACTGAAGTTTCTCAGCAATAGCCACTAATTGAAAGTGGATCTTTCTGATCCGTGGAAATTTGATTTTTACATTCTAGTACAAAGCAGAGTATTGCTGCATGTTCTTTAATTTTTGCATATTGCTGCATGTTCTCAACTATGGAAACGGTGAGCTACCTATATGTTATAAACTGTTCTTTAATTTATTTTTATTTTTTTATGGCATGATTTTAAAAACTAATTTTATACGTTTTATATGGTATTTATATATTATTATCATATTAACTATTCATTTACATATCAATGTCATATAATGATAATTTTTTCTCCTTTGTTTCTGCTAATTGCATGTTGTGTATTGGACCTTTGACTTGTTGCAGCCTCTTAAAGTGGCAATTGAGGTACAACTCTTCTCTACATTGTAATTCATTAGTCTTTGTAATATTGTAGCATTGTCAAACTATTTGACTAACTTCCTTAAAATAATTTCTTCATCTCAGAAAGAATTTATCAACACATCTGAAAGAGTTAAATCTGTTGATCTCCGTCCAACTCAACCATGGTATTGTCCCTCAACTTCGAATTCCAAAAACATTAAGAAGTTTCATTATATTGTTGTGTATGATTAAGTTTAAGACTAAAAGTTTATTTCACATAATCTAATGCAGGATCCTGGCAAGTTTGCATTCAGGAACTATGCGTATCTGGAACTACCATTCTCAGGTATAGCATTACATTGTCTGTACCAGTAACAAAATCACACCAACATAACCAATTTCAAGCCTTTCAAGCTGCTTTATTGGGAACTGTCTTTAAGAATTCCTCTCACACAGTTGTTTTCACTGATTTAAATGATAAACATTTCTTGAACTTTCTATTCGTAACCTTATTTTTTTCCTGCTATTCCAGACCCTGGAAAAGTCTTTCAAGGTCACCGAGTCACCAGGTACGTAATATACATTTTCTATAATATAGACATTTGGCTTCTCTATCTTCTTGATGATCAATTTTAGCTGTAAATGTTTATTATCTTTATAGCTCTCTTTTCTTAATAAGATACAAAATTGTGGTTCAATGTGTGCTTACAGTAAGGACAGCAAAGTTCATAGCCCGAAAAGACTGGTCTGTTTGTGCTTCTGATGACAGATTTATTCGCATCTACAACCACAACACCTTGGAAAAGGTTAAAGAATTTGAGGCACATGGAGATTACATTAGGTGTGTGGCTGTTCACCCTACATTTCCATATGTGTTGTCAACACTTTTGCAAGTGCCTCACTTGATTGTACCGTAAAGTTATACTTGAATATTGCATATACTTTATTGATCACTGATTTTCTTTGTTCTGTAAAAATCTCCTGTTTATGCTATGGTATTGTTCCCCTATTTAGATTTGGAATCTAGACTCATCGGCTGCAAAGTTTTCATTGGATGCACATTCGAAAAGGGATAAATTGCATCGATTACTTCACGAATAGTGATAAATCATTTCTCATAACTGGCTCTGATGACTATACTGCTAAGGTTTGAAACATTTTGAAAACTTGTTCATTAGCCATGACTGGAATATGTTTATGTCGCGAATGAGTCTAGCTGACATTCCTTGATAAATCATGTTTAAATAGTTTTGGAATTATGAAACCAAAAGTTGTGTCCAAACACTAGAAGGCCACACTCACAATGGTACTGCAGTGTGCATCCATCCTGAGCTTCCCATCATAATTACAGTCTCTAAGGATCAGACTGTCCGCTTATGGAATGCTACTACTTACAGGTACAATGTGTTGCAGTTGATAATTTCTAGGTTCCAAGTTTATTTGACTGAGTAGTCAGCCTAGTTGCTTTATCTTTTCAAAAGATCGACCAATTTACTCTCAATTTCCCTCTACTTTTAACTTGTTGGTATTACTAACATCGCAGCTTCTATATGTTTATCAGTGTTTGTACTAGACTAATTGTGACTTTGTGGTTGATTTGCAGACTTGAGAATACACTAAACTTCGGCCTCGAAAGAGTGTGGGGTGTTGGACACAAGAAAAGTTCAAACCAGTAATTTTCTTGCTTATTTTCCTCAGGAAAATGTTTGCCAGTGCATCGTTGAACAAGTCATGATGAATTCATGATATGATTTTGCCTTATAAAACAGTAAATGACCTGCTTCTCTTCCTTCTCTGAACAGGATTGCATTTTGTAGTGACAAAGGAACCATTATGGTCAAGATAATAAGGGCTTGAGGTTGCATTCCTGAGACAACTATGGCGTGTTTTGAAGAATAAACTGTCTATATGAGATGAAGAGCAGATCAGAAGGAATAATGACCAGTATTGTACTATATATATTACATGTTAATCTAGCTTTTTTATCATGATTTGCAGTCTTTCGCGATTCTATTTGACTTGTTAAATCTACCTTTTTTTATGATATTCAGTTGAATAAATGGATTTCAGCCGCAAAATTAACCTTCTAATTTGTCATGTCGCTGCAAAGTCCTGACGATAGATGGACTGACAGGGCCGCTTCATTTTAAACTCTAGAACTGTAGTTACTTTCTAAATTGTTAAATTATCAATAATTTGAAGAAAAGGAAGTAATCTTCAATGAAACAAATATACCACGCCATCTTGCTTAGGTAATATTTATATCGGGAGCCATAACAAATACCATCAATGAAAGAGGACTTTCTTCTCAACTGCTTAGAAAATTGTCGGCATAGACCTCTAATTATATCATTATATAAGGCTTTATCTTGTAATTTTCTTTTAAAAACTAAAGTAAAGCTTATCAGAATTGCAAGTCCTTCCAAAACAAATTTGATTTTACAATGTAGTACAAAGCAGAGTATTGCTGCATGTGCATTATGGACAAAAGATAATCAAACAATAAATATGGATGCGGATTCTATTTCCATAGATGGACTATTCTTAATTACCTGAATTAAATGTAAAGCTCTGGCTGATCTCACAGTTTATATATTAAAGAATACAGTCCAAGGCCCATAAATAAATTCAAGACTTTGAATCAACATTCAAGCAACAAAAGAAAGTCAAGAAAGTGAGAGACTTACAACAAACAACAATGGAGAGAAACAACTCAAGGTGTATTGTGATAATGGTTGTCATGACGATGATGATGATTCTCTCAGTGCACAAAGTGCAGGCCAAATTTGAAGAATGCAAAAAGAAATGTGCAGAGGAGTGTGCTCATAGCGAAGTTGTTGAAGTTTGCAACATCATATGTACCAGAAATTGTGAGATTCCACCGCGCTCTAAGGCTATATATCTCTGCAATCTTGGCTGTGCAACTTCCTTGTGATCTATCATCCAATCTGGTATTCCTCATCCCTTTAAGTAATTCGTTTCGTTTCGTTTGTTTATTGATTCGATGAGAATATATTTAATCAGCTGAAATTATTTATATATTGTTGCAGATGCAGAAGCACTAGAAGGTTGTGTGGATTCATGCGCCCTCAACTGCCAAGAACCTTACCGTACCACTTAATAATGTAAACATATTCAATCCGTTCAAATTAAAATAAAAGAACCCAATAAGAGTAAAGATATGCATGGTTGTTTTGTTCAAGTAGCTTCTATATCTTTCTTTTCAGGCCAAATGCATAAGGAAAGATTAATTAAAATATGAGATAGCCCATCTTAAGAAAAATACCGTAATAAAATACCATTGATGAAGGTAGATTTGCTTCTGCACAAATTTCAAATGTAAACTTATGAAAGAAAAATCAATTGCCGTAATAAATATCATCAATTAAACGCACTTAGAAAGAAATCTCTTCTAGATTAAACTCTAATTTCTTTTATACATCCTCATCACTTTTTATTTTAGATTTTCTTTTTGTTTTTGTTTTTTGTTTTTTGTTTTTTGTTTTTTTTTTGTTGAAATTGATTTGAATCAATGAAAGAAAAAGTTATTCAAAAGAGAAATGGGCAACCCATTTCAAGAAAAAAAAAACTGTATGTTTATGTAGTTGACAATCACAAAAGACATTTTGTTAGGATCCCACATCGGAATCTCACACCCACCAAGTGTGGTACTTAAGCCTAAGGGCTCTCCCACTTATTAGGCCGGTCTTTTGAGTTGAGCTCTCCTTTGGACTTGAGTTCTAATATTGGTGCTCTCGTTGGGTTGCGGAAATGACTATTCCTTGGTAGGGGGTTCTGTATCGAATAACTGATAAGTGAGTGAAGCCCCCCAAAGGAGGAAATGGCTACCATCGAGTGAGTGTTGATAGAGCGAAAAGCCATCATAGCCGTTGGCTCTTAAGGGGGGGCTGCCATCAGGTGAGTGTCAATAGAGTGAAAAGCCGCCATGGACGTTTGCTCTCAAGAGGAGGTGGGGGGTCTCTAATTAGGATCCCACATCGAGATCTCACACCCACCAAGTGTGGTACTTAAGCCTAAGGGCTCTCCCATCTATCAGACTGGTCTTTTGGCTTAAGTTTTCCCTTGGACTTAAGTAGGGTTGTAAACTAGTCAAGTCGAGTCGAGTTTTGGCTTAAACGAGCCTGACTCGTTTTGGACTTTGGCGAGTTCAAGTCAAGTCTCGAGCCTGATGAGCTAGGGAAATTGAGCTCGAGACTCAATTCGTTTTTTATACGAGCTGGCTCAAACTCGAGCATGATTAAAACCTTTAAAAGGATTTACCTTAGTAACTACGGTACTAGACATATTACTACTAGCACTTGCAGTGTTCTTCTGGAAGTGTTCGCCATTAAACTTCTTAAACGATATCCCAAAAATACACGCCGAAAAACATGTTAAAGAGTTGGAAAAAGAGAAGGAAAGAGAGTGACTAGGTCATCTAATGAGAGGAGTATAAAAAATGGAGGTTAAATATGGAGAGAGGCGGTCGACGAGAGAGAGAGCGAGATGGATTGTAAATTTGTAATAGCTGTCTGGAAGCGGTTTTGTGTGGAGACTGGTTTCAGTAATCATCGGCGAAGGAGATAGCAAGAAGAGGTGGTAGTCGACGGATAATCAGCCGGTTGAAGCGGTGGTCGATGGAAATCAATGCTGTCTAATTTAGGGTTAGGGTTTTTTCTTTGAACTGTGTTTTGCCTTTTGCGAATTTTGAACATCTATTTTGAAATTTCGATTAATTAGGCATTGTGGGTCATTTGTCTTTTTTACAAAGTTTTACATGTCAATTTACATAACACCCCTAATACTTGTAAATATCGCCCTAAAATCAAGCCAGTGAAAGCTCGCAAGCCTTGTCGAGTCGAGTCTGATGACACTTGAACTCGACTTATTGCTCACAACAAGCCGCTCACAAGCTAGCTCGGCTTGGCTGACACCCCTAGTTGTAACACATTTAGGCCTAGTTTTTCATTTGGTTAGCATGCATATAAACATTTGTTTTTTTTCTTATTAAAAAGATTTGTTTCTCTTTTTTTAGTGAGTAAATGACATGTTCCCACCCAAGGTTTATTGGAATCCTAGAGTGGTACCCCTGGTTTCATAAATTCCAGATTCCCACCCTTAAATCGATATTGTTTCCTTTATTTTATCCATTAAAGGCTAAAATTGTATTTTTCTCTCTTCCCTTCCCATTTCTTCTTCATCTCTGCCTCCACCTCCCATCTTCTTCTTTTTCCTTCATGTCAAAACGGTTGCCATTTCAGCCCACCCGTCTGATTCTGGTGGAATCACCATCACCACCACCATCTAGCCATCACCATTCACCACCACCTTTCAACACCATTATGACTGAAACCCCTCGAAGTCCCCACCACCTTTCCACTCATCCACCACCATCACAATCCCTCTAAACCCCAGAGCCCCACCGCCAAACAAGCATCGCCAAATCACTCACACATTCAGCGACAAAAGCAACCCAAAAACCATCACCAGATCAGCCATAAATCCAGCCACAAACCCATCCAAAAACCACCCCAAATCACTCACAAATTCAGCCACAAACCCACACAAAAACCACCACCAAACAAATCACAAATTCAGCCGCAAACCCACCCAAAAACCCCACCAAATCACTCACAAATTCAGCCACAAACCCACCCAAAATCCACCACCAAATCACTCACAAATTCAGCCGCAAAACCACCCAAAATCCAACATCAAATCACTCACAAATTCAGTCACAAACCCACCCAAAAACCACCACAAACTCAGCCACAAACCCACCTAAAAACCCAGATTGGAAACGCGAGAGTTCACCTGGGAGAGAGAAATGAAACTAAGGTTTTGTTGAGGGAAGAAGAAGGAAAAAGCGGCAATCCAAATCTGGCCACAGTGTGATGGCCTTACGACGGCCAAATTCAACCGCCTCGGAGCTTATTCCGACAAGGGAGAAAAGGGAAGAACAAAGAGAGGAGGAGCAAGAAAAGAAGAAAAGAGAGGAAGAGGAGAAGAAGAAGAAGAAGAAGAATAAGAGGAAGAAAAAAAAGAATGGGTAGAAGAAAAAGAAGAGGCGGTTGTGGTGGTGGTTAGGGATGGGGTGGGTTTGGAATGGGCTTTGAAGAAGAGAAGGGGAGATGAAGAAGGAGAAGGTCCAAGGGTAATTTGGTAAAAGAACCATATGCCCCTATGTCGTCACTAACGACATCCATTTAATGGTGGGAATCTGGAATTTATAAAATCAGGGGTACCAACCTGGGATTTCACTAAACCTTGGGTGGGAACGTGTCATTTACTCTTTTTGAGTTATTGTTAGAAACATGTACCGTCAATTTGATATTCCCAAAATTAATAATAAGTAATTAACATGAATTGGTATTGAAAAAGTTTACAGACTTAGCCTTGTAACTTCAACAACCATTCAAAAGGGGTTGACGAGAAATTAGTTCACTTGATTTCTACGATGCATATCATCGTGTGATCATGGTCTTGACGGTTAAGTCTCCTTATTAAAGATGTAAACGTGATGACCGAAGACCTAATTTTCAAGGATTATTGTGTGGTCATTGCTTTTACTTATTGAGATGTATAAACCGAAAATAGGAATATTAGTTTTCCCAACTATTCTTCATGGGATTATGGTGATGGTTTAGTCATTAAATTTTGTTATAATTAACTTTAGTTAATCAGTTATTAAAAGTTATGTTATTCCGAAAATAATTATCTTTTTGTGCTTTTGAATTGTTCGACATTGGAATTTAAATCAAATTCCATTTTGTTGATAATTGTGGATTAACAGAAAAATGTTATACATCACCATGTGAATTAATATTCTTACAACAAAACTCAACAATATTTTAGTTATTAGTTCAACATGATACTAATTAAAATCATCTCTCAAGACAAAATACTGTTTAAAATAGAATTTTCCTACAACAAAACTCAACAATATTTAGTTAATTAGTTCAATATGAAAATATATATTTATGGATGTAACACATCGTCTGATCACTACAATATTGAAGAAGGATTTAGATTCTCATTCATGGCAAGCCTAAGTTATTTCCTTTTTGTCATAATTTTAGGTTCAATAAGTCTCAACCCAAGAGTATGCAATGGGCAAGAGCATAAGCTTTTGTTCGTGTTTGGAGACTCACTGTTTGATGCAGGAAATAATAAGTACCTTAATAGTAGCATGAGAGTTGCACAAGCATACTATCCGTATGGAATAACTTTCCACAATCAATCTACTGGAAGAGTATCAGATGGTCTCATAGTCCCAGACTTTATCGGTAAAAAATCCTAAAATTAAGAATTTAATTACTAATTTATTAATCCGAGTTAATTAATATAATTGTGGTTTCAGCCAAGTATGGGAATTTGAATATGGTTCCACCATACCTACAACCAGGAGCAAACTTCAGCGATGGAGTCAACTTTGCTTCAGCTGGATCAGGTGTTTTTGACACTATGCCTGGCCTGGTATGTGTGTCTTTTCTTTTTTCTCTTTTCTTGAATTGTAATTAATGAAGTTAGTCTTGGACATGATCATTAAACAATTAAGTAATCAATTACAGATAAGCCTTCCAGGACAACTAACCAATTTCAAGAAGGTGGCAAGTTCATTAGACAAAGAGGTCCTGAAGAGATCTGTTTTCTTAATTAGCATGGGAGGGAACGATTACTTTAGCTTCAACAACAAAAACCCTAATGCGACTCTAGCTCAACGACAGCAGTTCCAAAGGATGGTGGTTGGCAATTTAACTAATGCACTCAAGGTATAATAAGATCAGTAGTAATCTCTCAATCAATCTATTATTACATTGCAATTTAACAGAAGTTTTCTTAATATTGATATGGGGTTTCAATTCTTTGCAGGAAATATATGAGCTAGGTGGAAGGAAATTTGCTTTCCAGAATGTTGGACCATTGGGTTGTATGCCTTTGATGAAACAATTTTATCCTCAACTCAACGGAAGTTGTAATACAAACTTTTTGGTACATGCAACAATGCACAATAGAGCTCTCTCAAACGCTCTTAAGAAGTTAGAATCGCGTTTAACTGGCTTCAAATACTCCATATTTGATTATTATACCGCACTTCTTGATAGAATTAACCATGCTTCAAAATATGGTATGTTTCTAAATAGCTATCATATATTAATTTTGAATGGCTTTTAATTAGTGCAAGTGATTAATTTATACTTAAACTCCATATTTAATTGTGTCTTGAAGGTTTTAAAGAAGGGACAATAGCATGTTGTGGCACTGGGCAATTTAATGGACAAAATTGTGGAGGGGGATTTACCGGAAAAGATGCTTACAATCTCTGCTCAAATCCTAGTGAGTATGTGTTCTTTGATGGAGGCCACACCACAGAAAAGGCGAACAGCCAATTGGCAGAGCTTATTTGGAGCGGAGTACCAAATGTCACAGGGCCTTACAATGTGAAGCAATTGTTTGAACTTTCATGATTCATTTCTGCATAAGATTATTTATTATGATCTGTTTAGTCGATTTATTAAATAAATTGTGTATGAAATGATGTAGTTTTTATAAACATATCATTGAAATTCAGTTATTCAAATCTATTCAATAAATAAATTGATTCGGTACTATACAATAAAATTTAGATTGTCCTAAAAATCTATTCAATTAAATTTATTCAAACCCTAGGGACTTGTATGGTTTTGTCTTAAAAGACGTTTTTGGGTGGTGAGGATGTCCTTGTACTGTATAAGCAACAGTTGAGACCTTGACACCAACAAACATGTTATTGACTGGACCAAAAATTCTTATGAGCATATTGTAAATAACGGAAAAAACATAAATATGTGATTGATAAAATAGAAATTACTGTAAACATGTGACTGCGAACAACTGGGAAAACAAACTTAATTAAAAAAAAAAAAGGGGAACAAATATTAATAAAAAAATTAAAAAGTTAATGACTGTTAAGCGAAAACTGCTGCTGCGGTAAGTTTGATACAGAAAGAAATGTATGTGCTGGCAGACTTCAAAAATAGAAAGGCACCAATTTTTCTAAGTTCTACAAGACAACCACTATATTAAATATATTAAATGCATTACAGGTTTTTAGAAAAGCAAGAGGAATTCGACTATATATTTTTTTAATAAAAGTTTATAATCAAGAAAATTCCAAGAAAATACATGTAAGAGCTTAATTATGAGAATTACAATTTCATTAAGGATTAACTTGTTATCTCACAGTAAAAATATTGGTATTTAAAGTTGATGGTGGTTTTTTTTTTTTTGGTTGGTAATTTTAGTTCAATAGTTAATTTTGATTTTAAAATAGTGATAAAAGGGTTTACAAAGAGTTTAGGTGGGGATTTAAATTTACATAGCATCACTCATGTTGAAAACAATTGCTTATTCTGAAAAATGAAAAAAATCAACCCAAGATTGGTGGACTTGGGCTGATAGTAGACCCAAGAGACTCAAACTACAATGAAAATGCAGGCCCAATAAATTTTTGGCAAGCCCGTTTTATTTTTTTAATTTGTCGTATTAAGAATCTGAAGCTTCTCACAATAGCCACTAATTGAAAGTGGATCACCCGTGGAAATTTGATTTTTACATTCTAGTACAAAAGCAGAGTATTGCTGCATGTGCAATATGGACAAAAGATAATCAAACAATAAATATGGGCGTGGACCTAGAAACAAGTAATTTCCCTATTTTGACGAACTTGCTCGAATATTTGGCAAAGATGGAGCAACTGGAGCTGCAAAGGATTCTCCTGTAGATGTTGTTGAAGAGCTTGAAAGAGAAGAACAAATGCAAAGACTATATTCTATGCATAATGTTTCCTCATACACCTTGTTGGTTGATGAGAATGAGGAAATACAATCAAAATTCATAACCGATGTTTCACCAAATAACTATAAGGCAAGTCATGTTGTTTAGGGGTGAGCACGGGTAAAGGGTAAAACCGAACCTGCACGTAGAACTGGAACCGAAACCTACCCAGAACCGGCACTATGCGGGTAGGTTCCAGTTCCATTTTATTGGAACTGATACTATACGGTTCTAGTTCTGGTTCTTATATGTGGAGGAACAAACGAACTAACTGTAAAAAGAATCAAACGTACCCTGCTTGGAACCCGCTTGGAACTCAGATGGTACCCTGCTTTAGAACTTGTTTAAAACCGATTTTTGGAACCTGTTTTGGATCCTATTTTGGAACCTGTTTTGGAACTTGGGCTACAATGAAATATTTGTGAATAATGGGGGGTTTCATTATTTTACATATAAAAAATTTAAAATAGAAAAAATTAAATTTTTAGAATAACCTAATTAAATAAATATACAATTATACTTATTACATATAAACTACACCATATTAAAAATTTTAATATATTAATATTAAAGTTTTGATTAATTAAATATATAATTGGAATTAGGATCCAATAAAAAGTATTTTAATGTTATTAAAAGAATTATTTTTGAATAAAATAGTATATTTGATTGAATAATAATATATTTAGTTATTTACTTCAATTATCAAATTCTAAGTATATCTATAGTAAATTAGCAATTAATTAATTATTTATGATAAATTGATAAACATTAATAAATTTAATTACTAGTTAAATATCATATTTAATCAATTATAACATTACATTATAATTAAATGATTACTTAATTAATTATAATTTTATAACATTACTTAATTGATTTATAGTATAATTAACTATAGCATTACATTAATTGATTACTACTTAATTAATTGACTTAAAACATTTAGTATATTACTTAATTAAATAATTAGAAATTTAGTTAATTATAGCATTACATTATAGATTTATAGTATAATTACTTAATCAATTATAACATTTCATTATAAACATTAGTACAATACTTAATTAAATGATTAATTTTTTTATTAATTATAATATTATATTAAAGATTTATAGTATGATTACTTAATTCACTATAATATTACATTATATCACATAATTAACTATAACATTATATAATTAAATGATTACTTAATTGATTATGATTGTTAGAGTCATGAAAGTGACTCTATTTTGGTGATAAAAATACCAAATTTGTGATTAAATTGAAGTATATTGAGACAATTAAAGAATTTATGATTTATTCACGAAAATTGCTTCCTAATATTTTTTCTTATGAATCTAATGTGTTTGGAATGATTTCGGAAAATATATGAGTTGATATTAGGTTGTGGTTTATGGATCCAGGGTGATTTTGTCTCATTTATGCTGTTTAGAGGGTAAAATGTCATGTTTTGAGGGGCTGATTTTGTCACTTTTCAATTGTGTAGGGACTAAACTGAAATTTTGCAATATGCACTATAAAAGAAAAGTGCAGATCGCGTGAACAGTAGGCTGCCATCCATAGAGTTTTCCGGCGACCCTTCGTCTTCCACCTCCGGCGACCCTTCGTCTTCCACCTCCGGCGACTCTTCGGCTTCCTCGACCACAAATCACCATCATCGCTTCATCACCACCGTGAGCCAACCACCACGCCGCGACGCTTCGTCTTCCACCGCGTTGTTTCGTCTTCCCGACCAGTTTTGGCCGTTTTCCGGTGACTTTCCAGCTCCCCAAGGGTAGATCTTCATTCCCCATAGCCGGATCCAGCATTTCCAAGCTTCAGCCGCCGCGAAAACCGCCGGAATCCGCGGTTTTGCCGTCGCGACTCTTCATCTTCCAGGCCAGATCCTGCTCATTTCCGGCGACTTCTCACCTCCCCGGGACCTGATCTGAACTCCCCATCACCAGAGCTTTCCATCGGTACCTTCGGATCCCATTTCCGCCACCGCTTTTCGGAGACCCGCCGGAAAATTAACGCTTCCGCGAACCGCGGTCGCTTCGTATTCCGTGCCGTCCGTTGGTCGTTTTCGCCCCTTTTTCGCACCATATTGCTGTCGGTTACCTCCTCTCCGCCATGGTCAGCTCCGTTTCCACCGTTTCGCCTCCGTCATCATCACCATGAGCGCTAAGCTCCCTATTGTTCTGCCAGACGGCATAGGCGAGATCGGGATTGACTCCACGACTCTCCTCATCAGCTCTTGACTAGTTGGATGAGCCCGATTATAGGACATTTGGTAGTATTGTGCTTCGGATTATATTTGTTTTCGTTTCATGATTGATTTTGATACTTTAATATGATTTGGGCATAACTTGTGATGAATATTGTTGTCCATTGTGATTTAATGTTTTCATAGAACTTGTTTGAATGATAAACGTTGGTTTGGAATAATTAAATGATGAATATTGCTTACATTACTTGCATCGATTGTAATTGAGTTGTGTTTGGATTTAATTTAATTTCTACTATTGTTGCGTTTATTGTGAAGTTGGTTGATTGGATATTACGTGTTGACAGATTGTATTTGTTAATCGCGTACCAACTAGTGGTATTGCCTCGTAGCGTTTATCGACGTTCAATGATAGTCTTTAACCAATCGAACTTGAGTGATCGGGTGAGACATGATAGATTATACCTAGAGTGTCGGGAAACCATTTCATTGATTTACTTTGCCTTGTAGGTTTAGGGGATCGTAGAGGGTGGAGAAGAATTGTGTGAGTCAGTCTCGTGTCGGACCAAAACCGTAACGGCAACATCTTTATTATAAAGTTTTTATTAGTTTTAATTACACTATTTCATTATTTGCATTTAGTCTATTTAGTTTCATTAATCCATTGCCAATTTCATTTTCGCTACTTAAAATACATTAGGTTGTTAGTCTTGCTCCCTGTGGATTCGATCCTGCTTACCGCTAACTACGGTACTTAGGTTTAATTTTTAGACTGTGACGATCAGTCTAACAATGACATTATATTATAAACATTAGTAATTTACACAATACTTAATTAAATGATTAGAATTTTAATTAATTATAACATTACATTATAAATTTATAGTATGATTACTTAATTAATTATAACATTATATTATAAACATTACTACAATACTTAATTAAATGATTAGAAATTTAATTAATTATAATATTAAATTATAATTAAATAGTATATTACTTAATTAATTATAACATTACAATTTACATTGTAGTATAATCACTTAATTAATTATAATATTATATAATTAAATGATTACTTAATTAATTATGAAATTATATTATAAATATTAAACATTAGTAATTAATTAAATGATTAGAAATTTAATTAATTATAACATTACATTATTGGTAAATAATTACTTAATTAATTATAACATTACATTATAGTATGATCACTTAATTATGTACAACATTACACAATTAAATGACTACTTAATTAATTATAAATTTATAACATTACATTATAAACATTATTAATTTACTATATTAGTCATTAGTACATTACTTAATTAAATGGTTAAAAAATCTAATTAATTGTAACATTACATTATAAATTTATAGTATGATTACTTGATTAATTATAACATTACATTATAAATATTAGTACAATATTTAATTAAATAATTAGAAATTTAATTAATTATAACATTATATTATAAATGTATAGTATGATTACTTAATTAATTATAACATTACATTATAATTAAATAATTATTTAATTAATTACAACATTACTATATTACATTATAAACATTAATAATTCATAACATTAAATTTACTACATTAGTATTTAGTAGTGGGAGAATCAAAGAAGTTGGTGACAGTTTCTAACTTTCTATATTGTTGTTTATTTGAATGATTTTGGTGAAGTTATTTGATATAAGTTGTAATGAATAATTGTTTGTGTTTTGGTTTTGATTGAGAAATTTTATGTGAATTGGGATGAATTGATTGAATTCAAGTGTTGTCTAGAGATTAAAGGATTTATGAGTTACATTGGACACAAATGAATGAGTAATCAAAATTTGTTAGGGGTGTATTTGTAAACTTTTAAGGTATTTTTATCATTTTTTAAACTACAAGAGGGGTCAGTTTTTTATAGGGTACCCAAGAAAGGAACCGAAACCTGCATTTTAGGTTCCGGTTCTTTGAATTTAAGAATCTGTATTGTGCGGTTCCGGTTTCGGTTCCTTTTTTTGAAACCTATACTGTGTAGTTTTGATTTTGGTTCATCCAAAAAATATAGGATACCCAGAACCGTTCATCCATTATTGCTTATTCTGCATGCAACCAAAGTGCAAACCAAGTTGGCCCACCTACTTCTCAACAACCACGGCCGAAAGGAGGCAAAAAATTTATGATACCGAGATGCTCACAGGAGTCTTTTTCTTATCAAATGTCTAAACTAAAAGGTGTCTTATTGTGTATGTATATATATACAAATGTTCATTAACTCATTCCCCACATTCTCTTCAACCAATTTCAAATTTTTCAATCAATCAATTCTCATTTTAGCATCAATTCTCAACCATGGAAACGGTGAGCTACCTATAAGTTATAAACTGCTTCTTTAATTTTTAACATTATGATATACCAGTGATTATTTTTTTATGGCATGATTTTAAAAACTAATTTTCTATCTTTTATATGGTATTTATATATTATTTATCCCATTAACTACTCATTTACATATCAATGTCATATAATGTTATTTTTCTCCTTTGTTTCTGCTAATTGCATGTTATGTATTGGACCTTTGACTTGTTGCAGCCTCTTAAACTTGCAGTTGAGGTACAACTCTTCTCTACATTGTAAATCACCAGTCTTTGTAATATTGTAGCATTGTCAAACCATTAGACTAACTTCCTTAAAATAATTTCTTCATCTCAGAAAGAATTTATCAACACATCTGAAAGAGTTAAATCTGTTGATCACCATCCAACTCAACCATGGTATTGTTCCTCAACTCCGAATTCAAAAACTCTGAGAAGTTTCGTTATATTATTGTGTATGATTAAGTTTAAGACTAAAAGTTTATTTCATCATAATCTAATGCTTGATCCTGGTAAGTTTGCATTCAGGAACCGTGTGTAGCATTACATTGTTCGTACCAGCAACAAAATCACACCAACATAACCAATTTCAAGCCTTTCAAGCTGCTTTATTGGGAACTCTCTTTAAGAATTCCTCTCACACAATTGATTATCACAGTCATGTAGTTCTTTTCACTGATTTAAATGATAAACATTTCTTGTACTTTCTATTCGTAACCTTATTTGTTTCCTGCTATTCCAGACCCTGGAAAAGTCTTTCAAGGTCACCGAGTCACCAGGTACGTAATATACATTTTCTATAATATAGACATTTGGCTTCTCTATCTTCTTGATGATCAATTTTAGCTGTGAATGTTTATTATCTTTATAGCTCTCTTTTCTTAATAAGATACAAAATTGTGGTTCAATGTGTGCTTACAGTAAGGACAGCAAAGTTCATAGCCCGAAAAGACTGGTCTGTTTGTGCTACTGATGACAGATTTATTCGCATCTACAACTACAACACCTTGGAAAAGGTTAAAGAATTTGAGGCACATGGAGTTTACATTAGGTGTGTGGCTGTTCATCCTACATTTCCATATGTGTTGTCAACACTTTTGCGAGTGCCTCACTTGATTGTACCGTAAAGTTATACTTGAATATTGCATATACTTTATTGATCACTGATTTTCTTTGTTCTGTAAAAATCTCCTGTTTATGCTATGGTATTGTTCCCCTATTTAGATTTGGAATCTAGACTCATCGGCTGCAAAGTTTTCATTGGATGCACATTCGAAAGGGATAAATTGCCGCGATTGCTTCACGAATAGTGATAAATCATCTCTCTTAACTGGTTCTGATGACTATACTGCTAAGGTTTGAAACATTTTGAAAACTTGTTCATTAGCCATGACTGGAATATGTTTATGTCGCGAATGAGTCTAGCTGACATTCCTTGATAAATCATGTTTAAATAGTTTTGGAATTATGAAACCAAAAGTTGTGTCGAAACACTAGAAGGCCACACTCACAATGATACTTCAGTGTGCATCCATCCTGAGCTTCCCATAATAATTACAGTCTCTGAGGATCAGACTGTCCGCTTATGGGATGCTACTACTTACAGGTACAATGTGTTGCAGTTGATAATTTCTAGGTTCCAAGTTTACTTGACTGAGTAGTCAGCCTAGTTGCTTTATCTTTTCAAAAGATCGACCAATTTACTCTCAATTTCTCTCTACTTTTAACTTGTTGGTATTACTAACATCGCTGCTTCTATATGTTTATCAGTGTTTGTACTAGACTAATTGTGACTTTGTCATTGATTTGCAGACTTGAGAATACACTAAACTTTGGCCTCGAAAGAGTGTGGGGTATTGGACACAAGAAAACTTCAAACCAGTAAGTTTCTTGCTTATTTTCCTCGGGAAAATGTTTGCCAGTGCATCGTTGAACAAGTCATGATGAATTTATGATATGATTTTGCCTTATAAAACAGCAAATGACCTGCTTCTGTTCCTTCTCTGAACAGGATTGCATTTGGTAGTGACAAAAGAACCATTATGGTCAAGATAATAAGGGCTTGAGGTTGCATTCCTGAGACAACTATGGCGTGTTTTGAAGAATAAACTTTGTCTATATGAGATGAAGAGAAGATCAGAAGGAATAATGACCACTATTGTACTATATTTATTACATGTTAATCTAGCTTTTGCATCATGATTTGCAGTCTTTCGCGATTCTATTTGACTTGTTAAATCTACATTTTTTGTATGATATTCGGTTGAATAAACCTTCTAATTTGTCATGTCGCTGCAAAGTCCTGACTGTACATGGACTGACAGGGCCTCTTCATTTTAAACTCTAGAACTGTAGTTACTTTCTAAATTGTTAAATTATCAATAATTTGAAGAAAAGGAAGTAATCTTCAATGAAACAAATATACCACGTCATCTTGCTTAAGTAATATGCATATCGGGAACCATAACAAATACCATCAATGAAAGAGGACTTTCTTCTCAACTGCTTAGAAAATTGTCAGAATAGACCTCAAATTATATCATTATATTAAGACTTTATCTTGTAATTTTCTTTTAAAAACTAAAGTAAAGTTTATCAGAATTGCAAGTCCTTCCAAAACAAATTTGATTTTACATTCTAGTACAAAGCAGAGTATTGCTGCATGTGCATTATGGACAAAAGATAATCAAACAATAAATATGGGTGCGGATTCTATTTCCATATATGGACTATTCTTAATTACCGGAATTAAATGGAAAGCTCTGGCTGATCTCACAGTTTATATATTAACGAATACAGTCCAAGGCCTATAAATAAATTCAAGACTTTGAATCAACATTCAAGCAACAAAAGAAAGTCAAGAAATTGAGAGACTTACAACAAACAACAATGGAGAGAGACAACTCAAGGTGTCTTGTGATAATGGTTGTCATGACGATGATGATAATTCTCTCAGTGCACAAAGTGCAGGCCAAATTTGAAGAATGCAAAAAGAAATGTGCAGAGGAGTGTGCTCATAGCGAAGTTGTTGAAGTTTGCAACATCATATGTACCAGAAATTGTGAGATTCCACCGCGCTCTGAGGCTATATATCTCTGCAATCTTGGCTGTGCAACTTCCTTGTGCTCTATCATCCAATCTGGTATTCCTCATCCCTTTAAGTAATTCGTTTCGTTTCGATGAGTATATATTTCATCAACTGAAATGATTTATATATTGTTGCAGATGCAGAAGCACTAGAAGGTTGTGTGGATTCATGCGCCCTCAACTGCCAAGAACCTTACCGTACCCCTTAATAATGTAAACATATTCAATCCGCTCAAAGTAAAATAAAAGAACCCAGTAAGAGTAAAGATATGCATGGTTGTTTTGTTCAAGTAGCTTCTATATCCTTTCTTTTCAGGCCAAATGTCGTAAGGAAAGATTAATTAAAAGAGTAATGTTACATTTACACTACCCTTTACACCATATGAGAGAGTTGATCTTAAGAAAAATACCGTAATAAAATACCATTGATGAAGGTAGATTTGCTACGGCACAAATTTCAAATGTAAACTTATGAAAGAAAAATCAATTGCGTAATAAATATCATCAATTAAATGAACTTAGAAAGAAATCTCTTCTAAATTAAACTCTAATTTCTTTTGTACATCCTCATCACTTTTTATTTTAGATTTTGTTTTTGTTTTTGTTTTTTGTTTTTTTTGCTTTTGTTTTTTTTGTTTTTTTGTTGCAATTGATTTGAATCAATGAAAGAAAAAGTTATTCAAAAGAGAAATGGGCAACCCATTTCCAGAAAAAAAACTATATGTTTATGTAGTTGACAATCACAAAAGACATTTTGTTAGGATCCCACATCGGGATCTCACACCCATCAAGTGTGGTACTTAAGCCTAGGGACTCCCCCACTTATCAGGTCGATCTTTTGGGTTAAACTCTCATTTGGGCTTGAGTTCTAATATCGGTGCTCTCTTTGGGTTGCAAAAATGGCTATCTATAAGTTAGATTAAGGTGCAGTGTGCTCTCCTTGATAGGGGGTGTTGCATCGAATAATTGATAGGTGAGTGAAGCTAGAATAAGGTGCAGTGTGCTCTCCTTGATAAGGGGTGCTGCATCGAATAACTGATAAATGAGTGAAGCCCCCCAAAGGGAGAAATGGCTACCATTGGGTGAGTGTCGATAAAGCAACAAGTTATCATAGCTGTTGGCTCTTAAGGGGGGGCTGCCATCGAGTGAGTGTCGATAGAGTGAAAAGCTGTCATGGACGTTTGCTTTTGAGAAGAGGTGGGGGTGCAATTAGGATCCTACATCGGGATCTCACACCCACCAAGTGTGATACTTAAGCTAGGGGCTCTTCCACCTATTAGACCGGTCTTTTGGCTTGAGCTCTCCTTGGGCTTAAGTTCTAATTAGGGTTGTAAACTAGTCGAGTGGAGTCAAGTTTTGGCTTAAATGAGCTTGACTTGTTTTGGACTTTGGCGAGTTCGAGTCAGTCTCGAGCCTGACGAGCCAAGGAAATTAAGCTCGAGACTCGATTCGTTTTTTACACGAGTTGGCTCAAACTTGAGCACTATTAAAACCTTCAAAAGGATTTACCTTAGTAATTATAGTAATAGCTATGCATATTACTACTAGCACTTGCAGTGTTCTTCTGGAAGTTTTCGCCATTAAACTTCTTAAACGATATCCCAAAAATACACGCCGAAAAACATGTTAAAGAGTTGGAAAAAGAGAAGGAAAGAGAGTGACTAGGTCATCCAATGAGAGGAGTATAAAAAATGGAGGTTAAAATATTGAGAGAGGCGGAGAGAGAGAGAGAGAGAGAGATGGATTGTAAATTTGTAATAGCCATCTGGAAGCGGTTTTGTGTGGAGATTGGTTTCAATAGTCGTCAGCGAAGGAGATAGCGAGAAGAGGCGGTGGTTGACGGATAATCAGTCGGTTGAAGCGATAGTTGATGGAAATCAAGGCTGTCTAATTTAGGGGTTAGGGTTTTTTCTTTGAAATGTGTTTTGCCTTTTGCGAATTTTGAACATCTGTTTTGAAATTTCGATTAATTTGGGAATTGTGGGTCATTTGTCTTTTTACAAAGTTTTAAATGTCAACTAACATAATACCCCCACTACTTGTAAATATCGCCTAAAACTCAATCAAGCCAATGAAAGCTCGCAAGCCTTGTCGAGCCGAGCCGGATGACACTTGAACTTGACTTGTTGCTCACAACAAGCCGCTCATAAGTTGGCTCAGCTCGGCTGACAAACCCCTAGTTGTAACACATTTAGGACCTAGTTTTTCATTTGGTTAGCTTGCATATAAACATTTGTTTTTTTTCTTAATTAAAAAGACTTGTTTCTCTTTTTTTAGTTATTGTTAGAAACATGTACCATCAATTTGATATTCCCAAAATTAATAATAAGTAATTAACGTGAATTGGTATTGAAAAAGTTTACAGACTTTGCCTTGTAACTTCAACAACCATTCAAAAGGGGTTGACGAGAAATTAGTTCACTTGATTTCTACGATGCATATCATCGTGTGATCATGGTCTTGATGGTTAAGTCTCCTTATAAAGATGTAAACGTGATGACCGAAGACCTAATTTTCAAGGTTTATTGTGTGGTCATTGCTTTTACTTATTGAGATGTATAAACCGAAAATAGGAATATTAGTTTTCCCAACTGTTCTTCATAGGCTTATGGTTAATGGTTTAGTCATTAAATTTTGTTATAATCAACATTAGTTAATCAGTTATTAAAAGTTATGTTATTCCGAAAAGAAATTATCTTTTTGTGCTTTTGAATTGTTCAACATTGGAATTTAAATCAAATTCCATTTTGTTGATAATTGAGGGTTAACAGAAAAATGTTATACATCACCATGTGAATTAATATTCTTACAACAAAACTCAACAATATTTTAGTTATTAGTTCAATATGATACTAATTATAATCATCTCCCAAGACAAAATACTGTTTAAAATAGAATTTTCCTACAACAAAACTCAACAATATTTAGTTAATTAGTTCAATATGAAAATATATATTTATGGATGTAACACATGGTCTCATCACTACTTTGAAGAAGGATTTAGATTCTCATTCATGGCAAGCCTAAGTTATTTCCTTTTTGTCATAATTTTAGGTTCAATAAGTCTCAACCCAAGAGCTTGCGATGGGCAAGAGCATAAGCTTTTGTTCGTGTTTGGAGACTCACTGTTTGATGCAGGAAATAATAAGTACCTTAATAGTAGCATGAGAGTTGCACAAGCATACTATCCGTATGGAATAACTTTCCACAATCAATCAACTGGAAGAGTATCAGATGGCCTCATAGTCCCAGACTTTATCGGTAAAAAATCCTAAAATTAAGAATTTAATTACTAATTTATTAATCCGAGTTAATTAATATAATTGTGGTTTCAGCCAAGTATGCGAATTTGAATATGGTTCCACCATACCTACAACCAGGAGCAAACTTTAGTGATGGAGTCAACTTTGCTTCAGCTGGATCAGGTGTTTTTGACAATATGCCTGGCCTGGTATGTGTGTCTTTTCTTTTTTCTCTTTTCTTGAATTGTAATTAATGAAGTTAGTCTTGGACATGAACATTAAACAATTAAAGTAATCAATTACAGATAAGCCTTCCAGGACAACTAACCAATTTCAAGAAGGTGGCAAGTTCATTAGACAAAGAGGTCCTGAAGAGATCTGTTTTCTTAATTAGCATGGGAGGGAACGATTACTTTAGCTTCAACAACAAAAACCCTAATGCGACTCTAGCTCAACGACAGCAGTTCCAAAGGATGGTGGTTGGCAATTTAACTAATGCACTCAAGGTATAATAAGATCAGTAGTAATCTCTCAATCAATCTAATTATTACATTGCAATTTAACAAAAGTTTTCCTTAATATTGATATGGGGTTTCAATTCTTTGCAGGAAATATATGAGATAGGTGGAAGGAAATTTGCGTTTCAGAATGTTGGACCATTGGGTTGTATGCCATTGATGAAACAATTTTATCCTCAACTCAACGGAAGTTGTAATACAAACCTTTTGGTACATGGAACAATGCACAATAGAGCTCTCTCAAACGCTCTTAAGAAGTTAGAATCGCGTTTAACTGGCTTCAAATACTCCATATTTGATTATTATACCGCACTTCTTGATAGAATTAACCATGCTTCAAAATATGGTATGTTTCTAAATAGCTATCATATATTAACTTTGAATGGCTTTTAATTAATGCAAGTGATTAATTTATACTTAAACTCCATATTTAATTGTGTCTTGAAGGTTTTAAAGAAGGGATAATAGCATGTTGTGGCACTGGGCAATTTAATGGACAAAATTGTGGAGGGGGATTTACCGGAAAAGATGCTTACAATCTCTGCTCAAATCCTTGTGAGTATGTGTTCTTTGATGGAGGCCACACCACAGAAAAGGCGAACAGCCAATTGGCAGAGCTTATTTGGAGCGGAGTACCAAATGTCACAGGGCCTTACAATGTGAAGCAATTGTTTGAACTTTCATGATTCATTTCTGCATAAGATTATTTATTATGATCTGTTTAGTCCATTTATTAAATAAATTGTGTATGAAATGATATAGTTTTTATAAACATATCATTGAAATTCAGTTATTCAAATCTATTCAATAAATAAATTGATTCAGTACTATACAATAAAATTTAGATTAAAAAAAACGCCACCATATATAAGACTAGCTCTCATCGTATGTTCTTCGAGCTGAAATGACTTCTTCCACGGGTTTTTACTGCTTTATATATTTCATTGTTCTTGGATTTCATGATATATTTGAGTTGTTTAATCTTAATTACTTTTATATCGTTATAGCAATATTCATGGAAAAATTTTTAACTTACTAGTGTAATTTAGGTAGCATTTTTAGTTGGTTTGAAATTGCTAGAATTTATATCGAAAACTGTGAAAATTAAAAGGAAGTCTTGGCCACTATTTCTTGTAAAACTCTTCATACGCAGGCATTCAATGCCATTATGTAAACTCACTGAAAAAGTACTTGAGAATAACAATTTATTGATCCTTGAATACAGATCAAATACATTCGCTGATCTTATAAGTAATTTATTAATTATCCTGAAACCAAAGACGCTTCAAAATTTATTTGAGCATTCGTTTATGCAGCTCCCCACTTTATCTGCATCTGCAAAAACAACGTATAGAAAGCGTTAGAAAGAGAAAAACAAGAGGGAATTACACACACATAGAGAGAACAAATATATATACCGTGGGCCAATTTGTTGAAGTGATGAAATGAACAACCGAGTTTGCAGAAGTGAATGTGATCCTGCAAGAGTGGCCGAGTGTTTACACCTCTCCTTACATACTTTCATACATTCTTCTTTATAGAAAGTGCATACATGCATGCATAACTTGTAGCAGTCGTATTGTGCCATGGCATCTCCCCCTCCCGCACACACTACTATCACCAGCACAACCAACATAACACTAACACTAACACTAACCCCTTTGTTCTCCATCTTGCTTCAATCTGCAACTGATTAGCCTTTCCAAGGGCTAATTAATTTATAGGTTAAGAAACTTCAACCATGGTTAAAATTCTCATCAATGTGCTGTTAGTCATATATAGTGAATATTAATTATTTTGCCATATATATGTGTGTATTTAATTAGATTATGAAAAGGTTCTAAATATATATTAAAATGGTAAGTAATTTATAATGGATAATTTACCATTTAAAGAATTCAAATTAATCTTTTTTTAAAGAGACAGAGGACATTAATTAATGTTTTAACATTTTTATTGTGTCCTTAATTAGTTAAGGCAAAATGAAGAAAACTCATATGCATTAATTTTTACAATATAATTAATTGCATTAATATTGGTGCTGCTATCTGATTGACTAGGCACAAACTTATTGGTTCAACAATTAAGTTAATAAGCTAATTAACTTCATTCATGTTTTTTTTATCATTAGTGAAAAATATGGCTGGACCGCTGGACTTAATATATGATCCAAAATCTGATAATCCTGGGCTTGGTTGTTTCATGTATGTTTGTATGTATCTCACTGTTTTTATATGAAATTATGTATATATCTATTGAAGTTGAATTTATCCCACATTGGGTTTGGACCGGCCTTGCATGTTGAGCGTGAGGGAGGGATATTGAAGTTGAATTTGTCTTACATTTCCAAGTTGGTAAATTGTTATAGCGTATATGTGTGGTTAGACTCTCTTCCTTGAGCTAGCTTTTGGGTTTGAGTTTTACCTAAGCTCACTTTATATATATCTGGATGAGATTCGTTAATTTGTTAAATGAGAAAAGGAAGCATAACATCCGAGTGTGGGGGAGGTATTGAAGTTAAATTTGTCCCACATCATCAAGTTGGTTGTATATATGTGGTGGGGCGGACCCAGGAATGAAACTTAGGGGGATCAAAGGGTAAAGTAACAATAAATATAAATATAAGTATAAATAAACACAAATATTTGTATTAATAAAATTTTTATTAACTAATACATTTATAATTGCTCTCGATGAGATTTCAAATACATTCTTCTCTATATACACAATTAAACTATCATTCAACCATTAATCACTCATTCTATTTTGCAAATGATTCTTCACAACATTCATTGTTGAAAATGCTCTCTCTACACTAGCAGTGGCAACTAGTAAAATCAATGCTAATTTTATTAACATATAAACTAATATAAACATTATATCCTTCTTAGTTTCAACCATCACTCTTACAAGATCTCCAATCTCATTCAATTGCCATAAATTTAACATTAGAGCGTACATCCAAAATGTAAATTTCAAATTGAGAATCAAGCGCTATGAGTTCTAAGTTAGAAAAATCTTCTAGATAAAGTTAAGCAAGGCGCATCAATTTTTGCTTATCAAAGGCAACAAAAATTTTTATTTGGACATAAGCATGCCAAACAAATAAGCAATTCAATGTTTACCTCATTGAAACCACTATTTACCTCTTGAAGCTACATATCTAGGACACTTAAAATACTTCAATACAATAATGATGCAAGTTTGTGATACCCTTAGTCTTCCGTTATGATCATCCTTGAATAAAAAAATTGTCTGTCATCCATATTTGGAATATCAATGTCATGTTTGGCACAAAAAGAACAAACTTTGCTAAGTAAATTCTCCCATCCACTATCCCTCATCAATTGTAAAGCTTGTTTACACGTTTCAATCCAAATTCATAGCATTTACAATATCTTAATCTTTTTTTTGTAGTGCTTGAGAAAGTTCATTTGTAAAGCCAAGTAAATCTTTCATCATAAATAGACTAAACACAAAATTAAATGATTGCATAAATTTTAATATATTATTAAAGAAAAATAGGGATTTGGAGAGATGGAGTGGGGCACGTTGGACAAGAGAAAAAGTTGGGATTTGGGGAAAAAGGGAGGAAAATATTATTAGAGAAAGTCAAAATTTTTAATTAATTTAATTTACTGTAATTTGTAATTTAGTTTTTTTAATGGGGCAAAATTAAAAAAAAAATTAAAAATAAAACCCAAGTGGGGTCACTTGACCCCATGTGAGTCCACCATTGTATGTGGTTGTACTCATTCCCCCCTTTAACTAGCTTTTGAGCTTGAATTCTACCCAAGTCCACCTTTATCAATATCCACATGAGATTCATTGATTTCTTAAATGAGAAAATGAAACATAACATAATGAAGTGATTTCTAACATATATATAAATTAGGCATAATCCATAATATTATTAATAGAACCTTATGTATTTCATTGATGTCAATTCTTCTCATTTAATTCTGTTTAATTTCTAGTACATTTTGTGTACAAGCTTGAATGCAACAACTAGTTTTTCTTCTTGCATATCTCAGCGCAAAAGTCCATACAACCTTCTACTTGGTCAAAATCTGCACAATTTTAGATATTATAATTAGCAATGTTCTAAAAACCGGACCAATTCTACTAGTAACCGGTGGCATATCCGGTCCGATATCCTCTGAAAACCGCTATTTTCAATCAAACTGGATTGAGCTGCGGTTGGACCGCCGGAATAGTGCTGAATCGCGATCCAATCGCAACTCAATCCCGTCGGATTCCGACATCGTTTGAGGGAGAAAACACCACCATTAGACTTAACGGCATCTCCACAACAAAACCTAGCCAATTTTAGTGGTCATCGTCCAGCCTTCGTCGCTCGTCGTCCACCTGAAGTGCATGCGATCGTCCGACTTCTTTTGTTGATTCCGGCGAGTTCCAACGCCGATGGAACTCCCTAGCACCACCATCAGATTCACTAGCACCTATACATCAAAAGCCCCATGATTCCAAACTTTGATTGGCTGTCAATCATCGCAACCGCCACCATCACCAGTCTCTTCGTGCGATAGGGGTGTTTTGGACAAATTTCAAACCTTAAGGGAGTATTATGGGGTGTTTTTGATGAATTTCAAACATTTATGGACTAAAAATAATTTTACAGAATACGGTCCAACCGACCGATCCAACCGGTCAAACTAGAAACCGGACCCTTGAACGGGTCATAATCCGGTCTGGTTTTCGGAACATTGCTAACAACAATCTTCCCATTAGTTAATAAATTTGTTATTAATACTACCTGTAACGCCCCACTTGAAGTACATAGCTAATGTTTCTTATTTTGCTCTTATTTGAGTCGGTTTATTATTAATATTGGTTGGTTGGCCTTTGGTTGTATTGATATGTTGAGTAATTGCCTTGAGCTTGGTTGAAATGAGAAGATTTTTGGGGTTCCAGGCTTCGCCGGGGCGAAGAAGAATCTTCGCCGCGGCAAAGAGGTGTTGCAGCCACGGAGGAGCTGTTGGAAAGTTTCGCCGCGGCAACGGGTCGGCTGAAAATATTGTTAAGTTTTAGATATTTTCTTCCCTAAGGACAATTTGACCATTCTACCTCTAATTAGTAGAAAAAATAGGGAGTAAAATATAAGAAAATTTCATGGAGAATATGTTGGTGTGGGGGTGTGATTGTAATGAATCAAAGGATATAGATGGAATTCCCAAGGAAGAGTAATGGCAAAATGGGAATGCTTGTGGATAAATTGTGTTAAAAGGAATTAAGTCATTGCAAACCCTTCATTCTTCTTCTCCACCGCCATTCTCCTTTCTTACTTCCTCTCAATTCCTCTTTCATTAGTTCAATGATTTTTAGAAGGCTTTTTGGAGTGATTGGGGTAGAAAAGCAAGCTAAGGCATCCTAAGGTAAGGATTCTTGCTTTGGATGTAAGATTTTGTGAGGTTTTGGATATATTTGTATATTGAAGTCTCGTGGTTTTATTGTTTAAAGGGTAGAGAAAAGTCAAGCAATCCAAAGGAAAGGAAGTGCTAGTGAGATCCCTCCATTTCAAGATAAGTAAATCCAATTCAAACTAAAGTTTAAGAAATCCTTGAGTAGAGATTTCTCTATACAGGTATACATGATACTTGATGAGAAATTGAGTAGAGATATATGTTTATGTGTTGAGAAATTGAGTTGAGATGAATATTCATGTTGTGTTGTTGGATATGCTTCCTTTATAAAAAGTGGTAATATGTGATGAGTTTGAGATGAAATTGAAGGATATTGAGAAATCCTTTTTGGAAGTGGTATCTTATGACAGGGAGTATAGCTATGTGAGGGAGTTTCTCCCATTTTGGATGGTTAGAGAAAGCCATAGAGCTATTGTTATAGTAGAGTCTTTTTATGCACTTTAGTTGTTTGATGAAATGCCTAAGAGAGGTTTGGGTATGAGTAGTAAACCTTAATTCTTGCAACATGGCATATTGGCATTTCATAAGTGCATTAGTGGAGATAAACCATCCATATGCATTAATTGTGCATTGAAAAGTGACTTAAGAAAGAGTAGATAACCTTGTGAATACACTTACTCTAAGAGTAGAGAACTTTGTGAATGAACTACTCTAAGAGTAGAGAGGATGAGAAGTGCTAGAGTAGAGTGAGTGAGAAGAACACTAAAAACGGGTTGGTGCTTTGTGATCTCCACCCGATAGTTATGAGAAACGGGTTGGTGCTTTGTGATCTCCACCCGATAGTTATGAGAAACGGGTTGGTGCTTTGTGAACTTCATCCGGCCGTGCCTCTGGTAAGACGAGGTCGTGACATCAAGTGAGAATGAGTAGAGTCATGAAAAGTGGGATGGTGCTGTGTTAACTCCACCCGGCCGTGCCTCCGGTAAGATGAGGCCATGACATATAACGGAAGTTAATAAAAGAAAGTCGTGAAAGAAAGAAAGAAATGTAAATAAGTGTGAGGAAAGAATTAAGAGAAAGAGCTACGGGGATAGACAAGTAGCGGATTTACTTACTGAGCATTATTTTGTGCTCACCCCGTTATTTTCCTTTGTGGATGCAGGATCTAGGTGATGATGCAGTCGGAGGGGCGTCGGCAAGCAAGGAGCAATAGCTACACTGTTCCCCTGTTTTTGAATGTTATTTGTAAATGATACTCTTTTTGTACAAAGAATGTATATACGTAATACAAGAAAATTTCTGGACCCCTTTACTTTTATTATTTTACTAGTATACAACAGTTGTTACACTACCATACAAATAAATCTTACAAAGATTTCTATATAAAGTGATATTGTAAAAAAATAAAAATAAATAAATAGTAGAGTAAATATGATAATTTGACTTTTTATATTCACTCTTTTATTTATTTTTTATCACATCACTTTTATAAAAAATTTTGTAAGATTTCTATTTGTTATATCAATTAGTGTATGTCTGGGCAATAATACTATACTTACAAAAAAATCTAACAAAGATACAAAGTGATGGTGGGAAAAAAAATAGAAGAGTAGAACAAAAAATTAAACTCATTATATTTACTTTTTCATTTATTTTTTGTATAAAAGTATTTATAAGATTTCTTTGTAAATGCCCTATTGGAATTTTGGGATGTGTAAGAGTAAGATTATTAATTATCATAAGATATATTCAAATTAGTTTTAGTTGAAGAGTCCAACTGAATTGACATTAAGTGGGAAGGTTAGTGTCATTTTACCAAACATTGGGGGTTTCCATTGTTGAACTAAAAAATACTGAGGAAAAAGTAAGGAGAACAGACGGACTGTCCATGTCGATTAGTGGACTTGTTAGTGTCATGAAATCACCAAATCCAATCACTACTCTTCCTCTCTACTTAAACTTAACTCTTCAGTTTCTTTCTCTCTTCACATCCTCTTCATTGACAGGTAGATCTGTCTCGGCTCAGAGTTCACGCAAAATGAGCATGTACGGCAGAGATCCCTGGGGCGGTCCCCTGGAGATAAACACGGCGGACTCCGCCACCGACGACGACCGCAGCAGGAATCTGCAGGACTTCGATCGAGCGGCGTTGTCGAGACCGTTGGATGAGACGCAGCAGAGTTGGCTTTTGGGTCCCACTGAACAGAAGAAGAAGAAGTATGTAGATCTGGGATGTATCATTGTGAGCCGTAAGATCTTCGTTTGGACGGTCGGAACTCTCCTCGTATCCGCCTTATTGGCTGGTTTTATCACTCTTATTGTCAAGACTGTGCCACGTCATCATCATTCTCATGCCCCTCCTGATAATTACACCCTCGCTCTTCACAAGGCCCTCATGTTCTTCAATGCTCAGAAATGTATTGTCTTTGATCTAGCTTCTCTTTTGCTTATAATTTCTGATCCGAAAATATTCTTCGAAAATTAAGATATAATTCTAATATCTGAGCTCAAGATGACTTCTTTTTAACCAAACGGGCTTGATTAAAATATACTATATCCCGGAGAAATGAAAAAGAACAATTTTTTTTTTTTTTTTTCTGATTTCACGCTAGTGTCTAAGGTTGAATCTGGAAACTGTTTCTGAAAACTGAAAATTTTATTTACATTCTATATCAGAGTTTTTGCTAATGGGGTTTATTTGAATTGATTTACAGCTGGGAGGTTGCCCAAGCATAATAATGTGTCGTGGAGAGGTAATTCATGTTTGAATGATGGGAAATCGACTTCGTCGAGTTCAAGTATTACGAAAGATCTGGTGGGAGGCTATTACGATGCTGGGGATGCTATTAAATTTCATTTCCCAGCATCTTTTGCCATGACTATGTTGAGTTGGAGTGTGATTGAGTACAGTGCTAAATATGAAGCTGCTGGTGAACTCAACCATGTTAAAGACATTATCAAATGGGGTGCTGATTATTTTCTCAAGACCTTCAATCATACTGCGGATTCTATTTCTGTGATGATTTCACAGGTACACATTTTGATCTAAATGATTTATATGTTGATCGATTCAATTTGTTTGCATTTAGCTATTTAAGAAATAAAAAATGAGACTTTATTTCCTTAGTAGACAAGATCACATTTTTATTTTTCTGATTCGTGGTTTTTGAAAGGTTGGGAAGGGCGATACAAGTGGTGGGAGTACAAGTGAAAACGATCATTATTGTTGGATGCGTCCTGAGGACATTGATTATGATCGACCTGTATCACAATGTAGTAGTTGTTCGGATCTTGCTGCTGAAATGGCTGCTGCTTTGGCTTCTGCATCTATTGTTTTTAAGGACAACAAGGCCTATTCGCAGAAACTTGTCCATGGTGCCAAAACGCTCTTTAGGTTCTCCAGGGAGCAGCGAGGCAGATACAGTGCTGGTAATGAGGCTTCGATTTTCTATAATTCCTACTAGTTACTGGGATGAGTTTATTTGGGGTGGAGCTTGGTTGTACTATGCGACTGGGAATTCTTCCTATCTTCAGCTCGCTACTACTACTGGTATTGCTAGACATGCTGGGGCTTTCTGGGGAATTCTGATAATAGCGTACTTAGCTGGGATAACAAGCTTGCCGGTGCTGCGGTAAGTTTCATCTATCTTCGTGTTATCCTTTTAACTTGTGTAATTAGCTATGCAATCAGCTTTTTCACTCTCGTTTTGTGCAAACTGTGACATTTATGCTGCCAAGCTTATAATTTGATCCAGTTTAGGGTTATCCATCCAGATTCAGATCACCATATTATAATTGAACTTGTTTTGAGCGTCTTTTGGGGGTCAATGGATATCATTTATTCTTCAGTTATTTAATTTTGTTGTCCTTTCCTTTCATAGAATCAAAATTAAAGTTGATGAGCAAGTCTTTAGTATAAGTGAAGACTACATGCTACATTTTTGGATTTTGTTGATTTATCGCTTTGTGGAAATGCAAATATGTTTTTACTAATGTATATTGACACCTTTTGATTGCTTATGTTAAAGCTGTCTTTAGAACCCTTGGAGCTTGGCTGTTAGTTGCTGATATCCTATTTGTTTTTCCAGCTACTTTTAAGCCGATTGAGATTGTTCTTGAGCCCTGGGTATCCATATGAAGAAATGTTGAGGACATTCCACAATCAAACAAGCATAACCATGTGCTCATTCCTTCCAGTTTTCACAAGCTTTAATAGAACCAAAGGTGAAGTACATTTACTTTTTTGATTGACCCTTTTTTTATATGTTTACCCACGTGTTTTTTGGGATCTGACTTTTAACTTCTTGGGATCTTTCACAGGAGGCTTGATTCAATTAAACCATGGAAGGCCTCAGCCTCTCCAATACATTGCCAATGCAGCCTTCTTGGCAACCTTATTCAGTGATTATCTTGACGCTGCAGATACGCCTGGATGGTATTGTGGACCCAATTTCTTTTCAACCGATGTCTTGCGTGAATTTGCTAAGACCCAGGTCCGTTTTCCTTAATTTTAATGGTCAGGGAATTTGATTCTGCTCGCACATTTATAAATATTGTTGACATATGGTAGCTAATAACCGTGTTTCTTTTGCTCCTGCCTTTTTTCAGATTGATTACATCCTTGGCAAAAATCCTCGGAAAATGAGCTACATAGTGGGTTTTGGTAATCATTATCCAAAACATGTTCCACCATAGAGGTGCTTCTATACCAAAGAATAAGATCAGATATAACTGTAAAGGAGGATGGAAATGGAGGGACAGTAAAAAGCCAAACCCAAATACACTTGTTGGAGCCATGGTTGCTGGTCCTGACAAGCATGACGGTTTCCATGATGTGAGAACTAATTACAATTATACAGAGCCAACTCTTGCAGGAAATGCAGGTTTGGTTGCTGCTCTTGTGGCATTGTCAGGCAAAAAGAGTACTGGCATTGATAAGAACACCATTTTCTCCGCTGTTCCTCCAATGTTCCCGACTCCACCACCACCTCCAGCACCTTGGAAACCATAAGAAGCAGTCAGGACTGTCTTTTTACATTAAGTATGTTGTGTGAGTTACGGTCAGATGATTTTTGCTGCGGTAGTACTTGGAATATGAATCATTGAAGGTTAAGCTGATCAAAGATGGGGGATGATGTGAGCATGGTGGAGAAAGCTATACACAGAAGTTTGAGAAGAACTTGGGCCAAGTTGGGGACCCTAAATGGCACTAAGAATTTGTGTTAACAGGACATGTTACTTCGTTTGTAATTTGTGATATAGATAGTGTATATGTATGATAAAAATCTCGCATTCTTTGAAAACACGAGAAGTTGAACAATTTGAAATTGTTTAACAATAAAGTCCTCTAAATGTCTAACAGTTACCTTCTTGCTGGACGAATTCTCTTTCTTTATTATCTCACTTTATTTTTCTTTTTGCAGTGCCTTTCTGGGTTCCTTTCATCATTGGTTTATCCTTTCATTTTATGCGTCACTTTTTGTTTTGCTTTCAACTGTAAGAATGAAGCTATACACTTTACAGATGTTTGACACCAATTTGTTTGCAGATTGCCAGATTGTATGTGTTTTTCTTCTTCCCGGCATAGCTTGCTTAACAACATTTGGTTTTAGTTGGTTAGCATTGTTTTAAAAGCTGGACCAGACCGGCCGGTCCAACCAGTTGGACCAGGACCCGGTCACGTGTTCGGTTCGAGCCAACATAAAACCTAACATTAATAAATGAACCGTTATAAACCGTCAATAAACCGCGTAAATAGTATAAACCGTCGATCGGACCGGACCAATTGAAAAATCGGTCTAGCGTCTGAAAAGGGGAAAAAAATCCCTAATTTCAGTTTCTCCGATTTCTCCTTTCTCTAAGCAAAATTCCTCTGAAAAAATGTTAACACAAATATGAAAATATGAAATCCCTACACAAATCGCCACTCAATCTCAACGAAATCCACTCTCTGAGTCTGAAATCATTGTTGAAATCGATCGCAACTCAAGCCTCTAAAATCGCGACGACACCTTCCTCCCTCGTCAGAAATCGATCAACACAATACACAAACGATTTTAAGATTTCTCTTACTTAGGGCAGTTGAATCGGTGATCGACTGGACTGAAGTGAAGTCATGCTTAGTTACTGCATAATATTGAATTGAAAATGAATAGGGAATTGGAGAGTAGAGACAGAGGAATTTAAACAGAATTTGAAATGTCATGGTGGTGATTAGGCCAGAAAATGGAGTTATGGAGATGCCGAGACAGATCAGACGGTGTCACGGTGGTGGTTCAACCTTTGGGAGTTAGAGACGGAGAGGATTCAAAGCAAACAGGATTTGGAGCTGGTATTTGGGTTTTATTGCATTTTGAATTTGTATTGAAGTGGTTAAGTTCCTAGTTTCGTATGGGTTTTATTTATTCTTTTGGGTTGAATGATGTTTGTTGTTTCTAGGGTTTAGCAATTTGTGGGGTTTAGAATAAGTTTCAATCCATATTGATTATAAAAGTATTGACAAAACTGAAGGTTGGATAGTTGACAATGAAGAGGAGGTCAGTGAACTTAATTATGAGGAGTTGGAATAAATGTTATATGGAGAAGGATCTATTCTTACTGTAGTTGCTGATCACCGTTCTTTTTATAATTCAACCGATGATTCAAAAGGTTGGTTTCAAATATTTAAGCAACTTAGTATCTATTTAAATTAAATTACAAGTTTTAACTTATGATTTTTATTTTTTACCGAAATTTACGTAAATGATGGTGATGGTTATGATGATGATGATGGTGATGATGGTGATTAATTTTGATGCTAGTATGTGAAGCTCAATCAATATGGAGACGGATCAAAGAAAAAATACTTGAACCAAATGTTTTGTTATTAATTATTATGTATTTTTTTATTTAATATGTAATGGATGAATACAACATTATGTTTGGATTTGGATTTTGGATTGTTGTTAAATTCTTAAATTATGTTGGGATTGTTATTGAATTTGAACTTTGAATCATGTTAGACAGTAATTAAGTTGTTATTGTCTTATTAAAAAATGGAAATCTTAAAAAAATAAAAAATAAAAGGTTTTTTTTTTTAATGTGTTGACGGCATTATGTTGTGTGATGACATCATCAGTTCAACCGACGGTCCAATTGGTTGAATCGTGACCTGGGCAGTATAGCAGGTTGCCCTTCGGTCCAGGTTTTAAAACAGTGATAATTAGTACTTGAGTTAATTAAAATTAATCTAAAAATTAATTGATTTCAGAAGGGTTTAATTAAGTTCATACCGGTTGAGTTGAAATTGGAGCACTTGGACTGTGCACAGCCAAGGGTGCAATTGTTGGGGCATCTTTCATGAACAGTGGAATTCTATATTTTCGTAAACAAATTTGGCGACAAACTGCATGAAATCGGCCCATACATTTAGAATAGAATAATACATAACAACCATCTCTCACAAACTTTCTCTCACAATCTTGACGCGATAGCTCGCAATTGATTAATTTACAACGGGTCCCATATGGGTCTCACTAACTAATTATGAGTTGATCAATTACGAACTGTTACGACGAGTTATAAGAGAAAGTTTGTGAAAAATGTTATTAGTGCAATATTACTCTTTAGAATAACACTTCTTATAGCACTTTTTGTCTATGTCGGCTTGTACTTGCGCGACATATGCCACAAACACGAACATCACCATGACTGTAATCAACAGTAGAAGCTTCCCCACACCATTTCTCGCCATATTGATTTCTATCTGCGCGCATTACTTAATATTGTTTTTGTTTCTGCTGAGGAAAAGATTGAACAAAGAGTTCATTGCATATATACTTATATAGGATTCTGAAGAGAGGTTCTGCATTAATGTTATGCTTATCTTTAAAGCTATATAGAAGACAATATTTACTTAGTTTTGCAAAAGTAAATGGCAAGTTTCAGTAATTGCATTCTAACGTTTGACCTTTTGAAGTTTTCTCTAGAATGTATGTATGATTCAAGGCTTCTAATAGTACCACTTATAAGCACGTGCTATATATATAAATATAGTTTATATAAAGTATTTTGTACATGTATAATTTTTGTTATATATAGAAGATGTTACGTACGTATACATTTTTTGTTCAAATATAATTTTTTTTTTTTTTTTTGTATATATATAATATAAAGAGTGATGAGTGTAAATGCATGAAAAAAAATTATTAATTGGGTGCTTCATTTCTTGGCAATAAAGAAGACAGTCTTATTTAGTTTTGCCTTTTACTTTTTTAGCTAGTAAAGACAACTCTCACTAATTGCAGTCGGTTTAATGGTTTATTTTAACACAAAGAAAATTAATTTCTCTGATTATGCAATGAATGTGATTTAAGTTTATGAAATGTTGATGCAATGGAACCCTTTTGTGGAAGAATGAGTGAGATTTTATAATCTTATTAATTATACCATTAATATGATCATGATTTTTAATTATGTATATAGCATAGAGTTATTTACGTATAGAGAATTCCAAATTTTACACGTTGCATGAAATTGAGTTTAATTCGATGTTAAGTTCCAATGGAGATGTTGGCTATTTAAAATTGTTGATGTTTTGATTTAGAGTTCTTGTAACTTTTCACACGCATTATAATTGTTGAAACTACAGCCAAACACACGCAATAAAACAAAACAAAAAGTAAATAAGATAATTGATTTATCTTGGTTCGTTCCGATTAAGGAAACTACGTCTAGCATTCAAATAAAGATTTTTGTATTAAGTTTTAGAGCTTTGTTGCATTTATAATCTATAAGACGGCAGCTCCCTCTCTTTATATGTCTTAAACCCATTTGTTTTTCACTATCACATCATATAATAGAAAATCCTATCCCATTTGAGCCTACTCGAATCTAACTTAATCCATACCTCAAATATTAGTAAAACAATAACAAGTTCCAATTACTAATTAGACTTACCGTGAAGGGGGCATTGTCCTCTTTCACCCCCACTCGCTCACTAGCCAGCGAGACTACATCCCACTCACCGAGAAGTGGGACCCCCGAATGTGTCTATGTAGGGGACTTCAAGCTCATGCAAAGTATGACCCATATTCAACAATAATTATATTCTAAAGTTGTTCTAGTTTGTTATCTTATTCCAACTGTTGTTGCGATTTCTCGCACCAATGAGAAATGCACAAGTTTCCTTGGGAACTTACGCAAGGATCTGTGGTGGATCAGTAATATGATGCTGAACCAATGAAAAAATTTAATAATAATGCAAATAAATAAATAAAGAGTATATAAAAGGAAATTTTAAATTAATTTCAGATATAAAACGCAAATGTTATGTCCATTATTATATTATTACTTTTTCTGTGTATTTTTTGTGTGTATACAAAGGTTATTTGCTCTCAAATAAAGTAATTGTTTTTAGTTTTATATAAATTGATATAATACAAAGTGAATGGACGAACTCAATTTTGTATACATAATAATTTATTTTTACATGGGGAGCACCGCTCTATTTTCTTATAAACTTAATTGTAAATGAGGGAACTTTAAAGGTTCTCTTGATTAATGCTACAAGAATTGCACCAAATTGTATGCTCCCCACTAGTTTTCGTGCTGTTATATCAATTAACTATAATAATTTAGTATCAATATATAGTTTTTTTCCTTCTTGTTCATGCATCAAATCATCAAAATCCAGCAATGAAAGTAAACAATTCTAAAAACAATTGATTTGTTGAAAATCCAAGGGAGAAAACAAATGGACAATTACCTCGGGTGGCTAAATAGTTTGAACTTTCAAATCAGAACTCTTAGGTGTATTATTCAAGAGGTCTTGGGGTTGAGTCCCTCCTCGATTGTTAATAGATGTAATCACTGAAGTTCTTATCCGATCGATAGTTTCAAGATCTTAAGAAATTAGTTGAGATGCTGCGTAACACTGCAGAATGACCCCCTCATAAAAAAAAAAAAAAATGGACTTCTTTTCAAAAGTCCACTCTGTAGGTGGGCTTCCCAAAAGCCCACAAGCCCATTCATTGAGTCTATATGCATAAGGTTTAAATATCTCAGTATCGAAAACAAAGTCAATGTTAATTCCTTTTTAAAGCCAAGAGGATAGAGGTTCCTAGAGGAGGGTAGCATGCAATATTCTGTAACTTTTATGTTAGTTGATTAAAAAATGGACCACTTAAAGCTCATAAAAATATCCTTCTATCTCTTTATTAAGTTCCATGACCGAAATAGGTACAAAACAAGATAACGTTTAGTACCAATAAATTTGTTGCTGACTTATATTTAAGGTATGCCAAATTGATGTAATAAGCAAGCAATATGAGCTCAGAAACATATAATATCAATAATAAACTTGTTGCTAAGGTCAAGTATAAAATTGATTTTATTGTTAATTTGCGAATATCTCTTGCAAATCTTAGTCCCAATAAATTTTACATTTAATTTGGACATAAATTTTCTTAATTTAAACCAATCCCTTGGGTGGCCGACTTAAGAGTATTACTCAAAAAGTCTAGAGTTTGATTTCCCCTCAATTTCTATTAGGGATGACTACTACAAGATTATTCGACCGTTAATTTTAAGATCTCGAAAGATTAATTGAGGTACGTGCAGATTGATCGAACATCCTCAATTACCAAAAAAAAAAATTAATAACCCAAGTTCTCCGAAATATAAGTGTTCATAACTAGAAAGCTTAGCTAAATTTCAAAAGGTCTTTGACATAAATGGCAGCTTGTGTTTACATTATAATCCAAAACACTTGACTTGAGAGAGTATTAGAATGACAATGTAAAATGAAATTTGGGGTTCAGTTTGCCAGCATGGCAACTACACACTGCCACGTCACAACACACGAGTAGTAAAAGACTGGCTAAAGCAAATCTTCTGTTTCATTAATTCCAGATCCACCAACAGTGTGTCGTTTTATCATATATCCCCCCCGCACGAGATTCCCACCCACGCAGTGGCACTCTCGTAATTTTACTCCCGTAACTACAAAGCATTAAGCATCTCGCTCTTCATATTTACACACAAAGTTCTCTTCCTCATCTCTCTCTGGATCTAAATTAGTATCTGCACCAACGGAACTTTGATCTCGATTCGACGTTAATCTCGTCGCAAATCTAATCTTCGAAAATGGTGAGTCGTTTGATCCGTTTGATTATCGTAAACGTTAGATCTGATAACTTCTCTCGTTCGATTTGATTTCAATGTTTACGTGTTATGGTAATTCAATGCTGTTTGAGTAGGCAACCGAGCGCGTTCGTTATGTTTTTGAATTTTGAGTTGAGATCTGGTGTTTGATTGGATCTAATTGTGTCAAGGAAAGTGAAAGGAAGTTTGTCAATATTGTAGCTGGTTTTAGGCTTTTAAGCAATTGGATGAATGCTGAGTGGTTTGGATTATTCAGATGCTTTGTTCTAATGCTCTCATTTCTTGTTTAATTGTATAAATTTTGGTCACTTGTTAAGGAATTGGATGGTGTTTTGTGTTTTGGATTTTGTAACTGTTAGCTGGCAATTGAATGGGAGGTTGGGGGTTTGAATTGAGTTGAGACTTGAGATCCGGTGTTTAATTGGATCTGTTGGTTTGTGCCTGTGTTTGGCTGCCGAGAGAACGGTGGAAAGTGAGGGATCAGTTTAGGAATATGGCATCTGGTTTTAGGCTTGACCTTTTTTTATGAGCTATTGAATTAGAAGTTTAGTAGCATGAATTAATTGATTTGGTACTGATTTTTTGTTTGGTTTTGCTGTATGTTAACAGCCGCTCAGACTTGAAATCAAGGTACTGTCTTTCTTTTTCAGTTTAGATCTCTCTCTTTTATTTATTTATTTAATAGTCCGTTTCAACTTTTTACGAAATTGTGGGAATAATTATGTTAAAATGATGATTGGATCAGAGAAAACTTGCTCAAAGATCAGAGAGAGTTAAGTCTGTGGATTTACATCCAACTGAACCATGGTAACTATAACCTTTATTTATGTAATGTTTGAATTGTTTGACATTTGTAGCATTATGTGGTAGTGCATGGAGATTAACATAACTTATATGATTGTTACTTCAGGATTCTAGCGAGTTTGTATTCTGGAACTGTGTGTATTTGGAACTACCAGTCTCAGGTATGAAAATGCTACTCATTGTGTTATTTTGAGTGCTTCTAGCATTGTATGGTAGATTGCTGCCGCTTGGTTATATAATGCATCTAAGCCTCTTAATGAATTTTTTTAGTTTTTCATTTACCTCTCTCTTTGTGAACCAATCTTGGATTTAACATTAAACCTTTGATTTTGAGTTTTGTTTAGTTATTAAGAGGTTTTTTCCTAGTATTCAGAGATAATCTAAATCTTTTTGCTATTGCTACAGACTATGGCTAAGTCATTTGAGGTCACTGAGTTGCCAGGTATACTCTAGATATGTACTCTATAAGTTAGTTTTATGTTTTTTCTTCTTCCTCCTCTTCTTTTTCCTCAATGAGGTCACGGCTGTCCTCTGATGCCTAAATAATGCAAATACAGTTAGGTCAGCAAAGTTTGTAGCACGCAAGCAATGGGTTGTTGCTGGAGCTGATGACATGTTTATTCGTGTATACAATTACAATACAATGGACAAAGTTAAAGTATTTGAAGCACATACGGATTACATTAGGTGCGTTGCTGTCCATCCTACCCTTCCGTATGTGCTGTCATCATCTGATGATATGCTCATAAAACTATGGGACTGGGAGAAGGGTTGGATGTGTACTCAGATATTTGAGGGACATTCTCACTATGTTATGCAAGTAACATTTAATCCAAAAGACACCAATACTTTTGCCAGTGCATCTCTTGATCGCACCATAAAGGTATATAGGTGATTTTCATTGGTTTTATTGATGCAATTGTTGATTCATGAGATACAGCCATGCTGAAACTGCACTGTTTATGTGGTAACTTCCAGATTTGGAACCTTGGTTCCCCAGACCCAAATTTTACCTTGGATGCCCATCAGAAAGGAGTAAATTGTGTTGATTATTTTACTGGTGGTGATAAACCTTATCTGATCACTGGTTCAGATGATCATACCGCCAAGGTCTGACTCTAGTTTTTCATTTTGTTTCACTAAGTTGATTGTTCATTTTTGTTGATCAAGAATTGATAATTAACGTATTATAAGAAAGCAGGTGTGGGATTATCAAACCAAAAGTTGTGTCCAGACGCTTGAAGGCCACACTCACAATGTCTCTGCAGTATGTTTTCATCCTGAGCTTCCTATTATCATCACAGGTTCTGAGGATGGGACAGTACGCATTTGGCATGCAACCACTTATAGGTAACTATTGAGTTATTGTCTTATTTTCAAGGATTTTGAGCTGATTAAGAGTTCTTGGCCCTTTTATCTCCTAGTAGTTTTTCTTTCTCAAATGAGATTTAACTATTAAATTTTTAAATGCAAAGTTTGATTTCTCTATCTCATTTCTGTTTTTAGTTCCTTTTGAATTTCTACCTATTCTGTATGATCCTATAGTTTCTTTTGTATTGTAATCATCGCTAATTTTGAATGTTAGTTGTATCTGACTGAGCCAATGGAGTTCTGCTTACCCTTTGTAAACTGATTTAATTGACTTGTAGGCTTGAGAACACATTGAATTATGGTCTTGAAAGAGTTTGGGCCATTGGATATATGAAAGGTTCACGCAGGTGAGTTCTTCATGATTTTTCTTCTTCTTCATCTTCTTTTCTTTCTTTTCTAATCATCCTGCTGTTAGTCTTGTATGTTTGGATCCTCTGGGAGATATTTACCCTTAGACATTGTAAAATATTTTCTAGTGGTTTAATAACATCATGGCACTCTCATTGTAGAATGTTTAGATTTCCGTATTCTTCTTCTGGAGTCACAAAGTTTCTGTGGATGCAAAAATATCACCTTCTTTTTAGATTATGACATTGTTAGTATTCATTTTTGTTGGACAGAGTTGTGATTGGTTATGATGAAGGAACTATTATGGTGAAAATTGGCCGCGAAGAACCTGTAGCTAGTATGGATAATAGTGGAAAGATCATATGGGCCAAGCATAATGAAATTCAAACTGTGAACATCAAGAGTGTGGGGGCTGATTTTGAGGTTTGGGTTACACCGTCTGCTACCTTTGTGCATGTCATAATTTTACATCAGCTGATAGTATGTTATTGGTTTCACTTGCTTCTTAGGTAACTGATGGAGAAAGATTGCCTTTGGCTGTTAAGGAGTTGGGAACCTGTGATCTTTACCCACAAGTGAGTCAACATTTTTTTGCCCTCATATATATTCCATGAGATGAATTTGCTTTCTTTTCTTTGCTTCCTGATCTCACCATGCCTCTGTCATGTAATTAGGATATAGGAAGGACATGCATAGATGCATATTTAGATGTCCCGTTCCAAACATATATATATTTTTTTTGGGGGAAGGGGCGGGCTTGAGTCATTTATGTAGATGAAAGAGTCTTTATGTTGATTATTAGCAAATACTGTTTCCTTGGAAATATATGAATTTGCATAACTCATTCTCCATGTATAAAAAGTGATTTTTGTACTTAGTTTGTGCTCACTTAGCACATTGCCTATTTTTCTGTTTTTTTAAACTTTTTTGTGCTCTTATTTTAAATACTCTTATGTATATAGTAGTATTTAGCAGTCAGTAGCATTACCAAAATTCCTGTTGAAGTAGGTTTTATGTGTATGATAACCCATGTAAATTTGCTGCATATCGTTCTGGATGATTGATTGTTGTCTATTGTGCTAATAAAAGAGAATGGCTACAATTATGTGAAGTTATTAACAGATGGTTAGAGGTAGAAAGAAAAAATATATAATATATTTCTTAAAGACCCCAAAGAATATGATGTGAAAATCTGTTCTGTGCTAATTACTGTTTCTCATGGTTGTCTTTATTTTTCGATTAGGGCGTATTGATTTGCAGTTAGGTTTTATTTATGCCTTTAAAAATTCTTCCTCAATCTGTTTGCTTTTGCAGAGCTTAAAGCACAATCCAAATGGGAGGTTTGTTGTTGTCTGTGGAGATGGCGAGTACATTATATATACTGCTTTGGCATGGAGAAATAGGTCCTTTGGCTCAGCACTGGAGTTCGTTTGGTCATCTGATGGAGAATATGCTGTTAGAGAAAGCTCGTCAAAGATTAAGATTTTCAGTAAAAATTTTCAGGTTTGTTGCTCTTTTGTAGAAAATGCATACTGTTCTTTATACTGGAAGCAATTGATAGTTTTTACTTCTGGGGAGTTTGTACTTCTTTCATCTTTTCTAGTGTGTGGCTGGAGGGAAAGAGGAGAGTGGCATGTCGGGGTTTATTTGTTTTAGAGGGAAAACTTATAACGCTCAATTGAATCATTAGCTTAGTCTTAATTATGATGTTTAATTATTCTATTTAATATCCTATTTGGAGTGTGTGATTGGCAATATGATGAAGGCATGACTGATTTCAGGAGAAAAAGAGTATCAGACCAACCTTCTCAGCTGAACATATTTATGGAGGTACATTGTTGGCAATGTGCTCAAATGATTTTATCTGCTTTTATGATTGGGCTGAGTGCAGGTTGATTCGGCGGATTGATGTTACTGTGAAAGTAAGTGTTAATTTTCCCATAATAGAGTGCTTCCATTTGTACAATTTCCAGCTACCCTTGCTTTATATCATCAATGTTATTCTTTTGAAACATTTCAGAATCTTTATTGGGCTGATAGCGGTGATTTAGTGGCAATTGCTAGTGATTCGTCATTCTACATCCTGAAGTACAATGTAAGGATTTATATCAATACAATTCCTTTATTTGATTCATAAATCTTTTGGGCGCCAGTTGATTATTCTCATGTGGTTTAATATGCTTTGTATTTGAATTCTGTATTTATTTTGCAGCGGGATGTAGTTTCATCTCATTTAGACAGTGGAAGATCAGTTGACGAACAAGGTGTTGAGGATGCCTTTGAGCTTCTCCATGAAACCAATGAACGTGTCAGGACTGGTATATGGGTTGGGGATTGTTTCATTTATAACAATTCTTCGTGGAGACTTAATTACTGTGTTGGTGGTGAGGTATGTTGGATAGTTCTTGTTTTTGTTATGCTTTTTATGACAGTGGTACCTGTGTTTAGGAATATGATTGAGCAATTTTGATAATCTATTTTATCATTTTAGGTAACTACAATGTTTCATTTGGACCGCCCTATGTACTTGTTGGGATACCTTGCTAGTCAAAGCCGTGTGTATCTAATAGACAAGGAGTTCAAGTAAGAGTTTTTGTTTTGTTTGTTAGTCTAGAAGCACTATGATATCATTTTTCATTATTAAAGTTTTTTGATCTGTCTTTTGATGCAGTGTTATGGGATACACACTGCTTCTGAGCTTGATTGAGTACAAGACTCTTGTGATGCGTGGAGATGTGGATAGAGCTAATGAAATATTACCTTCAATTCCAAAAGAGCATCATAACAGGTAGATATAATCTTCAACAATGTGAAATGACAGTAAAACAATTAAGATTTTCTGTTGATTTTAAAGGATGATTTGAATATGTTTAACACTTGGCTGAAATAACTGTTTTTTTTTCCTTGTTATGGCATAGGCCTGTGCCTATTTTATTCCTGCATAATTAACAAAGAAGTAGCAGCATTTTTTTAATTTTGCCTTCTATGAAAATTATAAAGGATTCTGTAGCATGGTTTTACTTGTCACTTAGAGTATGAAGTTTAGTTCCTGAATGTTTCTTTTGTTTTAATAAATAATTCCTTTTCATTATTAGTGTGGCTCGTTTCTTGGAGTCACGTGGAATGATAGAGGAAGCTTTGGAAGTGGCTACTGATCCTGATTATAGATTTGAGCTAGCTATTCAGCTTGGTAGATTGGAGGTTGCACAGGTAAGTCCATATATTATGTTGGAGGCATATAATTTGAGACTTTTTGTTTACTTTAGCATTTATATCTTTATTACTTCCTTTCAAATGGTGATTTTCACCATCAGCAACTTCCTGTCCTAATGCATGGATTTTTTCTCCCCTTTCTTGCAGGATATTGCTAAAGAGGTGCAGAGTGAGTCTAAATGGAAGCAATTGGGAGAATTAGCTATGTCTACTGGAAAGGTGTTTTCATTTTATCTAGATCTTTATATTTTGTGGAACTATTCTCCTTTTTCTGAGTTATCCTGTATGCTGTAAATTTTTACTTTTGTTTATTTACTTCAAATCACCATCATAAATTTTTACTTTGAGTTCTGGTGTTGCAGTTAGAAATGGCTGAGGAATGTATGAAATATGCGATGGATTTGAGTGGTTTATTGCTGCTTTACTCTTCCATAGGAGATGCTGAAGGGATATCAAAACTTGCTTCCCTTGCAAAAGAGCAAGGGAAGAACAATGTTGCTTTCCTTTGTTTATTCATGTTGGGTAAATTGGAAGACTGCCTCCAGCTGTTGGTGGAAAGGTAATTTTCTTTCAAATATTTGGACATGACAAAGTAGGTTTAGAAATTTATTGTTCTAGATATACTGAAGTTTTCTTTTGCAGCAATCGGATACCTGAGGCTGCTTTGATGGCACGATCATACCTTCCAAGCAAGGTTTCAGAGATTGTCGCTATTTGGAGGAAAGACCTGCATAAGGTTACTTGTCGTTACATATTTTCTGTATTTGTTTCTGCTTTATCATAATTTTGATTTAGGATGAAGTTGGCTAGTTGTTACATCCTAAACATGATAAGTTGCAACAATTAATAGAAGAAATTTCATAATCCTTGTGTTCATGGTACAAGTAATAAGTTGTATTCTTGATGAACTACCTCTGGGATGCATGGTTTTTTCTCTTTCCATTTTCTACTACATTCATTGTAATCTCTTATTTTCTGCCTAATTTTCTATAATCTTGTTTTTTAATTGGTAGTAATGAACTGTCAGTGTTCGATTTTTGTACACTATTTCCTTTTAACAGTCATCATTTGGGATATCTTTTAGAAGGTTCTGGAATGAAATGTTTGACTTTGTGGAAAATTTTAGCTCATCTTATGCCACCTACAGGTTAATCCAAAAGCTGCTGAATCTTTGGCCGATCCTGAAGAGTATCCTAACTTGTTTGAGGATTGGCAAGTTGCTCTTTCTGTGGAATCTAAAGTTGCCGAGACAAGGTACTAAATATGAGGTTTCTGTCTCTCCGTGTGCATCTGGTTTGTTTTTATGTTTGTCAATTTTTCACTAAACAAACATATAGACTGTACCTATATTTGTGACTTCAATCAAATTAGTTCGAGTTTGAAATCATTTAGCTGGTCATGATTTTCCATTTACAATTTTTAGTTGTTTGCCTATAAAAGTCTACAACATTCTACATCTTACCTGCTAAGATCATAATTTGGTGGTTTAGAGTTTTGTATGAGTGGTCCTTTGATATGCTCATAATTGCTCTTTCAATTGCTTTCTAGGGGTGTGTATCCTCCTGCCGAGGACTATGTAAACCATGTTGATAAATCACACATAACCCTTGTGGAGGCTTTCAGAAACATGCAAATTGAAGAAGAGGAAACTCTTGAAAATGGAGACTTCGATCATGAGGTATACTTGGCAAATATTTATTACAGAAAAGCCACAGGATTGGTGACGCTTATCCTTTTATGTATTGAATTCTAAATTTAGATGAAACTCGTTTGGTTTCTGGTTTACTTTAAATTTAGTGAACAAGAGTTGTAATTTTTGCCAGAAGAATTTATTTCACTAATATTATCTCTTTACAGGAGACTGAACAAAATGGAGACAAGAATGCTGAGGAACAGAATGGAGAAGAAGAAAGCCAAGAGGAGGCTGTCGTCGTGGATGCCGATTCTACAGATGGTGCTGTACTCGTTAATGGTAACGAGGCTGAAGAAGAGTGGGGTACGAATAATGAGGGAACCCCGTCAGCCTAAAAGCAATTGGTTGAGGCAGTGTGAAAATCCAAATTTTGTCTCTGGTGATTAATTGATTCTAAAGTGCCATCTCTAACTCCCATTTCACAAATTGTTTTTGGTGCAACTACTACTTTATGTCTATAATTTGACACTATTAGTACTGGCTCTTCTATTAGAAATGACCATAGGAATCCTCAATATTAGTTCATTTGTGTTGGGTTCTATCAAAGTGACTAGTTTCTGTGTGACTTGTTATGACTACATTGACGTTATGATGATTAGCTTATGCTGCTAAATGTGCCCTGAACTTATAGTTTGTAATCCTATTTTCTCCACTTGCTAGCAATTCTTTTTTTTTTTTTTGGTATAACTTGCAAGACCATGTTAACCTTGTGCTATTGGATAATGAAAATTGAAGTTTTATGGTAGTAAATTTCCAATCTTCTCATAACTCATGGAATTTTCTACAGACTTTTAGTCATTAGCATACGACTTTGAAATCTCTAGTCGGTCTTTTGTGGACTTCTTATTCTCCTGGCTCTTTTACTACCCCTCTTAATTATGTAGCATAGATGTCAATTTATATGATATTTGACACCCTAAATTCTATCATGTGATCTAGTCTGAAAATTAGTATTTCTTTTTCCTTCTTTTGTTATCATATGCAGTTTGGTGGGTTTATAATATCTTTGGTCATTAACTTTTTTTTCTCCTTTTCTGTGTGCAGTGCTTACACCACGTCACCAGGATCTCTGAAGATGGTTGGTTCCAGCTATATAAGTCCCTTACTTAAGGTGATTAACAGTTTACATAAATTTTGATAGATTTGAGCGGAGATGTTAAATAGGTCTACGAAGTGCATGTGGCCATTGCCTACTAGTAGGAAAAATAACCGAAGAACTGAAACATGGGTACAACTCTTTGTGAAGATGTTTTGAGTTTGATCTACCAGATGACATGACATTCTTCCTGAAACTGCATTCTTGTTCATAATTCTTTCTGGGAATAGTTTATGCATTGAACAAATATCCCCTCGTGGAGTGTTTTGGTTGGTTTTATTTTGTGCCATTGGCCATTTTACGTATCTGTTGAATCTGTAATGAGCAGCATTTCATTTGACACAATTGATTCATCATTATATTGATAGAGTCTTGTTTTACAGAATGAAATCTCTTTTTACTTGCTTGTTTACTTATGTGTATCCGAATTTTCAGCTACCAGGCTTCTTGCTGGAGGCTAGAGAGAGGTGATTGTAGAGCCGGTTGTCTCAAATTCCGGTGATGTGGCTCTGTAGCGCATTGAGTTTTGTCATGGGCGCGTAGTATACAGTTATAGAATCAGTTACGATTTTTATTGCTTCCATAATTGTTGTTTTAGCATATTCTTTTTGAGGCCTTTTTCACCCCTTAAAATTTTCTAGTGCCTTTGTGAATGTAGAAAAAAAAATTTAGTGACCATTACCCAACTCAAACCCATATTCACTTATTCATATTTAGATATGTGGTTCCGCTAAATATCTGGTTTTGCTTTGGGGATTTTTTCAGATGAAACTTGAATTGTATCATGTCTTGAGAAGTATCATATACATAATTTTCCCATAGCTGTTGTGTGATGTTGTATGTTTACAAATGATTTATTATCATTTACTTTCATTAAAAAAAAATCAAAGTTTATTTTGTCACAATTGGATCCAAACATCAGCATGAAAAATAATAATCTCTTGGTAGACCTACGTTGAGGAAGTAGATCTGTTTTTAATCGTACTATTTATTGCGAAAACATTGAACCGTGGATCCGTATTAGGAATTTAGGATTCCACCATTTCGGGGCAAAATTTTTTTGCAGCTTTGCTTTTATCAAGAGTTCTAGACACCGGACTCTGGTAACTCATGGCTGTGAAAATTTTCAAATACGTTCCAAACATTTCTAGAAACATCTACTTCAATAGAAACTTAGAAATGGAAGAGTTGAATTAGGTCACTCAATTTGTTGTGCCAACTTAACCAAAGCCAATGGGGCCCAAACCCCAGTCGAATAATTAAACACGTGTCACTGAATTAAAAGCACGTGTCAAAATCTGGTCAAAAGGGCATTTGTTCAACATCATTATTTGCGTTATACTTATAGCCCCCTCTCCCGCAAGGAAAAGGAAGCACAACTGGAGCACTCAAAGGCCAACTCTTCCTTCCATATCCAAAACCCAAAAAATAAAAAAATAAAAAAAATTCAGAAAAGTAAGTTCCTTAATAATACAAACAAACAAACAAATAAATAAAAACCCTCTTATTATCGGATCTCCCTTTCTCACTTTTTTATCTCTCTCTTCCTCTCTCTCTTTAGGGTTTTGCTTCTGCTACGTTTTCCTTTCAGGTAAGTCCCAATCTAATTTCACTTCATTTCTTTACTTCTTCATTGTTTTTCATTAATGGGTTCTCATTTCTTTACACACTTGTTGATTTCTTTTCAGTTGTTTTCTTTCGCACTCTTTCCGTCTGATTTTAAGCTTTTCCTGTATTCATTTGAAACTTATGCATGAGTTTGCTTTTTGGTTTTAATTGTGTGAATGTTGCTGTTCTCGATGACCCAGTTCGTCAAATTTCAGATTTTTTTTTAAATATTAAAATATAGCCAAGATTTATAAAAATATCTAAGTTTCACTTATTTAACCTTTTTCCAGCTTTTCACTGAAGAAGCCAATTGATGTTTTTCTGATATAGTTATTGATAGATGTATTTTTGTTCTGTATTGCCCTGGTTACAAAATTACTATGAGGATTTCTAGGGTTTCCAAGGCAGTTAAAAGATTCTTGTGTTTAATTTAAGCTTTGTGGCTTAGGTAATTAGCTTTGTAATATTGTTTATTTAGTCATTTATTCGGATAATTGTTAAATGTGTTTATTTTGCATCGGCCATCCTACGCAGGTTGGCCACCTGGCCACCTTTTGTTTTAAAGGACAGATTGTTGTCTAAAGTTGAGCTTCATTTTTTGACTGCATCTTTCTTATATTCCATTTTGATTATAATGTTACTTTTTCAAGTTGGCCACCATTCTGTGCTATGGAATAATTTTTGTGAACCTAGTAATTCGCCGAAGTAGAATTAGGTTTCAAATTTTGAAAGAGAATACTTGGGGAAAATGGCACTGTAGCGGTGTGTTTACTTGCCATTATTCTATCAGTTTTATTTACTAACTTATGTTGGTGGGAATGGAATTTGTGGTCCAAGAGTTTTCAGCCGATATATTGTTTTTATGATGATGCTCATAATGTTCTATTATTGTGCTGGAGTGCAGAATTTATAAATCTGTTTTATGATTTATTATTGTGAGCTGTACAGAAGGCATTAATTAGACATTTTCCAGTTTGGATATCTGAGGTTTATTGTGTGTTTTTAAATGCTCGGGTGTGGTTTCATTGCTGCTTGCAATACTGCTCCCGTAATGTGGTAGGTAATGATTGGTGCCTGCATATTGATAGGAGGAAGATTATGTGAAGTTTATGTAATTCGCTAGTGATTTGAATGAGTTGCTCATGGATGATGCATGTCTTGGTTCTGGAGCATTAGATTAACTTTCAAATGTTGTATTCAGATATTTATTAGCTGTATCTTTCTTGTCCTTTTTAAGTTATTTAGATCAAAAGATAGAGGAATTTGAAAATAAGGCTTGAGTAAGCTTGATAGCTTTCCAGTTAAAAAAACTTTTCTATATCTGCTGAATCATTTTTGCTTTCAGTGGTAGAAATATTAGGTAACTAGTTAGGGGTCATGAAGTTAAGTTGCATTTCATTAGTGTTTCACTTTATACAAAATCTTGCTAGTTATCAGTGAAAAGCTTGCACTGAATTCCTGAAGCTTGATATCTCTTTTCAATTGAAAGCTGCTCACAATTACATTTTAGTTATGGAAGCTAGTTTTTGAATTTTCCTTTAAGTTTGCTTTGTTAGACGCCATTCAATTAAATTTTTGTTGAACTTTTCTCTTACTTGAGCGCTGATATATGAAAACAGAGTAGGCTGATCTAATTGATGGGGTTCATACTCATAGTTCTGTCCTTTCTTTTATTCCTATGGACTAGATGGTTCTGTGTTATTCTCATGTAACTCTTTGTGAGGGCTTCTGTAGCACCATACTAGGGAGACAACTATTTGCAGAAGATCTATTTAAACAGTTTTTGTTGACTTAAATAATTGCTATCTTGTGTGGATAGCCATGCTTTTAGACAATTTATGTGCCCACTCTCTCCATCTTATTTTAAGCTTTTTGCATAGTCATTGGAAGCATGTGCATGAGTTGCCTTTTGGATTTAATTGTTGAATGTTGCCTTTTCTCTTTTTGCATGTTCAAGTTTACCTGTCCCCTTATTTATGTTTTTAGCCAATTGTTAAATATCCGACTTTGTACTAACAATTCTGCTTGATAATGATGTCCTTCTTCTTATTTCTTTTTTTGAAAAATCCTTTATGATAATCTGCAGATATAACTGTTCATACCTGTTTATTGGCACAAATTCCAAAGTTTTTTTCATTGGTCCAAATCTTCAATGGGGGATGCAGAAAACCTTCCTCCTTCAAAGAAGAGGGCTGCAGGTAGGGAACTCTCTCGAGATAACCCTGGTCTTGATGATGAGGAAGACGCCGAACAAGAAAGTGGAACTTTCAAGAGGGCCAGTGATGATGTGCTTGCAAATAGAAGAATAGTCAAAGTTCGTCGTAGTACCACGTCTACTCCCTCATCCAATCCTTTTTCTGCTATCAAGTTGATCCCCCCGAATGATCCTAGTGCAACGGTTACTGCTGTGACAACTGGAGTGCCAACTTCTAGTGAGAAGAAGGCTTCAGATGGCGGCAAAAATGATGCTGATAATGAAATTGAGAAGGGGGATGAAGAGAGTAGTAAGCCGTCTGAGAGCAAGATTGATGAGCCAGTGGCTGAAGCATCTGTTGCTAATGAAGCTGAAAAGGGTAAAGATGAGAGTAGTAAGCAGTCTGAGAGCAAGATTGATGAGCCAGTGTCTGAAGCATCTGCTGCTGATGAAGCTGAAAAGGGTAAAGATGAGAGTATTGAGCAGTCAGAAAGCAAGGATTGATGAGCAATCATCTGAGGCTGCTGCTGACAAGGAGAGTACTGAGGCTAAGCAGGAAGGGGCTATTGTCAGTGAGGCAGGCAAATCCGAGGTTGATAATGGAAAGGCAGCTGGTGCAGAGAAGACTGAGAATGAAGATGAGAAAGATATCAGTCGTGAAAAAGCAGATTCAGGTTCACTCAGTTCATTTGGGCAGCTTTCAAGTAGTCAAAATGCCTTCACAGGACTTGCTGGAACTGGGTTTTCCACTTCAACATTCTCCTTTGGGTCAATTCCGAAGGATGGATCTGCATTAAGTTCTGGCTCTAGTTCTGTTTTTGGACAAGCTCAACAATGGAAATTCTTCTCTCTTTAACACATCTGGGGCTTCTATTGTTTCAAAGAGTGAGGGAGTTGGCTTCCCATCTATGCAGGAAGTTGTTGTTGAGACAGGAGAAGAGAATGAGACTGTGGTTTTCTCTGCTGATTCAGTGCTTTTTGAGTTTTTTGATGGAGCATGGAAGGAGCGTGGGAAGGGAGAAATTAAGGTGAATATATCAACAACTGTGGCAGGAAGAGCTAGGCTTCTCATGAGAACCAGGGGAAATTACAGGTTGATCTTGAATGCAAGCCTCTATCCTGATATGAAGCTCACAAATATGGAAAAAAAAGGCATCACTTTTGCCTGCATAAATAGTGCTGGTGAAGGGAAGGATAATCTTTCGACATTCGCCTTGAAGTTCAAGGATGGTTCCATTGTGGAAGAGTTTCAGGCTGCTGTTACGGCACATAAAGGAAAAACACCAACAGCGGTTTTGAAAACACCAGAAAATTCCCCCAAAGCATCAGATGATTGAAAGCCTGCCTTACTTTGACACACAGAATTAGCTTGGGATCATCCCATCACTCTTGGCAGCTGTCCTCTTTCTTTCGTGGAGCCAAGGAATCATGTTCAGATTCTGGTTATTCCTAAAACCTTATGTAGCAAAGAGTTAACAGAGTCCAATCTTTTTTGTTGTTGTTTAAAGTAAGTCTAGTCTGCGGGAGAGTATTTTTCAACTCTTTTTTGGGTACATCTTTGGTTTAATCTGCATAATTTTAAACCTACAATGACATGGAATGGTTGACAGTTCTATAGTTGTTCCCTTGAGCTGAATTTACACATTGAATGCCATGTTGCATGTTTAGTATTTGCCAGGTCTTATCCAATAATTTAACTGTTCTCTCTTGGTTCCTAAAAAATTATATTATTATATTAGTTATATCCACATATTCTAATAGATTTGTTATCAGTTGGGAAGTTCACAGGGTGGTTTGTTTTGCAGTTTGATGTTTTGTTATTCATCTTGATGCATCTCAGGTTAAACATGTGGATTCATTGTTTAGTCCATAAGTAACATGTTATTGTCTAAATACATTGGCTTTTGTTTGATGAATAAATGAACACTGTAACTGAATGTCCATTTTTTAATATATCCATCAATTGGATTGATTGAGAATACATTTCTAGTTGGGTATATCAACTGCCCACCAGCTGAGGGATATTGACACATTTTTTATGTGGGTGATTATTTTTGCAGCTGTTTGAGTAAAAACTTATGGCTTTTGATTAAAAATTTCGATAAATATATGGAGTGTTGTGTTATTCTGGGAAGTTGGTTATTCAATTGCTCAAAATCTTTAAATTAGCTGTAAGATTTGATCCAAATTTGAATAGAAAATTGCCTTGTAGCCTGCTAATTGTCTTATCCTCCATCTCTCCTTCCAAATTTTGCTTCCAGTCACATCTAGTCAACCAGTTCCAACAAGTGACTCTAAAAAGGTTCTGGATTCCATTTCACGGGCAATTCAGGACAAAAGAATGTCAGTTTTGTTTGAAAAAGATTTACCCCATTTGCTAGATTAGTTAAGGTTTGCGAAAACTTGTTCGAACATTTTCATCATCTCAAAAAAAAAAAAAAAAAAATCTGGCCAGAGCTTGGTTTCAACGAGTATTTTCACCCACAAAAACTTACTCATAGGCCATCATTTTTTCACAAAAAGTACTCATACGCCATCATTTTGTCCCAAACTAGTTCACGGGCTTGCTTCCAACTCACAGTAATAAAGAAGGAAAAGACCCTAAATTATTGCAATGATTCTGGTCATTCATTATCGCTCAATATAATATCATATAATTAAAGCATTTTGATTAGGCTATGGTTTGAATTTGTAATATGCTAACCCGTGACCCTTTAAATAATGAAGTCGAAGACAGATCACAGTTCACAGGTTGCCATTGTGCAAATAAAACAAAGTATCTTGGTCAGTTTCAGCTAACACAAATCTGTATGGGAAACAAAAACTAATTAGCAGAAAACAAGTATTACCAAACTTTAATTTATTCAATTGGATAATAAGTTAACAACACAATTGATAACAAAGATTTTATCAAACTAATAAACTATAACTCTTCTTGGGTATATTGTGTTCTCAGCAATCAATATTTCTTGATGCAAGTGTTTGAGCAGGAACTCACACAGCTTCCCACTTTCTCTTTAGCTGAAAAAAAAGAAAAAAAAAAAAAAAAAATCAATACAAAAAAATCGTAATTGTTTCCTGATAGATGTGCATTCAACCAACTTATAAAGTATATTTATTTCACGTACATTGACGTGATAATTTATTATTGGTTGGATGTATATACATCTGATTCACAAGAAAGGTGAGATTAGATTTTACCTGGGTCGTCCTTTGTGCTGAAGTTGGTGCACAAGGAGGTGGCGCAGCCAAGCTTGCAAAAGTATTGGGGGTCTTTGAGTTTAAGAGATTTAGAAGGGCCAGGAAAGAGGCAGCTGGTGATGCACTTAGTCGCACATGTAGGCACGTCATTTCCAGGAGTTAAAACACAACTTACGAAACACACCGCAAAACATTGCGTAAAAGCTTGTATAGATTGCCCAGCTGAATCCCCAACAAGAACCCCCATCACCAAACAAATCATCAAAACACCCCCAACTTTGCTTCTCTCCATCTTCTAATTATTTTTCTGCAAGAAGAAGAAGATAGATGACAAGCTAAGTTTTTATAGCAACTAAGCTGCCTACAAGATTGCTTTATATAATGGTGAATAGGTACTAATACTGTTGTTTCTGAAATACACTATTATATAGTATAAAGAAACCATTTACTTTTAACCAAAAACGTTTTTAAGAATAAATATGATGATGATGATGGGAGTATACAGCCCAGAAGAGTTTTCTTGTATGGATATTTTTTTTTAAGCTGAATGTTTTTTAAAACACATTAAGTGACTTAAAGGTTGTTTTTGAGATGACTAATAACTTTTAGCAACTTAATTAAATTAATCTTTAACGTTTTATTTATATATAAAAACAAGGCATAAAGTTGACCCGACCCGACCCGACCCGACCCGACCCGACCCGACCCGACCCGACCAGACCAGACCAGACCATCTTCCACTACCTCACAATTTACAATTACCAAATTTGAGTATTATCAATGAATCCATGAATGGATATTGAATTAAAAGAAAGCATGGAAATGCCAAGACTGAAACTTAATTAGGGAATTTACATTTCAACGAGGAGTTTATTAGACTTAAATATTAATGTTGGATTCTTACCTAAAAGTTTAAGTTTTTGGGGTCAAATGACTTAAGAGAAGTCCTTTCAAGTTATATTTTATGGAAATATGATTTTATTAAAACACCAATCATCAATGTCCGATGATTTTATTCAACTTTATCTTTGTTAGAAACTCTTGTTAGTCATATACATGATCTATTATGTGTTTTACGAGGAGAATTCATAGAGATAAATTAAAATAACTTAATACTAATTAGGATTTAGATACAAAACACCGATGCCCTATTGGCATATGGATGATATAGAATTAAGGTTTCAATATAAATTTGTACTACTAAATTTCTTTTGTAATAAGATCTGTATAATACATGCCCAGGTACTATTTCCATTTATAGCATACAACTAATAAATAAAAATGCCCAAATACGAAGACTATACATAAAACCTTAAAAGACTTACAACTCCACAACAAGAAGAAATTACAAAACCAATGAAGAAGATGAAGAAAAGAGAGGTTATTGCACTGATACTCGCTTGTTTGTTGGTGTTAGGGATTCTGGCAGAGCAAACCACAGCCCTTGTGAAGTCCATTCGTCGTTGCATGGGGGCTTGTGTTGTTTGTATGATTGCTTCTGCGTCTACCACAATCCCATTCCTACTTATTGCTCGTAAATCCTTCCAAAACTCTTGAATTCTCTTGATATTTTATCATTATCACGTTATTAATCTTAATTTGTTTTGTTGTTCAGATTGTTGAAACCACAGCAAAAAACCCACAACAAAGAAAAACAGAAAAGTAAAGAGAATACATGATTTACCCAGGTTTGTTTTAATAAAGAAACTACGTCCAACATTTAAATAGAGAATGTTATTGAGTATCAGAAATCTGCAACAAATACAAAGTAGATGATGACAATTCATTCTTACTCTCTATTCTTTCACACTTTAGATTTCTTACTATTACAAAATGCATATAATAGAAAACATAACCTTGTTTGGGTTTACCTGAATTTAACTCGACCTGGACCCAAATATTGGTAAATCGATAATCCGTTAAAACTAAGAGAAGTATAAGTCATATCCACTACAACAGGGACGGGCGGAGGGGGGGTCAAGGAGACCTGAAGTTTTTTTTTTAAAAAAAATTACTAATAATAATTTGGTAAAGTTATGTTCATGTGAAAGGTAAATAATAAATCAAAATTGAAAGCATATTCTGTGGCAAGTATCTTCCATATAGTCATAAATTGAATGACAGGTTGTGGATATGCTTATCTTATGTTCACTCTTATATAAGGTTGAGATTGAAAGGCAGGTTGGGGCCCCATTTTCAGAATCTATAATCTATAATATTTAAGCTTTTGAGACACCTGGTTATTTCTCATGATCCCGCCAATTTGGTCGTTGATTTGGATATCAATTCTTAATCATTACCGTTCAAATTTTAACATTACAACCACTTGTTATTTGATTGATTTGGATATCAATTCTTAATCATTACCGTTCAAATTTTAACATTACAACCACTTGTTATTTGATTTTGATTTAATGTTGTGTTTATTTATTTATAGGATTATGAAAATAAGGATGACAACATTTATGAACCATTAAATTGACGAATAAATTTTGACCCCACACTCTCTTGCTCCTCGTGAATTTCATGTTTTTATTAACACAATCAAGGACAGGAGGGAGGGGGGTCAAGGAGGGTCAATTGACCTTACTTGACTTTGAAATATTATCAAATATATATATGAAATTAACTTTTAAATTCATCAAATACATCAAATTAAATACTTAGTTTTTACAAAAAAAAAAAAAAATCACACAAATACATTTGATAAATTATATAATGAATTTTATATCTATTATTTAATTGTACAAAGAACAAAATGAAGAAAGTTTGTATATATTTTCATATATTTATAAAATAAATATCATTTCTAAAATCTATTTATCAAATTAAACTGTTGTCAATTATTTTGTGTTTCAATAATTCTTACTTAAAAAAAATCATACATATATATGGGCTAGCTTACAACTCACCGTCATAGCCCCCCACTTAAATTGCAGATATTTAGACGAAGAATCGAACTTGAGACCGTGTATCTTTCCACACTATTCCCAATTCGTTTTAATCATCTAGACTACCCAAAAAATTGGGTCATATCAAAATATTGAAGTTAGGATAAAAAGAAAAATATAAAAATTTGTATTTTGATGCATTATTTTAAGGGGTTGAAACATAAAAGTGAAATTACAACAAAAGTTATAATATTTTTCTATAAAAGCAAGATAAATCTTTGAATATTTTATTAATAAAAATTTTATTATAATTTAATGTGGAGGTGTTGTTATTTGTGTTGGTTTAATAACTTATTTATTAGTAAATTTTCTTGGTTTTGTTTTACACTCGTTAAAGTATTATAAATTTATTTCATATCTTCAAATACAATCATAAATATATTAATTATAAATAAATATTCATTTTTTTAATAACTTATACCCAATATATTATTTATTAATTATAAGTTTATTTATAATTGTACTGTTAAGTTTAATTAACATCTTGACCCCCCTAGAATGAGTTCCTAGCTACGTCTCTGACAATTACCACTTCCTAAATTCTTTCTACATTTCAGAGGGCCCAATTTTATGATTTTATTTCTTTATATAGGCTTTGTTTATTCCATAATTTTTTTTTTTAATTTTTTCTTATTGTATATCTTATTATTAATTATACCATTTTTCTTATTATTTTTGTTTTAGTATAGAGAGAACATTTTAAACAATGAATTTTGTGAAGAATCGTTTGTAAAATAAAACGAGTGATCAATGGTTTCACAACTTAGTTTTGTATATAGAAAAAAATTTATTTGATAATATTGATAATAAAGTTCATTATACAATACTTTTAAAAAATAAAATCTTATTGATGATGATTATAAATATATTATTTAATAAGAATTTTATAAATACAAAATTTTATTTTAATTTAAAATTATGTTATCGTTAATATTTAATTTCTGATTACTATTTCATTTGTCCCTACCATATAGATAAAGGTAGATGCCCTTTTGCTTTTTTTACTTCTTGCTCGAACGCATGTACAAACAAATACTTACCTGCAAAAATTAGTATGGGGAATTGTGATACTGATTTGCTTGGATTCAACAAGGACAAGTGGCATCAGCTTGTCCAAGACAAAATTAAATTATAATTTTTTTCTTGAAAAAGAAATCAATTTTATTTAAAGTTAAAATCCTTAAAAACAACTTAAACATTTAATTGATTTGTTATCCATTCATTATTGTTACATTCGGGTAAAAATTAAACTAATATTTAAACTTTGACCATTTTCCTCTCTATTTCGATTTATCTTCTCTCCTTTGCTTTCTATCTTTTTGTTGTTTATAATATTTGCCTTATTATAGCAAGTTTCTCTATATTGTTACTATTGACAAATTCATTTTAATCAATTTTATTTCCTTGAAAATGTTCCAGAACATCTTTTGATATCACATTCAAGATATCTTTTTTTCCTATTTTTATTTTTTCCGATGATTAAAGATGTTTGGACCAGTTTATATGTACCTCAACTAATTTTTTAAAACCTAAAAATTATCTGTCAGATAAGTGTTTCAGTGATTATCCCTTATTATACCTCATCCAAAACATGTACATCTTTCAACTTGGTTCCAATAAGTAATTTCAACCACAAAACTTTCCTTTTTATAGCCATAAATGTAAGCTCATACGCCATCATTTTGTCCCCATCTAGTTCACGGACTCACTTCCAACTAACACTAATTTAGGAGGAAAGGACCGAAATTACCGCAATTCTGCAAGGATTCTGATAATTAATTTATCATTCAATATAATATCATATAATTAAACCCCTGGTTTTTGTGGACCCTTTGGTTAGGCCATGGTTGGAATTTGTAATATGCTAACCCGTGACCCTTTAAATGATGAAATCATCAGTGGAAGCCACCTAAGATAGATCACAGACTCACAGTTCACAGGTTGCCATCGTGCAAATAAAACAAAGTATCTTTATTCAGTTTCAGCTAACACAAATCCGTATGGGAAACAAAAACTAGGTAGCAGAAAACAAGTATTATCAAACTTTGATTTATTCAATTTGAGAAAATTTAATGTTGAAGTATGAATCTTTTGGTAGAGGATACGAGAAGATGGCGACAAGGAATGAACGCGGCTGAAGAAAATTAGTGCACTCAAATGGAAGTTATTTTCAATTTTATTATTTTATAACTTCTTGTAATTTTTGCCAGTTAAAATGTTATATGTATGTTTTAATTGAATTCAATAAATAAAATTGTTCTCCTTCTTTTACACGAGTTCATCTTCTTCTTTTATCTTTCTGAAATTAGAAGCCTGAAAACTTAATTTCCTGGCTTCTAATTTTCCAACTGTTAACAACAAAAAATTGATACAATGATTTATCAAATTAATAAACAGTAACTCTTCTTGGGTATATGCTGTTCTCAGCAATCAATGCTTGGTGCAAGTCTTTGAGCAGGAACTCACACAGCCTCCCACTTTCTCTTTAGCTGGAAAGAAGAAAAAAAAAAAAAAAATCAATGAAAGAAATCATCATTGTTTCCTGATACATGTGCATTCGACTAATGTAGTTAAGAGAAAGACGAGATTAGATTTTACCTGGTTCCTCTTTTGAGCTGAAGTTGGTGCACAAGGAGGTGGCACAACCGAGCTTGCAAAAGTGTTGGCAGGGTCTTTGAGTTTAAGAGAATCAGAAGGGTGTGGAATCAAGCAGTCTATGATACACTTAGTTGCACATGTAGATGTAGACATGCCATTTCCAGGAGTTAGAACACAAGTTATAAAACAAATCGCATAACATCGCTTGAAAGTTTCTATAGATTGCCCAGCTGAATCCCCAACAAGAATCCCCATCACCAAACAAATCATCAAAACACACCCAATTTTGCTTCTCTCCATCTTCAAATTAATCTGCAGGAAGAAGAAGAAAAAGATAGATGACGTGCTAAGTTTTTATAGCCACTAAGCTAGCTACAAGATTGCTTTATATAGTGGTGGAAAGTACTGATAATGTTGTTTCTGAAAAACACTTTTATATAATATAAACAGGAGTAAACGACATCTACCCACCAAAGGTTTGGCGAATGTCCACCCATGGTTCATAAATTCTAGATTTCAACCCTCAAATTTGATGATTTTTACCGAACCCTCAAATTTGATGATTTTTACCGAACTATCTTGACTGATAAATTAATAAATTACTTTTTAACCCTCCAATTAGTAGAATTAGAAAAAAACTATCTTACTTTCAAGTTTATTTCAATAATACCTCTTCTTCAACCTTCCTCTTCTCCGCCTAGAATGGGCGCACGCTGGAGGGGACGGGCGCGCGCGGCCGTTGGGCACTGGTTGTGGTGTGTGCAAGGTTGGAGAGGCTGGCTGGGGCGTTTCTTCGAACAGTTGGTGGGCGAGTTGTGAGTGGGGAGGTTGTGTTGATGTGGGGTTTTCCGGCCACCAGTTTACACGCAGCAAGGCAAAACAACAGCAGTGGTGAACGATGGTGGCTCAGGAGGGGAGAAAATGGGCGGCAGTGGGTCGGTGCAAGTCGCGCCTCTCAAGAGGTGCGACAGGTGCACGCGATCGACAGAGGTCGTCGTTTGTGGAAATCCAGTGGCCGACGAAGGTCATTTGCGGTGAGGGTTTTGGACCGGCAAGTTAAGGCGAAGGTGATGGTGCTTACATTTTGTTGAAGTCCCACTTTTGAAATTAAGTTCATTTGAGATTAGATTGAAGGGCTTGAATAACTTGGGTTGGCCATTTGTTTGTCACCACTAATTGAATATTGGTTCTGATTTTACCTTTTGCCAATCCATGTCAAATGAGAATACTAGTCAAAAGTCAGGACTATGCAGCAACATGATGAATTAGAAGAGTAAATTTTGTGGCTGAAATCCATTTATTCAACTGAATATCATACAAAAGATAGATTTAACTAAGTCCAATACAAGCGCAGAAGACTGCAAATTATGATACAAAAGCGAGATTAATATGTAATATAGTAAAATACTGGCTACTAGAAACTATTATTCCCTCTGATCTTCTGTTCATCTCAAAGATAGACCGAGTTATTTCTTCAAAACACGCCATAAAATTCTCAGGATTGCAACCTCAGCTGCCAATAATTTTGACCAAAATGGTTCCTTTGTCACTCCCAAATGCGACCCTGCTCACAGAAGTAACCAGATTGCAGGTCATTCATTGTTTCGAAAAGTCAATCCAATGATAAATTCATCATGACATTTCGTTCAACGATGCAGATGATGTGTAGTATAAACATTGTCCTGAGGAAAAAAAACAAGAACTTACTGGTTTGAT
>CM047910.1:9683846-9709051 GCA_026229545.1 Pistacia atlantica | reverse complement strand
CTTACTGGTTTGATCCTTTCTTGTACCCTACACCCCAAACTCGCTCAAGACCAAAGTTTAGTGTATTCTCAAGCCTGAAAATTATTCACCAATTCACAATTACACTCGCAGAGGTAAAAATTTTGAAGAGATAAAGCAAGAAAGAACTAGGCTGACTACTCTTTCATCTTAACTTGGAATTTAGAAATTATCAACCACAACACTGGTACCTGTAAGTAGAAGCATTCCATAAGCGGACAGTCTGATCCTCGGAGACTGTAATTATGATGGGAAGCTCAGGATGGATGCACACTGCAGTAACATTGTGAGTGTGGCCTTCTAGTGTTTGAACGCAACTTTTGGTTTCATAATTCCAAACCTATTTAAACATGATTTATCAAGGTATGTCAGCTAGACTCATTCGCGGCATAAACATATTCCAGTCATGGCTAATGAACAAGTTTTTCAAAATGTTTCAAACCTTAGCAGTATAGTCATCAGAACCAGTTATGAGAAATGCTTTATCACTGTTTTTGAAGTAATCGACGCAATTTATCCCTTTCAAATGTGCATCCCATGAAAACTTTGCAGCCGATGAGTCTAGATTCCAAATCTGAACAGGGGAACAATACCATAGCATAAATAGGAGAGTTTTACAGAACAAAGAAAATGAGTGATCAGTAAAGTATATGCAATATTCAAGTATACCTTTATGGTACAATCAAGTGAGGCACTTGCAAAACTGTTGAGGTCTTTCGGATTAAATGCCACTTGCATTACATAATGGGAATGTCCTTCAAAGATTTGAGTACACTCCCAACTCTTCTCCCAATCCCAAAGCTTAATAAGCTTGTCATCGGACGATGACAACACATATGGTAATGTAGGATGAACAGCCACACACCTAATGAAATCTCCATGTGCCTCAAATTCTTTAACCTTTTCCGAGGTGTTGTAGTTATAGATGTGAATAAATTTGTCATCAGAAGCACAAACAAACCAGTCTTTTCGGGCTATGAACTTTGCTGTCCTTACTGTAAGCACACATTGAACCACAATTTTGTATCTTATTAAGAAAAGAGAGCTATAAAGATAATAAACATTTACATTAAAACTGATCATCAAGAAGATAGAGAAGCTAAATGTCTATATTATAGAAAATGTATATTACGTACCTGGTGACTCGGTGACCTTGAAAGACTTTTCCAGGGCCTGGAATAGCAGGAAACAAACAAGGTTACGAATAGAAAGTTCAAGAAATGTTTATCATTTAAATCAGTGAAAAGAACTACATGACTGTGAAAATCAATTGTGTGGGAGGAATTCTTAAAGTCAGTTCCTAATAAAGCAGCTTGAAAGGCTTGAAATTGGTTATATAGATGTGATTTTGTTGCAGGTACAAACAATGTAATGCTCTATACCTGAGAATGGTAGTTCCAGATACACACAGTTCCTGAATACAAACTTGCCAGGATCCTGCATTAGATTATGATGAAATGAACTTTAGTCTTAAACTTAATCATACACAATAATATAATGAAACTTCTCAGAGTTTCTGAATTCGAAGTTGAGGGACAATACCATGGTTGAGTTGGATGGAGATCAACAGATTTAACTCTTTCAGATGTGTTGATAAATTCTTTCTAAGATGAAGAAATTATTTTAAGGAAGTTAGTCAAATAGTTTGACAATGCTACAATATTACAAAGACTAATGAATTACAATGTAGAGAAGAGTTGTACCTCAATTGCAAGTTTAAGAGGCTGCAACAAGTCAAAGGTCCAATATACAACATGCAATTAGCAGAAACAAAGGAGAAAAAATCTCATTAGTCTATAATCAAAATCCAAACTAAACATTTTGACTAAACATATATATTTTTTTTTTTCTGGTAACTGGGATGTTCGGACCAGTTTGTGCGCATCTCAACTAATCCCCAACATGCTTTAAAAACTAAATAAGTTACAATGTTAATGTGATAGGTAATCTTAAAGTTTGAAACCAAGAATTCGAGGAAGAGAGTAAACCTTATTGACTAATTAATTGGCAAGCCAAACCCTTGGAGTTTGATTTATTATTTTATGTGACATTGATATGTAAATGAATAGTTAATGTGATAAATAATATATAAATACCATATAAAACTTATAAAATTAGTTTTTAAAATCATGCCATAAAAAATAAAAATAATCAACGAAGCTAGCTCACCGTTTCCATGGTTGAGAATTGGTTGATTGAAAATTTAGAAATTGGTTGAAGAGAATGTGGGGAATGAGTTAATGAACATTTGTGTATATATATATATAATAAGATACTTTGTAGCTAAGTAAAATACCAATGATCCGGAGGCCAAAGTCAATAATTTGGGCAAGCAGAACTCTTGGCCTATGTTGTCATCCATTGTGGTTGGGACCGTTGATTATTATGATATGTCAGAAATGAAGGGTGAAGATCAAGTTTTAATGACTACGCGGTTTGACCATGTGGTGATTTGGCATGGTGACAATATGTTGATTAGTTGCCTGACTTGACTTCTACAATTCTAATGGGTAATGCTTAGAAACTTCCACTCTCTTGCTGATCCCAGTAAGGAAAATATAAGCGTGTGATTAAACATCAATTGCTCTAAATTCAAATGAAGTCTTGAGGATATGTGTAACAACTCAAAACAAGAGAGTGTTTTACTAGAGCCTCTTAAATATTATAATTAGTAGGTGTGAGATATCCATGTGGGGTCTTAATATTGCATCTCTTTTCAAGAATCGATCCATAATAACTTTCATTCGATCGATACTGTTCGAAAATAGCTTATCTAAAGGAGAGTCCAACCCAAAAGTAGAGGTGTTAAAAAAAAATGTAAAAACCGAACCGAACCGTTAACCGGTTAACCGAAAAAATGGTTCAGTTTGGAAGAAATTAGAAACCGTTAACCAAAAAACGGTTTTCTAAACCGGTTTTTCAAAAAAAAAAAAATATATATATATATATAACCTAAACTAAAATAAATCTCTAATTCACTTAATCTAAAATCCCAACCCAAATTTTTTTTTTTAGTTCCCAATGTATTGTCTATATTTACAATTAAATTTAGGACAAAATAAAAAAAAAAAGTTAAAAAAAAAAAGGGAAAATCGGTTCAAAACCAATTAACCGCTTTTTTTAAAACGGTTAATCGGTTTTCTCTAAAACCGATACGGTTTCGATACGGGAATTTTCCCGAACCGAAAATCCGGTTCGGTTTAAAAAAGCGGTTAACCTTTTGAACACCCCTACCCAAAAGATAGGCATGATATGTGAGATAATCTATAAGCTTAAGTACAACACTTAATGAGTGTGAGATCCCGATATGAGATCTTAACAACCTGCATCAACATCACAAATGGATAAAAAATTATTTATGTATTGAATTTTTTTATTTTTTTATTTTTGAAAATAAATTATACGGAGATATGTATTCCCAACATACGTTAAGACAACTCAAAATTAAAATAATAATAATAATACGGCTTCTGAGGGAAGAAAATAGTGTGACCACTATCTAAAATCCAATCTATGGTAAAAGATTTTCTAAAAACAATGGGCTTAATACATGAACATAAGCCTTCTATAAATTTAATGGACCTCTATTTTCATTACAGTTCAATGACTTGGGTCTATTATCAGCCCAAGTCCAACAAAATATCGGTCTCGTTAAAGAAACAAATTTAAAAAATTATATGGGGTATGTAAGTCAAGGATGCAGAAGTAACGGGCATCCGGCACCCAGTTGAGAAGAACTTGATCTGATAAGCATAGTGGTTATCATTTTACTACTTAAATTTACTATTTTCGATTCTAACCCTGTACCACCATATTTTTTTATTTATTATTATTACTTACCAAAACCTCTCAAACTTTATTCTTGTTGACCTTGACAAGCGTCGACAATCATGTGATTAAGGTTTATGCAACCGATTCTCTTAAGTCAAGTTTCGATCAATTCCAACTACCTACTAAAATCCAACATTTTATCACTAAAAGACTCAGCGGTCTCCCTTCTTTAAAAGTTTCAACAACCTGAACCGAATTTACTCTCTGTTCATTATTAAAATAAATTTAGATAATAAAATGACATTTAAAAGTCTATGGGTGGGAAAATTCATTAAACCATTATATGGGTGGGAAAAAGATTTTAACTCTTTATATTAATATAACCGGCCGTAGGTGAATACATTCTTTAGTAGAAAAATACCTAAACTTGTTGGACAAAATTTTACGAAACTTAAAAGAAGTAAATCCCACTTTATAAATTATTTTGCATAAGACAAAAGGGTTAAATCAACCTGGTGTTAAAGGGTCAAGTCATATACAGGTTCTACAAGTTAATCCACGTATTCTGAAAAGTGAAAAGTGAACTTTCGCAAAGTAATTCCCTTCAAGCCATCCTCCTTTCACCACACTTTGCCATGTACTTTACTTTTTTCCAAGTGGAATGCAGTGGAGGAGGTCAAGGAGATGGAGGCGATGGACGTTGTCGCCTACTGAAAAATGAGTACTCCTTTCCAGCTTCTACTGCAGCATCAAGCACAAACATAAGAAGAATTGCCATGACCACCACAAGTTTTCTCACCATAATAATATTTTCCATGGGAGCTCTCTACTCTTCAAATTTGTTATTACTTGTGAACACACTGAAAGCAAAGGCCAGAATTTGTAGGCTATGAAATGAAACAGTTTGCAAAGTGTTAAAATGTTGAGTTGTCAACTGTATTTGGTATTACATGATGGGTTGACTTAATTTAGGCCATTTTTAGAATTCATAAACCTCCTTTTGATGTAGAGGTATTGCAATTAATTAGAAGTTATGTAATCTTAAATCTGCATGGATCGTAATCTGCATTTCCATTAAGTAGAAGAACTAATAAATTAGTTAATCCTATTCGGTGCTATTATAAAAAATACTATGTATGAGATATAGAGAGAGAGTAAATAGCTTCGTATCTAACTCACTGCAAGATTAATTTATTAAAACAAACGGTACAAAGGGATAGCAAGTTCATCTCTGAAACTTTATAACGGAAAACATTTACTTGTAAAATTCCATCACAGCCCGAGCACCATGACCAACACAGACAATCTGAAAGTTTGAAAATCCTGCAATCTTGCACAAGGTCTCGAATTCTTTTACTGTCCTCTCTTTTCCTGAAGGTTGCATAAACATAATGTTGTCCAGTCCAGAAACATACATAGAAGCCTTGCTTGAATCGGGTTCTTCCAGTAATATTACGTTTATAATGATCAATTTTCCATTAACCGGTAGCGCTTTGTAGCAATTCTTTAAAAGCTTTATACAGTTTTCATCACTCCAATTGTGACAGGTATCCTGCAACGAGGAAAAAGAAATGGAATTTGAGCCAATGCGTTGAAGTAATGAGGCTGTTGCAAACCAAATCTCGGATAGTTAATTTTAAGCAAACCTTTATCATAATTGCATCCGCTGTTGGGACACTTTCAAACATATCTCCTCCAACATGTTCAATACCTGTTAAGATGTCATTGTGCTTTAAAAATTGTACAGAATTCCCACAAAATGCAAAAATAACTTGCTTAAATGCAAGCAATGTGTCCTGCCTGGTCATGCTATTGTAATAAAACATTGGGAGTTGCTATTCTTACAAAGAAGCCTACAAAGAATGTATACAAAGTTAATCTCCACCCTTCATCTTCATCATTTCTCTCTCTCTTTCTTTCTCTTTTTCCGTTTTTCTTTTGTTTTTTCCGTCACTTTGTAAGTTACTTTGTAAACTTCTTTGTAAGGATAGATTTATCCTAAAACATTTGGTCCAGCATCACATAGCATATCTTGCAGAGATTAAGAGTCTAAAATCTCAAGTTAAAGTGAGAAAAAACAAATTGACTCACACGTTTCTATGAGGTATTTGGGAATGTAAACTTGAGTTCATACCAGGATAAGATGGTGCGCTTTGTGTCACATGAGGCAAATCAAAGTTGATGCCTTTAATGGAAGGGTACTTGGAAACAATCATGTTGAGGCATCGGCCAGTTCCACCACCGACATCTACCAACGATGCAAGTCCCTTGTATCCTCTGTAAACGTCTAAGATCCCCCTCATGATTAATTGAGACATACCCGCCATTGCCTTATTGAAAATATTGTTGTAAGTTGGATCATTGCTCATGAACTCGAACTGGGACATCCCATGAACTTTCTTGAACATATCATCTTCGCCACCTTCAAGAATGACATCCTTCAAATGCAACCTATACTAACACAAGAAATATGCAATGAGTAATTGTAAATAACAAAACTACGAGAGGTTTCTGCACATCATACCATGATTGCAGGACTGCTGGGTGGTGGGTAAGAGCTGATAAGCAAGACAAGCTCACTCCATCACTAATTTGGAGAATTAATAATCTTGAAGCAGGTGTGAGACTATAAAGTCTCTCAACTCTACCATCTTCAAGAGTGCGTAGAGAGCAAGTAAGGAGTGAATGGCTGACTAATAAACGCAGCATGCGATCAACCATAGAAGGTGCTTCCGGGTTCTGTGTAGGCAACCGAGATGCAATATCGGAGGCCGAAACGCGAGCACCAGGACCTTCTTTGGCTATGATAGAAAATAGATCGAGCTCAATGGCTGTGTTAAGAACCATCGGGAAGACTATCGAGTTGGAGAATACCAGAGCATCGAGACAGGCTTCAGACTCTTCATCCGTGGAAGATGTAACGAGGTAATCTACAGAACCCATGCTCTCCCTTGTATGCAAGCTCATTAATTTTTCTATAAGGTGGGGCTTAATGATTCTTATGGCTATGTATGTACATATAGTGCAAGGGGCATTCTGTTTTCTTTAGTTATGGAGAGAATCTTATAACAGTGAAATTCATGGATGAAGAAGTTTGGCCGGCTGAAACAGACAAAGATACTAGGTGCCAAACAAAATAGTTAGAGTTCGAACGAAGGACAAATTATCTTATGCTCTGTAATATACTGATTGATAATTGAATAGTTGTGGACAATATGTAGACGACAAAATAATTTAAACAAATATATAAGGTCTTGCATTGTGGGAGTTTAGACATACATATAGAGAAAATCACGCAAGTCAAATCATTCAAGAGGAATCTCACTTGAAATCAAAAATCAAGATATACTGTTTTTTAAAATACCCACCCATGTTCTCAAGATCTTCTATATTTCTTTGTCTTCAAGGTAAAATGGTTTGCACCTAGATTGCAAATCAAACAAGCACTTAACTTCAATTTAGAGCTCCAGCATGCAGCAAACAGTAAGGATACTGATAATTTGCATCACATGGTAATATCAAAACAAGTCAGCAAAGCTAACATTTTTAAAGAATTTTGGTATCAGGGAAAAAAAAAAAAATTTGACCGGGCACCTTGGTCTTCATATCCAGTATATAATTCTAGCCCCAAGAGGAAAGCTACCAAAACCAAGTCATTTGGGAAGAAAAAAAAAAAAAAAGGGAAAATGGTTCTCCATTCCAATAAAATAAAACAATATATATCTACCACAAATACGTGTCCAGTTTTAGACTAGTAGAACAAAAAATTTAAGCACAGATAGAGCAGCAAAATAATTATGCTTTAGAGCACCAAGTTCATGTTTGTTCCTCTACATATCTTGATTGAATCATTTTCATTGTTTTCTGCATTCTCCTGCAGCTCATAATGACGCCTAAACTTACAACCAGTCCAATACTTTCAGCCACTTGATGTTTTGCCTAAAATGGTATATGTTATTGACACGGTGTATATTTGTCATCATTTAATGCATTAATCTGCTGCTCCAGGTCACATATAGAATTGCATCTGACAGTAGTCCTTTCCTCATTTCCCACAAATCTGCAATTTCAAAGAAAATGCCTTTTCACGGGGCGTCTTTGAAACAGGCTTCTTTTCACGGGGTTCAGAAGACGCCCAATTGAGCTTGAAAGTTCTTGGAGTTTGGCATTGTTAAGCCATTAAAAGCTTCCAATGTTTGACCTGCAACATCATTAGTTTCAAACTCAAGAAAACCAAAACAAGAGTTTTGTAGTGGAAAACCTTGCTCCTTGAATCTCCACACTTGAAAATGCGTAAAGCAAGTACTTGTCATTTATCCAAGATTCTAAGTCTCCAATCCATAAAGTTTTTTCCCAAAATTTTGTATGGTTGGGGCTGCTGGGAAGAGGTATTGGCAGTGTCTAATGGTTTGGGTTGGTTAGGAGGAGGTATGGCATTATTTGGGGGTGAGGTAGGTGGTTTGGGCATTTTGTCGAACATGTGGTGGCAGGAAAAAAAGAGTGTAATTTTGGTTAATTGAAAGGTGCAAACGATGGTTATTTGTGTGTAGAGGCCAGGTTTGAAGTGGTTTAGGTGTTGGATAAGAAGTGGTCGGCGGAGCAAAAAAACAGTCAAAATGCAAAAGCAGGCATTGGAAGCAGGGCGCAGGCGCTGGGAACTAGCGCGCGCGAGCAGCAAGCTTGCTCGCAGACTCTACGAAGGACTGGGACATTTAGCGAGCAGTTGGCATGAACAAAAAGGCTCCCGCAAACCGTGAACAAAAAAAGTCACCCAACTCAATCCAATCTCTCCAGACAGAGCGCTACAGAAACAATAAACCTTCCCTGTTTCATTTAATGACGCATGGTAATATAATACTAAGTAGACCATTACTGGTCAACAGAGAGATGTGATTATTTCAAGAAAGCTTGATTGGATCTTTGCATCTCTTTATTGGTTCCTTGATTGACCGACCACGGTTTCAGAGTTTAGGCCTCATGATGTATTCGATCATAGTGCTATGGTTGTCCGCTTTGAATCTAGTTGAGGAAAGGTACCCACCCCTTTTAAATTTCTGAATTTTTGGGCTGATCGTGCAGATTTTATGGATATTATTCAGGCAATATGGGACATGCCCATAGTAGGTAATCCTATGTTCCGACTTACATAGAAATTGGGGTTGTTGAAATGGAAGTTCAAATCTTTACATGTTAGAGATTCCATCCATATTTCCAATAGGGTGACTGAGGCTCGGGCTCAATGGGCGGCAACCCAAGCAAATTTGGACAGGGACCCCTTTTCTACTGAGTGTATCTCTCAGGAGAGGAACCTTGCCAACCAATATTTTAGTCTTTGCAGAGATGAGGAAGCTTTTTTAAAGCAGTGGTCTCGTATTCAGTGGTTGAACTTAGGGGATCAGAATACTAAGTTCTTTCATAAGTCGTTGATACATAGGCAGGTTCGGAATCGCATCCATGGTTTGATTGATGCGAATGGTACTTATATTACTGACAGTCGGGATTTGGGGCGTTTGGCAGTGAGGTTTTTTTAGGGTCTTCCTACTGCCCCTTCTCAACCTTGAGTTGAGGAGGCTTCTAGGTACTTTTCTAGATGCATTTCTTATGGTATGATTTCTCCCTTGATTGCTCCTATCATAGATGATGAGATTAGGACTACTTTATTTTTTATCTTGGATGATAAAGCTCCTGGTCCGAATGGGTATACCTTTTTTTTTTTTTTTTTTTTTTAAAGAAGGCATGGGATATTATTGGTACTGATTTTAGAGATGCGGTGTGATATTTCTTTGCTATTAATGAAATGTCTAGATGTGTTAATGCTACCAAGATTGCTTTGGTTCTTAAGGTGGAGATCCCGAGTCATATGATTGACTTTAGACCGATATCTTGTTATAATGTACTATACAAGTGCATTACTAAGGTGATAGTGAATTGGTTTAAAGTAGTGCTTCTGAATGTTATTGGGAGTTCTCAGTTGGCTTTTGTCTCGAGGCAGAGGATTTCTGATAATATTTTGTTGACACAAGAGCTTTTGCGAAATTATCATCTTGACGGTACTTCACCTCGATGTGCCCTTAAAGTTGATATTCGAAAAGCTTTTGATATTGTAAGTTGGGATTTCATCTTTTTTGGGTTGCGTACTATTGGGATTCCTACTATATATTTCTCTGTTGCCCTGAATGAAGAGCTCCACGGTTTTTTTTAAGTCCTCTTAGGGTGTTTGGTAGGGGGATCCTGTTTCTCCTTACTTATTTGTTCTGACTATGGGAGGGTTGGCCGATATGCTTCGGGAAACCTCTCAGAGCCCCGAGTTCTATTACCATTGGAGATGTAGGCAGGCAACTATTACTCATTTGTGTTTTGCGGATGATTTGATGGTGTTTTGTTAGGTAGATGTTTCCTCTATTAGTCATATCAAATCGGCCTTGGATTCTTTTGCCAAGGTTTTTGGTTTGGTGACTAATGTAGAGAAGAACCAGTTGTTTCTTTCTGGAGTTACAGATGAGGGGAGAGTTGGGTTACAGTCTATTTTGGGATTCCAGTTGGGGGTGTTACTGGTCAGATATCTAGGGGTTCCTTTGATCTCTACTTAGCTTCAACATTCTGATTGTAAGCCTTTGTTAGAGCGGATTTTATCCTGGATTAGGTTATGGACATTGACATCTTTGACCTATGCAGGTTGACTTTAGTTGATCAAGTCAATGCTCTTCTCTATACAGGTTTATTGGTCTTCCATGTTTCTTTTGTTGACAGTTGTTGTTAGACAGATTGAAAGTATTTTGGCATCTTTTCTTTGAAAGGGTATTTCTTTGTCCCCTTCGGGTGCAAAGGTTGCATGGTCTTCTGTTTGCTATCTGTTGAGAGAGGGTAATATGGGGATTAAAAGGATTTGGGATTGGAATAGGGCAGTTATTCTTAATCATGCCAAGCGACTACTTAGTGATCGATCTTCTATTTGGTCCTCTTGGGTTTGTTTGGTTCTGCTTCATGGTCAGTCATTTTGGCATATTTGAGTTATGTCAGGGGCTACATGGTCTTGGAGGAAGATCCTACTTAGTAGGGATTGATGTCGTGGTCATATTGTGACTTGTATCAGTGATGGTAGAGACACCTCGTTATGGCAAGATTATTGGCTACCGTAAGGGCCTTTATGTGATTTGTTTCCTTTTAGGACTTTGACTTCTACTGGTCTGCCATGGGTTGCTCGGGTTTTAGATATTATTCGAGATAATTCGTGGGATTTTCCTTTGGGTTGTGCATATCTTCAGCATATCTGGGACTCTGTTACACTGCAACCTTCAATGGGTCTTCTTGATCATTTTGTGTGGAAGAGTCACTCTTTTGGCAGATTCTCTATTGATTCAGCTTGGAATTTGTTACAGAAGATAGGATGTGAACTCGATTCATCATCTCTTATGGTTTCTGGGGCATGTTCCAAGCTATTCCTTCATTTTATGGCTTGCTTCTCTTGGTCAGCTTCGCACCATGGATCATCTCAACTCTTACGATGTCATTGCCTCTTCCCACTGTCTTCTGTGCAGGTTTGCTATTGAGACTCATGATCATTTGTTTTTTAGCTGTGATTTCTCTAGTTATGTTTGGCAGGAGGTTGCTGCTAGGACGCTCCTTGCATGGCCTTCTTTCCCTTGGTTCCCTTTGGTCCAGTGGGCTAGCTTGCATATTAATCGCAAAGGGGACTTCAGGCACCTTCTTTCACGATTAGTCCTTTTAGTTACAGTTTATTTTTCGTGGTTTGAAGGGAATAATCCTATGTTCCATCAGCATTGTAGCTCTCACAGAGATATTGTCTCGGCTATTTGTAATTTAGTCCAGACCAAGATTTTGGGTTGAGCACCAAGTATGAGATCTCAGCCCAACTTCGTGTAATATGGCATTTGCCTAATTAGATTTGTGGGGCGCCTGCGTGCTCCTTTTTATGCCATTTGTGGCTTTGTGGTTTTTCCATGTGTTTATTGAGTGAGAGTTTCGGTCTTTCACTTGGGGTATGACCCTTGTATTTTTGTATAGATTTTTTACTCTTTTATATAATTCTTACCTTATCCAAAAAGAAAAAGTAATTAAATGAAGCTCATTTCTCATTAAAAAAAAAAAAAAAACTTATGGAAACCTCTAATCCCTTAGTACATATAGTATGTGCACTTTGTAATGCATGAATATTAATCTTGAGTTAATTATGCATGATATCCTTTGTAAAGTTTACCAACAGGATATATATACATGGGGTGACTTTTTAACAAGTTTGATCACCATATTAAGCAACTGTAGCATGAATAAGAGGAGCTTTTCAGCAACGCAGTGTGTTTTGGTTCTTCTATCCACAAATTCTTCTCTACACTTCCGAAACAAAAAATTGGAAACACCAAACTACTTCTTTCAATGATTAAAAGAAAAAGAAAAAAGGAAACAAGTGGCAGTAGCCAGACAACAGATCAAACAACAATAACAAGTACACAAAAGACAAAGATAATATATGTTCCGGCCAATACGTCTATAACTAAGAGATGGTAATTTGTCAACATATTAAGAACATATCAAATATCAATCATGGTTTAACAACCCTAGCATGCAACTTGGCATAACTTTCTAGTTCCACTCATTTTACTGGTCACGTTGTTTCCCAACAAAGCACCATTATAATCTATGTATATCTCAAACCAATCTCTATTGGACAAATGTAGTAGGAACTACAAAAAATCAATTATTTCAACATTTTTCTGGCTTTTTGATTTCCAACTTGCACTCTGACTTCTTCTACCACCAAGCCTTCACATTCCGAATTGATTCTTAAACTCAAAAGCTTTTTCCATAAATCATGTTTAAGTAAAGCCATACTTACTTGATGGTAAGTAATGGTTTTCTTCCCATATAAAAGTGCATCCACCAAATGGTCATATTTATCAGGAAGTAAAATCAAAAGATGTAAGGCCTTATCTTCATCCTCAATGACCACCCCAAAATCTAACAATTTGGTAACTAATTGATTGAAATCATTAAGATAATTGTTTCTTTAAGTAAAACCGACTAAGGATTTCTTCATATACAAATTCTCTAATTTTGCCCATATGCTTGCTGCTGAATTCTCCTTTAGTACCTAAGATAATATCTCTTCTGTCAAATACGAACAGATTATACCGCATGCTTGGTGATCAAACTCCTGCCAATCATCATCAGACATCTCTACTGGTTTCCCATGCTTGCCCTTTAATGCTTATGCAAGCCTAGAACAATCAACACATCCCGCACTTGAACTTGCCACAATTTGAAGCTAATCTTTCCATCAAACTTCTCCACGTCAAACATAATATTTGAAATAATCGGCATCTTCTCACGCTACAAGAACCTGAACTCGGATACCAAAGTAGTGCAAAAACCAAATAAGTAATACATTTCCAAATACTTGATTTACAATGCAATCAAAAAACAACTCTAACATTAGCCTTTTTTATGGAGGTTGGTTTTCACTATTTGAAGAAAAAACATACAAAGAGTTACAACACTCTCTCACACCCCTCACCAAAAACCTAAAACAGGCAACCAAAAAAAAAAAAAAAAACTAAATCTAAACCCACCTTCACCACCAAAGAGAATTATTTGTATGTAGGTGAATGCACTAAGAGAGTTGAGAAACGAAACTTACCGACCGAAACAAGTGAACGAAAAAATCTCCGACTTCATACGCTTAATGATTTGAAGACAGTTTGAGAATTCTGATTAACTGTAATTACTAGGTTTAGAAAAAGGTAAATAAACAAATATTATAAATTAAAAATGAAATTACTTGGACACCCTCGTTTAATCAGGGGTAAATACTAAGGCTCCGTTTGATTGGTTTTTGGAAATACTATTATTAGTATTCCCAAAAAAGTTAAACAGTAAAATGCACAAAAACTCATATATATTATCCAATAATATTCAACTTTTTTTAAACCCCCTAAATTTATTAATTTAATTTAATACTCCTAAATATTTTTTTCGAAATTAAAAAAACACCCCTAAACCCACATTATACCAGATTCTCGCCACCATTACCGGAAGTTGGCCGGAATCTGGTAGGATGGCACACTATCGGCTGGATCTTGTCGTTTGTGTGCCGATCTAGCTCTTTTCGGCCAGATCCACAGTGGATCTGGCAGGAAAAGATCAGATCTTTGGCCGTAACCAAACGTCAACAACAGCCAACATATGGTCGTCGTTGACCATCAACGACAATCGTATCTTTGGCTGTCGTTGATGAGCAAATTCGGCCAGATCTGAATGTCAATGGCTAGATCTGGCCGAAAAATGTCATATCGGTGCACGACCGACAAGATCCAGATGGTCATATGCCGATACGGCGACTTCGGCCACCCTCCGACGGTGGTGATCGGCTGTCCTTATTTGATGGGTGGGTTAGGGGTGTTTTTGTTAACTTTTAATGTTTTAGTATAGGGGCGTTTTGTAAAAAAAAAACATAGGCGGTATTTTATTAATTTGTAAATCCTACATTGTAATACCCGCCCAATTCAACTTTTTTTTAACTTTTTCAAAAAATGTTTCCCAAAAACGTAAAAATGTGAACCAAACGGAGCCTAAATTCTCAACTCCTCATCTCCTATACGTTTGGATATATAAGGGTCAAATTGTAAAATTACTTTCAAAGAAGGTTAATAATGTCACTTGCTAATAAGTTATTACTACGAGAAAGTCTATAACATGATGAATCATACTGGATGGCCGAGCAATCAACTAAGACTCTTACATGTATTATTCAAGAGGATTTTAGTTCGATCCATCTCAGCCCCTAATAGAGGTGGTCACTAAATGTTTATCCAATCATTAATTTCAAAACCCGGAGGATTAGTTGAGGTGCATGCAAACTAACTTGGAGACTCAATATGATGGCCAATCAATTGATGACAAATTATGTTAATTATTAAAAAAGTTATTAAATTATGATATGATAAATTATGCTTGAAATTTTATTTTATTTTTAATTTTTTTCCATGAACATTGTAAATTCTGAACACATTGACATGTAACCAAGAGAGAATAATTAATAAATAGGAAAATAATAAGGCATCATATTGGCATGCTTATTGAAATTAATTTTCTTTGTTTGATCTCTTCGTTATCTCCCATCTCCACTGGATTTCAAACTTCAACGCTAGTTCTTGCAGAAGTTGTTGCCACAATTCTCCACACAGCCAGCCATTTTTGTTGCATCTGCAACACATATATATTATACGAAAATTCTCACATCCCAACTCTTTTAAGATTCAAACAAGAAATTCTGATGCAAGAAAATAAAATAAAAGATAATTTAGTTAAAGTGATTATACCAGCGATGTTGTCGAAGCAAGAATCGATGGCGCAACCGATTTGACAGTAAAAAAGATCGATAGAAGCTGGATGAAACATGCAGTGCTTGAGACACATCCAGGCACATGGCAAGAGTTTCCCAGGAACGTATGGAATCCGGCGTCTCATATCTATAACACATTCAGCGTAACAGTGAGCGTAACACTGATCAAATCCTGCAGTTGTTCGCCCTGGAAAAATCAAAACCAACATCACCATTAACATTACAACCACTGTTTTCCTCTCCATGCTGCTGCTGTTGATAAGATAAACTAGTCGTCTGCCAGAATTAACAGAACTCGGAAGGCATGCATCATACAAGGGATAATACTGCAGATTGCCATATATGGAAATTATGTGATGTGCGTTCATTTAATTAACTTTATTGTTAAGTAAAGGCAAAATGACTATTAAAAGAAATAAATTTAATGAAAGCAAGGTTAAAAGTGTAATTTTCCTAGAATAGGTGTTTTTTCTAAAACACTGTGGACTTATCATTAATTGTTGGGATAAGATAATAAACTAGAACAGGTCAGTATCTCCATTGGAACTTTACATCGAATTAAACTCAATTTTATTTTATGTAATGTGTAAAATTTGAAATTCACTGTACGTAAATAACCCTTTGCTAAATAAATAATTAAAAATCACGATCATATTAATGGTAGAATTAATAAGATTCTAAAATCTGACTCATTCTTCCGCAAAAGGGTTCCATTGCATCAACATTTCATAAACTTAAACCACATTCATCACATAATCAGAGAAATTAATTTTCATTGTGGTAAAAATATACCCTTAAACCAACTGCAATTAGTGAGAGTTGTCTTTACTACTCAATTACTAAATGAGACTGTCTTCTATATAGCCAAGAGAGAAGCACTCAATGAATAATTCGTTTCATGCATTTACACTCATCACTCTTTTCGCAGGATCCCATATAAGTTTTTATAGTTTCCTTCAGTTCCTCTCTCACAATAAGAATTTCGAGTAAAGAGCTCCGATATGGCGAGAAATGGCACAGGGAAGCTTCTGATCGTGGGATTACTGTTCATGGTTTTGGCAGTTGTTGTGCAAGCCCGCTGCCGCTATGATAAAGACTGCTATAGAAAATTTGCTGTAGTTTGTGTTGCCCTCTGTCAAAAGAAATGTGAAGTGCACAACTCGAAAACCTTTCACAGCTCTACTCTCAACTGTGCAAATTAATTCCAAATGCTCCAATTTCACCTCCGGTATGAATGCCTCGAAGTTACGTTAATTAGTTGGTGCAAACTTTTCTGAAAAATTGTGTGAAATTCTAGCATATAAGATTTAATTCTTACTGGTGAGAGTTCAAGTTGATACGCAGGTGTTGAAAAAGATGAAGGTTGAGTGGACTACTCCTGCGCTTAGGAATGGAGGAAGAATTAGATGTTGCATATGCATTCAAGTTTGTGTTTCATGCCTTGAAGAACATTAATACATGCCATATGCGTATAAGTGTATTATATTGGGAATGTTTAATTACATTACAAAACTATCACTTTTTTCCTATTGAAGATACCAAACTATTTTTTTTCCGGTAAAAAGTACCAAATTATCAATTATTTCTATTTAACGTACCGAGCTTGTGCACCATCAAATACTTTATAGATTGACCGCTAACACCGTTAAAAATAAATGATGAGAATTTTTTTTTAATTCTAAAATGTGTATGTGGAAATTTATGAGGGTTGACATGTAATGTAGCGCTGACGTGGACTTGTTTAGGGTTGATGTTTACATTTTCATATTTAAAATTCTTCAAATTTACCCATTTCTCAAATTTTAATTCCACAACAAGCACAAAATGCACCTAAAATAATCAAAACCATCCAGAACAAAAATCTGCTTCAATTAAAAACTTAGCCTAATTGCGTAACCAAACAATTAAGCAAAGATTAGGTGCAAAGATTTTTATCAACAAATAGAAGGTAATTAATAAGCAAATTGCAACTGTGTGGGCAATAATACAAATTTATATAAACATTTGGAACATGGTTTTTTTAATTAAAATATAGGAAGTGGTAAGAAAGTTAAAAATTGGTTTAAAGAATAAAAAACTTAAAAATTGATGATTTTTTGTTTATGCAATTTAGGTGGATTTTAATTAGGATAAGTTTTCATTTTGAGTAGGTTTTATTTATTCAAGGTGGTTTTTGTGGTTTTGACCGAAATAATTAAAAAAAAAAAGGGGTTAACTTGAGATTTTATAGATTATAAATGTCTAAGTTTGTCTTAATTGCCACGTCAAAATGTCATGTTAGCACACTAAAATTGCGATGTCAATGATTTTTTAGGAAAAAAATGTCAAGTTATCAATATTTAATACGTCATAGGAAAAAATATGAAAGTTTGGTACCTTCAATAAAAAAAAACTTAAAGTTCAATACCTTCAATAAAAATAATTGATAGTTTGATACCTTCAAGTGGAAAAAAAAATAGTTTGATATTTTCGATAGGAAAAAAGTAATAGTTCGGTATCTTCTGATGTAATTAATCGCATTGGGAATAAATTGAAAAAAAAAATTATTGTAATTAATAAAAGGTTCAGTTTCATGCCTTGAAGAATTAATATATGCCATAGTTGCCATATCATGTAGATGCATATTCTTGAATGTCAACAGCATGCAAAATAACTAGCTAGTGAGAAAGATTTCAGATGATGATAGTGTTTATAGAGCCAGGGGTCTGTCATGTCCAGCCAATTAGTTATTTACTTGAAATAAAGCAAAATCTAATCCAATCAACACAAACAATAACAGTAAACACATTCATCACTTCAAATATAAGTATGTATAATTGAAACAAATCCGTATCCCAAATCCGTATCCTTAGGCATCCGGGTCAAATCGGTACAAATATTTACGGCTGTGTTTGTTTTAATATTTATACCCTATCATATTCTTATCCTACCCAAAATACATAATTACTTCCTTATTCTGAAAATTCAGTTTAATTGAATTCAACTATTTTAAACCTCTGAAATTTGTTAATAACAAAACGCTTCCAACACACCAAAAAAAAAAAAATTATTTTGACAAAAACATCCTTACCCATGTGGGTGGGAGTGCTTTTGTTACTTTTAAAACTTTTATTGTAAGGAGTGTTTAACTAAATTAATAAATATAGAGGATTAAAATATAATCTTACCAAACACATTTTCAAATTCAAAATTTACCCTTATAATAATAACTCAACTCAACTTTTCAAAAATATTACTCAAAATAATAAAACAAACATGTGTGTATAATAAATACCAACCACATGTATAAATAATTAATATATTTTCTTACATTCCTCTATCTAATTACTGTTATGATTTATAAACAAAAATGTAATAAATTTTTGTTTGATGAATATAGAGATTAGGTGATTAGGTGGTGCATCAAATCAAATCTAAGACTTCAAGGGTCTGTTTGGTTCACTCTTGAGAATACTATTATTAGCATTTCTAATAAAGTTAAACACTAAAAATGACTTATTCTCAAAATATTATTCTTTTTCTTTTAAACCCCTCTAAATTTGTTAATTTAACTAAATACCCTCAAATATTTTTTTTTTAAATTACAAAAACACTCCAGCCACCCTCTGGCAGTGGTGGTGGCGAGCTATCCATGTTTAATGGGTAGGTTGAAGGTGTTTTTGTTAACTTTTAATATTTTATTATAGGGGTGTTTAGTAAATAAACAAACATAGGGGGTATTTTGTTAATTTTCAAATCCTACATTGTAATACCTGCCTAATTTAACTTTTTTTCAAAATATTATTCTAAAAACTATCATAATAATGAACCAAACAGACCCCGAGCCTCTTCAAATTGATGAATTCTTTACTTTTTGAAAAAAGATGTTTGAACCAGTTTGTGTGCTCCTCGCACTAATTCCTATAAGTGACTAGCATAACATCCTACCGTCATGATCATTTGCTTAAATATTGGGAGTCCGGAGATGAATTCTTTACTTGCTAAAACTAAATGAGATTGTCTTCTATAACAAAACTTATATTATACATATACAAACAACTGTCTATATTTGAAAAGAAAAAAAAAATTGTCTATATAGCACGTGCTTATAAATGGTACTACTAGAAGCCTTGAATCATGCATACATTCTAGAGAATACTTCAAAGGTCAAACATTCAGAGACCGAATGCAATTACTGAAACTTGTCTTTTACTTCTGCATAACACAGTAAAAATTGTCTTCTATAGCTCAAAAGATAAGCATAACATTAATGCATAACCTCTCTCCAGAATCCTATATGAGTATATGTGCAATTAACTCTTTATTCCGTCTCTTTCTCAGTAGTAGTAACGAGCGCAAAGAACAATTAATATGGAGAGAAATGGTGTGGGGAAGCTTCAGTTGTTGATTACAGTCATTGTTGAACCAATAAGTTTGTGCTTAGTCAACCAACAGAGCAGCACCAATACCATTATTGGAAAATAACCATAATTACTAATGCATATGAATTTTCTTCATAAGGATATAAACATTACATTAATAATGTCCTCTGTCTCCCTTTTTTTTTTTTTTTTAAAAAAAAAGGCTAGTTTAAAAAGATTAATTTGAATACTTTAAATGGTAAAATATCCATTAGTAATTACTTACCATTTTAATATATGCTTAGAACCTTTTCATAATCTAACACACATACGTCAAAATAATTAATATTCACTATCTATGACTAACCGCACATTGTTGAGAATTTTAACCATGGTTTAGGTTTCTTAACCTATAAATTAATCAGCCCTTGGAAAGGCTAATCAGTTGCACATTGAAGCAAGATGGAGAGCAAAGGGGTTAGTGTTAGTGTTATGTTGGTTGTGCTGGTGATGGTAGTGTGAGCGGGAGGGGGAGATGCCACGGCACAAGACGACTGCTACAAGTTATGCATGCATGAATGCACTTTCCATAAAGAAGAATATATGAAAGTATGTAAGGAGAGGTGAAAACAGTCGGCCACTCTGCAGGATCACATTCACTTCTGCAAACTCGGTTGTTCACTTCATTACTTCAACAAATTGGCCCTCGGTATATATATTTGTTCTCTCTCTCTCTCTCTGCGTAATTCCCTCTTGTTTTTCCGTCTTTCTAATGCTTTTTAAATACGTTGTTTTTGCAGATGTAGATAAAGTGGGGAGCTGCATAAACGAATGCTCAAATAAATATTGAAGCGTCTTTGGTTTAGGATAATTAATAAATTACTTATAAGATCGGCGAATGTATTTGATCTGTATTCAAGGATCAATAAATTGTTATTCTCAAGTACTTTTTCAGTGAGTTCACATAATGGCATTGAAAGCCTGCGTATAAAGAATATGACTACAAATAGTGGCCAAGACTTCCTTTTAATTTTCACAGTTTTCGATATAAATTCTAGCAATTTCAAACCAACTAAAAATGCTACCTAAATTATACTAGAAGTTAAAAATTTTCCATGAATATTACATAACTGAATATTGCTATAACAACATAAAAGTAATTAAGATTAAACAACTCAAATGTATCATGAAATCCAAGAACAATGAAATATATAAAGCAGTAAAAACCCGTGGAAGAAGTCATGTCAGCTCGAAGAACATACGATGAGTGTTAAGTCTTATATGGTGGCGTTTGTTTTTTAATCTAAATTTTATTGTATAGTACCGAATCAATTTATTTATTGAATAGATTTGAATAACTGAATTTCAATTATATGTTTATAAAAACTATATCATTTCATGCACAATTTATTTAATAGATCGAATAAACAAATCATAATGAACAATCTTACACAGAAATAATCTAACTGCATGCACTACAAGCTTAAAATGAATCATGAAAGTTCAAACAATTGCTTCACATTGTAAGGCACTACAAGCTTAAAATGAATTATGAAAGTTCAAACGATTGCTTCACATTGTAAGGCGCTGTGGCATTTGGTACTCCGCTCCAAATAAACTCTGCCAATTGGCTGTTCGCCTTTTCTGTGGTGTGGGCTCCATCAAAGAACACATACTCACTAGGATTTGAGCAAAGATTGTAAGCATCTTTTCCGGTAAATCCCCCTCCACAATTTTGTCCATTAAATTACCCAGTGCCACACCATGCTATTATCCCTTCTTTAAGACCTTCAAGACACAATTAAATATGGAGTTTAAGTATAAATTAACCACTTGCATTAATTAAAAGTCATTCAAAGTTAATATATGATAGCTATTTACGAACATACCATATTTTGAAGCATGGTTAATTCTATCAACAAGTGCGGCATAATAATCAAATATGGAATATTTGAAACCAGTTAAACGCGTTTCTAACTTCTTAAGAGTGTTTGAGGGAGCTTTATTGTGCATTGTTGCATGTACCAAATTTTTTTTTTTTTTTTTTTTTGGAGTTCGTTACAGAAATTAGGATGTTTTCGCTCTATTTTATGTATCGGGTATATGGTATTGTGTATTCTTGTATATCGTGTTCATGAAATTATAGTGGATTTCTCTCATCCATGGATGTAGGTAGATTATGCCGAACCACGTAAATATTGTGTATCTTTATATAGTGTGATTTTATTCCTATGTTCTTGAATGTATGTTTTCTGCTACACAATCTCCTAACAAGTGGTATCAAAGCTCCAAGTTGCAACCTGGAAGATGAGTTCTATCAAGATGCATGGTGGATGCACATAAGAGATAGACTACAACAGGTTTAAGTTGTAGGTGAAGTGGTTCTCAAATCTTGGAGGCAAAATTCAGCATCGTTATTATGCGACCTGGATGCTAGCAAAATTCGACATGTATAACCTGGATGTCATGGTGATGGAGCATTTTCTTTGTCATGTTCATCGTTGTGATGGAAAGATCGCCAAGGTGGAGATTGTTGGGATATTGTAGCTTGTTTTCCTATTTGTTCCCATGTAAAATTGTATGTCATTAGGAAAACTCTTTAGTAAAGAATACAATGGAATTATGAGAGTCCAATTAGGAATTGAAATATGAATCATGTTAAGAACAGAATATCTCATATACTACTTATAAATATGGGGGTGAAAACTAATTTAAGGTTATGAGAGAATGTGAGAACTCAGGGTATTTGATGTAAGGGTTATTAAACACCATGAGAAGAGTGTCTTAGAAACTGGGATCGTTTCCACTCTAGATACTTGGTTGAGCATGGTTAGAAACTAGGATTGTTTCCGTTCCGTTTTATGTACTCTTGTATTTCGTGTTCTTGAAACTATAATGGATTTCTCTCGTCCGTAAATGTAGGCAGGTTATGCTGAACCACGTAAATATCATGTCTCTTTGTGTGGTATATTTTATTCCTATGTTATTTATCTCGAATGTATGTTTTCTACTGCGCGATCTCCTAACATTAAGTACCACAGTTGGTAGATGTGAGATCGCAATGTGAGATCCTAACTAAACATCTTTTGTGATTGTCAACTACATAACCATATAGATTTTTTTTTTCTTGAAAAAGGTTGCCCGTTTCTCCTTTAAATAATTTCTTCCTTCATTGATTCAAATCAATTCCCAAAAAAAAGAAAAAAAAGGGAGAAAGTGATTAGGATGTATAAAAGAAATTAGAGTTTTAACTTAGAAGAAATTTCAACCAATGCCATGATCAGTTACTAGTGCATTTCCAAGAAGTCAATCATGTCAAGAAATATAGGTTAGGAGAATAAAGCAGTTGAGATATACAAGTACAACCTGCACATAAAATTTTCCAACTACTGCGGCTGTATTGAAGGACTTCTTAATTTTCTCAGAATTTTGCTGCAATGACAGCAACATATATATTAATTTAAATTCATGGTTTCAATAAATCCAACAATATCTCTAATTAAACACTCACAACATAAATAGAATTGAACAACATTACAACAAAAGCTACACTAAGACATAATTTGATATGTTTTGTATTTCTCCTTACTTTCCGTAGTGTTTTAAAGTTTTGAACCTGTTAGATGATGCTCATAAACATTATAAGACATTCCTTCTGAGCTCAGTATATTCATTCCAAAGTACGGATAATCAATGTAGGATAGAACTACCAAAAGGGCTATGATGAGAGCACAAAAGCTTGAGTATTTTGCGAAGCGATTATGAAGGAGCTCACTTGTTTGCAAGAGAAAAGATTACATTGATTAGTCCTGCATCGTTTTGGGACTGGCTGTGTGTCGTTTAATGGTGTTTGAGCTATCGATGTCGCCGGCTATGGCTCTGATTTGGTCATGTATTGTACAGCAGAAGCTTCTTCACTAGAGGTATGCCGCTCAAAGTGGCGCGCGGTATTCTTTAGTTGAAGGCGAAAAAACAGCTGGATTTGTGCTCACCACACCGCTCAATGCTTGAATTAAGGCGTTTGTGCAGTTCATGTATCTATGTTATTTTAGGTTATGTGGGAGTGGGACTATTTCTTCGTTTCTTGGTTCTCCTATGAGCCCATTAAACAAAAATGAACAAATCTTAACTCGCTAATATAAATTGAAATCTTATCTCACGGTGAAAAACTTAGTAACAGATTGCTCCAAGCGTAGGTGAAAAACAGAGTAGAAACAAGGTAACAATTACAATCATAGAATGTTACGAGGAATTGATCAATCCATTAAATTTGTTGTTGTTGTTTCATTACATCATGAAAATTCTCAATCACAAGATTAGTATACGGTGTGCACTTTTACCGCTTTTATTTTAACTTTCAATTTTAGTTCCTCCATGAACATGATCAATTCTTGGCGCAATAGCTTGTTGAGCATGAATCCAAACACCCTTCCACTTCCTCTTTCCCTGACAATAACAAATAAAAAAAAAAACATTAATACTTTATAAATTATAGATAAATAAACCATGAAAATATTCTGAGTTACCTCCAAGTTTTTGAAGGTTTTCTTTGGTCATAAGATTGGAGCACAAGGAGGAGACACAACCGACGTTGCAAAAGTCATTGCTGGTTAAAGAGGTATTGTCGTTATGGTAGCCGATACATTGCCCTAAGCAGGATAAGACACATTGAGCTGGATTAATTATACCTGTAAAAATACATCCTTTTATGCAATGACGGTAGCATCTCTTGAAACTGGCGGCTACAGGTTGCATAGAAAGAAGCCCCAGCACCAAGAAAACAATAAGAAGAGACTGGACTTTAGTTTTCTCCATTTCCGTCAGATATTTTTAACCTTTAATTTCTATGCCAGAACAAATTTGTAAGATTGCTTTATATAGGAGTTTTCATTAGCTTAACTATTTGGAAAGGCAATCTCAATGGATAGTGAAGATATAAATATGAGAAGATAACATACTAAAATAGATTTATTATTGCATAGCCAAGATTGACTTGCTATATAATATGATATATTCTTCCTTTCATATATTAATTCAAATTCCTTTTATGGTTCGTGAACTATTTAATGTAAGAAATCAATTCTAGTCATGATTCATGGACTAATGTAATGCTTAAATGTACGAAATTATTCTCCATAACATAAGGGGTGTTTGTCTGAGCTTATGAAAATTAGCTTATAGGCAACAAGTACTTATAAGCTAATTTTAGCTTATAAACATTTGAAATTTTAAGTAATTACTTATTTGGTTAAATTACTTATAAGTGACTGATAAGTAGTTGAGGTGTTTAATAAAATATGACTTATAAGTACATTTTATTATAAAATGACTAAACATTATACTACATTAAACAAGGGTATATTATGAAATTTTAAAATTAAACAAGGATAATGTAGTAATATACTTAATCAAACTAACTTATAAGCAGAGTGCTTATAAGCAAAAATAAATAAATAAATAAATAAATAAATAAATAATAAGTTGGGGGGGAGATATTTTTTTTTTTTTTTTTTTTGCTTATAAGTTAAAAAAAGTTATAAACAATCATGTCAGCTTAATTTTAGAGCTTATAAGTTAGTTTGATCAGCTTATAAACTTAGACAAACACCTCCATAATTTCTGGTTTATTTGTAATCCAGGTCACCCCAGTTTCTTTCTCTCAACTTATTGTTTCCCAATAATCAATTTTCAAAGTAAAATTTCTTCTTTAATTTTGG
>CM047910.1:9639447-9683746 GCA_026229545.1 Pistacia atlantica | reverse complement strand
CTTACTGGTTTGATCCTTTCTTGTAACCTACACCCCAAACTCGCTCAAGACCAAAGTTTAGTGTATTCTCAAGCCTGAAAATTAATCACCAATTCACAATCGCACTCGCAGAGGTAAAAATTTTGAAGAGATAAAGCAAGAAAGAACTAGGCTGACTACTCTTTCATCTTAACTTGGAATTTAGAAATTATCAACCACAACACTGGTACCTGTAAGTAGAAGCATTCCATAAGCGGACAGTCTGATCCTCGGAGACTGTAATTATGATGGGAAGCTCAGGATGGATGCACACTGCAGTAACATTGTGAGTGTGGCCTTCTAGTGTTTGAACGCAAGTTTTGGTTTCATAATTCCAAACCTATTTAAACATGATTTATCAAGGTATGTCAGCTAGACTCATTCGCGGCATAAACATATTCCAGTCATGGCTAATGAACAAGTTTTTCAAAATGTTTCAAACCTTAGCAGTATAGTCATCAGAACCAGTTATGAGAAATGCTTTATCACTGTTTTTGAAGTAATCGACGCAATTTATCCCTTTCGAATGTGCATCCCATGAAAACTTTGCAGCCGATGAGTCTAGATTCCAAATCTGAACAGGGGAACAATACCATAGCATAAATAAGAGAGTTTTACAGAACAAAGAAAATGAGTGATCAGTAAAGTATATGCAATATTCAAGTATACCTTTATGGTACAATCAAGTGAGGCACTTGCAAAACTGTTGAGATCTTTCGGATTAAATGCCACTTGCATTACATAATGGGAATGTCCTTCAAAGATTTGAGTACACTCCCAACTCTTCTCCCAATCCCAAAGCTTAATAAGCTTGTCATCGGACGATGACAACACATATGGTAATGTGGGATGAACAGCCACACACCTAATGAAATCTCCGTGTGCCTCAAATTCTTTAACCTTTTCCAAGGTGTTGTAGTTGTAGATGCGAATAAATTTGTCATCAGAAGCACAAACAAACCAGTCTTTTCGGGCTATGAACTTTGCTGTCCTTACTGCAAGCACACATTGAACCACAGTTTTGTATCTTATTAAGAAATGAGAGCTATAAAGATATAAACATTTATAACTAAAATTGATCATCAAGAAGATACAGAAACCAAATGTCTATGTTACAGAAAAATATGTCATGTACCTGGTGACTCAGTGACCTTGAAAGACTTTTCCAGGGCCTGAAATAGCATGAAACAAATGAGGTTACAAATAGAAAGTTCAAGAAATGTTTATCATTTAAATCAGTGAAAAGAACTACATGACTCTGAAAATCAATTGTGTGGGAGGAATTCTTAAAGACAGTTCCTAATAAAGCAGCTTGAAAGGCTTGAAATTGGTTATATTGATGTGCTTTTGTTGCTGGTACAAACAATGTAATGCTCTATACCTGAGAATGGTAGTTCCAGATACACACAGTTCCCGAATACAAACTTGCCAGGATCCTGCATTAGATTATGATGAAATGAACTTTAGTCTTAAACTTAATCATACACAGTAATATAACGAAACTTCTTAGAGTTTTTGAATTCGGAGATGAGGGACAATACCATGGTTGAGTTGGATGGAGATCAACAGATTTAACTCTTTCAGATGTGTTGATAAATTCTTTCTGAGATGAAGAAATTATTTTAAGGAAGTTAGTCAAATAGTTTGACAATGCTACAATATTACAAAGACTAATGAATTACAATGTAGAGAAGAGTTGTACCTCAATTGCAAGTTTAAGAGGCTGCAACAAGTCAAAGGTCCAATATACTACATGCAATTAGCAGAAACAAAGGAGAAAAAATCTCATTAGTCCATAATCAAAATCCAAATTAAACATTTTGACTAAACATATATATATATATATATATTTTTTCTAGTAACTGGATGTTCGAACCAGTTTGTGCGCATCTCAACTAATCCCCAACATGCTTTAAAGATCAAATAAATTACGATGTTAATATGATAGGTAGTCTTAAGGTTTGAAATCAAGAATTCGAGAAAGAGTGTAAACCTTATTGACCAATTAATTGGCAAGCCAACTCCTTGGAGTTTGATTTATTATTTTATGTGACATTGATATGTAAACGAATAGTTAATGTGATAAATAATATATAAATACCATATAAAACTTATAAAATTAGTTTTTAAAATCATGCCATAAAAAATAAAAATAATCAACGAAGCTAGCTCACCGTTTCCATGGTTGAGAATTGGTGCTAAAATGAGAATTGGTTGATTGAAAATTTAGAAATTGGTTGAAGAGAATGTGGGGAATGAGTTAATGAACATATGTGTTTATATATATGTATATATATATACACAATAAGATACTTTGTAGCTAAGTAAAATACCAATGATCCGGAGGCCAAAGTCAATAATTTGGGCAAGCAGAACTCTTGGCCTATGTTGTCATCCAATGTGGTTGGGACCGTTGATTATTATGATATGTCAGAAATGAAGGGTGAAGATCAAGTTTTAATGACTACGCGGTTTGACCATGTGGTGATTTGGCATGGTGACAATATGTTGATTAGTTGCCTGACTTGACTTCTACAATTCTAATGGGTAATGCTTAGAAACTTCCACTCTCTTGCTGATCCCAATAAGGAAAATATAGCGTGTGATTAAACATCAATTGCTCTAAATTCAAATGAATTGTCTTGAGGATTTGTGTAACAACTCAAACCAAGAGAGTGTTTTGCTATGTGAGAGAGCCTCTTAAATATTATAATTAGTAGGAGTGAGATCTCGATGTAGAGTCTTAATATTGTATCTATTTTTAAGAGTCGATCCATAATAACTTTCATTCGATTGACATTGTTCGAAGATAGCTTGTCTAAAGGAGAGTCCAACCCAAAAGTAAGGGTGTTAAAAAAAAATATAAAAACCGAACCGAACTGCTAATCGGTTAACCAAAAAAATGGTTCGATTACGGTTCGAAAGATTCAAAAAACCAAATTTTAAATTTTCGGTTCGGATCTGGTTGAAAGAAATTAGAAACGGTTAACCGAAAACCGGTTTTTCAAAAAAAAAAAAAAATATATATATATAACCGAAACTAAAATAAATCTCTAATTCACTCAATCTAAAATCCCAACCCAAATTTTTTTTCTTAGTTCCTAATGTATTGTCTATATTTACAATTAAATTTAGGACAAAATAAAAAAAAAAGGGAAAACCGGTTCAAAATTAGTTAACCGCTTTTTTTAAAACGGTTAACCGGTTTTCTCTAAAACCGATACGGTTTCGGTTGAGAATTTTTCCGAACCGAAAATCCGGTTCGGTTTAGAAAAGAGGTTAACCGCTTTTGAATACCCCAACTCAAAAGACAGACCTGATATGTGAGATAATCTCTAAGCTTAAGTACAACACTTAACGAGTGTGAGATTCCGATATGAGATCTTAACAACATGCATCAACATCACACATGGATAAAAATTATTTATGTATTGAATTTTTTTTATTTTTTGTTTTTTAAAAATAAATTATACGGATATATGTATTCCCAACATACGTTAAGACAACTCAAAATTAAAATAATAATAATAATACGGCTTCTGAGGGAAGAAAATAGTGTGACCACTATCTAAAATCCAGTCCATGGTAAAAAGATTTTCTAAAAACAATGGGCTTAATACATGAACATAAGCCTTCTATAAATTTAATGGACCTCTATTTTAATTACAGTTTCAATGACTTGGGTCTATTATCAGCCCAAGTCCAACAAAATATCGGTCTCGTAATCTCGTTCAAGAAACAAATTTTAAAAAATTATATAGGGTAAATATCACTTAAGTCCATTAAGAATTTAAGATTACCATTATAGGGGCACAGTCAAGTATGCAGAAGTAACGGGCATCTGGCACCTAGTTGAGAAGAATTTGATCTGATAATCATAGGGTTTATATTAAGAGTGAACGACATTTTCTCACCCAAATAATGACTTAATCACATTTTCCCACCTAAAGACTTTTAAAATACTATTTTACTATCCAAATTTATATTCCGTTTCCAATCCTGACATTGTTGCAATCCTATATCACCACTATTATCTTTTCTGATTATCACTTACCAAAACTTCTCAAACGTTACTCCTGTCGACTCCATCAAACACCGATAATCAAACGATTAGGGTTTGTGTAACTGTCCCTCTTAAGTCAAGTTTTAATCAATTTAAACCACCAAAATCTAATATTTCATCACCAAAAGACTCATTGGCCTCCCCTCTTCAAAAGTCTCAATAGCTTAGACTGAGTTTGCTCTCTGTTAGTTGTTAAAATATAAATTTAGATAGTAAGATAGTATTTTAAAAGTCTATGGGTAGAAAAATATCATTAAACTATTATTTGAGTAGGAAAAAGTTATTAACTTTTTATATTAATATAACGAGCCGTAATACATTCTTAAGTAGAAAAATACGTAAACCTGTTAGACAAAATTTTACCAAACTAGAAAGAAGTAAATCCCACTTTATAAATTATTTTGCATAAAACAAAAAGGTTACATCAACATGATGTTACAGGGTCAAGCCATATATAGGTTTAGAGGTAGTGGTGGGTCATGCTGTACCATGCCTAAAAATTCAAGGTCTATTGTACCCTCGATGTCAAGGCTTGTAAAAATTCGTGTCCTATCGTGCTGTGTTGACCCACCAAATTTGAAGGCCTACATCACACGCTATATATTGCGCCGTGCCATGGGCCGACCTACATGCTTTGTAAAAATATTTAATTTTGATATTTATAAATTATGGTAATTTTGATTTATTATTAATAATTAATATATAAATATTTTATATTTAGTGATATTTTATATTTATATTAATTAAAAAATGTATAATTATTATAAAATATAATAAAATAATGAGACATTAAAATATTAATTACATTTCAACACTTTGTATTACTTATAAGTTATAATTATAAATTACAAATACAAACTTGAAAATTAGGATTAAGGATTATTATACATCTTAATTTTCATTCATTTCTAAATTTTTGAAATCTTTAAATATATCTACAACAACACTTTTTTGCTTTTTTTCATGCCGTGCTGTGCTGGCCCATGTTCCTTTTTAAGCCTCATGGCACGGCCCGTATACTTTCGTGCTGTGCCTTATCGTACCATGCTTTTTTTGTGCTATGTCGGGCCGCGCGGTGAGCCAGCACGGTCTACTGCCGACTCTATACAGGTTCTAGAAGTTAATCCACAGATCCTGAAAAGTGAACTTTCGCAAAGTAATTCCCTTCAAGCCATCCTTCTTTCACCACACTTTGCCATGCACTTTACTTTTGTCCAAGTGGAATGCGGTGGAGGAGGTCAAGGAGATGGAGGCGATGGACGTTGCGCCTACTGAAAAATGATTACTCCTTTCCAGCTTCTACTGCAGCATCAAGCACAAACATAAGAAAGAGTTGCCATGACCACCACAAGTTTTCTCACCATAATGATATTTTCCATGGGAGCTCTCTACTCTTCAAATTTGTTATTACTTGAACACACTGAAAGCAAAGGCCAGAATTTGTAGGCTATGAAATGAAACAGTTTGCAAAGTGTTAAAATGTTGAGTTGTCAACTGTATTTGGTATTACATGATGGGTTGACTTAATTTAGGCCATTTTTAGAATTCATAAACCTCCTTTTGATGTAGAGGTATTGTAATTAATTAAAAGTTAATGTAATCTTAAATCTGCATGGATCGTAATCTGCATTTCCATTAAGTAGAAGAACTAATAAATTAGTTAATCCTATTCATTGTTATTATAAAGAATACTATGTATGAGATATAGAGAGAGAGAGTCAATAGCTTCATAACTAACTCACTGCAAGATTAATTTATTAAAACAAACGGCACAAAGGGATAGCAAGTTCATCTCTGAAACTTTATAACGGAAAACATTTACTTGTAAAATTCCATCACAGCCCGAGCACCATGACCAACACAGACAATCTGAAAGTTTGAAAATCCTGCAATCTTGCACAAGGTCTCGAATTCTTTTACTGTCCTCTCTTTTCCTGAAGGTTGCATAAACATAATGTTGTCGAGTCCAGAAACATACATAGAAGCCTTGCTTGAATCGGGTTCTTCCAGTAATATTACGTTTATAATGATCAATTTTCCATTAACTGGTAGCGCTTTGTAGCAATTCTTTAAAAGCTTTATACAATTTTCATCACTCCAATTGTGACAGGTATCCTGCAACGAGAAAAAAGAAATGGGATTTGAGCCAATGCGTTGAAGAAATGAGGCTGTTGCAAACCAAATCTCGGATAGTTAATTTTAAGCAAACCTTTATCATAATTGCATCCGCTGTTGGGACACTTTCAAACATATCTCCTCCAACATGTTCAATACCTGTTAAGATGTCATTGTGCTTTAAAAATTGTACAGAATTCCCATAAAATGCAAAAATAACTTGCTTAAATGCAAGCAATGTGTGCTGCCTGGTGATGCTATTGTAATGAAACATTTGGTCCAGCATCACATAGCATATCTTGCAGAGATTAAGAGTCTAAAATCTCAAGTTAAAGTGAGAAAAAACAAATTGACTCACACGTTTCTATGAGGTATTTGGGAATGTAAACTTGATGAGTTCATACCAGGATAAGATGGTGCGCTTTGTGTCACATGAGGCAAATCAAAGTTGATGCCTTTAATGGAAGGGTACTTGGAAACAATCATGTTGAGGCATCGGCCAGTTCCACCACCGACATCTACCAACGATGCAAGTCCCTTGTATCCTCTGTAAACGTCTAAGATCCCCCTCATGATTAATTGAGACATACCCGCCATTGCCTTATTGAAAATATTGTTGTAAGTTGGATCATTGCTCATGAACTCGAACTGGGACATCCCATGAACTTTCTTGAACATATCATCTTCGCCACCTTCAAGAATGACATCCTTCAAATGCAACCTATACTAACACAAGAAATATGCAATGAGTAATTGTAAATAACAAAACTACTAGAGGTTTCTGCACATCATACCATGATTGCAGGCCTGCTGGGTGGTGGGTAAGAGCTGATAAGCAAGACAAGCTCACTCCATCACTAATTTGGAGAATTAATAATCTTGAGGCAGGTGTGAGACTATAAAGTCTCTCAACTCTACCATCTTCAAGAGTGCGTAGAGAGCAAGTAAGGAGTGAATGGCTGACTAATAAACGCAGCATGCGATCAACCATAGAAGGTGCTTCCGGGTTCTGTGTAGGCAACCGAGATGCAATCTCGGAGGCCGAAACGCGAGCACCAGGACCTTCTTTGGCTATGATAGAAAATAGATCGAGCTCAATGGCTGTGTTAAGAACCATCGGGAAGACTATCGAGTTGGAGAATACCAGAGCATCGAGACAGGCTTCAGACTCTTCATCCGTGGAAGATGTAACGAGGTAATCTACAGAACCCATGCTCTCCCTTGTATGCAAGCTCATTAATTTTTCTATAAGGTGGGGCTTAATGATTCTTATGGCTATGTATGTACATATAGTGCAAGGGGCATTCTGTTTTCTTTAGTTATGGAGAGAATCTTATAACAGTGAAATTCATGGATGAAGAAGTTTGGCCGGCTGAAACAGACAAAGATACCAGGTGCCAAACAAAAGAGTTAAGAGTTCGAACGAAGGACAAATTATCTTATGCTCTGTAATATACTGATTGATAATTGAATAGTTGTGGACAATATGTAGACGACAAAATAATTTAAACAAATATATAAGGTCTTGCATTGTGGGAATTTAGACATACATATAGAGAAAATCACGCAAGTCAAATCATTCAAGAGGAATCTAACTTGAAATCAAAAATCAAGATATACTGTTTTTTAAAATACCCACCCATGTTCTCAAGATCTTCTATATTTCTTTGTCTTCAAGGTAAAATGGTTTGCACCTAGATTGCAAATCAAACAAGCACTTAACTTCAATTTAGAGCTCCAGCATGCAGCAAACAGTAAGGATACTGATAATTTGCATCACATGGTAATATCAAAACAAGTCAGCAAAGCTAACATTTTTAAAGAGTTTTTGGTATCAGGGAAAAAAAAAAAAAATTCGACCGGGCACCTTGGTCTTCATATCCAGTATATAATTCTAGCCCCAAGAGGAAAGCTACTAAAACCAAGTCATTTGGGAAAAAAAAAGAAGAGGAAAATGGTTCCCATTCCAATAAAATAAAACAATATCTACCACAAATACGTGTCCAGTTTTAGATTAGGAGAACAAAAAATTTAAGCACAGATAGAGCAGCAAAATAATTATGCTTTAGAGCACCAAGTTCATGTTTGTTCCTCTACATATCTTGATTGAATCATTTTCATTGTTTTCTGCATTCTCCTGTGATGAGACCCCGCTGGTGCATGTTTTCAGCAGAAGGAAAAAGCGTGGACAGAAGGGATAAAATGGTATTTTCTACTCAACAAGCAGGGGACAAGTGGCATCCTTGGAAGGACAGGTGGCATCCTTGGATTGGAATGGGAATAATTCTGTTAGAATGAAGTTGGGCGTAAAAAGGGTGACAGGGGATATTTGTTGAGCATCAGAGAAAAAGGGGAAATTGGGACTGGGGAGGTACTGGCCCTCGAAGCCAGCAGATTATTGTTTTTGTTTTCTTCGTTGGAAAATCAGCCTTGTTATTCTCTATTCATCTTTTCTTTTACATTTTTGATACTCTTGAGAAAGTTGTACTGAACTCTTGATTATTAATACACTTATTGAAAATATTCAGATTATTGATTGAGTGAGTGTGTTGTGTGTTGTGGTTGTGGATCTATTGCTAGTTATTGTAGTGTATGTAAGTTTTTTGCAGGTGGAACAGCAGGAGAGATTGAACGAAACAGCAGGGTCCTAACAAGTTGGTATTAGAGCAGGTGACGTTTGGGGAATGGTTAGAACAAGGATGGAAAACAGATTAGATGTTGTGGAGAAGGACATGGGAACCATGAGAGATTGTTTGCTGGAAATCCAAGCTTGGATTAGGTGTAAGGATGAAGAAGAAGTTAGAAGAGCTGAAAGGGGTGGTTCGACAGAGACACCCATAAACAATACAGGCAACATAGAGGGGGAAAATGAGGACCCTAATTCAAATATGAATGATGAAAACGGAATAGATGGTCGACAATGTCCAGGATACGCTGGCCGAAAAATCAAGATGCTAGTCTTCGTCGGAGAGGATCCGTATGGGTGGTTGTTCCAGATAGAGAGGTATTTCAACGTGTATCAAGTGGCAGGAGCAGAGTGGCTGAACACGGTGGCTGTGTGTTTGGAGGGAGACGCCATAAATTGGTTCTAGTGGATGGAAATCCACGCTCCAGTCACGACTTGGGCAGCGTTTAAACTGTCTCTGCTTCAGCGGTTCGGAGGATCCCAAGATGGTGGTCCGGATGAGGCGTTGATGGGAATTCGGCAGACCGGAACAGTGGAGGACTACTGTCGCAAGTTTGAAGCCCTGTCAGCTCCATTGAAGGATGAGAAGGAAGATTTACTTTGGGCTGTGTTTCTGAATGGGCTAAAACCCAAATTAAAAGCTGAGGTTAGATTGGGCCAACCCACTTCCATTATTCAGCTAATTGAACTGGCCCAGAAGATAGAAGAAAAAAATAGGGCCTTGGAAGAATTAAAATATGGGCTAAATAAGGGTGTTAAGTCTGTTATGGGCAGTGGAATTAGTAGGATAAATTGGCCCTATAGTGGTGGGACCTAAAGGGTTTTTAAAGTTTTGGCGAGGAAGATGGGTCAAAGCTTGCACAAAACTCTAATCCTTTAGTTCCTTCAGGTAGCGCGAATTTAAACTCTAGCCAACATCAAATTTTTTTTGCCCAATCAAGTCGCCAATGGAACGAGAGAACCAGCCATTTTTCTCTAAATGCTAGTCAACGTAGCAGCAGCAACTAAGCAGCTCAGTTTTCAGAAAAGAATTTCCCTTCAAACAGATGACAGAACTTGAGATCCAGAGGAAAAAGGCGCGTGGGGTTTGTTTCCGGTGTGATGCAAAAATTTTTCCAGGCCACCGGTGTGGAGACAAGCAGTTCCACGTCGTGTTGATTGATGAGGATGAGAGTCAAGATGAGCCAAATGACATTGGGGCAGATCTGAGTGAGACCGTGGAGGAGCAACTACCAAATGATGTGGAGCTTTCAATTAGTTCAGTCATGGGAATCTCAAGTCCGAAAACCATGAAGGTAAAGGGAAAAATCAGTGGGGCTGAAGTGATAGTTGATCGACAGTGGAGCATCGCATAATTTTATCAGCAAGGGTGTGACTGAGAAGTTGGGATTACCAGTGATGCAGACGCAAACCTTCGGGGTACGTGTGGGAGACGGATATCAGGTGCGATGTGAGGGAGAATGTAGGGAGGTACAGTTGGACATTCAGGGGACTCCGATTATACAGAATTTTTTTCCATTTGAGATGAATAGTGCAGATGTGGTTTTGGGTGTGGCATGGTTGGAAACTTTGGGGGAAACAACGGTGGATTGGAAAACACAGGTAATGAAGTTCAGACTAGGAGATAGAATTGTGAAATTTGTGGGTGACCCTTCTCTGAGCAAAACTCTGATTTCCTTAAAAGTTATGCTGCGGACAATTCAACGCGAGGGACATGGGTGTTTTGTGGAATTTGGTAATTTGCAGAAGCTAGGTGAATCACAAGTTGAAGAGGACAGCGGCATTCTACCAGTTCTGGTTTGGTATCAATCAGTCTTCTCTTCACTTCCAGGATGACCACCGCCAAGGACCCAAGACCATTCCATTAACCTCCTCCCCGGCTCCCAAACCCCAAATATTAGACCTTACCACTATCCCTACTACCAGAAAAATGAGATAGAAAAACTAGTGAGTGAGATGTTAGCTGCCGGTATCATTAAGCCCAACCTTAACCCCTTTTCCAGCCCAGTGTTATTGGTGAAAAAGAAAGACGGCGGTTGGCGATTTTGTGTGGATTACAGGGCTCTTAACAAGATCACGGTTCCAGATAAGTTCCCCATCCTAGTGGTTGACGAATTGTTTGATGAATTAGGAGGAGCTTCCATTTTTTCCAAATTAGATTTGAAGTCGGGCTACCACCAGATTCGAGTAAAGGAGGGGGAAACCCACAAAACGGCTTTTAGGACACACGAAGGACATTGTGAGTTCTTAGTCATGCCCTTTGGGTTGACTAATGCCCCAGCCACTTTCCAAGCCTTGATGAATGACATATTTCGGCCTTTTCTACGTCGGTTCATTCTGGTATTCTTTGATGACATATTGGTTTACAGCCACACTAAAGAGGATCATATCCGACACTTAGAGATCACCCTCAGCACCCTTGAAGAACACCACTTGGTTGCCAATAAGAAGAAGTGTTTCTTCGGTCAGCGAGAATTATAATATTTGGGGCACGTCATTTCATCATGTGGGGTGGCGGTTGATCCTTCCAAAATTGACAGTGTTTTACAGTGGCCAAGTCCCAAGGATATCAAGGCATTACGAGGATTTCTGGGTTTGACCAGTTACTACCGAAGGTTCGTCAAGGATTACGGGAAAATCGCCATTCCTCTCACCAGTTTACTTAAGAAAGATGCATTTCAATGGAATTCGGAAGCCCAAAAGGCCTTCGATGAGCTTAAGAGGATAATGACTTTAGTTCCGGTGTTAGCTTTGCCAGACTTTACTAAAGAATTTATCATTGAAACGGATGCCTCAGGGAGTGGGTTAGGGGTTGTCCTGATGCAGGAGGGTAGACCGTTGGCTTTTTTGAGCAAAGACTTATCATCTCAATCAAAGCTTAAATCAGTATATGAGCGGGAATTAATGGCTATTGTGATGGCAGTTCAGAAGTGGCGACATTATTTATTGGGGCGTCGCTTCATTATTAGGACAGACCAAAGGAGCCTCCATTTTCTAACGGATCAGCAGTTACTAGGTGAAGATCAACAGAAATGGGTTGCTAAACTGATTGGGTTGAATTTTATTATCCAGTATAAACCAGGGGCAGAGAATCGGGTAGCTGATGCATTGTCTAGAAGAGGTGAACAGGTGGAATTTGATGGGTTATCTGCCAGTTATTTTGTAGGTATGGAAGAATTAGAGGATGCTATTCAACAACATGGCAAATTGCGAGGAATTGTTCAAAAATTGTTGTTGGATCCCAATGGCCACCCACCATTCACGTTAGTTGGCCACCATCTCTTGTGTAATGGTCGCCTAGTTGTACCAAGGAAAGGGGCCCACATTCCACTTCTTCTACATGAGTTTCACTCATCTCCTATTGGGGGTCATTCGGGTTTCTTTCGCACTTTTAAAAGACTCAGCAGTGTGGTTTACTGGGAGGGTATGAAACGAGATATCAAGGAGTTTGTCGATTCCTGTGCAGTTTGTCAACAAAATAAATACCAAGCCTTGAGTCCCGCGGGGTTATTGTAGCCTCTATCCATTCCTGAGCAGGTTTGGGAAGACATATCTATGGATTTCATCACCGGGCTTCCCAAAACAAATAGTGCCGATACCATCCTGGTCGTGGTTGATCGACTAACTAAGTACAGCCACTTCTTGACCCTTAAGCATCCCTACACGGCCACGGATGTTGCCCACCTTTTTATCAAGGAGATTGTCTGGCTACATGGGTTTCCCCTTTCCATTATATCCGATCGCGACCGAGTTTTCATCAGTCATTTTTGGAAGGAGTTGTTTAAACACTTGGGCACGCAGCTTCGCAAGAGCTCGGCATACCACCCTCAAACTGATGGCCAGTCGAAAGTGGTCAATTGATGTGTTGAAATGTACCTTCACTGTTTTGTGAGTAGCCAGCCTCGCCAATGGCCTAAATGGATCTCTTGGGCCGAGTTCTGGTTCAATACGACTTTCAACGGCTCCACTGGTATGACCCCTTTTAAAGCACTTTATGGGCGTGATCCTCCCATTCTTCTTAAATTTTCAGATCATGGTTCACCAGTTGACGAAGTGAACTGTCAACTGCAAACTCGCAATCTCATCCTTGCTGAGTTACGGGATAATCTCCTCAAAGCCCAAACCTGAATGAAACATTATGCCGATGCAAAGATACGAGAAGTTCAGTTAGAAGTGGGAGATTCGGTTTACCTTAAGTTGCAACCCTACTGACTTCGTTCCTTGGCTCGTCGGTACAATGAGAAACTCAGCCCCCGCTTCTATGGCCCTTTTGAAGTTATAGAAAAGATTGGATCAGTGGCCTATTGTTTGGATCTACCCCCTTTGGCACACATCCATGATGTTTTCCATGTGTCACAACTCAAGAAAACAAAGTACCCGCCGCCCATTGCACAACCCTTTCCTGCAGCACTTGACGAGGATTTGGTATTGCAAGTCGAACCTGAAGAGGTTCTACGTAAGCGCAAACTGTTGAATGGTACTTTGGAAGTCTTAATCAAATGGAAAGGCTTACCCACATATGAGAACACATGGGAGGATTTCACCTCCATTGATAGCCAATTTCCTTTCTTCCACTTTGGGGAAGGTAATGATGAGACCCCGGTGGTGCATGTTTTCAGTAGAAGGAAAAAGCGTGGACAGAAGGGATAAAATGGTACTTTCTACTGAACAAGCAGGGGACAAGTGGCATCCTTGGAAGGACAGGTGGCATCCTTGGATTGGAATGGGAATAATTCTGTTAGAATGAAGTTGGGCGTAAAAAGGGTGATAGGGGATATTTGTTGAGCATCAGAGAAAAAGGGGAAATTGGGACTGGCGAGGTACTGGCCCTCGAAGCCAGCAGATTATTGTTTTTGTGTTCTTCGTCTGTTCTGGAAAATCAGCCTTGTTATTCTCTATTCATCTTTTCTTTTACATTTTTGATACTCTTGAGAAAGTTGTACTGAACTCTTGATTATTAATACACTTATTGAAAATATTCAGATTATTGATTGAGTGAGTGTGTTGTGTGTTTTGGCCGTGGATCTATTGCTAGTTATTGTAGTGTATATAAGTTTTTTGCAGGTGGAACAGTAGGAGAGATTGAACGAAACAGTAGGGTCCTAACATCCTGCAGCTCATAATGACGCCTAAAGTTACAACCAGTCCAATACTTTCAGCCACTTGATGTTTTGCCTAAAATGGTATATGTTATTGACACGGTGTATATTTGTCATCGTATAATGCATTAATTTGCTGCTCCAGGTCACATATAGAATTGCATCTGACAATAGTCCTTTCTTCATTTCCCACAAATCTGCAATTTCAAAGAAAATGCCTTTTCATGGGGCTTCTTTGAAACAGGCTTCTTTTCACGGGGCTCAGAAGACGCCCAATTAAGCTTGAAAGTTCTTGGAGTTTGGCATTGTTAAGCCATTAAAAGCTTCCAATGTATGACCTGCAACATCATTAGTTTCAAACTCAAGAAAACCAAAACAAGAGTTTTGTAGTGGAAAACCTTGCTCCTTGAATCTCCACACTTGAAAATGCGGAAAGCAAGTACTTGTCATTTATCCAAGATTCTAAGTCTCCAATCCATAAAGTTTTTTCCCAAAATTTTGTATGGTTGGGGCTGCTGGGAAGAGGTATTGGCAGTGTCTAATGGTTTGGGTTGGGTAGGAGGAGGTATGGCATTATTTGGGGGTGAGGTAGGTGGTTTGGGCATTTTGTCGAACATGTGGTGGTAGGAAAAAAAGAGTGTAATTTTGGTTAATTGAAAGGTGCAAACAATGGTTATTTGTGTGTAGAGGCTAGGTTTGAAGTGGTTTAGGTGTTCGATAAGGGGTGGTCGGCAGAGCAAAAAAATAGTCAAAATGCAAAAGCAGGCATTGGGAGCAGGGCACAGGCGTTGGGAACTAGGGCGCGCGCGAGCAGCAAGCTTGCTCGCAGACTCTACGAAGGACTGGGACTTTTAGCGAGCAGTTGGCATGCACAAAAAAGCTCCCGTAAACTATGAACAAAAAAAGTTACCCAACTCAATCCAATCTCTCCAGACAAAGCGCTGCAGAAACAATAAACCTTCCCTGTTTCATTTAATGATGCATGGTAATATAATATTACGTAGACCATTACTGGTCAACAGGGAGATATGATTATTTCAAGAAAGCTTGATTCGATCTTTGCATCTCTTTCTTGGTTCCTTGATCGACTGACCACTGTTTTCAGAGTTTTGGCCTCGTGATGTATTCGATCATAGTGCTATGGTTGTCCGCTTTGAATCTAGTTGAGGAAAGGTACCCAGCCCTTTTAAATTTCTGAATTTTTGGGCTGATTTTGCAGATTTTATGGATATTATTCAGGCAATATGGGACATGCCCATAGTAGGCAATCCTATGTTCCGACTTACATAGAAATTGGGGTTGTTGAAATGGAAGTTCAAATCTTTACATGTTAGAGATTCCATCCATATTTCCAATAGGGTGAGTGAGGCTCAGGCTCAATGGGCGGCAGCCATAGCAAATTTGGACTGGGACCCCTTTTCTATTAAGTGTATCTCTCAGGAGAGGAACCTTGCCAACCAATATTTTAGTCTTTGCAGAGATGAGGAGACTTTTTTAAAGCAGTGCTCTCGTATTCAGTGGTTGAACTTAGGGGATCAGAATACTAAATTCTTTCATAAGTCGTTGATATACAGGCAAGTTCGGAATCGCATCCATGGTTTGATTGATGCGAATGGTACTTATATTACTGACAGTCGGGATTTAGGGCGTTTGGTGGTGAGGTTTTTTCAAGGTCTTCTTACTGCCCCTTATCAACCTCGAGTTGAGAAGGCTTCTAGGTACTTTTCTAGATGCATTTCTTATGGTATGATTTCTCCCTTGATTGCTCCTATCATAGATGATGAGATTAGGACTACTTTATTTTTTATCTCGGATGATAAAGCTCCTGGTCTGAATGGGTATAATTTTTTTTTTTTAAGAGGGCATGGGATATTATTGGTACTGATTTCAGAGATGCGGTGTGATATTTCTTTGCTATTAATGAAATGTCTAGATGTGTTAATGCTACCAAGATTGCTTTGGTTCTTAAGGTGGAGATCCCGAGTCATATGATTAACTTTAGACCGATATCTTGTTATAATGTACTATACAAGTGCATTACTAAGGTGATAGTGAATTGGTTTAAAGTAGTGCTTTTGAAGGTTATTGGGAGTTCTCAGTTAGCTTTTGTCTTGAGGCAGAGGATTTCTGATAATATTTTGTTGACACAAGAGCTTTTGCGAAATTATCATCTTGAGGGTACTTCACCTCGATGTGCCCTTAAAGTTGATATTCGAAAAGCTTTTGATATTGTAAGTTGGGATTTCATCTTTTTTGGGTTGCGTACTATTGGGATTCCTGAGCGTATGGTAAGATGGATTATGACATGTATTTCTACTATATATTTCTTTGTTGCCCTGAATGAAGAGCTCCACGGTTTTTTTTAAGTCCTCTTAGGGTGTTTGGTAGGGGGATCCTTTTTCTCCTTACTTATTTGTTCTGACTATGGGAGGGTTGGCCGATATTCTTCGAGAACCCTCTCAGAGCCCCGAGTTCTATTACCATTGGAGATGTAGGCAAGCAACTATTACTCATTTGTGTTTTGCGAATAGTTTGATGGTGTTTTGTTAGGTAGATGTTTCCTTTGTTAGTCATATCAAATCGACCTTGGATTCTTTTGCCAAGGTTTCTGGTTTGATGACTAATGTAGAGAAGAACTAGTTGTTTCTTTCTGGAGTTACAGATGAGGGGAGAGTTGGGTTACAGTCTATTTTGGGATTCCAGTTGGGGGTGTTACTGGTCAGATATCTAGGGGTTCCTTTGATCTCTACTTGGCTTCAACATTTTGATTGTAAGCCTTTGTTAGAGTGGATTTTATCTCGGATTAGGTTATGGACATTGACATCTTTGACCTATGCAGGTTGACTTTAGTTGATCAAGTCAGTGCTCTTCTCTATACAGGTTTATTGGTCTTCCATGTTTCTTTTGTTGACAGTTGTTGTTAGACAGATTGAAAGTATTTTGGCATCTTTTCTTTGAAAGGGTATTTCTTTGTCCCCTTCGGGTGCAAAAGTTGCATGGTCTTCTGTTTGCTATCTGTTGAGAGAGGGTAATCTGCGGATTAAAAGGATTTGGGATTGGAATAGGATAGCTATTCTTAATCATGCCTAGCGATTACTTAGTGATCGATCTTCTATTTGGTCTTCTTGGGTTCGTTTGGTTCTGCTTCATGGTCAGTCATTTTGGCATATTTGAGGTATGTCTGGGGCTACATGGTCTTGGAGGAAGATCCTACTTAGCAGGGATTGGTGTCGTGGTTATATTGTGACTTGTATCGGTGATGGTAGAGACACCTCATTATGGCAAGATTATTAGCTACCGCAAGGGCCTTTATGTGATTTGTTTCCCTTTAGGACTTTGACTTCTACTGGTCTGCCATGGGTTGCTCAGGTTTTAGATATTATTCGAGATAGTTCGTGGGATTTTCCTTTGGGTTGTGCATATCTTCAGCATATCTGGGACTCTGTTACACTGCAACCTTTAATGGGTCTTCTTGATCATTTTGTGTGGAAGAGTCACTCTTTTGGCAGATTCTCTATTGATTCAGCTTGGAATTTGTTACAAGAGATAGGATGTGAACTCGATTCATCATCTCTTATGGTTTCTAGGGCATGTTCCAAGCTATTCCTTCATTTTATGGCTTGCTTCTCTTGGTCAGCTTCGCACCATGGATCGTCTCAATTCTTACGATGTCATTGCCTTTTCCCACTGTCTTCTGTGCAGGTCTGCTATTGAGACTCATGATCATTTGTTTTTTAGCTGTGATTTCTCTAGTTATGTTTGGCAGGAGGTTGCTGCTAGGACGCTCCTTGCATGGCCTTCTTTCCCTTGGTTCCCTTTGGTCCAGTGGGCTAGCTTGCATATTAATCGCAAAGGGGACTTCAGGCACCTTTTTTCACGATTAGTCCTTTTAGTTACAGTTTATTTTTCGTGGTTTGAAAGGAATAATCCTGTGTTCCATCAGCATTATAGCTCTCATAGAGATATTGTCTCGGCTATTTGTAATTTAGTCCAGACCAAGATTTTGGGTTGAGCACCAAGTATGAGATCTCAGCCCAACTTCGTGTAATATGGCATTTGCCTAATTAGATTTGTGGGGCGCCTGCGTGCTCCTTTTTATGCCATTTGTGGCTTTGTGGTTTTTCCATGTGTTTATAGACTGAGAGTTTCAGTCTTTCACTTGGGGTATGCTCCTCGTATTTTTGTACATATTTTTTTCTCTTTTATATAATTCTTACCTTATCCAAAAAGAAAAAGTAATTAAATGAAGCTCATCTCATTAAAAAAAAATTAAAAAAGAAAAAAACTTATGGAAACCTCTAATCCCTTAGTGCATATAGTATGTGCACTTTGTAATGCATGAATATTAATCTTGAGTTAATTATGCATGATATCCTTTGTAAAGCTTACGAACAGGATATATATACATGGGATGACTTTTTAACAAGTTTGATCACCATATTAAGCAACTGTAGCATGAATAAGAGGAGCTTTTCAGCAACGCAGTGTGTTTTGGTTCTTCAATCCACAAATTCTTCTCTAAACTTCCGAAACAAAAAATTGGAAACACCAAACTACTTCTTTCAATGATTAAAAGAAAAAGAAAAAAAGGAACAAGTGGCAGTAGCCAGACAACAGATCAAACAACAATAACAAGTACACAAAAGACAAAGATAATATATGTTCCGGCCAATACGTCTATAACTTAGAGATGGTAATTTTGCAACATATTAAGAACATATCAAATATCTATCATGGTTTAACCTAGCATGCAACTTGGCATAACTTTCTAGTTCCACTCATTTTACAGGTCATGTTGTTTCCCAACAAATCACCATTATAATCTATGTATATCTGAAACCATCCTCTATTGGACAAATGTAGTAGGAACTACAAAAAATCAATTATTTCAACATTTTTCTGGCTTTTTGATTTCCAACTTGTACTCTGACTTCTTCTAACCACCAAGCCTTCACATTCTGAATTGATTCTTAAACTCAAAAGCTTTTTCCATAAATCATGTTTAAGTAAAGCCATACTTACTTGATGGCAAGTAATGGTTTTCTTCCCATATAAAAGTGCATCCACCAAATGGTCATATTTATCTGGAAGTAAATTCAAAAGATATAAGGCCTTATCTTCATCCTCAATGACCACCCCAAAATCCAACAATTTGGTAACTAATTGGTTGAAATCATTAAGATGATCACTCATAGACGTACCTTCCTTTATCCGAAAATTAGATAATTGCTTCTTTAAGTAAAACCGACTAAGGATTTCTTCATGTACAATTTCTCTAATTTTGCCCATATGCTTGCCGCTGAATTCTCCTTTAGTACCTGAGATAAAATCCCTTCTGTCAAATATGAACGGATTATACCACATGCTTGGAGATCAAACTCCTGCCAATCATCAACAGACATCTCTATTGGTTTCCCATGCTTGCCCTTTAATGCTTATGCAAGCCTAGAACAATCAACACATCCCGCACTTGAACTTGCCACAATTTGAAGCTAATCTTTCCATCAAACTTCTCCACGTCAAACATTATATTTGAAACCTTTCCAATAATCGGCATCTTCTCACTCTACAAGAACCTGAACTCGGATACCAAAGTAGTGCAAAAACCAAATAAGTAATACGGAAAAAGAGGGAGAGAGAGAGAGAGAAATCATGAAGATGAAGGGTGAAAATTGTCTTTGTATGACCTCTTTGTTTTTGTCTTTGTAAGAGTAGTATTGCTCGGAACAAATACTTGATTTACAATGCAATCAAAAAACAACTCTAACATTAGCCTTTTTTATGGAGGTTGGTTTTCACTATTTGAAGAAAAAACATACAAAGAGTTACAACACTCTCTCACACCCCTCACCAAAAACCTAAAACAGGCAACCAAAAAAAAAAAAAAAAAACTAAATCTAAACCAACCTTCACCACCAAAGAGAATTATTTGTATGTAGGTGAATGCACTAAGAGAGTTGAGAAACGAAACTTACCGACCGAAACAAGTGAACGAAAAAATCTCCGACTTCATACGCTTAATGATTTGAAGACAGTTTGAGAATTCTGATTAACTGTAATTAATAGGTTTAGAAAAAGGTAAATAAACAAATATTATAAATTAAAAACGAAATTACTTGGACACCCTCATTTAATCAGGGGTAAATACTAAGGCTCCGTTTGGTTGGTTTTTGGGAATACTATTATTAGTATTCCCAAAAAAGTTAAACAGTAAAATGCCCAAAAACTCACATATATTATCCAATATTATTCAACTTTTTTTAAATTTCCTAAATTTGTTAATTTAATTAAATACTCCTAAATATTTTTTTCAAAATTGCAAAAACACCCCTAAACACACATTATACCAGATTCCGGCCACCATTATCGGAAGTTGGCCGGAATCTAGTAGGATGACACACTATCTGCTGGATCTTGCCGGTAGTGCGTCGATCTAGCTTGTTTCGGCCAGATACACGGTGGATCTGGCCGAAAAATGTCAGATCTTTGGTCGTAACCAGACGTCAATGATGGCCAACATATGGTCGTCGTTGACCATCAATGACGGCCATATCTTTGGCCGTCGTTGACAAGCAAATTTGGCCAGATCTGGTCGTCAATGGCCGAATCTAGCCGTAGATCTGGCTTTTGCTAGCCAGATCCACCGTGGATCTGGTCGGAAAAGGTCATATTGGTGCATGACCTGCAAGATCTAGCTGGTCATACACCGATATGGCGACTCCAGCCACCCTCCGGCGGTGGTGGCCAACTGTCCGTATTTGATGGGTGGGTTTGGGGTGTTTTTGTTAACTTTTAATGTTTTATTATAGGGGTGTTTTGTAAAAAAACAAACATAGGGGTTATTTTATTAATTTGTAAATCCTACATCGTAATACCTGCCTAATTCAACTTTTTTTTAACTTTTTCAAAAAACGTTTCCCAAAAACGTAAAAATGTGAACCAAATGAAGCCTAAATAATTAACTACTCTAGTTTTTAATCGAATCATTCTCAATTCCTCATCTCCTATACGTTTGGATATATAAGGGTCAAATTGTAAAATTACTTTCAAAGAAGGTTAATAATGTCACGTGCTAATAAGTTATTACTACGAGAAAGTCTATAACATGATGAACTATACTGGATGGCCAAGCAATCAACTAAGACTCTTACATGTATTACTCAAGAGGTTTTTAGTTCAATCCATCTCAGCCCTTAATAGAGGTGGCCACTAAATGTTTATCCGATCATTAATTTCAAAACCCGGAGAATTAGTTGAGGTGTATGCAAACTAACCCGGAGACTCAATATGATGGCCAATCAATTGATGACAAATTGTGTTAATTATTAAAAAAGTTATTAAATTATGATATGATAAATTATGCTTGAAATTTTATTTTATTTTTAATTTTTTTCCATGAACATTGTAAATTCTGAACACATTGACATGTAACCAAGAGAGAATAATTAATAAATAGGAAAATAATAAGGCATCATATTGGCATGCTTATTGAAATTAATTTTCTTTGTTTGATCTCATCGTTATCTCCCATCTCCACTGGATTTCAAATTTCAACGCTAATTCTTGCAGAAGTTGTTGCCACAATTCTCCACACAGCCAGCCATTTTTGTTGCATCTGCAACACATATATATTATACGAAAATTCTCACATCCCAACTCTTTTAGGATTCAAACAAGAAATTCTGATGCAAGAAAATACAATAAAAGATAATTTAGTTAAAGCGATTATACCATCGATGTTATCGAAGCAAGAATCGATGGCGCAACCGATTTGACAGTAAAAAAGATCGATAGAAGCTGGATGAAACATGCAGTGCTTGAGACACATCCAGGCACATGGCAAGAGTTTCCCAGGAACGTATGGAATCCGGCGTCTCATATCTATAACACATTCAGCGTAACAGTGAGCGTAACACTGATCAAATCCTGCAGTTGCTCGCCCTGGAAACATCAAAACCAACATCACCATTAACATTACAACCACTGTTTTCCTCTCCATGCTGCTGCTGTTGATAAGATAAACTAGTCGTCTGCCAGAATTAACAGAACTCGGAAGGCATGCATCATACAAGGGATAATACTGCAGATTCCCATATATGGAAATTATGTGATGTGCGTTCATTTAATTAACTTTATTGTTAAGTAAAGGCAAAATGACTATTAAAAGAAATAAATTTAATGAAAGCAAGGTTAAAAGGGTAATTTTCCTAGAATAGGTGTTTTTTCTAAAACAGTGTGGACTTATCATTAATTGTTGGGATAAGATAACAAACTAGAACAGGTCAGTATCTCCATTGGAACTTTACATCGAATTAAACTCAATTTTATTTTATGTAATGTGTAAAATTTGAAATTCACTGTACGTAAATAACCCTTTGCTATATAAATAATTAAAAATCACGATCATATTAATGGTAGAATGTTTAGTATTTTGGATAAGATTTTGAGGATAGTATTGGATAGTTGGATAGGGTTATGATTACGAGAATATGATTTTCAGAATATGTGTTTGGTAGAGTATTTTGACCTTGATATTTGTGTTAAATATTTGATTAATATATTTGTTTATAAATGATTTATTAATATAATATTTTATTGTATTTTGTTAAAATAATGTATTATTATATATATATAACTTATCACCTCACATTTTAATAATACTAAATATTTTATTGGTAATTTTGTTACCCATATATATTAAAAAATAAAAACCCATATTAATTTCAAGTAGTAATCCAACTGTTTAAAAACATCACATTAATACATATATGACAAAAATACTAATTATCAACCCTTACAATCATTATTACACGTATACTCCATTAACAACTATGACATGGTCCACTGTGCTACCCACAGTGCATTTGTTATGTTATCCCGTGCAGTCATCATGTTGTCTATAATACCTTGTTGCGGTTGACTCGATCCTTCTCCATTTCGGCCATATTCTGCCCCGTTTTGATGATCACAATATGCTTGCTCATTACCCGTACTATTATTGGTTTGTTCGAAGATACGGTCATCCATATTGTACATTCTTATAAAATTATGAAGTACACAACATGCCATGACAATCTTCCCTTGTTTTTCCAACGGATAATTGTTCATTCCATTTAGAATACGGAACCGTTTTTTCAAAACACCAAAGGTTCTCTCGATAACATTGCGGAGTGAAGCATGTCTGTAATTAAACAACTCTTGTGGCCCCCTTCGGTTACGGCGGTGATCAGAAATATGGTAAGCCACTTGCCTATGAGGGGCGAGGAACCCATCCCTATTTGCATAACCCGCATCAACCAAATAGTATTTCCCTGTAATAATATCAGACATTTTATTTGAATTACAGGGCCTCAACAGTGGATGTAATATGCTATAATACGTCAAGAAAATACTTATACCTGGTGGAGGATATGGGAATCTGTTAGACCGGTCGTCACGGTCACAAAATTAAACCTAAGTACCGTAGTTAGCGGTAAGCAGGGTCGAATCCACAGAGAGCAAGACTAACGACCTAATGTATATTTGAGTTACCGAAAGAGAAATTGATAAAATGATTGATTAAAACTAAGGAAACTAATTACTTGCAGGAAATTAAAAGCATTAAATAAATTGTTAACTAAAACACAATATTAAAAGCGTTGTCGCTACGGGTTCGGTTTGACTCAAGACCAACTCTCACAATTCCTCTCCTCGCTCTTCAATTTCCTAATCCTACAAGGCTAGGCAAATCCATAGAAATATCTCCCGGCAATCTAGGCATAATCTATCATGTCTCCCCGTCGTCTTAGTTACAGATCGATTGGTTAAAGACTATCATTGACTAACCGAAAAATGCTAAACCCTTAAACACCACTAGTTGGTACAACGTTAACAAGTACAACCTATCAACCTGTATCATCCAATCAACTAATTACACAATAAATGCATTCCTAGTAGAGATGACATTAAATGGTACTACAACTTGATTGCAATCAGTACCGAAGCAATTTAAAGTCATAATCAACATTCAATAATCTCAAACCGACATTCAATTATGCGAAAAGTTATATATCAATAAACGTTCTCAATGGACATTATCAATTCAACACATCGAGCATCAGAATAATATTAAAGTATCGCAAACAAACTGAAACGAAAACAAATATAATCTGAATACAAGAAACTTAACCAAATATCCAACATTCGGGCTCATCCAACTAGTCGAGAGCTGATGAGGAGATCAGTGGAGTCAATCTCGATCTCGCCTACACCGTAACGGACAACCGGGAACTCAGTCGCTCATGGTGGTGATGACGGAGGCTGAAACAGTGGAAACGGAGCTGATCATGGCGAAGAGGAGGTAACCGACAGCGATATGATGCGAAGAAGGGCCGAAAACGACCAACGGACAGCCCGGAATACGAGCGACTGCGGTTCGTCGGAAAACGTTAATTTTCCGGCGGGTCTCCGGAAAACGGTGACGGAAATGGGATCCGAAGGTACCAATGGAAAGCTCTGGTGATGGGGAGTTCAGATCAGGTCCTAGGGAGGTGAGAAGTCTCCGGAAATGAGCAGGATCTGGCCTGGAAGATGAAGAGTCGCGGCGGCCAAATCACGGATTAGGCGGTTTGCGGCGGTGAAGCTAGGGAAGTGTAGATCCAGTGTGGGGAAGGGAGATCTACCCTTGGGGAGCTGGGAACGTCGCCGGAAAACGGCGAAATCTCGGGAAGGGACGAACGACGCGGTGGTGGGAAGTCGTATCGTCGCGGTGTTGTGTGGCGGCTTGCGGTGGCGGCTTGCGGTGGCTGATGGTGGATCGGTGCTTGGGAAGATGAAACGTCGCCGGAGAAGACGAAACGTCGCCGGAGGGAGACGAAGGGTCGCCGGAAAACGGCGTGAACAGCCCCCTCCTCTGGACGCGATCTGCATTTTCGTTTTATAGAAGAATGTGTAAAATATCAGTTTAGTCCCTGCACAATTGAAAAGTGACAAAATCAGCCCCTTAAAACATGACATTTTACCCCCTGAATAGCATAAATGAGACAAAATCACCCTTAATCCATAAACCACAACCCAATATCAACTCATATATTTTCCAAAATCATTCCAAACACGTTAAATTCATAAGAAAAATATTAAGAAGCGATTTTCGTGAATAAATTCATAAATTCTTTAATTGTCTCAATATACTTCAATTTAATCACAAATGGGGTATTTTTATCACCAAAATAGAGTCACTTTCATGACTCTAACACACTCCCCAACTTACTCTTTGCTCGTCCTCGAGTAAAGTTAAAGGAACTCTTTCAACATTCTCACAAAACCATACACAACCATATTCATCGACAACCAAGACATTTATCAAAAGGTAAAGTGAAGAATTTGAACATAACAAGCAAACAACACAATCCTAAATAATGAACTAAAGTTTCTATCAAGATTTGCCTATCTCCATTCAAGCTTTTCAAACACACATTTCATATTCATATCACAAAGTTAAAATGTCATGCAAAGCTCCCCAACTTATGTACACGCAACATAATGCTCATTTTCCACACAAGATTTTGACATATAATTTCTTTTTCATTCATCACTTTTTCTTTTTTCTTATCTTAACTTCTTAAGCTTTCTAGAAGGTCCGTGTAACGGGCTTTAGGTCAATGACTCCCAAACCAAACGGCTATAGGGCACTAAATGTAAAACACTCCTCGGACTTACTTACCCGAACCAACTAGGCTACAAATCAAGACTTTATTTCTTTATTTCTTTTCTTTTTTTATAAAGCTCATGATCTATGTAATGATTTCTTAAGCTTTCTAGAGGACCCATGTAACGAGCTTTAGGCCAACCACTCCCAAGCTAGATAGCTTTAGGGGATTAGGTGTAGAACACCCCTCGCGTACTCACTGAGTCAACTAGGCTACAAATCATCACCAAATCATCAAGCAGCATTTAAGCACTTTTAATACAGGCAAGATAATAAATGAAAATTTGCTCCATGGGCATGTAAAGTATGTGGGAGACTTGCATAAACACTAAAACATATGACATTTACACAAAACAGTGTCTAACCACAATTATGGACAAACCTAGCGCAAAACAGAACCAATAGTTCAATGTTTAAAACTATATTGCACAAAAAATTTTCAAAAACCTCACAAAACCTTTCAACTAGCACTTTAATTGCTTCTAAAATGGTAATTATGCATGAATTCATGAAAATTTTTAAAAATAACTCACTTTAGTTCACTTTAACCACTTTTGGACTTACAAGAATAAGATTCAACATATTTCCAACAAAAATATCATCATGCCACAAAAATTTAAGCACAATCCATTCAACACACAATCTCCACAAAAGCATCATCAACAATACTTCACAAAAAATATCACAATCTCCACAAAAGCATCATCAACAACACTTCCCAAAAATATGATCAACAACATACTCCACAAAATAAAAATCAATCAACACTCCCCAACTTAAAATGTCATTGTCCTCAATGACCCACAACTACAAACATCCTCCCCAACTTAGCATCAAATGATCTCAAATGGCAATATGATTAAAAACATTAAAATCGTCCAACATATTTGAGAAACAAGAAATCTAACAATAACAGCATATAAGGTGGAGAGATACAACCTGAGGAACAATGATGGGGTTGTCACCAACGGAGTTCGTGGAGCATGCGTAAGCGAAGCCTTGGACTAGTTAATGAGTTTCCAAACATGGCAATTCCTGCAAAGACAAAAACAACAAAAACATAAAAGCAATAACAACATATGTAAAAAGGTGGGTTGCCTCCCACTAGCGCTAAGTTTAAAGTCTTCAGCCAGACTAAATGCGAACATCAAGTTCAAGGTGGTTGAAACGTTGGCGGTGCCTTACATGACCCTCGCCATTCAGCAACAAGTAGGGTATCACGAGGTCCCAAGAAGGCATATTTGAATTTAATACGCCATTTCCATGTGCACAAGTCTTTTAAGAACTTGGCATAGGCAGGTATGAGCTTAATGGCATCAAGAAGTGGAATACCAATTAGCCCTTGTCTAAACAACTCAACCATTTCCTCCATCCTAGTAGTTTTCTTAAAGTTGGATGCATGATTTGACTCTAGGGATTGAGGACAAGGTTCTATCGGTGTGTCAAATGCAGGGGATAGTTCTTTCTCCCCAACTTCCTCGTTTTCATGTCTCGGCACACCTAACTCTATGGTTGGTTCTCTTTCACTCCTCTCGGCTTGGTTTCCCTCTAAGCTCTCTTTCTCTCCAAACTCAGCATATAATTCCCTCTCAAGCCTAGCTTGTTCATGACACCCCATCTGGTGAGTTGCACCATTGGGATTATCAACAACTTGACTCGGCAAATGGCATTCCTCTCTCTTATAAACCGCTTCAGCTATTTGACCTATTTGGGTCTCTAGCTTACTAATAGATTGGGAATGGGAATGTAATATCTGATAATGCTGGTCTAAGTCATTGAACCTAGCATTCATGTCATCTTTCTGTTCTTGCATGGTTTGGAGCATTTGAGCCATCATTGATTCCAGTGGACTGGGCTCGTGAGTGGGCTGTTGGACGGGAGGTGGGATCCTAGGTTGGGCGGTTGGTTGGACCGAATACATGTCCCAATAATTGCCCTGTTGATTGGAAGAACTGTATGGCATATTATGGGAGACATTCTGAGATTGTTCCTGCTTCCATGCAAAATTAGGATGGTTATGCCACTCACTATCAAATGTGTTTGAATACGGATCATTCCGTCTCTGGAAACCTTGTGCATCTTGCACTTGCTCCTCAAAAGTGAAGGGAGCTGGTTCCTCAAATGCGTACTCAACAGCTAAAAGGTCTGAAGGCATAGAAAAGACATCCTGACTTGTCCTACCGGGAGGTGGTTGCCTAGAAGCTTGCCCATGTATAGATATGAACGTGTCCAATTGATAGGCTAAAGACTCCAACTTGGAGTCTATATCGTCCAAAGGAGAAACCTCATAAATGCCACCATTCCTAGGCGGCTGCCCTATGATAGGAATCCTAGAAGCAAGATGGTTGTGCATGGGATACAGATTATCATCCATCCTACGTGCTTTCTATTTTCAAATCCAATGGTACTAAAATTGGTTGATATGACTATCTACCAAGCATTCATCACAAGTGTACCAAAGGTTCCACCAACAACCACAACATCAAAATTAAACGAAAAAGAAAAAGAAAAAGAACAAAAAACAAATTCAAAAACCACACATAAAGAAAAATAAAGCTAAATATGAAAACACCCTAAAAAAAAAATAATCCACACAATCAACAATTAAAATAAACAGTCAAACAAAAAGAAATTATTACTAAATCCAAAACTAAATCCTATGAATAAAAGCAAAATATGCAAAACTAATACAAACATGCAAACTAAATGAACACGAAACATGCAAACATCACACAAACGATTAACAAGAACTAAAAAGAACTAAAGCTAAAAAGATTAGAAAATATCACAATCGGGTCACGCTTAAACTTTGAGGCATATGACACACTGCAACGTTTCCCCAATTACGATCTTCCTGCAAAATAAAAACAAACACGAATGAAAGTGTCCTAATGAAAATTAAATAACATAAAAAAAATTAGACTAAAAGTATTTACAAACCCAAATACACACAAAGTCAAAAGCACGTTGCTCCCCGGCAACGGCGCCAAAATTTTGTTAGACCGGTCGTCACGGTCACAAAATTAAACCTAAGTACCGTAGTTAGCGGTAAGCAGGGTCGAATCCACAGAGAGCAAGACTAACGACCTAATGTATATTTGAGTTACCGAAAGAGAAATTGATAAAATGATTGATTAAAACTAAGGAAACTAATTACTTGCAGGAAATTAAAAGCATTAAATAAATTGTTAACTAAAACACAATATTAAAAGCGTTGTCGCTACGGGTTCGGTTTGACTCAAGACCAACTCTCACAATTCCTCTCCTCGCTCTTCAATTTCCTAATCCTACAAGGCTAGGCAAATCCATAGAAATATCTCCCGGCAATCTAGGCATAATCTATCCTGTCTCCCCGTCGTCTTAGTTACAGATCGATTGGTTAAAGACTATCATTGACTAACCGAAAAATGCTAAACCCTTAAACACCACTAGTTGGTACAACGTTAACAAGTACAACCTATCAACCTGTATCATCCAATCAACTAATTACACAATAAATGCATTCCTAGTAGAGATGACATTAAATGGTACTACAACTTGATTGCAATCGTACGAAGCAATTTAAAGTCATAATCAACATTCAATAATCTCAAACCGACATTCAATTATGCGAAAAGTTATATATCAATAAACGTTCTCAATGGACATTATCAATTCAACACATCGAGCATCAGAATAATATTAAAGTATCGCAAACAAACTGAAACGAAAACAAATATAATCAATACAAGAAACTTAACCAAATATCCAACATTCGGGCTCATCCAACTAGTCGAGAGCTGAGGAGATCGTGGAGTCAATCTCGATCTCGCCTACACCGTAACGGACAACCAGTAACTCGGCCGCTCATGGTGGTGATGACGGAGGTGAAACAAGTGGAAACGGAGCTGATCATGGCGAAGAGGAGGTAACCGACAGCGATATGATGCGAAGAAGGGCCGAAAACGACCAACGGACAGCCCGAATACGAACAGCCGCGGTTCGCCGGAAGCGTTAATTTTTCCGGCGGGTCTCCGGAAAACGGTGACGGAAATGGGATCCGAAGGTACCAATGGAAAGCTCTGGTGATGGGGAGTTCAGATCAGGTCCTAGGGAGGTGAGAAGTCTCCGGAAATGAGCAGGATCTGGCCTGGAAGATGAAGAGTCGCGGCGGCCAAATCACGGATTCCGGCGGTTTCATGGCTGCGGTGAAGCTAGGGAAGTGTAGATCCGCGTGGGGAAGGGAGATCTACCCTGGGGAGCTGGGAACGTCGCCGGAAAACGGCGAAATCTCGGGAAGGGACGAAACGACGCGGTGGTGGGAAGTCGTATCGCGCGGTGTTGTGTGGCGGCTTGCGGTGGCGGCTGCGGTGGGCGATGGTGGATCGGTGCTTGGGAAGATGAAACGTCGCCGGAGAAGACGAAACGTCGCCGGAGGGAGATGAAGGGTCGCCGGAAAACGGCGTGAACAGACCCCTCCTCTGGACGCGATCTGCATTTTCGTTTTATAGAAGAATGTGTAAAATATCAGTTTAGTCCCTGCACAATTGAAAAGTGACAAAATCAGCCCCTTAAAACATGACATTTTACCCCCTGAATAGCATAAATGAGACAAAATCACCCTTAATCCATAAACCACAACCCAATATCAACTCATATATTTTCCAAAATCATTCCAAACACGTTAAATTCATAAGAAAAATATTAAGAAGCGATTTTCGTGAATAAATTCATAAATTCTTTAATTGTCTCAATATACTTCAATTTAATCACAAATGGGGTATTTTTATCACCAAAATAGAGTCACTTTCATGACTCTAACAGAATCCAGAATTAGGATCATCAATAATTGAATTTAAAACTCTTGAATCATGCGCTGATCCTTCCCATCCAGTAACGACATAAGTGAACATCATGTTAAAGTCACATATAGCCATTATATTCTGTGACATCGATCCTTTGCGATTCCGGTACCTAATGGCAAATTCACGTGGAACGGAAGTGTATACATGTGTGCCATCTATAGCTCCAATACAGTCCTATCATGAAAATGAGTCATTTCACTAATATTAACCTACTAAACAAATTAATAACACAATGAACTTAACTATCTACTAATACCAAACATAATGAACCAGACCTTAAAGAAAGGGTAATATTTTTACGTGGCTGATATTTCCCATGGAACATCATTGAAGTCGGGTGGTCGATAAACTCGTCTTCAACTCACATATAGCATCGCAAACCGTGGTAACATGTCTAGAGATCGCCTCACCCGAATGTTGGAAATCCTCCATCATCGCCTCGATTGTCTCATTTTTTTCCAACGATTGTTAGAAATATCATAACTTGTTCTTCTAAACTCGTCCTCTGGTTGGTTGCAATTTGCCTTGATCGGACAAAAAATTCACATAACAATGTAAAACAGTCTGTCCATGCGGCACTTGTCATAGATCCTGTCAGGATGACCGTTGAGTACTTCCAACATGTACTGATGACCAGTTAATACAGATGTATGTCGTGGTTGAGGTCGACTTGCTTCTAACGCGGCAACACCGTATAGTGCAATGGCTATATCTGCAAGATTTCTTCTTCGTCCCTCTCATCTATAGCATGTTGTCTTCTTCCTGTACGGCTAGACGACGCCATTTAAACCTACACATTTGCAAAACATTTATCAACAATTAGCGGTTGTTGTACTACTTTGAAAAAATATAACATCAATATTTAATTGTAATGACAATCTAAAACAGTGTTTACACATTACAATATCACATAAATAAGTTCATACAGTAGCGTTATAAATTGTAATTGTAATGACAACTGCCCACTGACGCATACAAAATTGTTGCCAAACAATTATGAAATATAGTGTCATCTAAGAATTATTTGAAAAAGTTTTGTGAATCCAGTTAGCCTTTTCGTCCAGTGGGAGTTTCACAAATATCTCTCGCCACCCTGGATTTTCATATAAGTACGTGACAGCCGGCAGATAAAACTGTGTCGGTACTTGCATGGCCGTCATGATGTCAATACAATTGCTCATGGAGAAAGGATCAGATGGAGCACTGGTGTTCGCTTCTTCCCTCTCATGTCCACTACGATCGGAAGCCCTGGATCCCATTGTCCGCTTTTCCGCAAGCTCATCCATCAAGCTAAAAATGGCATCCGCAATTGTATGTCCGGGCCCCCTCCTATGCCTCCGATTTCTCACTCCTCCATGACCAGACGTGTTTGGCTATTTTTCCCCTGTCAAACGATCAGGATCAGGTTCAAAGTCGCTATCATCCATAGGAACCGAGCCGGGATTGGAATAACTGGAGGGCTCCACCTGTTGGGATGTAGATGTGTGCGCATATCTTCCAATGGCAGTTTGCTTCTCAAATATTATTTCATAAAGTTCCTTGTGGGGAAGTCCCTTGTGGTAAAATTGTTGCGCCAGTGGGTTTTGCTGATAAGTTAAACGAATAATATATTAATATTTAGCAATCTGAAAAAATGCGTATATTTACAATGACGTTGAATAATAATAGTTTAAAAATATGATGATTTACCTTGACATATTCTTGCCAAACCTCAACGGGACACGTTGGACTTTGTGACTCCTGATCCCACCTGAATCCTGTGTGTTGCAGCAATTTCCGCCATGCTTGATAAAGTTTTCGCAGGCAAAAGAACTTAGAGGCTAATTGCGTCACGTTGAGTCTCCTGCCAGCCAATGATGATATGCGTCCAACATTTCTTGGTAATCATCTATTTTTATTGCAGTACCATGTGAAGTTTTGGCCCGCTCAGATAATAGGACCAGAAATCTGTGGGTCATCTCAGCAGACCAAGCCACAGAATCACCCATCTAAGGACAGTACGGTGAGGGACAACCAACATTGGGGCACCATACGAATCACCAAGCACATTACACAATATAATACTCACATGTTAACGTAATCAACTAAACACATATAAAAGTATACCTCGTTCGATCCGACACTGCTTGAAGACGCAATGCTTTGGGAAGATACAGACACTGTCGACCAACAGGGTGTATGACGAACTCCAACTCTGGAAAAACGTCGAAACTTTCACCTCTGTTGCAAGTAATAATCAATCCTGCGACGTCGAGATAAATTATGCTGACATCTATGCATATGAGCGTAATTTCTGGGTACGATTAAAGAACGATGTCAAATCTATAGAACAAATAAATCAATTAGTGAAACCGGAATAAAATATTTCAGTTAACCAAATACAAAACGCATTATTAAAGTCCAAATTAAAAGGATTAATGAAAAGAAAAAAACAGTACTAATACAAATTATTTCCAAAAAAAAATTGAAAAAAATAGCAGCTCGGTGTCTTGAAAACAAATAGGTAACGGAAACTTACAAACTTGATTTGGATACGTCGTGGGTCTCTTTCCCTTCTCTGAGTCAGATAAACATCCAAATACAATTAAATGGATCCGTGTGTACACGAGATTAAAAAGTCACAAACAAAAACAAAAAACCCAATTAAAACAATTATGTGCCAATTGCCGAATAAAATAAAAACCCAATTAAAACAATTATATGCCAATTGCCTAATAAAATAAAAACTGAATTAAAACAAAAACCCAAATAAAACAATAATTGCCGAAAAAACCCAATTAAAACAATAAAGCCGAAAAAACCCAATTGCTTTAATACATATAAGGTGGGTTTGTTTTATTAGTGGACACATTTTCCACAAAACAAAGAATGTTCTTTTCAAGAAAAAAAATCAGTGTCAAAATGCAACTACGGTGACGGTGGGTGTCTTTACGCAGATATGAGGTGGGTTTGATGGAGATTGGGGTGTGGGTTTGATCCAGATCGTGGTGGCTCGGGGTGGGTGCGTGGTGGCTCGGGTGGGCTGGGTTGGGGTCGTGGTGGTGCGTTGGGGCTCGGGTGGGCTTGTGCGGGGTAGATCGGGTGCGTGGTGGCTCGGGGTGGGTGCGTGGTGGCTCGGGTGGGCTGGGTTGGGGTAGATCTCGGGTCGTGGTGGCTCGGGTGGGCTGGGTTGGGGTCGTGGTGGTGCGTGGGGGCTCGGGTGGGCTTGTGTGGGGTAGATCGGGTGCGTGGTGGCTCGGGTGGGCTGGGTTGGGGTAGATCTCGGGCCGTGGTGGCTCGGGTGGGCTTGTGTGGGGTAGATCGGGTGCGTGGTGGCTCGGGTGGGCTGGGTTGGGGGTAGAGCTCGGTCGTGGTGGTGCGTGGGGGCTCGGGGTGGGCTGGTTTCCGGGTTGACGGTGGGTTCACGTTGGGTTAGAATGTGGGTTTGTGACAGAGGGCATTGGGGGTTCACGGTGCTGGTACTGGAAACTAGAAAGGGAGATGGTGGTAATGCAAACTGGGAAGTGAAGCACCGAACCTTGTAATGGATTATCAGAAACTGAAATGGTGGTGATGGATATTGAGAAAGTGAAGCACTGAAAACGGTTATGTGAATTGAGAACTGAAGCACGAAGCTGGTAGTGAGGATGCAGTGATACTGAGAAAGTGAAATGGTCAAACAGAGAGGATGCAGTGAAAAAAAAAAACAAAGCTAGCAAGGTCGAATGTCAGGATAGTGTCGAGATTCCATTATCAGGGTAGAATTCTATAAATAATATAACAAACAGCATTTCAAAAATCCGGTCTAAAATACAGATAAAAATAGTTAGCCAAACATGCAGAATAAGATTCTAAAATCTGACTCATTCTTCCGCAAAAGGGTTCCATTGCATCAACATTTCATAAACTTAAACCACATTCATCACATAATCAGAGAAATTAATTTTCATTGTGGTAAAAATATACCCTTAAACCAACTGCAATTAGTGAGAGTTGTCTTTACTACTCAATTACTAAATGAGACTGTCTTCTATATAGCCAAGAGAGAAGCACTCAATGAATAATTCGTTTCATGCATTTACACTCATCACTCTTTTCGCAGGATCCCATATAGGTTTTTATAGTTTCCTTCAATTCCTCTCTCACAATAAGAACTTCGAGTAAAGAGCTCCGATATGGCGAGAAATGGCACAGGGAAGCTTCTGATCGTGGGATTACTGTTCATGGTTTTGGCAGTTGTTGTGCAAGCCCGCTGCCGCTATGATAAAGACTGCTATAGAAAATTTGCTTTAGTTTGTGTTGCCCTCTGTCAAAAGAAATGTGAAGTGCACAACTCAAAAACCTTTCACAGCTCTACTCTCAACTGTGCAAATTAATTCCAAATGCTCCAATTTCACCTCCGGTATGAATGCCTTGAAGTTACGTTAATTAGTTGGTGCAAACTTTTCTGAAAAATTGTGTGAAATTCCGGCATATAAGATTTAATTCTTACTGGCGAGAGTTCAAGTTGATACGCAGGTGTTGAAAAAGATGAAGGTTGAGTGGCCTACTCCTGCGCTTAGGAATGGAGGAAGAATTAGATGTTGCATATGCATTCAAGTTTGTGTTTCATGCCTTGAAGAACATTAATACATGCCATATGTGTATAAGTGTATTCTATTGGGAATGTTTAATTACATTACAAAACTATCACTTTTTTCCTATCGAAGATAAGAACTATTTTTGTTCCGGTAGAAAGTATCAAACTATCAATTATTTCTATTTAACGTACTGAGCTTGTGCACCATCAAAAACTTTATAGACTGACCGCTAACACCGTTAAAAATAAATGATGAGAATTTTTTTTAATTCTAAAATGTGTATGTGGAAATTTATGAGGGCTGATATGTAATGTAGCGCTGGCGTGGACATTTTTAGGGTTGATGTGTACATTTTCATATTTTAAATTCTTCAAATTTACCCATTTCTCAAATTTTAATTCCACAACAAGCGCAAAATGCACCCAAAATAATCAAAACCATCACGAACAAAAATCTGCCTCAATTAAAAACTTAGCCTAATTGCGTAACCAAACAATTAAGCAAAGATTAGGTGCAAAGATTTTTATCAGCAAATAGAAGGTAATTAATAAGCAAATTGCAACTGTGTGGGCAATAATACAAATTTATATAAACATCTGGAACGTGGTTTTTTTTATTAAAATATAGGAAGTGGTAAGAAAGTTAAAAATTGGTTTAAAGAATAAAAAACTTAAAAATTGATGATTGTTTGTTTATGCAATTTAGGTGGATTTTAATTAGGATAAGTTTTCATTTTGAGTAGGTTTTATTTATTCAAGGTGGTTTTTCTGGTTTTTACCGAAATAATAATAATAAAAAAAGGGGTTAACTTGAGATTTTATAGATTATAAATGTCTAAGTCTGTCTTAATTGTCACGTCAAAATGTCCTGTTAGCACACTAAAATTGCAATGTCAATGATTTTTTAGGAAAAAAATGTCAAGTTATCAATATTTAATACATCATAGGAAAAAATATGAAAATTTGGTACCTTCAATAAAAAAAAGCTTAAAGTTCAGTATCTTCAATAAAAATAATTGATAGTTTAATACCTTCTAAGTGGAAAAAAAAAATATTTTGATATTTTCGATAGGAAAAAAGTAATAGTTCGGTATCTTCTGATATAATTAATCCTATCGGGAGTAAATTGAAAAAAAAATTATTGTAATTAATAAAAGGTTCAGTTTCATGCCTTGAAGAATTAATATATGCCATAGTTGCCTTGCCATATCATGTAGATGCATATTCTTGAATGTCAACTGCATGCAAAATAACTAGCTAGTGAGACAGATTTCAGATGATGATAGTGTTTATAGAGCCGGGGGTCTGTCATGTCCAGCCAATTAGTTATTTACTTGAAATAAAGCAACATCTAATCCAATCAACACAAACAATAACACTAAACACATTCATCACTTCAAATATAAGTATTCATAATTGAAACAAATCCGTATCCTTAGGCATCCGGGTCAAATCGGTACAAATATTTACGGCTGTGTTTGTTTTAGAATTTATACCCTATCCTATTCTTATCCTACCCAAAATACATAATTACTTCCTTATTCTGAAAATTCAGTTTAATTCAATTCAACTATTTTAAACCTCTGTGAAGTTTGTTAATAACAAAACGCCTCCAACACACACACACACACACACACACACACAAAAATTATTTTGACAAAAACATCCTCACCCATGTGGGTGGGAGTGCTTTTGTTATTTTTAAAATTTTTATTGTAAGGAGTGTTTAACTAAATTAATAAATATAGAGGATTAAAAAATAATCTTACCAAACATATTTTCAAATTCAAAATTTATCCTTGTATTAATAACTCAACTCAACTTTTTCAAAAATATTACTCAAAATAATAAAACAAACATGTGTGTATGATAAATACCAAGCACATGTATAAATAATTAATATATTTTCTTACATTCCTCTATCTAATTACTGTTATGATTTATAAACAAAAATGTAATAAGTTTTTGTTTGAAGAATATAGAGATTAGGTGATTAGGTGGTGCATCAAATCAAATCTAAGACTTCGAGGGTCTGTTTGGTTCACTCTTGAGAATACTATTATTAGTATTCCCAATAAAGTTAAACACTAAAAATGACTTATTCTCAAAATATTGTTTTATTTCTTTTAAACCCCTCTAAATTTGTTAATTTAACTAAATACCTCTAAATATTTTTTTTAGAAATTGCAAAAACACTCCAGCCACCCTCTGGCAGTGGTGGCCGGATGTCCGTATTTAATGGGTAGGTTGAAGGTGTTTTTGTTAACTTTTAATATTTTATTATAGGGGTATTTAGTAAATAAAAAACATAGAGATATTTTTGTTAATTTCCAAATCCTACATCGTAATACCCGTCCAATTTAACTTTTTTCAAAATATTATTCTAAAAATTATCATAATAATAAACCAAACGGACTCCGAGTCTCTTCAAATTGATGAATTCTTTACTTTTTGAAAAAAGATGTTTGAATGAGTTTGTGTGCTCCTCCCACTAATCCCTATAAGTTATTAGCGTCATGATCATTTGCTTAAATATTGGGAGTCAGGAGATGAATTTTTTACTTGCTAAAACTAAATGAGATTGTCTTCTATAACAAAACTTATATTATACATATACAAGCAAATGTCTATATTTGAAAAGAAAAAAAAATTTGTCTATATAGCACGTGCTTATAAATGGTACATTGGTACTACTTGAAGCCTTGAATCATGCATACATTCTAGAGAAAACTTCAAAGGTCAGACATTCAGAGACCGAATGCAATTAGTGAAACTTGTCTTTTACTTCTGCAAAACTAAGTAAAAATTGTCTTCTATAGCTCAAAAGATAAGCATAACATTAATGCATAACCTCTCTCCAGAATCCTATATAAGTATATGTGCAATTAACTCTTTATTCCGTCTCTTTCTCCGTAGTAATAACGAGCGCAAAGAGCAATTAATATGGAGTGAAATGGTGTGGGGAAGCTTCAGTTGTTGATTACAGTCATGGTGATGTTCGTGTTTGTGGCATACGTCGCACAGGTGCAAGCCGGCATAGACAAAAAGTGCTATCAGAAGTGTTCTTCTAAATATATTGGCCGATTTCGTTCAGTGCGTTGCCAAATTTGTTACGAAAATGCAAAATTCCACTGTCCATCGAAGATGCCCTGGACAATTGCACCGTTGGCTGTGCAAAATCCAAGTGCTGTTCAACTCTTTTGAAATCCATTAATTTTAATTAACTCAAGTACTAATTATAATATCTAATAATTGTGCAGATTTTGACCAAGGTTGTGTGGACTCCTGCACTGAGATATGCAAGAAGAAAAACTAGTTTTTGCATTCAAGCTTGTGTTTCATGACGTGACAAATAATATATACACAACGTACAAGGAATAAAACAAAATTGAATGAGATGAATTTAACATATCTGTTAGTAATAACTTCATTAGGTTATGCTTCCTTTTCTCATTCAACAAATTAACGAATCTAATGTGGATATATACATTATTTCATATAAAAAACTGTGAGAAAAAATACATACATACATGAAACAAGCAAGCCCAGAACTATCGGATTTTGGATTACCATATATCATCAGGTCCAGCGGTCCAGCCATATTTTTCACTAATGAAAAAAAAATTATTACATGTATTAGTTAATTAACTTATTAACTTAATTGTTGAAACAATAAGTTTGTGCTTAGTCAACCAACAGAGCAGCACCAATACCGTTATTGGAAAATAACCATAATTACTAATGCATATGAATTTTCTTCATAAGGATATAAACATTACATTAATAATGTCCTCTGTCTCCCTTTTTTTTTTTTTTTTAAAAAAAAGGCTAGTTTAAAAAGATTAATTTGAATACTTTAAATGGTAGAATATCCATTAGTAATTACTTACCATTTTAATATATGCTTAGAACCTTTTCATAATCTAACACACATACGTCAAAATAATTAATATTCACTATCTATGACTAACCGCGCATTGATGAGAATTTTAACCATGGTTTAGGTTTCTTAACCTATAAATTAATCAGCCCTTGGAAAGGCTAATCAGTTGCACATTGAAGCAAGATGGAGAGCAAAGGGGTTAGTGTTATGTTGGTTGTGCTGGTGATGGTAGTGTGAGCGGGAGGGGGAGATGCCACGGCACAAGACGACTGCCACAAGTTATGCATGCATGAATGCACTTTCCATAAAGAAGAATGTATGAAAGTATGTAAGGAGAGGTGTAAACAGTCGGCCACTCTGCAGGATCACATTCACTTCTGCAAACTCGGTTGTTCACTTCATTACTTCAACAAATTGGCCCTCGGTATATATATTTGTTCTCTCTCTCTCTCTGCGTAATTCCCTCTTGTTTTTCTGTCTTTATAATGCTTTTTATAATACGTTGTTTTTGCAGATGTAGATAAAGTGGGGAGCTGCATAAACGAATGCTCAAATAAATATTGAAGCGTCTTTGGTTTAGGATAATTAATAAATTACTTATAAGATCAGCGAATGTATTTGATCTGTATTCAAGGATCAATAAATTGTTATTCTCAAGTACTTTTTCAGTGAGTTCACATAATGGCATTGAAAGCCTGCGTATAAAGAATATGACTAGAAATAGTGGCCTAGACTTCCTTTTAATTTTCACAGTTTTCGATATAAATTCTAGCAATTTCAAACCAACTAAAAATGCTACCTAAATTATACTAGTAAGTTAAAATTTTTCCATGAATATTACATAACTGAATATTGCTATAACAACATAAAAGTTATTAAGATTAAACAACTCAAATGTATCATGAAATCCAAGAACAATGAAATATATAAAGCAGTAAAAACCCGTGGAAGAAGTCATGTCAGCTCGAAGAACATACGATGAGAGTTAGTCTTATATGGTGGCGTTTGTTTTTTAATCTAAATTTTATTGTATAGTACCGAATCAATTTATTTATTGAATAGATTTGAGTAACTGAATTTCAATTATATGTTTATAAAAACTATATCATTTCATGCACAATTTATTTAATAGATCGAATAAACAAATCATAATGAACAATCTTATACAGAAATAATCTAACTGCATGCACTACAAGCTTAAAATGAATCATGAAAGTTCAAACAATTGCTTCACATTGTAAGGCGCTGTGACATTTGGTACTCCGCTCCAAATAAACTCTGCCAATTGGCTGTTCGCCTTTTCTGTGGTGTGGGCTCCATCAAAGAACACATACTCACTAGGATTTGAGCAAAGATTGTAAGCATCTTTTCCGGTAAATCCCCCTCCACAATTTTGTCCATTAAATTACCCAGTGCCACAACATGCTATTATCCCTTCTTTAAGACCTTCAAGACACAATTAAATATGGAGTTTAAGTATAAATTAACCACTTGCATTAATTAAAAGTCATTCAAAGTTAATATATGATAGCTATTTACGAACATACCATATTTTGAAGCATGGTTAATTCTATCAAGAAGAGCGGTATAATAATCAAATATGGAATATTTGAAACCAGTTAAACGCGTTTCTAACTTCTTAAGGGTGTTTGAGGGAGCTTTATTGTGCATTGTTGCATGTACCAAATTTTTTTTCCTTTTTTTTTTTTGGAGTTCGTTACTGAAATTAGGATGTTTTCGCTCTATTTTATGTATCGGGTATATGGTATTGTGTACTCTTGTATATCGTGTTTATGAAATTATAGTGGATTTCTCTCATCCGTGGATGTAGGTAGATTATGCCGAATCACATAAATATTGTGTATCTTTATATAGTGTGATTTTATTCATATGTTCTTGAATGTATGTTTTCTGCTACACGATCTCCTAACAAGTGGTATCAAAGCTCCAAGTTGCGACCTGGAAGATGAGTTCTATCGAGATGCATGGTGGATGCACATAAGAGATAGACTACAACAGGTTTAAGTTGTAGGTGAAGTGGTTCTCAAATCTTGGCGGCAAAATTCAGCATCGTTATTATGCGACCTGGATGCTAGCAAAATTCGACATGGTTAACCCGGATGTCATGGTGATGGAGCATTTTCTTTGTCATGTTCATCGTTGTGATGGAAAAATCGCCAAGGTGGAGATTGTTGGGATATTGTGGCTTGTTTTCCTATTTGTTCCCATGTAAAATTGTATGTCATTAGGAAAACTCTTTAGTAAAGAATACAATAGAATTATGAGAGTCCAATTAGAAATTGAAATATGAATCATGTTAAGAACAGAATATCTCATATACTACTTATAAATATAGGGGTGAAAACCAATTTAAGGTTATGAGAGAATGTGAGAACTCAAGGTATTTGATGTAAGAGTTATTAAACACCATGAGAAGAGTGTCTTAGAAACTGGGATCGTTTCTACTCTAGATACTTGGTTGAGCATGGTTAGAAACTAGGATTGTTTCCGTTCTGTTTTATGTACTCTTGTATTTCGTGTTCTTGAAACTATAATGGATTTCTCTCGTCCGTAAATGTAGGCAGGTTATACTGAACCACGTAAATATCATGTCTCTTTGTGTGGTATATTTTATTCCTATGTTATTTATCTCGAATGTATGTTTTCTACTACGCAATCTCCTAACATTAAGTACCACAGTTGGCAGATGTGAGATCGCAATATGAGATCCTAACTAAACATCTTTTGTGATTGTCAACTACATAACCATATAGATTTTTTTTTTCTTGAAAAAGGTTGCCCGTTTCTCCTTTAAATAATTTCTTCCTTCATTGAATCAATTCCCAAAAAAAAAAAAGGGAGAAAGTGATTAGGATGTATAAAAGAAATTAGAGTTTTAACTTAGAAGAAATTTCAACCAATGCCATGATCAGTTACTAGTCCATTTCCAAGAAGTCAATCATGTCAAGAAATATAGGTTAGGAGAATAAAGCAGTTGAGATATACAAGTACAACCTGCACATAAAATTTTCCAACTACTGCGGCTGTATTGAAGGACTTCTTAATTTTCTCAGAATTTTGCTGCAATGACAGCAACATATATATTAATTTAAATTCATGGTTTCAATAAATCCAACAATATCTCTAATTAAACACTCACAACATAAATAGAATTGAACAACATTATAACAAAAGCTACACTAAGACATAATTTGATATGTTTTGTATTTCTCCTTACTTTCCGTAGTGTTTTAAAGTTTTGAACCTGTTAGATGATGCTCATAAACATTATAAGACATTCCTTCTGAGTTCAGTATATTCATTCCAAAGTACGGATAATCAGTGTAGGATAGAACTACCAAAAGGGCTATGATGAGAGCTCAAAAGCTTGAGTATTTTGCGAAGCGATTATGAAGGAGCTCACTTGTTTGCAAGAGAAAAGATTAAGTTGATTAATCCTGCTTCGTTTTGGGACTGGCTGTGTGTCGTTTAATGGTGTTTGAGCTATCGATGTCGCCGGCTACGGCTCTGATTTGGTCATGTATTGTACAGCAGAGGCTTCTTTACTAGAGGTATGTCGCTCCAAGTGGCGCGCGGTATTCTTTAGTTAAAGGCGAAAGAATAGTTGGATTTGTGCTCACCACACGGCTCAATGCTTGAATTAAGGCGTTTGCTGCAGTTCATGTATCTATGTTATTTTAGGTTATGTGGGAGTGGGACTATTTCTTCGTTTCTTGGTTCTCCTATGAGCCCATTAAACAAAAATGAACAAATCTTAACTCGCTAATATAAATTGAAATCTTATCTCACGGTGAAAAACTTAGTAACAGATTGCTCCAAGCGTAGGTGAAAAACAGAGTAGAAACAAGGTAACAATTACAATCATAGAATGTTACGAGGAATTGATCAATCCATTAAATTTGTTGTTGTTGTTTCATTACATCATGAAAATTCTCAATCACAAGATTAGTATACGGTGTGCACTTTTACCGCTTTTATTTTAACTTTCAATTTTAGTTCCTCCATGAACATGATCAATTCTTGGCGCAATAGCTTGTTGAGCATGAATCCAAACACCCTTCCACTTCCTCTTTCCCTGACAATAACAAATAAAAAAAAAAACATTAATACTTTATAAATTATAGATAAATAAACCATGAAAATATTCTGAGTTACCTCCAAGTTTTTGAAGGTTTTCTTTGGTCATAAGATTGGAGCACAAGGAGGAGACACAACCGACGTTGCAAAAGTCATTGCTGGTTAAAGAGGTATTGTCGTTATGGTAGCCGATACATTGCCCTAAGCAGGATAAGACACATTGAGCTGGATTAATTATACCTGTAAAAATACATCCTTTTATGCAATGACGGTAGCATCTCTTGAAACTGGCGGCTACAGGTTGCATAGAAAGAAGCCCCAGCACCAAGAAAACAATAAGAAGAGACTGGACTTTAGTTTTCTCCATTTCCGTCAGATATTTTTAACCTTTAATTTCTATGCCAGAACAAATTTGTAAGATTGCTTTATATAGGACTTTTCATTAGCTTAACTATTTGGAAAGGCAATCTCAATGGATAGTGAAGATATAAATATGAGAAGATAACATACTAAAATAGATTTATTATTGCATAGCCAAGATTGACTTGCTATATAATATGATATATTCTTCCTTTCATATATTAATTCAAATTCCTTTTATGGTTCGTGAACTATTTAATGTAAGAAATCAATTCTAGTCATGATTCATGGACTAATGTAATGCTTAAATGTACGAAATTATTCTCCATAACATAAGGGGTGTTTGTCTGAGCTTATGAAAATTAGCTTATAGGCAACAAGTACTTATAAGCTAATTTTAGCTTATAAACATTTGAAATTTTAAGTAATTACTTATTTGGTTAAATTACTTATAAGTGACTGATAAGTAGTTGAGGTGTTTAATAAAATATGACTTATAAGTACATTTTATTATAAAATGACTAAACATTATACTACATTAAACAAGGGTATATTATGAAATTTTAAAATTAAACAAGGATAATGTAGTAATATACTTAATCAAACTAACTTATAAGCAGAGTGCTTATAAGCAAAAATAAATAAATAATAAGTTGGGGGGGAGATATTTTTTTTTTTTTTTTTTTTGCTTATAAGTTAAAAAAAGTTATAAACAATCATGTCAGCTTAATTTTAGAGCTTATAAGTTAGTTTGATCAGCTTATAAACTTAGACAAACACCTCCATAATTTCTGGTTTATTTGTAATCCAGGTCACCCCAGTTTCTTTCTCTCAACTTATTGTTTCCCAATAATCAATTTTCAAAGTAAAATTTCTTCTTTAATTTTGG
>CM047910.1:9516673-9639347 GCA_026229545.1 Pistacia atlantica | reverse complement strand
ATGAACTAATCTATCTAATAGTTTAATATGTTTCAATTCTAACATGGTACACGTATTCCACTTTTGTATTGCCTCAACTATGTATTAAGTAATAATAATTGTGCAGGCGAAGATATTAGACGGTTGTGTGGATATCTTTTTCATAGAAACTCCAAAATAACTCCTCCAAGGAAAAACCAATTAGGGTTTACACTTACTAGTTTAGGGTAAAATAAACAAGTTTAGTCCTAAGATAAGGTCTACCCATTTTCTTATAAGAAAGAAAAAGGGAAATCGACATTTATAATTTTATTTTTGATTGGGTAAAGAACAATTAAAGTCATGAAATTACTTAATTTCTTTAATTGAAGAGGACAATGACGTATCAACAAATTGAACTTTGCCAAAGTAATTACTTTCCATTTTCCTCCAGGTTTTCGTGAGTAAGCTATAGCTTTCACTCCAACAGTCCAACTTTCTTCCTTCTAGAACCAATTAATTAACCAATTAAATCCTAATTAGCCTTTGACTTTCTTATATTATGACCTTAATTTTACTATAATTTTAACCTTCATGTTTTTGAACAAGATCCAAACCTCGTTTACATTAGGGGTGTTCAAGAAAATCTGAAAATCAAACCGAACTGGGTTTTCAAAGAAACCGGTTCGGTTTTGGTTCAAAAAAATCCTTGACTAGATTTTCCAGTTTGGTTCCCGGCTTAAGGGAATTTTCAAACCGGATTGGTTAATCTATAATCCGGATTGGTTCACAATCAGTTTGTCCCTAGAACTGATTCGGTTCATAAAAAAGGGAATCATACCAGTTAAGCGATTTTGAACACCCTTAGTTTACACCCAATAAGATTTTTGGGGTTGAGATATAAAATCTCTTTTAGATTATCTCTCTTTTCTACAAAATTAAGAGGATGATTAAATTATACACAATTACTTAAAAAGTCAAACTTAATTGGATTTCAATCACTTGTTCTCCAACATTATCTCAAAAAAAAAAAAAAAAAAAAAAAAATTTGTTATATAATTGACTTGGATTAATTAATTCAGAATTTCACTTGCTAGTATTCTTAATTGTTAATTATGATTGAGTTTAATTGAACTTTCTTCGAAAAGAAATTACCTTAATGTTTGATTAAATAACAAAAATCTCTTACCGTTGAATTTTAAATGTTAAAATATATGACATAAGAGTAATTCAATAACTATTTATAAATTATAAATGCATAATAGTGTATATTCTGATGACACACTAACGGTTAACTAACGACATGGTGATTTTTGTTATTTTTCTTACTTTAAGAGGATTTTTGGTTTTACACCAAACATTAGGGTTGGATGTTTTAATAATACTGTATGTCAAATGTAACATCTAAGATTTATATTTTAATTATTAAATTTAATGTCACTCATTTAAAATAATTGGGTCAATTTTGCCAAGCTAGATCAAATAAAATATTCAAATTGCTTACCTATATGGGTTTTTTAATGTCAAGATAATTAACATCAAATTTGTCCACATTAAATCAATTTCAATATTAAAAAATCCCATTCAATATTGTCTACCTCCATAGTATTAGTCTATATTATCTCCAAGAGAAATTCTTTCTTTATTGTTTATATCTAATTACTCTTCATTGAAACATCGACTGCAACCCTTTAATAAAATATGAAATTATCGTGTAATATAATATTTCGAATTATATTATCATATAATAAGTGTTTCTAAGTGTCCCACTGTATCATCTAATAAGTGTTTTTATGTATTCGTATCAATAATACACAAAACTTCTAATCATAAAGGCTTAGAAAAATGTATTACTAATAACGTTGTTTAAGTGAAAAAAAAAACTAATTTTTGCTTTAAAGTGAAGTATAAATTTAACTACCATTGGGTGGTCTAATGGTCAACTAGAACTCTTGGGTGTATTACTTAAGAGGTCTTAAGTTTGATTCACCTAGGTTATTAATAAGGGTGGCCACTGAGGGGATTTATCCGGTTGTCAACTTCAGGTCCCAAGGGATTAGATTAGTTGAGTTGTACACAAACGGGCCCATACAACTCTAGTCACCAAAAAAAAAAAAAAACAAAAGTGTAAATTTAAAGGGATGGGAGAAATTAAGTGGAAAGAAAGAGGAGAGAAATGAAAAACATCCATTAAATATGCATAATTTTTTAATTCCCCTATTAATTACACCAATTTTTAAAGCTAACTTATCTCTACTACTCAAATCTACACCATTGATTATTGTATCGTCTAAAAACTAATATTCGACATTAAAAATGGTATAATTTTAAGGGGTCATTGATCCTTCCCCATATAGTATCAATAGCATCTCCTTGATTTTGCACCTATTTTTATATCAATTTTTAGCCTTTAGGATGGCAAACGATGCAAGGCATGGTGTGGCCGTGAGCAAGGATGGCAGCAACATCTCAATAACACCACCACCCTCCAGCCACCGATTTCTCAAGCTGTCGAAGTCCATGTTCTGTTACTTTTTTTAATTTTTCTATTTTCTTTTGGGTTTGTGTTGATTGAAGTTTGAGAAAGCATGAGAGTTTTTAACCGAACAAGATGATGATATGTCTTCTGTGTAAGAGAAAAGAAAGAAGAACAAATTTTCTTTTTGTAAGAACCAAAGAAGATGGTCAAGTGCATTATGTGAAAAAAGAAAAGAAACGATTTTTTTTTTTTTTTTTTTTTTTGAGATATTATATTTGATTATAGAGTTTTGGAGGTTAAAAGAATAATTAGTTAATTTGTTTATTTCGTGATAAAGTGGGCTTGGATAGAACTCACTCCCAAAAGCTAGTTCAATGGAGGAGAGGGTCCAATTACTTATGTACACCATAATAGCTCACCATTAGGGCGAGTGGGACAAATTCAACTTTTAACACTCTCTCTCACGCTCGGCGTGTAAGACCGAGGTTCAAATCCATCGTCGCCTCATTCAAAGAGGAGAGAAAAACAAATATGACTCTGATACCATGATAAAGTGAGCTTGAATAGAACTCACTTTTAAAAGCTAGTTCAAAAGAGCAAGGAGTCTAATTACTTATGGACACCATAACAGCTCACTCACTACTAGGGCTATATGGGACAAATTCTAACTTCTAACATTTAATAAATGCTATTTACTAGATGGTACAGAGGCCAACAACGTTTTACAAAAGATTCATCCTTCAAAATTCATATAAAGGAAGATCACCAGGTGTGAAGAGAGGACTACAGCACTACAAATTCAGACTGAGGTACAGCTGGATTCATGAAAAAGATTTCTATTATAAAACGTTTACTGACTTTTCAGTTGAAATTAAAAAAAAAAAATAGTTAACGTCGTAATTTGGGGAGAAACAAAGGATGAAGACAAGTACATTGTTCCAGGTCTAAAAACTGAACTCTCTGCTCGACTGGGTGCGATTGGCGCTCAGGGAGAAGAGTGTTGAACCAGAACAAAATATTTTTACAGCTCAAATCCTTGTATAATCTCCACACACGTCTCTTCTTTCTCCCACCCCTCTTCTACCTCAAAGCTCCCAAAGTTCGGTCATCGTGGCCAACTTGGTGTAGTTTGTGGTTGCTTAACATCTATTGGGTTCCCTAATTGTTCTGAACTCTTCGCTTTGGTGATCATGGATGTCTTGGGTCTAATCATGGCCTATCTCCCAACACCGTGGAATTGCACTTCCAATCGATTTGCTATCATCCGTCATCTCCAAGAGAACTTGACTTCATTAAGACAGACAAGGGATGAACTCGAAAACATCAGCAAAGATGTCAGAAGCATGGTCGAGCTTGCAGAGCAGCAATATCGTAAGCGTACCAACCAAGTTGAAGGCTGGCTGGAACGTGAACGACGCAAATTAGAGGAAGTGCAGAATATTTTGGAGAAGGGAGAGCAAGAGATCCAAAGGAAATGTTTGGGAAGTTGCTGTCCCAGGAATTGCCACTCTAGCTACAAGCTTGGTAAAGAGGTAATTAAGGAGACTGAAGCTGTGAAGGATTTAATAAACAAAGGGAAGGAATTCAAATCTTTGGATGAAGTTTCTGAAAAACTTCCGCCGCCTCCAGTGGATGAGATATCTGTGAAGAAGACTGTGGGCATGGAGTCCATATTGAATGAAGTTTGGAGTTGTCTTGACGACCATGAAGTGAGTGTGAACGGCATATATGGGAAAGGAGGTGTTGGCAAGACCACCCTCTTACAGAAACTTAACAATAAATTCATCAATGAAAGACGAGATTTTGATGTGGTGATTTGGGTTACGGTGTCTAAAGAAGTGAACTTGGATGGAATTCAGGAAGTTATACGATATAAATTAGATATTCCAGAGATGAAATATGGAAAAGTAAAATAGATAAGCATGGTAGAGCTGCAGAAATCTGCAGAAGCTTAAGTAGAAAAAAGTTTGTGCTATTGCTAGACGATCTGTGGGAGCGAATAAATCTGCCAGACATGGGAGTTCCTGACCTTTCATGCCATCAAAATGGGTCAAAAATTGTATTTACAACCCGTTCAGAAGATGTGTGCCATAGCATGGACGCTGCTGTCAAGAAATTCGAAGTGAAGTGTTTGTCATTTGAAGAATCCTTTGAATTGTTTCGACAATGTGTGACGGACGATGTTTTGAACTCGCATCATCAAATTACAGAGTTTGCTGAAACTGTTGCTAAAGAGTGCAAAGGTTTGCCGCTTGCTTTGATCACTATTGGGAGGGCTATGTCCAATAGGAGAACACCAGAGGAATGGCGGTATGCTATCAACACATTGCAGAGTTATCCGTCTGAGTTTGCAGATATGGAAAGTAATGTCTTTCAAGTTTTGAGGTTTAGTTATGATAGCTTGAGGGATGATAAACACAAAAATTGTTTTCTTTATTGTTCCTTGTTTCCAGAGGATCATATGATTAGAAAAGATGAACTAATTGACCTCTGGATTGCGGAGGGAATTTTGCATTATTGTGGTTTAAATGATACAAGGGATACAGGAAAGTTTATTATAAGAAGTTTGAAACATGCATGTCTGTTGGAGATGGTTGGAGATTCAAATGATTATGTTAAGATGCACGATGTGCTTCGTGATATGGCTCTGTGGTCAGCTTCGCTAAAGGAGAACAAGATTTTTGTTTTTGAAAATCAAGAATCCATTAAAAAACATGGCACTGCTACGTGGAAGGAGGCAGTAAGAATATCACTGTGGGGTAGAAGTGTTAAACTTTTCAGTGAAACGCCATGTTGTCCTCGTCTGCTAACTTTTGTGGTTAGACAGACATCAGTTGACACATTTCCTAGTCCATTCTTTCAATCTATGCATGCCATGAAAGTTTTGGACTTGTCAAAGAATATTTTCTTAACCCGGTTGCCTGCCATGCTTGAAATGATAAATTTGCAGTATCTTAATTTGTCGGAGACGGATATAGAAGAGTTGCCAATTATGGCTAGCAGTTTGACAAAATTGAGGTTCCTGCTTTTAGATGGAACGAGAAATCTTAAAGCCATTTCAGAAGGGGTGATATCAAGTCTTTCATCGCTACAAGTATTCAGCAGATTACCAACTAGAGATGGCGAGCTGTATTTTCAGCCCTTTTGGAATACAACCTTGTTACAAGAGTTGGAGTGCTTGAAAGATAATAGAAGAAATTAGTGTCACCTTGTTTACAGTCGATGCTGTATTTCAATTAAAATCATCCTCCAAGTTACAAAGTTGTGTTAAAAGGTTAGTAATCCTGTGCGAGGAGTTGCATTCGCCCAACACATCCTCTTCAGTCCTAAGTTCTGGCCGTTTCGACAACCTTCATGATCTCTATATCAGTGATTGTTTGATAAAAGATTCGGCATGCCTCAGATATGCTACACAGCTTAGATTTGTTTCTGCTGAAAATTGTCCCTCATTGGAAGAAAAAATTCCGAATGAATCCAGTTCTTCATCAGGCGACCTTAACATGTTTAAAAATCTGAAGCAATTGAATTTTAGTGATCTACCACTTCTAAAGAGCATATGCCGTGTCATGCACTTCCCTTCCCTGGAGAGAATACGGGTACTCAATTGCCCAAGTTTAACAAAACTCCCACTCGACCTTCATAGCGAGAATAACAGCAGAATTTCGATATTGGGAGATCTAGAGTGGTGGGATAACCTGGAATGGGAGAATTCGAGTTCCGACAATTTTCCACACTTCATGGTAGATGATTTGTGGTCCGATGGGCCAAATTATACATATGAAGCAACAAAGTTTGGCAAAAGGTACGTATCCTCCGTATTTTTGAATCCGATTTAGATCTATTAATTTTATTTTGTTGTAGTACTTAAGTTCATTTTCCTGCAAACAATTCCAAATTTACTTATTAGAAGACCAAAATGGAATACACAAGTCAAATCTAAAAATTTTCATCGCTACTCAAAAAGTAGGATTACATCATATATTTGTAGTGTCAGATAAAGGAGATTGATACTTCAATATTTGATATTAGTAGTTCTTTATCTAGATTGTTTCAAACACAAAAATCTTTAATCCAAAACTATATATCAAATGGGTTCGTCAAGATATTTATGCTTTGTTATTTTGTTTTAGGAATGAAATTCAAATATTGCTTGAGGTCCTTTTGGATAATTATGCGGGTCTTGGGTTTGAAAAAAGTTCACCTTGAATTTTAAAATAGGAGAAATACTTGGAGAGGACAATCTTGTCACCTCACCTAGTTGTTATGGTGAGACGTCCAATAATATGATAATCTATAAAGTTAGTTTTCTTAATCACTCATTATGGTAGTGATTATTGATGAATCATACGGGATAGTAATTGAACAATCATGTTAATAGTTAGATGAAAAAGAAAATTTGGCGTATCTGTGACAACATTTGTCATTATTTCGTTGGATGGTATCACCACATTATCTAGATGAGGTGGTAAGATTGTCACATTACCTAGGTGCTATGAATTTTCATTTTTGACTAGTGTGAGATTTAATTTAATCTAACAATATTTCTTAACTTTGATCTTATTTATAAATTTAATAAAAAATTCACCTAACAATTTTTTTTTTACTATTTTCTTTGATTTTAAAATCTCTTATCTTAGTTATTATCATATTTAATTTTAAAGATATAAAAATGTTATGTATTTTGAGTAATTGAAATTATTTTGCATACATCTGGGCAATTAATTATTGGATGTATCATTACATTCCTATCACAAAATCACTATAAACTTAAAATATTGATTGAAATCCATTGCTGAGGAGATTTTTTTTGTTTTTTCTTTTCTTTTCTTTAGAGTTGTTTTTGTCAAATACTTATGTAATTTTCACTCCCACCTCACCTCCCAAAGTTTGGTCATTGTGGCCAACTTGGTGGTTAACATGTGATGAAACCATGGTCATTTTTTTAATTATTTATTGCTTTACTTTTTAATTTGTTATATATATATATATATATTCTAATTTGCTTGAAAATTTTAGTGATATATATTATTTTATTTTTATTATAAATTTTTTAATTTTTTAATAAATAATATCACTCACACATAGATATTCTAATCATTTAAAAATTCTCAATTAAAGTGAATTAAAATTAAACGAAAATGGTATTATGATTTTTCTTTCTTGTTTCTTCATTGAAATTGGTGTGATGTTTCTATTTACTGAAATGCAGAGATCACAACTAATATAATTTATCATAAATAATTACTATAATAAAATTGTACACTCTGTAGTGGAGGTAGGTGTGTAAAGTCTTCTTTCTGTCAATTCTAAAAGCCTTTAATTCATATCAAATATGTTTAGTTTTATCATATTAATTAAACACTTTCTGCAAAGAGGTTGTACTCAAGAACATCGCTGATGTGGCAAAACAAATAATTCAATTTCATTTTTATGATTCAATTTCTTTTATCGTGCCTAGATTAATTTCTAGCCTATTAGTATATAGGAAGTTACAATTAGACCGACCTTAGTCCTGCATCATTATTGCCTGCAATTATTTCAGAAATTAAAGCTGAAGTATTAGTAACTATGAAAATTTATGTACTTTCCGAAAAGAATTGGATTATAATTGCAATACGCTCTTTCAAATACAAAAAGACCTAGCAGTAATATTAAACTCTCTATCACCGTACTTTATCCATAATTCTCACCTGGAAACCACTTTGCTTTATTGTTTCCACAAATGTTTTGATCGATCTGGATAACTGATTTTCAGATTGCTTTGATGTACTGCCTATCAAATGGATGCTTGCGTGAAGAAATCCCGAATTTGAAGACACAGTCTACAATATAGGTATTGTTCTTGTCTAGCTGTGGAATCCAAAAATAGTGCATGTGGTACTTCTGGATATTTATGCTTTTTTGTTGTGTCTTTGGGCGGTGATGCTCAAAACTATGATAATTAAACTGAAATAATGTTGTGGTTTTTCTTTATTGTTTTTTCATTGAAATCGGTGTGATGTTTATGTTAATTTATTGAAATGTATCTTAAATTTAATAGGTTGCGGATCCTCTTGTGCTTTACATATACTTTATTATCCAAGTAGTTCAAATTTTGATCCAACGTATTTTGCCTATACAAGGCCAATAAGATTAACACTTGTTAATTTGAATATGCAAAACTTGAAAGCCATGATGTTGTAGCAACTGTAGGCCAAAAAAAGTAATATTTCTGAGCACTTCTTATTTTTACTTATTTGTTTTGGAATGAATTTTAAAGATATATCTGTTTTAATTCGGGATATTATGTATTTCACATAATTAAGATGATGCATTTGGGATTTTGGCTTGCTAGTTTTATTTTTTTGGAAAAAAATATGACAACAAATTCCTGTGCAAGCGCGAAGCAGCTCAGGCCGGTGTCACGCTAGTGGCCCATACTGTTGGCTTGAAAACAGCCCGTTTCAACCCTTACAACTCAACACTCCCTTATTTCTCTTCTACTATTTACATGTAAGAAGCTTAACATGTGATAATTCAATTACAAATTGAACAATATTTTATTATACTTGATCTCATCAATACATTTAAGGACTAAAGTCGCTAATATTGTCACTAATTCTTTGTTTTTAAAATTTATTATTTTTTAGCTCATTATCACATTGAATTTTAATGATACAAAAGAGTTATGTACTTTGAGTAAGTGAAGTTGTGAGCATTTTCAACTCCTCTCTCTTTTTTTCAATTTTGTTTCACTGAACTTACTACTACCAGATGTACGCTTGCAATTTACTTCATACCTTCATATTCTTTCTGATTGATAATTGTTCATGAATTTTCTTCTTGCGTTTTTTTCTGTATTTGTACAAGTGCAAAAAACTTTATACATACTTCTGCAAAATTATAAGATGTCATAGTTTGTTAACTTGAGAAATACGAAAGCATATTGAAGCAGACAAAAGTAGGTTGCTGGAAAGAGTAGAAAGCAGACAAAATTTCAGGAAATCTGAATTGGTCAAGACAAGTTGTGGAAAATGAAAGCAAAAGGCGCACTTAAAACATGGGTAAACTTTCAAATCCCTTTGTTGAGCTTACAATAGAATTCAAACCTATCAATCAACAGTCAAAACACAATCATAAGACTTAATCTACCAAGAACACAAGATTTTTATCGTGGTTCAATTATTCTAATGGAATAAATTACATCTACGTTGAGCTCCAAGTAAATTGAGACTCACTGCACTATAAAGATCAAAGTATTACAAGTACAACTCAATCACAACTCAAATCTCTCAACTCTTACACTGTTACAACAATCACTCGAACCTCCCTATAATCACAATAAGCTAACCAGAAAACTAAAAGCCTATACCAGAAAAAACCACTCTGTAATTTCTGCTAACAAGATTCTCAAGAACCTAAAATCTGATCACAATGTTCGAAAGAGTAGAAAATAAGAAACCTAAATCTGTTGTCAAACGCGAGAGAGAAGAAGGCAAAGTTGTTGTGCGCTTTCTCAAATCTGCTGCCTTTTATACTTTAACTTAATGGGCTGATAATAGCTGTCAAATCGGAATGGATTCAACGGCTGAGGATTGTCACTTGAGCTAATACTAAAACGACAGTGTTTCAGTCATGCGTAGTTCGACACCGTTTAAGCTTCACTCAACACCCTTTTTATTCTATTACGTTCATGACTTTTTTTGCTCGAAATTGTCACTGGTTACTAACAATTAGCAAGAGATATGTTTCTTTATAAATTCAATTAATTGTTGTTAATTAGAAATTATTTCATAACATAAATTATTAAAATCCTCAGTTAAAGCGGTTAATTAATTTAAATATTAAGAAAATCTTATTACAGAACAGTCACATCATAATGGGAAGGATATTATAAACCTGTCCATTGAATCAATTGAGAGTTACATGTATGTATAACTTCAATTATGAGTCTCATGATAAGCTTCATCAAGCTTCTAGTTGCACTACAGAAACTCCAGTTCCAAATTTTATTTCTGCTTTATGCAATAAAATCTTAAGTGAAAAGTTTTTGAATTTCTTTGTAAATTTCCATGTAATTACACTTTTCTGTTTCACTATTTATCTTTGTAATTGTGCTATCTGGCGGATCTCTTGCAAGTGTTTGAACTTTGCATCATTTCTGAGTAGTTGTTGACTCTAGATAGAGTTTTTCGTCTGTCTTCTTTCAGTGTAAACTAAATAGTGTATGCTTTAGTCTATGTGTCCACATGTATTTTCAACTTAATATGCATATAATTATGGATTATCTCGTGCTTCACAAAGGATTTTCATCTTTCTATAGTCTCAATTTCTTATCAAATATACTGTAGTATTATATCAGGTCTATCATATTTACACTTAGTAGGAAATATAAACATGTAAAGAGAGTTCTTTTTAAGTAGGGTAAAAGTATTACTCGGGTATACATTGTACTAATGTAGGGGCGGTTTCAAGATTTAACTCTAATGACTACGGATTAATACTTTGCTTGATAAAATTAAAAATGCTACCAATGTACTGTGGCCTATGTATTGACACGTATTTTCCCTTGATATGCCTAAAATTATGGATTATCTTGTGCTTTACAATGGATTTTCATATTTCTATGGTTTCAGTTCCTTATGAAATATATTGTAGCAACTAGGAATACAAAAAGATGATAAAGTGGGACATAAAGTAAACAAAACATTTATGGGAGAACGACTTATACATACCTAAGATTTATCGTAACGACAAGTTGGTACCCAAAAGGTTTTGAAATGACAAATAGGTACTTTCCGTCATGTTCTGTTAGTGATTTCTGTTTATTACTGTTTATTAATAGTAAAAAGACTAAAATGCCCTTAAAAGTTTGAATTTTAGTTTTTTATAAATTTAAAAATTTCAAAAAACCCCCTAAGTTTACAAATTTCACTAAATACCCCAATATATAAAAGTTTTATAAAATAACAAAAACACCCCCAGGCAATAGCGATTCCGCCACCACCGCCGAAAACGGCCGGAAAGTTGCGTTACGACACGGACCGTCGGATGCGTATGCATGCAGCTCGTCGCCTTCAGGCGGATCGTGGTGATCGGCGGATGCGTCACGGCTAGTCGGGCCTGCCGCTGCCGCAAAACTCCATCTGCGGCATCGAAGGCCGGAGATCTGCGTGATGCGGCCTTTTCGGCCGATCGCCACGGATCTCTAACCCCGGCCGCTCATATCGCTGCGGCGAGATCTTGCCTTTTTCCGGTCAAGATCCGTGGCGATCGAGGAAAAGGAAAGATCGGCATGTTCGACACGAGATCCAGCGGATCGTAGCCGTATCTGATCGGCAGTTCGGCGATGGTGGTGGAGAATCATGCAGCTAGGGGTGGTGGGTGTGTTTTTGTCATTTAACAAACATTTTATATATGGGGGTGTTTAATTAAATTAGCAAACCTAGGAGGTTTTTTAGAAATTTTTAAAATTTATAAAAAACAAAAATTGAAACTTTGAAGGGCATTTTAGTCTTTTCACTATTAATAAACAAAAATCACTAATGTAATATGACGGAAGGTACCTATTTGTCGTTTCAAAACCTTTTAGGTACCAACTTGTCATTACAGTAAACTTTGGGTATGTACAACTCGTTCGCCCAACATTTATTTAAAAGATAATTAAAGAGCACCAAGTGCGTAAGAGGATTGCAAAGACCGCAAGATTCAGTGAGGTATATTGGATTCATGAAAAAGGTATACTAAGCTGAGAACGCGACTTGTGCATACCCAAGGTTTATCGTAATGACAAGTTGATACCTAAAAGGTTTTAAAACGAAAAATAAACCTTAGTAGTGTTCGTTAGTGATTTTTGTTTATTAATAGTGAAAAGACTAAAATGCCCTTCAAAGTTTCAATTTTAGTTTTTTATAAATTTAAAAATATCTAAAAACCCCCTAGGTTTGCTAATTTAATTAAACACCCCCATATATAAAAAGTTTGTTAAATGACAAAAACACCCCCACCATCATCGTGATTCCGCCACCATCGCCACGCCGAAAATCAGATACGATAGCTGCATCCCCATCGGATCTTTGTCGTAAAGTGCCGATGTGGCCTTTTCGCCGGATCGCCACGGACTGGCCGGAAAAGGCAGCATCTGCCAGATCGGCCGCCGACGCCGCAGATGGAGTTTTAGCGCGGCGACGGCCAGATCTAGCCGTAGATCGGCCTTTTCCGGCCAGATAGCCACGATCTGGCCGAAAAGGCCAGACGGCTGCACGGCATACTGCGATCCGACGGTCCGCGTCGTGAACGCGATGCCTCTCCGCATTCGGCTGGTAACGGTAACTGCATCAGTGTGGCGGGGGTAGGGGGTGTTTTTGTTATTTTACAAAAAATTTATATATTGGGGTATTTAGTTAAATTTATAAACTTAGGGGGTTTTTTAGAAATTTATAAAAAACTAAATTCAAACTTTTAAGGGTATTTTAGTCTTTTCACTATTAATAAACAGTAATAAATAGAAATCACTAACAGAACATGACGAAAAGTATCTATTTGTCATTTTAAAACTTTTTAGGTACCAACTTATCGTTACGATAAACTTTGAGTATGTATAAGTCGTTCTCCCTACTGAAGCAGGCAAAAGTAGGTTGCTGAAATGAGCAGAAAGCAGACCCAAAGCCTTGAGGTGTCTCGCTATAATCCAAACTATCCCATCTCCCTTGATTAAGTTTTATAAATAACTTTTCTCGTCCTATTCGGATTTTTCTGCCTTTTTTTTTTTTCACAGGAGTACTCCGGCCAGCCATCTGCATACATCTGTACAATCATTAAATTTCATGATACATCCTTATAACACAATCACCATAAATTATAATCTAAAGAGTTTACATGAATTTAAATTTAGGGTGGAACTTTAATAGTTTCTAATATAGTGGGTGGTTATTAGTTTGGCTAAATGTTAGGTAAAAAAATATGACAATAAATTATTAAAATTTCAATATCTATTATTAAGTTAAAAATGTTAAATTATATCATCTTGGAATACATCAAACTTCCCCCTCTTTTTAATTTCTGCTCTGCTGACAGTCTTTGCAGCAGGCTTGGCCATTTCTTTTCCAGGGTCCCAGTTGAATGTAAATCTATTTGCAATTTTTCACACGTATGACTGTATGAGTCTATGACACACGACTGACAGAGTTAAATTTTGTTTTAAGGGGATACAAACTTGTGTTAAAATTTGTGTAAAAGATTCAACGACTCTTGGTACTGTGGATCCAAACCTTAATGCAAATGGTTGGATAAATCTTATCAATAATTTATTCTACACACTTCCCCAAGACTTCATAAAGTCACTTATGTTGGTAAAAAGTTTTATTTTATACATAAATACAACTTTTTCTATTAAAATTCTTTCAATAAAGCAATATATCTTTGTTTGTAAATTTGTCTATTTGTCAACACCTATCTTTTCTATTTTGGATTCATCCACCCTTTTTTTTTAAGTAACTCACCACATCTTTATTAAAGCCTCTTTAATCCACAAGACCATGATGGATTCATCAATAATTTATTCTACACGCTTTCCTGAGACTTTGTATGGTCACTTATGGAGAAAATTTAGTTGCCCGGCCATCCCAAGCTTCAATTTAAGAAAATAGCCTTGAAACTGTTTTTTTTTTTTTTAATTTAGAGAAGATGACGTGGCATAGTTAGGATTGACTAAACACGTAAAATGGGTTAAAATGAAAAGATTAAAACATATGTGGGCCAAATAAAAATAATAAAAGTTTTTAAAATTTGAAATTTCTCAAAACAAGCCCCACTAACTATTCATCTCGCTTAATCGAAATTCATTAGGGCAAAAAGTGATTTCTTGAACCAAAGGGAGACAGTGCGATTTTCGATCGAACCCGCAAATTTCCACATCATATTCAATCGTAAACTCAATTTCTTGAACCCTAAATGGAATATAGTCACGATTTCCGGCGATAAGTCACGATTTTCGATCAATTTCTTGAACCCTAAACGGAATTTGTGCGATTTTCGACGATACAGCCCACATTTCTGATCCAAACTACAAATTTTCACACCAAATTCAATCCTAAACCATGGCTAACACTCACAATGACAAGGAAAACCCAACGCCACTTCGAATCCTAGATTCTAGTGGCGCAAGCAGTTCAATGGCTGCTCCGGTGGATCATCCGATCAGTGAAGGTGGTCGACAGGCAGAGAAGACGCTGGCAGACAAGAACAGAGGGAAGAATTGGCAAACGGTTCTGAAGACGAGGAGTCAGGCGATAATTCAGGCCAGGAGGAGGATTCCGGCGAGAATTCAGGTTAGGAGGAGTCTTCCGAGGATTTAGGCGACGAGGAGGAGGCCACGAGAACAAGCAGGCCGCTGAAGCAAGGGTACGTTCTGAATTGTCGCTTAAGCGATCATTTGTATCGCTTAAGCGATTAAACTCTTTTACTTTATCTACCCAGATCTAAGATCGCTATCGCTTAAGCGATCCTTTATATCGCTTAAGCGATTGATTAAGTTGACTCTTGGTCGCTTAGCGATTTCAGATCTCTTAAGCGATCTTTTCGAGGCAGAATCATAGATATAAGATCGCTTAAGCAATCGTTTGTGTCGCTTAAGAGATTCTTTCAGTTTACTCTTGGTCGCTTAAGCGATTTGAAATCGCTTAAGCGATCTTGCACGAGGCAGAGTCAAGATCTCTTAAGCAATCTGAAATCGCTTAAGCGACCACAGTGGTAATTTTTTGTTGCTGATATTTTGTTGATTAGTTGTTTTGGTTTATTTTTGTTGCTGACATTTTGTTTATATCGATTATGCAGATTGTACGGACCGTAAACTATACAGACTACGAGTTGGACCTTATAAGCAATAAGGTGCTCTACTTCCCTGCAAGGGTGACGGTCAGGTCAAGTTGGGAAATTTTTGATAGAATACAGGACATTTTAGATGGAATTACGCATGATAAAAGAGATTTCAGTCACACTTGTTTTGGTCGGTTTTGGGGGCAGGGAGTGCATTACATGTTGTTGCACTCAGTAAGATGCAATAAAAAAAAAAAAGTGGTTTGTGGTGGGCGGATAGTCACTACGTTTTGGCATGATGGAATATGCCTTGGTAAGGGGCTTAGGATGTGGGGAAGTGCCAGATAAGAAGGCAAAGGCAGTAAAGAATAGTCGGGGAGCCAGATAGTTTTATATAAGGTTTTGCAGGGGGATAAGTCTATTACAGCACAGGTATTAGAGAATAGGCTAGAAATAGTTGAATTTACTAATATAGAGAAGATAAAAGTATGCTTGGTTTTGTTTTTACATTCGATCTTATTGGCTGGTGACTCAACAAAAGCTGTTGAGAAAGATTGGTTGTTGTTTGCAAGCAACTTGAAGTTCTTTAATTCTTATCCATAGGGATTGAAATCATATGAGCGAACCATCAATAGCATGAAAAAAGTAGACATGACGTTAAAGCAGTCCCAATGGGAGGGGAAGGATAAACCAAACACATACAACTTGTTTGGCTTCCCATGGGCAATGCAGGTAAATATTAATAGCTTTTTGTTATATTTTTTGTAACATATGTGTTTGGATTATGATATGGACTGTTTTTTTTTGTACAGTGTAGGCTTGGATGTACAAGGTCATCCCTACCTTCGCTAAAGAGGGGGAGGAGCAATAGTTTGGATGTGCAACAGCAATTTCCTAGGATGTTGCAATGGCTTGTCCAGAGGTACACCCATTCGAATTACAAGCAAATAGATGTTGAGATTCAAGCGGCTAGGGTAAGATTAAAGGACTAAGATTTTGAATATGCAATTGCTTTAAAATGTCGCTTCAATCTGATTGATTTTGTTTCTTATTGCAGGAGTCGTCCGTCCCTTTCTCACTCCTATTGGGGCTGAAGCGGAAGAGGACTATGTCAAATCTTTCAAAGCACTAGAGGATGCAAGCGATGAACGGATAGACCGCCTGATGTCGGACCTAAAAGGGGTCACGCATGTGATGGCAGTTGTGGGGCCACTGCTTCACAACGTGGTTGATGCCGAAGAGGATGAAGCTCCAATCGGTTGGAGGTCTGAGGAGGAGAAGAGGAAGAGGAAGAGGGAGCAAGAGGTTCGTATGCCTCAGCAAACCGGTACAACAAGTACTGCTTTGCCGAGACATCGACGTCGAGAGAATGAGGTTGTTGACCTTATAAACGGCTTGTTTGAGAGTTTTACAATAGCCGTTTATGCAAGGTTTGACAAGATGTAAGAGTATATGAAAATGGTGGAGGAGAAAGTGGATAAGCTGGGAGAGAAAGTTGGTACAGAGGAAGAGGAAGTTGGTACAATGGAGGAGGAAGTTGGTACAATAGAGGAGGAAGTTGGTGGAGAATTAAAGACAGTTGAAGTACAAACTGGCTTGAAAAGAGAGAGCTGGAAGAGCAAGTTTGTGAAATCGCCTTATATGGTAGTGACACAGGTAAAGAAGAAGAAAATTAAGAAACAAATGGAGGAAGAACCAGAAATAGAGGAGGTTGAGGAGGTTGGTGGAGGAAGTGGGGCGGTGATAATGGAGGAGGGCGAGGTGGGAGGCGAAGGAAGTGGGGATGTAAAAATGGAGGAAGTGGCAAGGGAAATTGCACTCAAATGTTGATTTGTATAGGCCAATAGAGGAAAAGAAAAAACTCTTCTATGCCTATTACAATGGATCAGGAAGTAATGGCCATATAAAGTGTAAGACAAGGGATTATCCCCGGGAATGGTTTAGAAAGTTGTTGACGACGAGCACGTGGCTTGAGGACTCGGTGAGTTATTTTCGCTTAATTTTCCTTATTTTTGCCTATGTTTTCTATACTTATCTTGTTGTTTTTATTTGATGCTGCACATCGATGAGATATTGGCACTGATGAGGCTACGACAGACTACTGATAGTGATCTGTTGTATCCCAACTGTGCCATCATTGATGTGGCGTTTGGCCAAAGGCTTGTTTTGACATATCACACTTTAATTCAAAATGTCGTTACTAGTGGTGCAGTAAAAAGACCGAAGCAAAAAAGATTGGCCCCAGTACAGTTGGATTGCATCCCTAATGATTATCATTTTGATGACATAATTATGCAGTATATACAGGAGGATCAGCCCAAATATGGCCACAGTTGGGCCTTTGTTAAAAGAGTGTACTGCATCATCCTCGTCAAAGAGATGCACGGAATAGTTTATGCGTGTTTCCTACAACATGCAATATGTAGCAAGTCTACTAATCACACAAGTAATATAATGATGAGTGAGTATCATTCCCACGAGGATTATTAGCTAAGCACTAAGCTTCCTACTATTCTCAAGTTGGAGCAATCGATTTCTTTTGGATTGATGGGAGCTATTTCTAATAAAATCTGAACAATGAATTTTAAACTGAAATTAACTATGAACGCAAGATGAAAGACGCGGATAACAATTAATTCAAGTAAAACGGGTAGGGTTTTGACTTCATTTGGATTTTTAAGGGTTAAACTTAAGAATTAAACTAAACTCATATTCATATGCATTGGTTGTAAATCGAACTCTCCAAAGTGTTAAACATCCGTTCTCAGGCTATGTTTTCCTACTCTTCCTTATTAACTTTCCGCATCCAGCAATTTGAAAGTTAACAAATTCAAGCTCATTAACCAAAAGAATCCTACAATGATTTCATTGATTTTTGAATCTATCTCTAGCATCCAATACTACAATGGTGATTACCCAAGAAGCCTAACATGATTCATTTCTCAATCTCACCATGTTCATCACATATAAGCATTAAAATTTAGAGTAAACACACAATCAAAGCATAATCATATGAAAATAAAACAATAAATCACTTAACCCATTAAAATCCGAATTACAATCAAAACCCTAACCCAAAATGAGTTAGTTCATAGCTAAATCAACACTACAAACAAGAAAAATGATAATATTAAAGTTCAGCATAATGAAATGAGAGAAAAGACAAGAAATCTCCCCAAATGATGAATCCTCTGGTTCGAAATCGAATCTTCACCCTTGTTATAGCTCAAAATTGTTCAAAAATTAAATCAAAGGAAACGCAAAAAGCTGCTAACAAAACCTATTCGATCCCCTTGAAAAAGGCTAAGTGTTCTCTTTTATACCTCGCCAAAATTCCCCAACAAAACACGCACAAAGTAAAACTGTGCGTTTTACAAAACAGGAATTTATGACCGTCGCCGCGGTGAAGAAGAAATCTCGCCACAGCGAAGAGAGAAGCAGACATGTTCATGTCCGGTGTACTTCGCCGCGGCGAAGCTTCTTGAAAAGTTCTGAAATTACAGAACTGCCACTCTGCTTGCATCTTCGCTTGATTCTTCGATCTTCGGTGCTCTCCCTTGGAAGCGAGCGTCATAGTGCTTTATTCTGCTTCAGAACTCTCCCAACTTCTGATATCCGCTTACTTCTGAGTTAAGAATTTCCAATTTTGTCCTTATTTGCTCAAAATGTCGATTTTAACCTAAAACACGAAATGTAAAGAAATAAGCAACAATTCAGGTTAAAATGAACTAGAAAGTACCTGAAATCCGACTAAAAAGTCTAATGAAAACGGTATAATCCACGGATTATTAGATACCCCCAAATTAAACATATGCTCATCCCCGAGCATACGATACAAAACTAAAGGGAACGAAACAACAAACTACGAACAACAACACACAACACACGCACATCAAAACTGAAAAATGAACAAAAACCAACAAGACTCACATTCAACAAATGAATTGCCTAGAAATTACACAAGTCTCAAAAGTTGTTGAAAAATTATTATCAGGAAATGTTCAACGCTCCAAGAAGTTATAAGCTACATCAACTATCTTCCTCTATCGGTTCACCGAGTAGGTGATCCCCACTTCAATCCACATCCCAACTTCCTGGATTATTTTATGCAAAAATGTAAAGTTTATCAAATGGTGGTAGACTCCATAAGCCTAAATATCTAACTACTCTCCACTAATGAGGACTAAACAAAGATGAGAATCAAAAGGTCTTTAAAAGCTTGTACGTTAGGCTTGGGTAATGGGTTCTAAGAAAAAGGATAGGAATAACAAAGTAAGAAAACTCGGTTTTCCTCATGCAAACACTCAAGTCAAATCGAACTCCACTTCTTTTCAACCAACAATCAACATGTCGACTTATTTACCACCCTCAAACTTGTATCCTTCTTATTTTTGAAATCATAAATGCACGGGTTTAAGGTGTACGTGGCGTTGTTAAACCTGAGGTCGCCAAGTACTGTTAGACAATTTTTAAGGCAGTTACTGGTTTCCAGCCGATATACCCTTGAACACGGCAAACGAAAATTTAATTAATTTTTTTTTTTAATTTTTTATATGACGCCCTTCTCACAACCCCCAAACTATTCTTTTGGCTTATTCGTACAACTCTTTTTCCGTTCTTTGTGTTTGCACTAAGGCCGAATTCTCGTAAGGGTACGCCAAAGTGTTTAGGGTAACGGGATTGAACAATTTTCGGTTTGCCAAGAAAAATAAAGCACTACTGATTCATACGGCTCAAACGGGTGACTAGGGACAATTTCATTCCTGGGTCGGCTAGAAAGGCTCAAACGTTCCAACAAGAATGCCTAAATCATCTTCTCAACCATGTTTAATCCTAGAATTTCGTCTCAAGCACTTCTCTACTAGGTTCTAGAGTCCACCAACATTATCAAACTTCACCTCATCACATAAAAAGAATCTAAGCATGCCGAAATAAATGAAAATTGTGGCTGAACCACTCAACAAACCTCAATCAAAATCCAGTCAATATACATAAACTTGAAGCAATGCTTAACATTTCTCAACAATAAAATTGCAACAACCTTATTCTCATCATTGATTTATACAATTCATCATCGGCAAAAACAACCAAACTCAAGAATTTTTTTTTTTTTTTCAGTTTAAGGTGTACGTGGCATTGTTACACCAGAGGTTGCCAAGTATTGCTAGACAGTTTTTAAGGCGGACACTGGTTTCTAGCCAATATACCCTTAAACTAGGTTTTATTTCTATTTTCTATTGCCTACCCCCAAACTAAACATGACATTGTCCCCAATGTTCCATTATGCATAAATCAGGAATAGAAAAAAAAAATCAAAAAAAAACAAAGGTACGAGAAAGCTCCCTAGTTAATCCGTGAAGTGCTGCTCCACAATGAACACCCGGTCTCGGACTTTTTATCACCCATAATCTGTCAAAACAATTAAAAATGTGGTGTCCCTTGTGTTAGCACAAATTCACAAACTAACTTGAAAATATTACAACCTAATCTCGTCCTTTCAACAACTACAAATTAACAAAAACAACTGAACAAATTCCAAAACAAAAATAAAACTGAGTTTATTGTTTAAAATGAACAAAATCAAATAAAAACAAATAACAAATAACAAAAACAAAAACAGGTGCTCCAGCTCATTCTTCTTCTTCCTCTTCATCCTCCTCTTCTTCCGCCTCGGAGCCCATCACTCATCTGAGTCCCAGTCGGCCCATTGGTATGCTGAAGTGTCAACGTTGAGCTCTTTAAAGCTATTCGTCTGCATCTCATACATCATCTGGGTGTGCTCAACCAACCAATCCTGTCGTTTTCCCATCTGTTTCATCATATCCATCATTTGCTGCATGATCTCTTTCTGTGTTGCGGTGGAGCTGGATGATGTGGAAAGGCTTGTTCTCTGCCTTTTTGCCCTTGCTCTTGGTTGCGCAGCTTTCGGACGGTCAAGGTGCTTCCTATAATACTCTAAGTCTAGAACTAGGGCAGCATGAATACGGTGCTCGTCATCCTGAACCTCGACTCCAGCTCTAAGGCATAAGGCTGTGATGAGATATGGGAAACCGTAACTTGTTCGCCCTGGTTTGGAGGCTAGCTTAATGCTGTTCCAAATCATGTCTCCCATATCGATGCCCTTCCTTGTAGCAATAGAGTAAAGCAATACTGGCTTCTCGTGAGTAACTGTGCTGTAGTGTGATTCCGACATCAATTTCGCACTGACAAAATATTGCCACAGTCTAGCCATCGGTGTCAACTGAGTTCCCTTGAGAGTCTTCTTCTGTTTCTTCGATACAGCCTAATCTGCATCCAATTTTGCAATGACCGGAAGGATGATATTGTCCTCAATCAGTGATCTCTTAAACTGTACGTACTCATCCTGGAAAATTTCTGGCAGGTTATAGAACTCATTGATCACCCTTTCCGTAAATGGCACATCAACCCCTCTTACAAAAACTGTACCTTCTTGACAATCCGAGAGATTGACATAGAACTCCCTTACTAGCGGCTTTACAACCGCTTGTTCAGGAGCACGCATAAACATCTCCCAACGTCTCCTTCTACTCCAGTCTAACGCCTGACTCGCGGTCAATCCGCGCTTAGGAATAATACCCTTATCCTTTCTTTGGATTGCTCCCTCATATCTTTTACGTGCTTCCTCATTAACAAAACGGTTGTCAACTTTCTTTCCTTTGCCCTTACCCTTACCCTTACCCTTGTATGGATGCTTAATTTTGGCAGGCATTGTTCACAATTCAAGTTCACTAAAAAATTTTACCCCAACAATTCAAACATAGTTGTTCTACACAACCAATTCAATCCTGCAAAAACAAACAACACTTCCAAAAAATTGCGCTTTACCCCCAAACTACAAATTTTTCAAATCCACACAAACACTCCAATATTTCAAAAACCCACACTCCTCACAATCACCCAATGCACGAACTAATCTTCCTCTAACAAAATCAACGCTCAAAATCACCCAAATTCCACAACTCAATTGCAACAAAAATTTGCAGATCTACAATTAAAAACTTGAAATTGTGCGATAAAAAGCTTTGGGTACTTGAGATCTTACCAATATGAAGGAGTATTCGCCACCAATTGAACCAGAAACAGCCCAGATTGAAAAGCCCCAATTTTTTTATTCAAAAATTTTCATGAAATTTTCGCGAAAATTGTTGTTGAAATGGGTTGTTTCGGTGTTTAGGAAGGTTAGGGAGTAAGAATTTTGGTTGGAAAAGCACTAGGAAGGCAAAAGATTGAATTTTGAAAATTTTTCTCTCAAGTGAAAATGAAAAGTTGCGTGAAGAATGAAAAAAAAGAGTGGGTATTTATAGAAAAGTATTGTTGCCGCAGCGAAGAACAAGCTTTGCTGCGGCGACGTTCTTCGTGCATGAACCCTAAAAAAATACCCAGATTTCGCCGCGGTGAAGAAAAATTCTTTGCCAAGGCAAAAACATACATAGGCAACTCACCCCGGCGAAAGAATTTTCTTCGCCGCGACGACAATGCCTTAGAAAATTTTCACAAATTTTATCCTCCTTTCTTCGCCGCGGCGAAGAAAATTCCTTCGCCGCGGGGAAAACGTCCAGGAGCTCACACAATTTTCAGGTTACTTCGCCCCGACAAAGGACAATCTTCACCGCGGTGAAGTTTGGAACTTTCACACCGAATTCATTTTCACAATGCTTCGACGCAGTTTAATTCATTTCTTTGGCTAAAAGCTTCACCTGAAACACCCAAAAACACATACATTAAAATTCATACAAACTCATAATGAATTCAAACAACCAAAATGAAAAACAAATAATTAAAAACACTTGAGTTGCCTCCCAAGAAGCGCTTGTTTATAGTCGATAACTTGACTCTCTAAATCCTTCAAGTTGGGATGTCAAGCCGGATTGGGATGGATTTGCAACTCATCATCCCAACTACGTAGGGCTTCAATCTCTGTCCATTTACTGTAAATGTGCCCTTTTCTTCATGTGATACTTCCACCGCTCCGTATGGGTGAACTCTTGTCACTGTGAACGGTCCAGACCATCTAGACTTCAGTTTTTCAGGAAAAAGCCTAAGTCTAGAATTGAACAACAACACCTTCTACCCTACTTCAAAGTCCTTCTTTCGGATATGCTTGTCATGCCACCTTTTTGTCTTCTCCTTGTAAATCCGGGCATTCTCATATGCATCGAGACGAAACTCATCGAGTTCGTTCAAAGTCAATATCCTTTCTTTTCCAGCAGCTTTCAAGTCCATGTTTAGCTGCTTGACTGCCCAATATGCTTTATGCTCGAGTTCTACCGGCAAGTGGCATGTTTTCCCATAAACCATCCTAAATGGAGGCATACCAATCAGAGTCTTAAAAGCGGTTTGTATGCCCATAGCGCATCATCCAGCTTCCGTGACCAATCTTTCCTAGATGCATTAACTGTCTTTTCTAAAATCTCCTTGAGTTCTCTATTCGACAGTTTCACTTGCCCGCTCGTTTGCGGATGGTAAGGTGTTGCAACTCTATGTGTCACTCCATACTTACTCAACAGTGCATCCATTTGCCTATTGGAAAAGTGAGATCCTCCATCACTAATGATTGCCCATGGTACCCCAAACCTTGAGAAGACATTCTTTCTCACAAACTTAATCACTACCCTGGCATCATTAGTCGGCAATGCAACTGCCTCAACCCACTTTGACACGTAATTCACCGCTACCAAGATATATGTGTTCCCAAAAGAACTTGGGAAGGGACCCATGAAATCAATCCCCCATACATCAAAAAGTTCAACCACCAGGATGTTGTTCAACGGTATCTCATCTCTTTTTGAAATATTACCCATCTGTTGACATTGGTCACACTCTTGAATCATCTGGAAGGAATCCTTAAAGAGGGTTGGCCAATAAAACCCCAATTGTAAAACTGCTGTTCTAGCTCCCCCAAAATGGCCACCTACTTCCTTCTCGTGACAATGCCGTAGAATGCTTTCCATCTCCTCCTCCGGGACACATCTCCGTATCATCTGATCAGTACAGTGTCTGCATAAGAACGGTTCTTCCCAAAAGTAGTACTTCAAATCTGAGAAGAATTTTCTCTTTTGTTGGTACGTCATACCACTTAGAAACACCCTTGATGACAAATAGTTTGCAAAATCCACATACCATGGTGCGTCTTCCACTCTCATCAACTTCTCATCTGGAAACGTTTCTGTAATTGGTATTTCCTCCTCATTTACATTGATTGGTCTCTCAATTCTCGACAAGTGATCAGCTACCACATTTTCTGACCCCTTCTTGTCTCGAATTTCCAACTCGAACTCCTAAAGTAGTAAAATCCATCTTATCAGCTGAGGTTTTGCTTCTTACTTTGCTAATAGGTGCCGGAGTACTGAATGGTCCGTGTAGACGATCACCTTGGCACCTAACAAGTAAGAAAGAAACTTGTCAAAAGCAAAAATTACAGCCAACAATTCTTTTTCAGTGGTGGTGTAATTCAATTGTGCATCAACGAGTGTTTTGCTAGCATATCAATTACATGCAACACTTTGTTTTTCCTCTGTCCTAAAACTACCCCTAAAGCAAAATCACTAGCATCACACATCAATTCGAAGGGTAGTCCCCAATCGAGAACTGCAATAATAGGTGTAGATACAAATAATTTTTTCAGAGTTAGAAAGGCATGCATGCAATCATCATTAAAGTAAAAAACAACATCTTTATTCAACAAATTGCAAAGGGGTTTAGAAATCTTAGAAAAATCCTTGATGAAACATCTGTAAAACCCCGCATGCCCCAGGAAACTTCAGACTGCTTTGACATTCGATGGTGGTGGTAACTTCTCAATCACTTCTGTCTTTGCTCGATCAACTTCAGTTCCATCCTTAGAGATCCTATGCCCGAGCACTATGCCCTCTTGGACCATGAAGTGACACTTCTCCCAATTGAGCACCAAGTTCGTCTCCTTACATCGCTGCAAAACAAAAGAAAGATTAGTTAGACAACTATCAAATGATGAACCAAAAACTGAGAAGTCATCCATGAAGACTTCTATAAACCGTTCCACCATGTCTCCAAAGATTGACATCATGCATCTTTGAAATGTTGCTGGTGCATTGCATAACCCAAAAGGCATCATTCGGTAAGCAAAGGTGTCGTAGGGGCAAGTGAAGGTCGTCTTCTCTTGATCTTCAAGAGCGATGGTAATCTCGTTATATCCTGAATACCCATCCAGGAAACAGTAATAGGCATGTCCTGCCAACCTCTCCAACATCTGATCAATGAAAGGTAATGGAAAGTGATCCTTCCTTGTCACCTCATTCAATTTCCGGTAATCAATGCATACTCTCCAGCCCGTCACCGTCCTCGTTGGTATCAACTCGTTACTCTCATTCTTTACCATCGTGATACCTCCCTTCTTCAGAACCACTTGTATTGGGCTCACCCATGGACTATCAGAAATAGGATAAATAATCTCCGCATCTAATAGTTTCACCACCTCCTTTCTCACCACTTCCTTCATCGAACGATTCAATCTCCGTTGTGGTTGCACCCTAGGCTTAAAATCATCCTCCATGAGTATCTTATGCATGCAAAATGATGGCGAGATTCCTCTAATGTCCGAGATGGTCCATCCAATTACTAGTTTATGTTCCCTTAACACCCTAATCAACTGCTCTTCCTCTAATGTACTCAAACCTGAACTAATAATCACCGGGAAAGTTTCTGAGTCTCCAAGATAAACATATTTGAGGTGGGAAGGTAAAGGTTTCATTTCAAGCTTTGGAGGTTCTTCATTTTTTTCCTTCTCCTTCTCTTTGTCAAAATCAAACTCCTCAAATTCTATATCTTGACTCTCATCAATCGGTTGAAGTGCTTCTAACATCCTAGCACAATCATTACTCGCTGACTCCTCTACCTCTACTATTTTTTATTTGGCTATACAAGCTTCTAGAGGTAATTGTAGGGTGTTTTCTTCCATCGATTTCTCAACCAATTTGTCCACCACATCGACACTAAAACATGAATCTGTTTCAGCCGGAAACTTCATCGCCTCAAAGACATTGAAAGTTACTGTTTCATCTTGAACTCTCAACGGTAACTTTCCTTCCTGCAAATCAATAAGTGCTCTCCCCGTGGCCAAGAGTGGTTAGCCCAAAATCAAAGGAATTTCATTATCCTCTTCCATGTCCAACACCACAAAATCTGCTGGAAAAATTATATTTCCCACCTTTACCAATACATCCTCTACCATCCCCCTCGGGTGTTTTATTGACCTATCCGCTAGTTACAACGACATAGTCATTGGTTTCACTTCACCAATCCCCAATCTCCTAAAAGCAGAAAAGGGCATCAAATTAATACTAGCTCCTAGATCACACAAAACACGATCAAATGTAATATCTCCTATAATACAAGGAATAGTAAAACTCCCTTGATCCTTGAGCTTTGGAGGTAACTTCTTCTGGAGGATGGCACTACACTCCTCATTGAGTATCACTGTTTCCTCATCGTCTAACTTCCTTTTGTTCGATAAGATTTCCTTAAGGAACTTTGCATAGCTCGGCATCTGCTGCAATGCATCTGCAAAAGGAATGTTAATATGCAATTTTTTAAAAATTTCAATAAACTTTGAAAATTGCTTATCCTAATTCTTTTTCTTCAATCTGTGAGGAAAAGGCACGGGTGGGGTGTGATGTGCCAACTCTGGTGGTATCTCGGGGAATGGCAATTTCTCCTTCTTCTTTTGCCTTTCATCCTTTTTCTTTTTCTCTTCCTCCAGACCACTTGGTTTCTTTTCAACAACAATCTTTTCATCAACTTCCTCATCCGAATCTTCCTTTCTGGTTTGCTCAACCTTCTTGGTAGCTTGCTCTACCTTTTTCAAAACTGTCCCACTTCTCAAAATTATGGCATTTGCTTACTCACGTGGGTTAGTCACCGTGTTGCTTGGTAAAGAACCTTGAGGTCTCTCATTTAGTTTCTCGGCCAATTGGCCGATCTGTACCTCAAGATTCCGAATGGATGCCCTTTGATTTCTAAAATTCGGCATCGTCTCATTCATGAATCCCGTGGTCTCCTGCATAAATTTCCCAAACATTTCTTCTAACTTTGTCACTCTTGGATCTCCCGGTTGATTATTCACCCCTGGTTAGTTATTTGGAACTGTCCTCTGGTTCCATTGATTATTTTGCTGGTTCTGATTTCCCCAAGCCAGATTTGGATGATTTCTCCACCCTGGATTGTATGTGTTGGAGTACGGATTGTTTGGTTGTCTCTAATTTCCTGCCAAATAATTCACTTGCTCCGTTGATGAAGATGATGAAGCAAATGTATTCACAACTTGACACTTACTACTCACATGGTTTCCTGCACAAAAATCACAAGTTAGTTGAGGTGCTTAAATAGAGTTTACCTGCATAGTTCCCAACTGTTTCTGAAGTGCCGTGAGTTGGGCTGAGATAGCGGTAAAGGCATCAACTTCATGAAAACCCGAAGATTTCCTTGGTGTTACTCTCTCATTTGGTCTTTGATAATTGTTGCTTGCCAAAACCTCAAGCAACTCATAGGCCTCTTCTGGTGTCTTATTCTGCAAGGCCCCTCCTGAAGCTGCATCCACCATGGTTTGCACATTACTCATCAATCCATTGTAGAATATTTGGACTTGAAGCCAAACCGGCAAGCCATGGTGTGGACATTTCCTCATTAACTCCTTGTATCTCTCCCAAGCCTCATACAATGACTCGAACTCATCTTGTAGAAATGATGTGATATCATTTCTTAATTTTGCCGATCTTGCTGGAGGGAAGAAATTAGTAAAAAATTTATGTGCTAGATCATTCTAAGTTGTGATAGTTCCTGGTGGTAGTGCCATTAACCACCCCTTTGCTTTATCCCCCAATGAGAATGGGAATAACCTCAACCTAATGGCGTCATCCGACACTCCGTTCGACTTGAAGGTGTCACAAATTTCCAAGAAATTTGCAATATGTTGATTCGGATCTTCCTTCAAATCACCATTGAATCTAACCGACTGCTGGATCATCTGGATGATTGCCGGCTTGATCTCGAAGTTGTTGGCTCACACCGTAGGTCTAGTAATACTCAACCCACTACCATTCACTGTGGGAACTGAAAATTCCCTTAATGTCCTGTTTTCTGGTTCTGCCATTTCAACAACTATTTCTTCTGCTTCAACAACTATATCCTCTCTCTCTTCTCTCTCTGTTACATCTTCTGAAGGTTCTCTCAATCTCAAGATCAACAGGAACCACCGGTTGACGTCTCACTCTTCGCATAAACTGCAAAAACAGAAATGAAGGAAAGTGAGACCACAAACCAACTGAAAATTAAAAACAAAAATAAAAACTCCAATCTAGCTAACTATAGAAAGACTCAATGTTAACTTAAAACAAATCCCCGGCAACGGCGCCAAAAACTTGATGCGTGTTTCCTACAACATGCAATATGTAAGAGGTATACTAATTGTATAAGTAATATAATGATGAGTGAGTATCGTTCCCACGAGGATTGGTAGCTAAGCACTAAGCTTCCTACTATTCTCAAGTTGGAGCAATCGATTTCTTTTGGATTGATGGGAGCTATTTCTAATAAAAACTGAACAATGAATTTTAAACTGAAATTAACTATGAACGCAAGATGAAAGACACGGATAACAATTAATTCAAGTAAAACGGGTAGGGTTTTGACTTCATTCGGATTTTTATGGGTTAAACTTAAGAATTAAACTAAACTCATATTCATATGCATTGGTTGTAAATCGAACTCTCCAAAGTGTTAAACATCCATTCTCAGGCTATGTTTTCCTACTCTTCCTTATTAACTTTCCACATCCAACAATTTGAAAGTTAACAAATTCAAGCTCATTAACCAAAAGAATCCTACAATGATTTCATTGATTTTTGAATCTATCTCTAGCATCCTTACTACAATGGTGATTACCCAAGAAGCCTAACATGATTCATTTCTCAATCTCACCATGTTCATCACATATAAGCATTAAAATTTAGAGTAAACACACAATCGAAGCATAATCATATGAAAATAAAACAATGAATCACTTAACCCATTAAAATCCGAATTACAATCAAAACCCTAACCCAAAATGGGTTAGTTCATAGCTAAATCAACATACAAACAAGAAAAACGATAATATTAAAGTTCAGCATAATGAAATGAGAGAAAAGACAAGAAATCTCCCCAAATGATTAATCCTCTGGTTCGAAATCGAATCTTTACCCTTGTTACAGCTCAAAATTGTTCAAAAATAAAATCAAAGGAAACGCAAAAAGCTGCTAACAAAACCTATTCGATCCCCTTGAAAAAGGCTAAGCGTTCTCTTTTATACCTTGCCCAAATTCCCCAGCAAAACACGCACAAAGTAAAACTGTGCGTTTTACAAAACTAGAATTTACGACGTCAGCCGCGATTTAAGAAGAAATTCGCCAGCAAGAAGAAAGCAGCATGTTCGTGTCTGGCGTACTTCTTCGTGGCGAAGCTTGTTGAAAAGTTCTGAAATTACAGAACTGCCACTCAGCTTGCATCTTCGCTTGATTCTTCGATCTTTGGTGCTCTCCCTTGGAAGCGAGCTTCATAGTGCTTTATTCTGCTTCAGAACTCTCCCAACTTCTGAGATCCGCTTACTTCTGAGTTAAGAATTTTCAATTTTGTCCTTATTTGCTCAAAATGTCCATTTTAACCTAAGACACGAAATGTAAAGAATTAAGCAACAATTCAGGTTAAAATAAACTAGAAAGTACCTGAAATCCGACTAAAAATTCTAATGAAAACAGTATAATCCACGGATTATCAATAGTAGTTGTTGCACATCTCGTGGAGGGGTTGCTAAAGATCCTTGACTGCAACCCCACTATTTGTCGTGACAAGCAGTTGGAGGTTGAGTTGGAGCCACTGTCCACGTTGTTCCTGCAGCTGTTGCGTGACTGCGGGATGTTTGGGCACTTGGGTGATCAAGTACTAACCAGAAAGTGGCCAATTAAGCGCTCTACCGGCCCAATAAATGAGTCAAGGCAACTTTTGTATAAAACTAACTTATATAATATAATTGTTCTATAAGTTTATTCTAATGCTAATGTCTTCTTCCTATTGTAGTGCTGAATGTGGGGCATATGCCCTGAAATTTATTGAGTTCAACATGACTAACACCCCGATGGATGGGTTTAATGATGAAACAATGAGTCCTGCAGAGGGTCAGGGTCAAGCCGATGCTTCCATAGGCAGATAGATCTATTTTGAGTTAGCAGAACCCAATAAAAAGGTATGAAAGTTGGACTTTGAATTTTTTAGTTTATGTGATGTTGATGTTGATACTTGGGTTGTGGTGCTGATGCTGTAGGTGTCATGCTTATATGGAGCTTTACAGAAAGACACGGACTGAGTGAACTTCTCACCTACCCACACTGTAACTCATTTATGTGTTTTTTTTTTTTTTTACAAAAGTTGACATGTCTGCAGGTTCCTGGCAAACAATGAGAGAAAACTTCTCAAATAAAGGTTGGTTGGCAAGAGGAGATGAGGCATCTGCAATAAGGGCTGCTGGGAAGGCATGGTACAAAACAATGTTATTAGAGAGGTTGTTGGCAAACAGAATCCGAAAACTTCTCAAAGGCTGGTTGGTAGGAGGAGGCATTTGCAATAAAGGGATTGTGCAAAGGTGTTAGTGACATTAAAGTCTTTGGCATCAAAAAGTAAATTAAAGACAGTGTATAGGAAATTCTTGTGCTGTGGCTCTTCTTGCGGTAGTGTATAGGAAATTTTTGTAAAGAATTGGATCTGACATTTGGGAGATAATTTTTTTTGTCCATATAAGATATCTCATTAGCAGGTTGAATTTACTATGTATAGTGTGATTATTTGCTTCACCCAAGCCAAATAATGGTTTTTTAGCGTTTTGTTTCATTTTGTGTATCACTACAATGTGTGATGTACTGGTGTGATTATTTGATTCACCCAAGTTGGGGCTAACGGTTAGCTTATCCATATATTTCGATATTTGCCACATCCCATGCCTATTTTTTATTTTCTATTCCGATTACATTGATGTCTCTTATATTTTGATTTGTGATGAATTTGATTGATACAAATTCTTTTCGGATTTGGGAAGGAAATGAGTAATGTACAAATGTTTTCCAAATGACCAAGACTCTTCCAGATACGATCGCTTAAGTGAACAACAGTCTATTACGAAGCATCGCTTAAGCGATACATCAGATCGCTTAAGTAATTACCCATCTAGGTAAATGTTCATTCTGGCTTGACAAAGATCGCTTAAGCGATAGAGACTCGTTTAGAAAGCATCGCTTAAGCGATACATAAGATCGCTTAAGAGATCATAGATCTGGGCAGATATTCATTCTGCCCAGGACAAGATCGCTTAAGTGATCATAGATCTCGGCAGATTCATTCTGCCTTGGCCAAGATCGCTTAAGCGATCAAGAGTGTTTTACGAAAATCGCTTAAGCGATACAAATGGATAGCTTAAGCGACCAGAGTAAAAGCAATGAATCACTTAAGCGATACATAAGATCGCTTAAGTGATCATAGATCGGGCGCATATTCATTCGCCTGAGACAAGATCGCTAAGCGCCTCGTGATCGCTTTAGCGATCTGAGATCTGGGCAGATTCATTCTGCCTTGGCCAAGATCGCTTAAGCGATCAAGAGTGTTTTACGAAAATCGCTTAAGCGATACATAAGATCGCTTAAGCGATCATAGATCTAGGTAGATTCATTCTGTCTTGGCCAAGATCGCTTAAACGATTTGAGATTGCTTAAGCGATCAAGAGTGTTTTACGAAAATCGCTTAAGTGATACAAGTGGATAGCTTAAGCGATTTTCGATCTAGGCATTTGTCGCGAGCTAGATCGCTTAAGCTATTACCAATTGCTTAGGCGACCAGGAGTAAAAGCAAAGAATCGCTTAAATGTTCCTATGTATTCGGATATTATTTATTGTATTTCAGAGCATCAGTTTAGCGATTAACGCTATGCTAAACATATAGGGTTTAGGATTCGTTCAGTGGACTATGATCGTTATTATATTTATATTAAACATATAGTTCTTTTACGTCAGTATGAAACATATAAAGTGTAGAATGTTTATGTCTATGCTAAACATATAGGGTTTACGATTCGTTCAGTGAACTATGACCGTTATTATATTTATACTAAACATATAGTTCTTTTACGTCAGTATGAAACATATAAAATGTTGAATGCTTACGTCTATGCTAAACATATAGGGTTTATGATTCGTTCAGTGGACTATGACTATTATTATATTTATATTAAACATATAGTTCTTTTACGTCAGTATGAAACATATAAAGTGTTGAATGTTTACGTCTATGCTAAACATATAGGGTTTATGATTCGTTCAGTGGACTATGACCGTTATTATATTTATATTAAACATAGTTCTTTTACGTCAGTATGAAACATATAAAGTGTTGATTGTTTACGTCTATGCTAAACATATAGGGTTTACGATTCTTCTTTGTTCAGAACATAAAAGGTGCGTTTGGTTGAATATTCCTATAAATATTATAAATCTTATTCCCATAATATTTCTTTGTTTAATTATTTAGGAAATATTAGTATTTTTTTAATAAATTTTAGACCCATTAACTGAATTAATTTCATTAATACCGCCTAAAAAAGTTTAAAAATGAACAAAAACACCCTCACCTACCAAACTTCCCAGATTTCGGCACCACCGACGGCTACAAACGATCGACAATGGTCGATAATTCATAGATGTGACATTTTTCATCTAGATCCACTGTGGATCTAGCCAGAAAAGGCCATATCGAGCCGTCATCGACTTTCAAAAGAAATGGCTGACGTTGACGGTCAACGACGGCCAAATCTTGGGCATCGTTAACCGAAAATGACGGTCATATATTTGGCCATCGCAGACGGCTAGATATCGCCTTTTCCGTCCGTCGACAGCCAGATCTGGCCTTTCCGGCCACATCCGTGGTCAATCTGGCCAGAAAAGGCCATATCGACGCCCTATCAGCCTGATCCAACCGCTATGCATCGTAACGCCCTTTCCCGGTAGGATTCCGACGGTGGTGGCCAGAATCTGGGAAGTTGGGTAGGTGGGGGTGTATTTGTTAAATTTTCAAATCTTTCGTTAGTCAATTAAGCAATCGTATTAAAAGGAACTTCGTTTACACAGGGTCACTTAAGCGATCGTAGATATCACTTAAGCGATTCTTTTCTTTTTCACTTGGTCGATTAAGCGATCATGGATCACTTAAGCGATCATGTGATTGGCAGAATCAAATCTGCCCATGTGCATGATCGCTTAAACGATCCGAGATATCGCTTAAGCGATTCTTGTCTTTTTGTCTTAGTCGATTAAGCGATCTGTGTTATCGCTTAAGCGATTCTTGTCTTTTTGTCATTGTTTTTTTGTCTTGGTCGATTAAGCGATCGTGGATCGCTTAAGCGATCCGAGATATCGCTTAAGTGATTCTTGTCTTTTTGTCTTGGTCGATTAAGCGATCCTGTTTGAAAAACCCTTCGTCACTTAAGCGATATACTTAGTCGCTTAAGCGATCATGGGCAATATATACAACCCTTCGTCGCTTAAGCGATCATGGGCAATATATACTTTTCCTGCTTTTCTCCTGAATTTTGACAAACTAAAATTATCAACACGTATTAAATTTTCTCCTCAATTTGACAACCTAATTCCAAACTAAAATCACCAACAAATATTTAGGCCATGTAACAAGAAATATAAAGAATGATTTATTAAAGGTAACAATAAAATTTATAACATCAATAACTCATCAACAGTTGGCCTTGGCAACTCCCTGAATTTCATCCTTCTTCGAACCTAATTTTCTGGATCTGCATGTGATTGCTTTTGGCAACTGCTTCTCTTGTGGCTAGGTTGCTTGTAAATTAAGCACTTATTCATGTTCTAGGGAACCTCAAAGTCAGGTGGAATACACTTAACTCTTTTTCTCCCCTTTGCTGTCTTCTTGAATGGCGGGTGGATGATAATGTTAGCCATCTCTAGCGGCACTACCCACTACTCTTCTAGAGGCACCGGATATATCGTTTCTGAATAAGCTAGCATGTAGTGATCTATCATATAAAGAGGGGAGCAAAGTTCCATGTAAATTCTTGAACCAAAATCCGGCTTTCATTAGTGTTTCAGTGCTGCTAGTGCATGAGGACAAGGTAAACGTTGAATGTCAAAAACTTTACAGCTGCAAGTTTTTCTAACAAGGTTAACTAGAGCATCCAAACCATAGCCGCGCACAGTGAACTCTTGAGCATTAAAAGGATAGGCAAACAATGCATTTGACAGTTCCATACGTTCTCGCAATAATTTTTCAGCTAACGGAACAAGGGTTGTGGTAAAATTGTCTGACTCCGTACGACGCTCATGGAACCACTGCGATAGTGTCCTTTGGATTGCATCAAAAAGTGCAACTATTGGAAATTCTCTTTCTATTAACAACTTCGAATTTACGAACTCGGTTATGTTCATGGTCATGACATCAAACCTTCTTCCAGGAAAGTAAGCTCTACTCCATCGCTCAAAACTAACATCATGCTCAAGATACTTAGCAACTCTATCATCCTTGATTCGGATTTGCTAGAAGTGCTCCTCGAACGCATCAACCCGATAAGCTTTTGCTGCCATGTAGTATGTCTGAAGGAGGCCAGCACACTTAAACTCTTGTTTTATGTTCTTACCAAGGTGTCTCATATAGAATCTGTGATGTGTAAATAGTCGCAATCCCTTTCTTTATAGAGTTGTGCCTATCAGATATTATGCACAACTCGTCAGTGTCAGGCACTATCGTATGTAACTACTGAAAAAACCAAGTCCACGACTCGTCATTCTTAAAGTCATCCACACACCATGCAACAGGATATGTGTGATTCTCGCTATCCTATGTAGTGACCACCAACAATGTACCTCCATACTTTCCCGTCAAAAAGCAACCATCAATAGCCAACACCTTTCTCATGTTTACAAAACCCCTTATAGTAGAACCATAAGCAACAAAAAAATATTTAAACATCATATTTCTGTCCCACTTCAAAGCCATCTTGCTACCTTGGTTTGTCAACTCAAGCATATAATGGTATGCTTCTAATACTGCGTACCCATGCTCCGGCATGCCCTTCACAAAATCTTGTGCATGTTGTCTCCCTTTCCAGTATTTCCAGTAACTAATAGCACATCCCAACTTTGTGCGCACAAGTCTATGAATGTCTTTAGGAGATGGACATTTCCCTTCAACGAACCGACTTTTGACAAATTGTCCAATAACATTAGCGGACGCTTGTCGATGCTCACCTGAAATATGTCCAAACCATAAGTGTGCTCACGGGTATATGTGCTAAGAATAAATTTTTCCGACTCTGCCAACCTTCTACAATAAATCCGCCACTTGCACTTTCAATCACGACATGCAACCATCACAGCTAATGAATTTGACTTTTTGGTGATGAACTCAAAATTACCTCTCACGGCAACAAGTTTTAGCTTCCTCACCACTTCCTCTTTGTTGTCAAATAAATACCCTATGTGCAACTCCGATCCATCAGTAAAAACATGAGCTGATTCACTACTACCTCCAATTGCCCTCTCTGAACCTGCATAAACAATCATGGTATTCTCTTTCTCACAATCTACGCCGTCTGCATAATCTATATTTAAAGGAATCTCTACATATGTGGGAACATCTACTGGGTCCTCCTCCTTAACATTTTCATTCTGCCCCCATCACCAACCTCTTCTACAGTCTCCTCCTCACCACCCAATTCACCATCTACTCTTGATTTTTCAACTAACAAATCAATGGCCTCGTAGTTCAAATTAAAACCAGGCAAATCTCTGCCTATTTCCCCGTTATCCCCTTTCCTTTGAACCAACTTTGAATGGTTTTTCTATAAAAGAAACCCTTAAAATCGGCCTCGAACCATTATCGGCCACATCAATCATATATAACTTTACACTTTTATCCGACTTTAATATAGCAGGAGGTACCTTATAATGTTCAGGAACTCTACTTAAAACATACTTCACAACTATATCACTACGCGAGCAACTCAAATTACCTATTCTAATTATTTCATCAATCAACTCATCAAAACTAACCTCTGTGCTCACAGCAATTGGTATAACTTCTTTGCTCTTCCCAATCCACTTCTAGCTACGTTCTTCCTCCACCCACTCACCAAAATATTCAACACCCAAAACAACTTGTCCCATGGGTAATAATAGCCAACTATCTGTAATGCAAGAAAAAAAAATTCTTAAATGCTGTACTAAGGGTTCAAATATTTTAAAAAGAATCTGCACAATCGCTTATATGGTCTGCTGTATCGCTTAAGCGATCATGGTTATTTATCTTTGGATCGCTTAAGCGATACACTTGTATTGCTTAAGCGATCCAGTATAAATAACCATGATCGCTTAAGCGATCTTATGCCATTTACTGATCGCTTAAGCAATCTACTCTTATACACCAGACTTTTACCAGATCGCTTAAGCGATCCATCTCCTGCATACTTGATTGCTTAAGCGATCTATCTGCTGCATTACTAGACCTACCAGATCGCTTAAGCGATCCATCATACCCAGGACACATTTTTAGTCATCTCCACCTATAATCGATTCCATCATACCCAGAACACATACCCAGAATAAATTTTCAACAAATTTCACTCCTTTCAACTTGCATTACATCAAACACAACCCAACAACCTAAACAACTAAATCAAAATCATAACCCAAACCCCATCCATTTTTAAATCTTTGTAAATCTAAATATAAAATGTAAAAAGAAGATACACATAGTTAGATAAAATGTCAGGAGGAGGAGGATGGGGATCTTTGGCTGAGAAGATGTTAATGGTGGAGGAAGAAGAAAGTGTTAATGGCAGAGGAACAAGAAGATATTGAGGAATGAGGAAGAAGAAGATGTAGTGGAAGGAGGAAGAAGAAGAAGATGCAGAGGAAGAAGAAGATGTAGACGAAGCTAAGAAGAAGAGAAGAAGATGCAGATGTAGAGATGCGTTAATGGCGGGAGGAAAAAGAAGTTGTTTGGGTTTGTTTGCAACAATTTCAGGTTTGTGGGAATATAGTATAATTTTGAAAAGATTACATAATACTTCATTAATCATAATTAAGCACTAATTACCTTTAATCAATAATATGACTATTTAGTTAACCCTTTAAAACTTGATAGCCTTTTAATTAAATGCAAACTTCAGATGACCTTTTAATAAACTGCCTCATCACTTATGTGAGTAAAAAGTTTCAAATTATATATATATATATATATATATATATACAGTTTAAAATTTTTTCAATAAATGTAATTTATCTTTGTTTTTAATTCTCTATTGCGATGTCAAAGTCAAGAGTTTTTAATTTGGTAACTTGTACTATATTAGTATGTTGCTATTCTTGTTTCCACAAAATTTCTAACTATATAAGGCTTAGGAAAATGTATTACTAATTTTTTGTAACGTTGTTAAGTGAAAAAAAAAAAAAAAAAAAAAAAAAAACCGAATTTATGTTTAAAAGTGAAGTGTAAATTTAAAAAGATGTGAGATAATTAAGTTGAAACTTGAAAGAGAGAGGAGACAGAAATAAATAAATCCATTAAACATGCATAATTATTTTTATTTCCCATATTAATTACACCCACTTTTAAAGCTATCTATACAATTGATTATTATATATTATCTAAAAATTAATATTCGATGTAGAAAATAGTATGATTTTAAGGGGTCGTTGATCCTTCTCCATATGGTATCAATAACAGCCCCTTAATTTTACACCTATTTTTATATCAATTTTTAGCCAAGGACTATTATAAAAATTTTAAGGTGTCATTTAAAGCCAAGGATTATTATATTTCGCATGGATTTTGGGTCTACCTTCACTTGGTTCAAAACAATTTAGTCCCTCAATTATGATGTGTATTGATTTGGGATATTTAGAAAAATTTTGTTCTATAAATGTGCGCATAGAACACTTTTCCGTTCTAGAGAACCAGTTTATTTATGAGTAGATTATAACAATTATATGTGTTAAACTAATTTATAGAGACAAATTGTGTTGTTATGTTATGCAACATATTCTCTGTTTTTATTAATTTTTGTCTAATTTAATTAATTGATTGCAAAAAAATTGCAAACCTTACATACTTGTATATTTATATGATGTTTCATTTCTGAAATTATGTTGAGGATGGTCAAAACTGTAAAGAATTTTCTCCATCCATGAGACCTAAATTAATTCTATTCTAGAATGGTGTGTATAAATATCTTCTCTCTTGGCCCTTTTTTTTTTAAATCTTTTTCTTTATTACAAATTAATTCTATTCAAGAATGATGATAACATTTTGCTTTGTAATTAAATCTCCTCTTACCTCGCTCTCTCTTTTACTTGTTGTCCCCTAATTGATAACTTTATATAAATGTTTTTACGTTATTCTTATCACGTAATCATTTCCTAAAAATGGAAGCTAATCATGTTTTATAATATCAAGAAATTAGCTCTTGATACTTCATATATGCCATGATACTAGTGTTTTAAATCGTTTTTATGTCGTTTCACAAAAATCCAAAAAAATTTTAACGGAAAGGTGTACAAATAAAATAATAATTAAAAAAATCATCACAACTTGCCAATTACTTAATATTAATGGCTAAAAAGATAGTCCAATTGCTTAATTTAGTTATATCTAGAGGCACATAATTAATGAATTTGGCTAAAGTTCATTCGTGTTCAATAAATAGTACTAATTTTAGTTTTAAGAATGACTCTACAAATATAAATTTTGTATCTAAACTCAATTTGTGTTTATTTATTTTACACATAAATCTTGTATTATTCTAGTTTTAAAGCTGACAAAAAAACTTATGGTATGCATAAATCAAATTAATTTATAAATTATAATATATTGATTAATGTCAACAAAGATAATACTAAAATTTTTCAGTAATTATCGAAATTAATACCATGTTGTGGATCCCTTGTCTTTCTTTTTTATTTTTTCTCTTAATATCTTTGTCCCCCCAATTCATTAAGCCAATGAATACTATTTTTCACCTAACCTTATACATGCCCACCTTTGGTTTCTTTGAAATTAAGCATATAAAAGCAAAACGATGTGTGACACAGACATATGGTGGGATTAATTAATTAATTAATTAATAGGGCAAAGGAGTACCCACACACCCCGTAATTCAAAAAGCACTAACAAAATTGATGTGAATGGAATACCACTAACAACTAATTGCTATAAATAAATTGTGTAATTATGTGACACGGGCCCTATTGTCCATTAACTTTTGTTATATGTGCATTAACAAAATGATTTTCTTCATCATTTGTTTGTGTGACTTATTTAAGCATATGTATTAGAAATAAAATTAATGGAGTTCTCTAATCAGTAATCTCTATAGGGGCATTAAATTCCGAGATCCAGTTGCAATTTTCAACACCATTTAAACACTATTGACGTTGCAGAAGGCCATAGCCCATAGGTCGTGGGTCGTTCACATTAGAAAAATCGTTCAAAATTTGAATTAGTAAAAACTTAATAAAAAAGTTAAACTCACCTAGTGTCATTAATACCAAAATAAGTAGGTTTTATAAATGAATTATGTGGAATAATTTTTAAATTTTATATCCAAACGTATCAATTTCATCCTTCCTTTAAAGTTCTTTCAATAATAATAAGTTTATATTTAATATCCAATAACATAGATGCGTGATCTTGAAAGATTTCTATTATAAAATTTCTAATGGTGAGTCATATATGCACAATTAGCAGCCATCACTGAAATTTGATGCTATCATTTTTGTTTCCCTTCCTTTTAGACTTTAGCTGTCTTCTTTTTTCAGAGCTCTGTTTCAGGGGTGGTTTCATCCCTCAGATTTGATTATTTTCTCCACCGAATTTTGGAAACTAACGCCGCTGTCCCACCATTAGTTTCAAGCTAGTAACTTTGACATATCAATGGTAAGCTAGTTATTTGACTTTATATACAAATTCAAAACGCTATTCTCCTCTTTTTTTATATATTAATCAAAAAGTAAAATAAAAAGTTGCATGTCAGGCTGCCAATAGCTTTGAGTACAACTTTAGTCAATATGTAGGCCCAAAAGCAGCTCTCTCTCTCTCTTTCGGTGCGTGAAGCCGTGAACAGAAATCTACTTTGTGGCGGTTTCTAAGAAAAAACTCTTATTACATATTGAGAGAATGAGAGTTGATTACTGATGTTATATTTGTTCAAATTCTAAACTCTAAAGCTCTCTGCCCGACTGGGTGCTGATTGGCGCTCTAGGAGAAGAGAGTATGAACCAGAACAAACTATTTTTATAGCTCAAATCCTTGTATAATCTCCAGACACAAGTGTCTTCTTTTTCCCACGCCTCTTCTACCTCAAAACTCCCAAAGTTTGGTCATTCTGGCCAACTTGACGTTGTTTGCGGTTGCTTAACATCTATTGGGTTTCACTAATTGTTCTAAACTCTTTGCTTTGGTGATCATGGATTTCTTGGGTCCAATCATGGGCATTCTCCTAACACCGTGGAATTGCATTTCCAATCGCATTGATATCATCCGTCAGCTCGAAGAGAACTTGAATTCATTGCGAGAGGAAAGGCGTAAACTCCAGGTCATCGGCCAAGATGTCAGAAGCACGGTCGAGCGTGCTAAGCAGCTATATCGTAAGCCTATTAACCAAGTTGAAGGCTGGCTGGAACGTGAACTACGCAAATTAGAGGAAGTGCAGAATATTTTGGAGAAGGGAGAGCAAAAGAGCCAAAAGAAATGTTTGGGAAGTTGCTGTCCCAGGAATTGTTACTCTAGCTACAAGCTCGGTAAAGAAGTAATTAAGGGGACAGAAGCTGTGAAGGATTTAATAAACCAAGGGAAGGAATTCAAATTTTTGGATGAAGTTTCTGAAAAACTACCGCCGCCTCCAGTGGATGAGATACCTGTGGACAAGACTGTGGGCATGGACTCAATACTAGATGAAGTTTGGAGTTGTCTTGACGACCATGAAGTGAGTGTGATCGGCATATATGGGATAGGAGGTGGTGGCAAGACCACCCTCTTACAGAAACTCAACAATAAATTCATCAATGAAAGACGAGATTTTGATGTGGTGATTTGGGTTACGGTGTCTAAAGAAGGGAACCTGGATGGAATTCAAGAAGTTATACGATATAAATTAGATATTCCAGATGATATATGGAAAAGTAAAATAGATAAGCATGGTCGAGCTGCAGAAATCTGCAGAAGCTTAAGTAGAAAAAAGTTTGTGCTATTGCTAGACGATCTGTGGGAGCGAATAAATCTGCCAGACATGGGAGTTCCTGACCTTTCATGCCATCAAAATGGGTCAAAAATTGTATTTACAACCCGTTCAGAGGATGTGTGCCATAGCATGGACACTGCTGTCAAGAAATTCGAAGTGAAGTGTTTGTCATTTGAAAAATCCTTTGAATTGTTTAGACAATTTGTGACGGTGGATGTTTTGAACTCGCATCATCAAATTAGAGAGTTTGCTGAAACTGTTGCTAAAGAGTGCAAAGGTTTGCCGCTTGCTTTGATCACTATTGGGAGGGCCATGTCCAATAGGAGAACACCAGAGGAATGGCGGTATGCTATCAACACATTGCAGAGTCATCCGTCTGAGTTTGCAGATATGGAAAGTAGTGTCTTTCAAGTTCTGAGGTTTAGCTATGATAGCTTGAGGGATGATAAACACAAAAATTGTTTTCTTTATTGTTCCTTGTTTCCAGAGGATCATATGATTAGAAAAGATGAACTAATTGACCTCTGGATTGCGGAGGGAATTTTGCATAATTATGGTTTAAATGATACAAGAGATGCAGGAGAGTTTATTATTAGAAGTTTGAAACATGCATGTCTGTTGGAAAAGGTTGGAGATTCTGATGATTATGTTAAGATGCACGATGTGCTTCGTGATATGGCTCTGTGGTTAGCTTCGCTAAAGGAGAACAAGATTTTTGTTTTTGAAAATCAAGAATCCATTAAAAAACATGGCATTGCTACATGGAAGGAGGCAGTAAGAATATCACTGTGGAGTAGCAGTGTTAAACTTTTCAGTGAAACACCATTTTGTCCTCGTCTGCTAACTTTTGTGGTTAGACAGACTTTAGTTGACACATTTCCTAGTCCATTCTTTCAATCTATGCATGCCATGAAAGTTTTGGACTTGTCAAAGAATATTTTCTTAACTCGGTTGCCTGCCATGCTTGAAATGATAAATTTGCAGTATCTTAATTTGTCGGATACGGTTATAGAAGAGTTACCTGTTGTGGCTAACAGTTTGACAAAATTGAGGTTTCTACTTTTAGATGGCACAAGGAAACTCAAAGCTATTTCAGAAGGAGTGATATCAAGTCTTTCATCGCTCCAAGTGTTCAGCAGAGTACCAACTGAAACCGGCGAGCTGTATTTTCATTCCTTTTGGAATACAACATTGTTACAAGAGTTGGAGTGCTTGGAAGATATAGAAGAAATTAGTGTCACCTTGTTTACAGTCGATGCTGTATTTCAATTAAAATCATCCTCCAAGTTACAAAGTTGTGTTAAAAGGTTAGTAATCCAGTGCGAGCAGGGCGAGGAGTTGCATTCGCCCAACACATCCTCTTCAGTCCTAAGTTCTGGCCGTTTCGGCAACCTTCATGATCTCTATATCACTAATTGTTTGATAAAAGATTTGGCATGCCTCAGATATGCTACACGGCTTAGATTTGTTTTTGCTGAACATTGTCCCTTATTGGAAGAAATAATTCCGTATAAATTCAGCTCTTCATCAGGTGACCTTAACATGTTTAAAAATCTGAAGCAATTGAATTTTAGTGATCTACCACTTCTAAAGCGCATATGCCGTGTCATGCACTTCCCTTCCCTGGAGAGGATATATGTAGCTGAATGCCCAAGTCTAACAAAACTCCCACTCGACCTTCATAGTGAGAATAAAAACAGAATTTCGATATTGGGAGATCGAGAGTGGTCGGATAAGCTGGAATGGGAGAATTCGAGTTCAAAAGTTTCTTATCCCTCTATGCATCAGACATCACCCGTCTCAGGATTAGCAGCACAATCTTGTTCCGACAATTTTCCACACTTCAAAGCAGCTGGTTGGTGGTATTCAGACGCGCCAAGTTATACATATGAAGCAACAAAGTTTGGAAGGTACGTATCCTCCGTACTTTCGAATCCAATCTAGATCTATTAATTTTATTTTGTTGTAGTACTTAAGTTCATTTTCCTACAAACAATTTCAAATTTACTCATTAGAAAGACCAAAGTGGAATACACAAGTCAAATCTAAAAATTTTTATCGCTGCTCAAAAAGTAGGATTTTATCATATACTTTTAGTATCAGATAAAGGATACTGATACTTCAATATTTGATATTAGTAGTTCCTTATAGATTGTTTCAAACACAAAAATCTTCAATCCAAAACTATATATCTAGAAAATTTACTGGCAGAAATACATTTATTTTTAACAAAGACCCCCGTTTACTAACTTTTGTCCACTCACACTTGTTCCCAAGTTTTCAACAATGGGGTATCAACTTGTGCCTCAAAAGGACTAATACTATGACTTAAATTTTTTATACTCCTTATAAACCATTCATCTTGACGATTCATCGGTGACAAAATATGTTTGAGTTAGCATTAAATATAACTAATTTTTTTCAACTTTTCTTTTATCACTATTGAATTTTGTTGATCATGATTTAGAGTAGAGATGACATTATTTTTAATTAAATATGGACAGGGGCGAGGGAGAGATATTTATAGCTTTCTACTTTTCTTCTTTGAGATCCTCTCTTACAAAAATCCCAAAGAGTAAAATGCTATCTAATTATAAATTAGACATTATAGATGAATTCTCAACACTCTACTAGAAAAACTAGCTTCATTGACACCTAAGCTCTTAAGAATTGTGGTTTTCCTTGACTTTTTTTTTTTTTTTAAAGAATGCCAAGAAATTTAGACAATAGATTTATCATTTTTAACTTACTCTTGACACTTACTTAATTGTCGAGGAATTATATACTTATAGAAAATTTAAATATTGTAAGACTCAATTTCTTTTGTTAATTTAAATGATAGATTGAAAGGTATATCGATAATTTAATTAAAATTTTGATTATGAAATTATGTACTAATAAAAAAATTATGTATTTAGAAGTATAAGTATTCTAAGAGGGAGTGGAAAGATGTAATTTAATTAAAAAAGTCAATTTTTAAGGGTAAAATCGAAAGATATTAAAACTAAGAGGGAGTGGAAAGATGTTTCATAAGGCCTATATTAGAAGTAGCAAATAAGAAGGGCTGAAACAATATTTAGCAGTGAATTAGCTGGAATTTTTTTTTTTTTTTTAAAATAAACACGACGATGGGACTCAAAATATAGTAAAGCTACGGACACCGAAAAACTTGCACCAAAATTATATACCGGCCTACGTGTACCAGTCGCGTAAATTTTTCTTCAATTTTTTCTAGTGAACGGCCGTCCAAAAAATTTGGTTGGCCGTTCACTCAAATGGGCCCCCGTCCATATTATACCAAGGACGGACGTCCCATTTAAAGGACGCCCGTCCCTCAATAAAATACAATAACAAATTTTTTATAAGCATTAGGGACGGTCATTCATATGTTATAGACGATCGTCCCTTTATTTTAGATAGACGTCCATAAATAAGGTACATCAATCCTTAACCAAAATATGAAAATAAAAATAAAAAAACTTTAAAGACTCCTTAACCAAAATATGAAAATAAAAATAAAAAAACTTTGTTTCATAAAAATAAAAAAACTTTGGGGACAGTACGAGCGTCCTAGTGGACGCCCGTCCATACCTTTTAAAAAAAAAAAAATTCTAAAAAAAACTCTTCTTCTTCGTTTTCATTCCCCATCTCCTCTCTTCTTCTTGTCCAGTGTTATTCTAAGATTGATAATATCTACCACAAAACCATTAGAAACCATCACTAAATCCCAAAACAGAACTCAAACACAGCGAGAAACAAAACCAAAACCATTTCCTGAGCACACTTATTATATTTAACAGACAAGAAAAATGAAACCACACCCTCTGCAAACGCTTCAAGCAATCTTAACTTCAACGGTCTTCGGCTTCTTCGGCTCGGGAGGCGGCAACTTCTCCACAGTAACAATAAAAACTCCATCCTGACAAATTGCCGAAATGGCATCAGTATTCTTATTCTCAGGCAGCACGAACTTCCTCAAAGCAATTAGTTTTTTAATGCAGATTACAGAGAAACTCAAAGCAGTGATGGGAATCTAAGTAGGAATACTAGTGACAGAACACCAAATCAGTTTAATGAGTAATAGTCAGAAATAAATCCTAATCCATTCGACGAATTTAAAACGATATATAGTAATAATGCAAGTAGCTTCAACTGATTCAAGTGTTGTGTTTACAGAGACTTGCAGATCACTCATACTCTCCAATTTCATCTGGAAGTGCAGTGGAAACTTCATGAACAGATTGAGGTACGTACAACCATTAAACCAATCAGAGATTGGTTTCTGATTATCAATAAAGCATCATCAATACAGTTCAAACTTCAATCAACTGGTAATTTATATTTTCAGGTACAGCGACATTTGCAGCTGAGAATTTAAGCTCAAGGGAAGTACTTACAGTCTGTCTTAAAGAAAGCTCAAGAAATGCTTGCAGGGTGTAATTCTTCTGCTGTGGGAGTAGAACTTGCAAAAGCAGAACTTCCCCTGTTAGTTTCAATGGTTAACATTGGCTGCCCGAGTTCTTCAGTTTCAGAACTAACAGAAGCAGGAACTTCAAGTTTAAAAGATATCAAAAGCAAACAAATGAGAAAACAATTTGCTCTGTGGAAAGCTCTTTGACATCATCTGAGAGTTTTGAAGCGTTTGTAGAAGGTGTGGTTTCATTTTTCTTGTCTGTTAAATATAATAAGTGTGCTTAGGAAATGGTTTTGGTTTTGTTTCTCGCTGTGTTTGGGTTCTGTTTTGGGATTTAGTGACGGTTTCTAATGGTTTTGTGGTAGATATTATTAATCTTAGAATAACACTGGACAAGAAGAAGAGAGGAGATGGGGAATGAAGACGAAGAAGAAGAGTTTTTTTTAGAATTTTTTTTTTTTTTTTTAAAGTTTGGACGGGCATATGTTAGGAATGGACGCCCGTCCAAATGTAAAGGACGGCTGTCCAAAATTTATGGACGACCGCCCCTAAAGTTTTTTTATTTTTATTTTTATATTTTGGTTAAGGATGGGCGTCCCTCATTTGCGGACACCCGTCCAAAATGAAGAGACGGCCATCCATAATGGATGAACGGCCGTCTCTAATGTTTATAAAAAAAAGTTTTTGTATTTTATTCAGGGACGGGCATCCTTTAAATGGGGACGTCCGTCCCTGGTATATGGACCCCCGTCCATATAATATGGACGGGGTCCATGTCAGTGAACGGTCGTCTAAATTTTTTGGACAGCCGTTAACTAGAAAATAAATTGAAAAAAAATTTACACGACTGATACACGTAAACCGATACACAATTTCGATGTAAATTTGTTGGTGTTCGTAGCTTTATTGCTCGAAATAAGCCATCAACTAATCTCCTCCCGCCGATGGTGTGCTACACCTTTTTATGCTGTCAAACCACTATATATTTTATTATTTTTTCAAAGAAGACAAAGACATCCCTCAAAATTTTCGAAATGGACACTTTGTCACTCAACTCGCTAAGACTCCATATACACTCGCTACGGTTAATCTTTTTCTTGTCTAAATGGATGGCTGACATGTTTTGATTAATTACCCTTGAAGATTTATTGTACATCGATCTAACTGACATTTTGTTTTGATTATATGCAAAAAGTGGAAAGATAAAATCTTAAAATAATATATTTGCATTTGCATTTTCAAGGTTTATTATTGAGAGGACAAAAATAGGCTTTGTAATTAAATTGTTTAACTAAATTGCTCTTCAATATTGTCGTTGGATGACAATTATATCCAAAAGAACTGGACAGAATTTACCAAAATATCCTAAAAACCTGCTGTTGTATCCATGTATGACTTGATTTTTGCCTCTGTAAAGCATAAAAGGCAGCCAGTGTCCACAAATTCTTAGCTACCGTACATGAATTTTAGCAAACAAAATCATTCTGAAGCCTTTTGTTTCTTAGGCGCAGGAAAATCAGAGCGCGGATAGTAGAGAACGTCTGGGGAAAGGTAATTCTCGTCTGGAAACCTCTTTGCTTCATAGGTTCAACAAATTTTTTTATCTGTGTAACTGATTCTGAGATTTGCTCTGCTGAAATGTCTATCAGCGTTACACTAAGGGGAAGAAATTCTTAATTTGAAGACTGATTTGACAATATAGACTCCAAATCAGTGCATGCAGTTCATCTGGATTGTCTTGAGTAATACAAGCTGCACTCAGCCACTAAAACAGAAGTCTACTGTTCATTAGAAGTCTGCTGCCGTTAAAAAGAAGAAGACTGTTTACTTTGGTTCTGTTATCAAGACTGTTAATAAAGATAACGGTCGTTGAAAACAAATCTTCCCACTGATTCTTTCTCAAGAGCTGTGTGCTTTGTATGATATCTCTAGTGATTCTTCTTCGTCAATCTTGTGGAAAAGTTCGAAAGTAATTCAACGATCAGTTACCTACCTTCGTGTGTTTCTCGTAAAAAAAATAAACGGTAGAGATGAAGCAATCACATGGATTTCTAAATTGTAACTATAAAATGAAGCAATCAAACTTGTTCCCAAGTTTTCAATAATGGGGTATCAACTTGTACTTGGAAAGGACTAATAGTATCACTTAAATTTTTGACACACGTTATGAGCCGTTCATAGGTGATAAAATATGTTGAGTTGACATTAAATGTAACTACTTTTTAAATTCTCTTTTGTCACCATTGACTTTTGTTTATCATGATTTAGAGTAGAGCTATGGCATTATTTTTAATTAAATATCGAGAGGCGGTGAGGGGAGAGACACTTATAGCTTTCTACTTTTCTTCTCTGATTTCCTCTCTTACCCAATTCCCAAAGAGTAAAATGCTATCAAATTACAGAATTAAACATTATTGATGAATTACTGAACACTCTACTAGAAAAACTAGCCTCATTGACACTGCCTTCTTGACAATTATGAAATTATGTACTAATAAAAAAATTATGTATTTGAAAGTACAGGTATTATAAGACTTAATTTTTTTTATTAATTTAAACGATAAATTGATTGGTTAATTGGTAATTTAATGAAAAAAGTCAATTTTATAAGAGTAAAACTGAAAGATATTAAAACTAAGAGGGAGTGGGAAGATGTTTTAGAAGCCCTATTAATAGAAGTAGAAAATAAGAAGGGTTGAAATGATATTTAGCAGTCATTTAGCCGGAAACAAATTTTTTGAAAACATACACGAGGAAGGGACTCGAATGAGCCATCAAATAATCTCCCCCCACCAATGGTGCTGCAGCCTGCAGTGTTACTTTTTCATGTTGTCAAACCATTATATATTTTATTATTTTTTTTTAAATTATATCCCTCAAAACTTTCTAAATTGACACTTTGTCACTCATATCATAAATTCAACCTACAATTACCTTTTTTCCGTCTAAATGGATGGTTGACCTGCTTTGATTAATGAAAAGTCGTAATTACGCTTGAAGATTTGTTATACATCGAACTACCTGACATTCAGTTTTGATGATTCTGGCAATTGACGTAGCGAAAATAAAAAGTTCATTGAGGCAAAGGTTCGCAGAGAGAAACTAGGAGTAGCGTTGCGCGTTGTAGACTGAAGTGGCAGAAACGAAGGCTGAGATGCAACTTATGCAAGTGAGTGAAGCAGAAGAAGGTTGAAGATTCTACTGGATAAAGATGCTAATCATTGTCTTGTTTACAATTAAACCTACCTTAGTCCTGCATCATTATTGCCTGCAATTACTTCAAAAATTGAAGCAGAAGTTTAGTAACTATTTGATAATTACTGTACTTTCTTTCTGAAAAGAAGTGTTATTTACATGATAGCTTAAAATTGCAATAAGCTCTTTCAAATGATAAAGGATTAGTAGTAATATTACGTTCTGTAACACGTGTACTTGATCTGTAATTCTCTTGTGGAAAACTTTCTGTTTCATTGTTTCAACAAATTTTTTGATTTGTATAACTGATTCTCATATTTGCTTTGCTGAAATGTCTATTAGATGGGTACGTAAGTGAAGAAATTCTTACTTTGAGGACTGATTTGACACTATATTTGTTGTTCTTGTGTAGTTGTGGACTCCAAAACAGTGAATGTGGCTCATCTAGATATTTATGCTTTGTTATTTTGTTTTAGGTATGAAAAATGTTCACTTTGAACTCAAATACTGCTTGAGGTCCTTCTGGATAATTATGCTCGGTCTTGGGTTTGAAAAAAGTTCACCTTGGATTTTAAAATAGGAGAAATACTTGCAGAAGACAATCTTGTCACCTCACCTAGTTGATATGCTGAGACCGTCCAATAATATGATGATCTATAAAGTTAGTTTTCTTAATCACTCATTATGGTAGTGATTATTGATGAATGATACAAGATAGTAATTGAACAATCATGTTAATAGTTAGATGAAAAAGAAAATTTGGTGTATATATGACAACATATGTCATTATTTCATTGGATGGTCTCACCACATTATCTAGATGAAATGGTAAGATTGTCACATTACCTAGATGTTAAATTTTCATTTTTGACTAGTGTGAGATTTAATATGCTACATAAACCTTTTCATGTCCAATTTCAGATTTTTATCCAACATATTTTGCTCACACAGGACCAATAAGATTTACACTTTTTAATCTCAATATGCAAATACCAGAAAGCCATGACATGAGTTGCAGCAACTAGAAAAAATAGGCCAAAAAAAAAAAAAATTAGTATTCCACACCCTTCTTTGTTTGTAACATCCATTTTTTGTTTTTTTTAACTCATGCATTTTAAAGATATATGTAAATTAATTCGGATTTAGATTAACAATCTCGGATTTTGGTTTGTTAGTTCTATTTCTTTGGGAGAAAAAAATATAAGAAAAGAATTCTAGTGATATCAGCCTTCGACATCTAACAGTAGCTCGTGCAGGTATCACCGAATTGCTATAACGCCAGTAGATCAGCCCGTTTCAACTCTATGGCCAGGTCCGCTAGCACTTCAGCCCATTTCGACTCAAAAGTCTCCAACTCCCTCATTTCTCTTCTCCTCCAACATATAAGAAACTTTAAGATTTGATACTTTAATTCAAATTTAAACAAAATTCAACCTAACAGTATTTCTTAACTTTGATCTTATTTATAAATTTAATAAAAAATTCACCTAACAATTTTTTTTACTATTTTCTTTGATTTTAAAATCTCTTATCTTAGTTATTATCATATTTAATTTTAAAGATATAAAAGTGTTATGTATTTTGAGTAATTGAAATTATTTTGCATACATCTGGGCAATTAATTATTGGATGTATCATTACATCCCTATCACAAAATCACTATAAACTTCAAATATTGCTTGAAATCCATTTTATGTTTTTTTCTTTTCTTTTCTTTAAGAGTTGTTTTTGTCAAATACTTTTGTAATCTTCACTAGACCTAGCAAAACAGGTGGGCGGGCCGGGTATAGTCTAGGTCTTACGGGTAGGGGTCTTAAACGGGTCCAATACTTTAGGCCCGTATCGTACCCTATACGGGTACTGGTGGACCTGCGGGTGCCTGCTTTTCTAGTGAAGTTCCTCTTGACCCTTCTTCTCAAAGTACTCAAGGTGACTTTAGGACCCTTCCAACGAATCTCAACTGCTAATCTTTGTTCTTTGTTCTTCCTTCTTCTCTGCAATATCATGCGCCAGATCCCACCCCTCCATCCTCTGTACCACCAATTTCACCTTGTACTTCTTCGTCACAACTCACAACAGGCGGTCATGGCTGCCACCTCATCATCTTTATCACCATTCTTCAAACCAAACCCAAACCCAAAAGCAAATACCCAAAAAAGAACAACCTCAAAATCTTCAAATCCTTAGAAAAACAAAAAGAAAAGAAAACTTGTTTCCAAAATTACACAATATTTTTCATTCTCCCTATAAGTCAACCACACAAAACAAACCCAAAAAAGAAAAATTCTTAAAAGCTCCGAAATCTTAAGAAACACGAAGAGAAAACAATTTGAAGAAATGGAAATGTGTTGCTCTACAACCTATCTTGATGAACCAGAAGTGAGAAGGGCTGGGTGAATTCAAGTTTTTTTTACGCCATCAATTAGATCTATTATACCAATAGCCCCTTAGTCGCAAAGAAGAAGAGTGGGTTGTTGAAAAACTCTTTGAGAAGAAAAATTAGTGGGTTAGGGAAGGGGAATGAATGGAGATTGTGAATGATTTTGATAGGAAAGGTGCGGACTACGAAATGGAAAAAGAGAAGAGAAGTTAAGTTTGGAGAGAGAAAGAGAAGGCAAACAAAAGGTGTTTTAGGCGTCTGCTCACATCACATGCTACAAAAGAGAAAGTTAAAGAATGCAAGGTTTTTTTCTTTAAATTGAAAACCAGAATCTGCGGGTGTACCCGATCTATCCGATTACAAAAAGGGTAGGGTCGGATACGGGTCTTAAAAAACAGGTTTAATAATACAAACTCGTACCCTATATAATTTACCCGGGTATGGGATTGACCCGTGGATCCCAACCTGTTTTGCCAGTCTAATCTTCACTCCTACCTCACCTCCCAAAGTTTGGTCATTGTGGCCAACTTGGTGATTAATATGTGATGAATCGATGGTCATTTTTTTAATAATATATTGCTTTACTTTTTAATTTGTCTAATTTCTAATTTGCTTGAAAATTTTAGTGATATATATTATTTTATTTTTATAAATTTTTTAATTTAAAAAAAATAATATCACTCACACATAGTTATTTTAATCATTTAAAAAATCTGGATTAAAGTTAATTGAAATTAAACTAAAATGGTATTATGATTTTTCTTTCTTATTTCTTCGTTGAAATTGGTATGATGTTTCTATTTACTGAAGCGTAGAGATCACAATTAATAGAATTTATCATAAATAATTAATATAATAAAATTGTCTGTCCGTTTACTAATTTCTGCAGCTAATTTCATATTAGCTCTTCTACAGTCTATAATGGAGATAGGTGTCTAAAATCTTCTTTCTGTCAGTTCTAAAAGCCTTTAATTAATATGAAATATGTCTAGTTTTATCATTTTAATTAAACATTTTCTACAAAGAGGTTGTACTCAAGAGCATTGCTGATGTGGCACAACAAATAATTCAATTTCATTTTTATGATTCAGTTTCTTTTATTGTGCCTAGATTAATTTTTAGCCTATTTGTATATGGGAAGTTACCATTAGACCTACCTTGGTCCTGCATCATTATTGCCTGCAATTATTTCAGAAGTTGAAGCTGAAGTTTTAGTAACTGTGAAAATTAATGAAAATTCCGGAAATGTCTTATAATTGCAATACACTCTTTCAAATAGGAAAAGATCTAGCAGCAATGTTAAGCTCTCTAACACCGTACTTTATTTGTAATTCTCACCTGGAAACCACTCTGCTTCATTGTTGCCACGATTATTTTGATCGATCTGGATCACTAATTTTTAGATTGTTTTGCTGTAATGTATATCAGATGGATGGTTGTATGAAGAAATCCTGAATTTAAAGACAGATTCAACAATATATGTATTGTTCTTGTGCACCTATGGACTCCAAAAACAGTGCGTGCGGTACTTTTGGAGATTTATGCTTAGTTTGTTGTGTCCTTTTTCTTTATTGTTTCTTCATTGAAATCGGTGTGATGTTTATGTTTATTGAAATGTATCTTAAATTTAATAGGCTACGGATCCTCTTGTGCTTTACATATACTTTATTAACCAAGTAGTTTCAAATTTTGATCCAACATATTTAGCTTATACAAGGCCAATATGATTAACACTTGTTAATTTGAATATGCAAAACTTGAAATCCATGAGTTGTAGCACCAGTAGCCAAACAAAAAAAATAAAAAAAGTAATATTTCTAAGCACTTCTTTGATGATAACATCTCTTATTTTTACTTATTTGTTTTGGAATGAATTTTAAAGATATATCCGTTTTTAATTAAGATGATGCATTTCGGATTTTGGCTTGTTAGTTTTATTTTCTTCGGAAAAAATATGACAAAAAATTCCTGTGCAAGAGCGAAAGCAGCTCGGGCCGGTGTTTCGCTAGTGGCCCATACTGTTAGCTTTAAAGCAGCCCGTTTCAACTTTTCATCAACACTTTTTTCTAGTGGCCGGTTCTGCTAGCCCAACAGCCCACTTCAACTCTTACAACTCAACACTCCCTTATTTCTCTTCTACTCTTTAGAAGCTTAACATGTGATAATTCAATTACAAATTGAACAATATTTATTATACTTGATCTCATCAATACATTTAAGGACTAAAGTCGGTAGTATTGCTTCTAATTCTTTGCTTTTAAAACCTCTTATTTTTTAGTTCATTATCATTATTTTAATGATACAAAAGAGTAATGTACTTTAGAGTAATTGAAGTTGTGAGTATTTTCTTCTCTCTTTTTTCAATTTTGTTTCACTGAACTTACTACTACCAGATGTACGCTTTGCAATTTACTTCATATTCTTTCTGATTGATGATTGTTCATGAATTCTTTTCTTGCGTTTTTGTTTGCACGAGTGCAGAGAACTTTATACATACTTCTGCAAAATTATAAGATGTTCATAGTTTGTTAACAGGAGAAATACAAAAGCATACTGAAGCAGACAAAAGTAGGCTGCTGAAAAGAGTAGAAAGCAGACAAAATTTCAGGAAATCTGAATTGGTCAAGCCAAGTTGTGGAAAATCAAAGCAGAAGGCGCACTTAAAACATGCATGGGTAAACTTTCAAATCCCTTTTTATTCTACTACGTTTATGACTTTTTTGGCTTGAAATTGGCACTGGTTACTAACAATTAGCAAGAGATCAGTATCTTTATAAATTCAATTAATTGTTGTTAATTAGAGATTATTTCATAAAATAAAGTACTAAGATCTTCAGTTAAAGTAGTTAATTAATTTAAGTATCAAGGAAATCTTACTACAAAACAATCACATCATAATGTGAAGGATTTAAAAAACCTGTCGATTGAATCAATTGAGAGTTACATGTATCTATAACTTCAATTATGAGTCTCATGATAAGCTTCATCAAGCTTCTAGTTGCACTACAAAAACTCCAATTCCAAATTTTATTTCTGTTTTATGCAAAAAAATCTTAAGTGAAAAGTTTTTGAATTACCTAGATGCTGTCATTTCTTTGTAAATTTCCATGTAATTACACTTTTCTGTTTCACTATTTATCTTTGTAGTTGTGCTATCTGGTTGATCTCTTGCAAGTGTTCGAACTCTGCATCATTCCTGAGTAGTTGTTGACTCCAGATAGAGTTTTTCGTCTGTCTTCCTTCAGTGTAAACTAAATGGTGCATGCTTTAGTCTATGTGTCCACATGTATTTTCAACTTAATATGCATATAATTACGGATTATCTCGTGCTTCGCAATGGATTTTCATCTTTCTATAGTCTCAATTTCTTATCAAATATACTGTAGTATTATATAAGGTCTATCATATTTACACTTAGTCGGAAATATACACATGTAAAGAGAGTTCTTTTTAAGTAGGGCAAAAGTACTACTTGGTGTTATGCCTAGAAAATATAGGGCTGACGTAGGGAGTCACGTGAAGGAGAGGGCAGCCTGCTCCTGTTAGAACGGTAGGCGCGCGTCAGACCAGCCAGAAGCTGTGACGATCCGACGTGTCAATTCCCTGCTCCAAATCACGCAAATCACTCTGGAAGGTGGGTAATGTGACATAAAGAAGGATTTGTCCTAACACTCCCACCAACTCACAGGTTCAATGATCATTACTTCAATCCATCCCACTATAAATTGGAGACTACTCTCTCATTTGGGGGATTGGCCCATTTTTACCCTTAATTAGCTATTCTTTCCCTTGTACTTTCATTCAGCTTATCTTTTGTAAATCATTTGTAAGTTAGACCGCTATTGCGACCTGACCCCTAACATTAATACAAACATCAATGGATGTAGGACTTACTACCTTAGTATCCGAACCACTTTAAAAAGCTCTCCCCACTACATTTACTACGACTTTCACCTACATCCACGTGTATCTCCTAGGCCAACTCAGCGTTTCACATGTGCTTTTTGGTTGGTGCAAAAATCACGCATCAACACTTGGGTATACATTGTACTAATCTGGGGGCGGTTTCAAGATTTAACTCTGATGATTATGGATTAATACTTTGCGTAATAAAATAAAAAATGCTACCAATGTACTGTGGCCTATGTATTGACAAGCATTTTCAATTTAATATGCCTAAAATTACGGATTATTTTGTGCTTTACAATGGAATTTCATATTTCTATAGTTTCAGTTCCTTATGAAACATACTGTAGCAATACAAAAAGATGATAAATTGGGATATAAAGTTAACAAAACATTTATTTAAAAGATAATTAAATAGCACCAGATGCGTAAGAGAATTGCAGCACTGCAAAATTCAGAGTGAGGTATAGCTGGATTCATGAAAAAGATTTTTATTATAAAATTTCTAATGGTGAGTCATGTATGCACAATTAGCAGCCATTTGTGATTCGAGCTCCTTTCAAGCATCACTGAACTTTGATGCCATCATTGTTGTTTCCCTTTCGAGTGAATGACAAATTGACAATTTCCCACCCAAGCATTAGCGTAATAATGTTTTTCCACCTAAAAACGTTGAAAAAACATTTTCCCAGCCATCATCAATCTCCTTAGTGAATTTTATCATCCAATAGCAGTAAAAAAACGAAAAGATTATAATACCCTTTACTGTTTGACACCAAGCTGGGTGCTATTTGGTTGGAATCGCACTCAATTTTGTCGGAATCGCACTCGGGTTAGTGCAATTCAAGCCACATTGCACCTAGCTTGGTGTGATTCTAGCCAAATTGCACTAGCCGTGGTGCGATCAGCCGGAATCACATGGGGACTTGTGTGATTTGGTCGAAATCGCACCTAGTCAGGTGCGACTTTTTATATATTTTTCAAAAGTTTTTATTTTATTTTTACAATTTTTCAGTTTATTTTTTCTCTTTTTTCAAAATTATATTTTCATAAAATATAATATTTTGCAAAAATTACATTTTTGATGAGAAATTGTTTTGTAGTTTTATAATTTTTTACTTTATAGATTATTACAAATGAAAAGTTTTTGCATTTTTTTATAGAAACACAACTAATTTAAGTGAGAAAATAGGGGTAAAATAGTCCAAAAAATATGTGGATGTGGACATATATGTAATTTCATTGGTCGAGGTCAACCTCCATTTTAATGTAGAAATTGAAGATAGAGGGTCTAAGTGAGTAGTTCCCAAGTTTGTGAAGACAATTGTACATGTTTGTCTTTTAGGGGTGTTAGCGATATTAACCCTATAGTATCATCATTTTTGCAAGACGATAATGTTTTTTTCACCGCTGAAACTAACGTCTAACTTTTAATGATGGATGGGAATTTTTTTTTTTAAATTTTTGGGTGTGGGACAATGTAATTACCCTAATCCTTGGGTGGGAACTTGTTTCCCTTTGTTTTAGACTTAAACTGTCTTCTCTTTTTTTAAAGGTTTTTTTCAGGGCTTGATTATTTTCACCGTAAGATTTGTTTCAGTCACATGCTTCTCCTCCGGATTTTGGAAACTAACGCCGCCATCCCACCATTAGTTTCAAGCTATTAACTTTAACATATCATGGTGAACTAGTTATTTAACTTGATATTCAAATTCAAAACGTCATTCTCTTCTTTTTTATAAATTAATCAAAAAGTAAAATAAAATAAAACATGTGAAACATCCTGTCTCTCTTTCGGTGCTACTTTTGTGGCGGTTTCTAAGTAGAAGAAATTGAAGAGAAGAAAAACTCCATTTACATATTGAGAGTCAATGATTATTGATGTTTTATTTTTTGAATAGGAAGGCCTACCTTAAATTTTTTCCCTGTTGCAAAAAAATTACTGTTGTAAGTTCTAAATATGCTGCCAACTTTTTACTGACTTTTCAGTTGAAAAACAAAAATAGTTAAAGCCGTAGTTTGGGTAGAAATAAAATAATGAAGACAAATTACATTGTTCAAAGTCTAAAGCCTAAAGCTCTCTGCTCGACTGGGTGCCGATTGGCGCTATAGGAGAAAAGTGTATGAACCAAAACAAACTATTTTTTGTAGCAGAAATCCTTGTATAATCTCCACACACAAGTCTCTTCTTTCTCCCACGCCTCTTCTACCTCAAAACTCCATAATTTTGGTCATTGTAGCCAACTTGGTGTTGTTTGAGGTTGCTTAACATCTATTGGGTTTCATCAATTGTTCTAAACTCTCAATTTTGGTGATCATGGATTTCTTGGGTCCAATCATGAACATTCTCCCAACACTGTGCAATTGCACTTCCAATCACATTGCTATCATCAGTCATCTCCAAGAGAACTTGACTTCACTTAGACAGACAAGGCATGAACTCGAGAACATCAGAAAAGATATCAGGAGCAGGGTTGAGCTTGCAGAGCAGCAATATCGTAAGCGTACCAACCAAGTTGAAGGCTGGCTGGAAAGTGTAAGACTCAAATTAGAGAAAGTGGATAACATGCTGCAGAAGGGAGAGCGAGAGATCCAAAAGAAATGTTTGGGAAGTTGCTGTCCCAGGAATTGTTACTCCAGCTACAAGCTTGGTAAAGAAGTAATTAAGGGGACTGAGGCTGTGAAAGATTTAAAAAACAGAGGGAAGGAATTCGAATCTTTGGATGATATTTCTGAAAAACTACCGCCGGCTCCAGTGGATGAGATACCTGTGGACAAGACTGTGGGCATGGGCTCAATACTGGATGAAGTTTGGAGATGTCTTGACGACCGCAGAGTGATAATCATTGGCATGTATGGGATAGGCGGTGTCGGAAAGACCACCCTTTTAAAGGAACTTAACAATAAATTCATCGACAATAGACTTGATTTTGATGTGGTGATTTGGGTTACAGTGTCTAAAGAAGTGAACTTGGATGGAATTCAAGAAGTTATACGGCATAAATTACAGATTCCAGATGAAACATGGAAAACAAAGACAGACGAAAATGGTAGAGCTACGGAAATCTACAGAAGCTTAAGAGGAAAAAAGTTTGTGCTATTGCTAGACGATCTGTGGGAGAGAATAGCGCTGCGAGACATGGGAGTTCCTGATCTTTCCTACAGTCAGAATGGATCAAAAATAATATTTACAACCCGATCAGAGGATGTGTGCGATAGCATGGACGCTGTTGTCAAAAAATTTGAATTGCAGTGTTTGCCATTTGAAGAATCCTTTGAATTGTTTCGGCAATGTGTGAAGGAGGAAGTTCTGAATTCTCATCCAGAAATTCCAGAGCTCGCTAAAACTGTTGCCAAAGAGTGCAAAGGTTTGCCGCTTGCATTGATCACTATTGGAAGGGCCATGTCTAATAGGAGAAAACCTGAAGAATGGCGGTATGCAATCAACACACTGCGGAGTCAACCATCTAAATTTGCAGATATGGAAAGTCATGTCTTCCGAGTTTTGAGGTTTAGTTATGATAGCTTGAGGGATGATAAACACAAAAGTTGTTTTTTATATTGTTCCATGTTTCCAGAGGATCATATGATTAGAAAAGATGAAATTATTGAACTATGGATTGCGGAGGGAATTTTACATGATATTGGTTTAGAGGATGCAAGATATGCAGGAGAGTTTATTATTGGAAGTTTGAAAAATGCATGTCTATTGGAAAAGGTTGGAGATTCTGATGATTATGTTAAGATGCACGACGTCCTTCGTGATATGGCTCTGTGGTTAGCTGCGGAAAAGGAGAACAAGATTTTTGTTTTTGAAAATCAAGAATCCATTAAAAAACATGGCGTTGCTACATGGAAGGAGGCAGTAAGAATATCACTATGGGGTGGAAGTGTTAAACTTTTCAGAGAAACGCCATTTTGTCCGCGTCTGCTAACTTTTTTGGTTAGACAGACTGCAGTTGAGACATTTTCTAGGTCATGCTTTCAATCTATGCATGCCATGAAAGTTTTGGACTTGTCAGAGAATCTTTACTTAACTAGGTTGCCTACGATGCTTGAAATGATAAATTTGCAGTATCTTAATTTGTCGGATACAAACATACAAGAGTTGCCAATTGTGGCTAGCAGTTTGACAAAATTGAGGTTCCTGCTCTTAGATGGAACGACAGATCTTAAAGCCATTTCAGAAGGAGTGATATCAAGTCTTTCATCACTACAAATATTCAGCAGAGTACCAACTAGAAATAGCCAGCTGAACTTTCAGCCCTTTTGGAATACAACCTTGTTACGAGAGTTGGAGTGCTTGGAAGAAATAGAAGAAATTAGTGTCACCTTGTTTACGGTCGATGCTGTATTTCAATTTAAATCATCACCCAAGTTACGAAGTTGTGTTAAAAGGTTAGTAATCAAGTGCAAGCAGGGCAAGGAGCTGCATTTGGCCGAGACATCCTCTTCAGTTCTAAGTACGGGCTGTTTCGATAACCTTCATGATCTCTGTATCAAGATGTGTTTGGTAAAAGATTTGGCATGCCGTAGATATGCTGCAATGCTTAGATTTGTTTTTGCTGTTGACTGTCCCTTATTGGAAGAAATAATTCCGTATGAATTCAGCTCTTCATCCGAAGACCCTACCATGTTTAAAAATCTGAAGCAATTGAATTTTCGTAATCTACCACTTCTAAAGAGCATATGTCGTGTCATGCACTTCCCTTCCCTGGAGAGGATACATGTAGTTAGATGCCCAAGTCTAACAAAACTCCCACTCGACCTTCTCAGTGAGAATAGCAGCAGAATTTCGATATTTGGACGTCGAGAGTGGTGGGATAAGCTGGAATGGGAGAATTCCTCTATGCATCAGACAGCACTCGTCTCAGGATTAGCAGCACAATCTGGTTCCTACAATTTTCCACGTATCATAGTAGCTTATAGGCTGTCAGATGCGCCAGGTTATACATATGAAGCAACAAAGTTTGAGAACATGTACGTATCCTCCGTACTTTCTAATCCGATCTAGATCTATTAATTTTATTTTGTTGTAGTACTTATGGTTATTTTCCTGCAAACAATTTTAAATTTACTCATCAGAAAGACCAAAGTGAAACACGCAAGTCAAATCTAAAACTAAAAATTTTCATCGTTGTTCTAAAAGTAGGATTACATCATATATTTATAGTGTTAGATCAAGGAGACTGACACTGCAACCTTTGACATTAGTAGTCTTTTATCATTTTTACTTGCTTTTGACACAATAGTTAATTGTTGGGGAATTATATAATTATAGAAAATATAAAGATTGTAAGACTCGATTCCTTTTATGAATTTAAATGATAGATTGAAAGTTATATTGATAATTTAATTAAAAATTTGATTATGAAATTATGTACTAATAAAAGATTATGTATTTAAAAATAGAAGTATTATAAGACTTAATTTTTTAGTAATCTAAATAATAAATTGAGTGGTATTGATAATTTAATTAAAAAAGTCAATTTTATAAGGGTAAAATTGAAAGATATTAAATTTAAGAGGGAGTGGCATAAGCTTTATGAGGCCTATAATAGAAGTAAAAAATAAGAAGGGTTGAAATGGTATTTAGCAGTTCAATCAGCTGGAAACAAAATTTTTGAAAACATGTAGGGACTCGAAATAGGCCATCAAACAAAAGTTGTATCGATGTAATATGAGATTGATTTTTGCCTCTGTAAAGTAGTCCTTGGTCATAGATTTATCAGTATAAAATCATGTTTTAGCCACTTCACATGCGTTTAAGCAAACAAAATCATGTTGAAGCCTTTTCTTTCTCATTTTGTTTCTTCTCGCAGATTAATTCACAAAAATCCGAAGAAGTACGTCGATGCAATAATAGAGGAATATTATCGAGTTTAACAATAGGATATGCAGGTGTGGCTTTATGGCTGGAGTGAGGATATAAAAGAGTGCGGATAATCCACACAAGTTATGCTCCTTGGGTAGGAGATGGTGCTTGTGGGTACTACAGGTTTTGGTGTCCATCAATAGAGGAGTTCAACCTGGTTGATTACATTTCGACATATAGCTCAAACGAGGCAAAAAAATATGTAGATTGAAGTGGCAGAAATTAAGGCTGAGATGCAACTTATGTAAGTGAATCAGAAGAAGATTGAAGATTCCATTGGTGGATTGATAAAGCTGCTAATAATTGTCTTGTTTACAATTAAACCTACCTTAGTCCTGCATCATTATTGTTTGCAATTAGTTCAGAAATTGAAGCAGAACTTTCAGTAACTATATGATAATTATTGTATGCTTTTTAATGAAACATGTTATTACTTCATTGGATGGTCTCACCACGTTATTTAGATGAGATAGTAAAACTGTCTTGTTTACCTAGATGCTTGCAGTACTTTTGGTTTTGGGTGTGAAAAAAATACACTTTTGACTAGTGTGAGATGTTGAAACATGATCAAATAAAATAATATTATTTTTTCTTTCTTGTTTCTTTATTGAAATTGGCGTTGCGGTTTTCTTGTTTCTGTTTATTGAATTGTATCTTAAATTTAATATGCAACATAAACCTTTTCATGTACCCAATTTCAGATTTTTATCCAACATATTTTGCTTACACAAGACCAATGAGTTTTACACTTTTAATCTGAATATGCAATACTGTAAAGCTATGAGTTCTGTTTCTTTGGGAAAAAAGAATTCCAGTGATTAGCAGCCTTCGCCATCATGACAGCAGCTTGGGCCGGTGTCACCGAGTTGCTGTAACCCTAGCAGACCAGCCCGTTTCAACGGGTCTGCTAGCACATCAGCCCATTTCGACTCAAAGTTTCAAACCCCCTCATTTCTCCTCTTCTCCAACATATCGGTCTAACAATAATTATTAAGTTTAATCTCATTTATAAATTTAATAAAAAAAATCACGTTACATTTTTTTTTTTAATAATTTCTTTATTTTTAAAATCTCTTATTTTAGTTCATTATCCTATTTAATTTTAAAGATATAAAAATGTTATGTATTTTGGTGGTTAATATCTGATGAAACGATGGTAATTTTTTTAAATATATGTTGCTTTACTTTTTAATTTGCATAATTATATATATTCTAAGTTGCTTGAACATTTTAGTGATATATATATATAGTTTTAATTTTTAATATATATTTTTAATTTAAAAAATAATAATATCAGTCACACTTCAATATTTTAGTCAACTAGAAAATCTCAGTTAAGGTTAACAGTTTAAACCATTAAGTATTTTTTCTTGTCTTTTTTAATGTTTGTGTCCTAAAACATAAAGTTATAAAAGTGTCCTCTGGTTGATAATAACTAGAGGTGGAAAAGTAATCAGCCCGGCCCGACCCGACCCGACCCGCGGCGGGTTACTTCTTTTGGCGGGTTGGTCCTAACCCGCCCGCCAACAAAAGCAGGCTGGGTTAGGCCCGCCATTTTTGGGGTAATGGCTGGCCCAACCCGGCTTGCCAACCCTAACCCGCTGGGTTAGGCTGCGGGTCGGGGCTTAACCCTATTTTTTGATTTTTTGTTTGTTTGTTTTATTTAGTTACTTTTCAGATAAATAATTAACGATTTATAAAAGAATAAATATGATTGATTTTAGTTAACTTTTCAAATATCAATAATTCAATTAAATTAAATTTTTTTTTATTAACATTTCAAATATTAATTCAATTTTAATACAATAAAATTGTAATATAAGAAAAATTAGATTTATTCATTCAATTAATGAAACTTTAGCATAAGAATGAATTATATTTTATACAAGACATGGAAATTTAAGAATAAGACTTCAGTATTTAATTTTTTTATATTTTATGTACCATAAAAAATAATAATAACAATATGTCAAATATTACGAAGTTTTATATTTATGATTTAGAAGTATAGTTTAATATTATTGTGTAAAATTATTTGTAAGAGTTCAATCATAATAGTTTAATTAAAATAATTAAAAAAATGGGGGAAACTTGAAAAAAATTATTAATTTTTTATTTTTTTAAATTTTTTTTAGGCCAACCAGCCGAGTTGGCTATTGTAAACAAATAGCAACCCGCCCAGGGGTTGCATGCGGGTTGGGTTCAACTCAGCCCGCCTTATCACTAATGCGGGCCGGGTTAGGATTGACTCGCCTAACCCGCCCATTTGTTCCACCTCTAATAATAACTCTTATATATAAATTGACTTTTGATTTCTTCAAAATAATCTAAGACTAATACCAGATATTGAAAATTAATTCTCTCACAATGATATGTGTGAGCGCTTCCTTAGTTTTGCAAATTTGAATTTGACTTTAGATGTTTTTATATACTAATTCCAATTATTGTTGATATCACATAGGACGACAATAATGTTCATTCGGAGGAAATTGCTCGGTTGGAAGAAAATGGCCATTCGGAGGGTAGCGAACCATTAGGTTCAAGTCGGTCACTAGTGAGTATTTAAACTTAGAATAACATATCATGTGTAATGAGCATAAATCCGTTTATAGTAGGTAGTTTTGTCTTGGTAGATTTCCTTTAGTAGGAATTTAATAAAGTAAATAATCTTAGGATAAATATACCGTTGAGTCCTATATATTTTGATGTGTCAAAACTAACCAAATGGTTGATTGATTATCTGGCAAACATGCTAAGATATGATAAAAAGTTATAACAAAAAAAAAAAAAAAATGCATTTTTCCAATTGGTATGACCGTGCAGGATAAAGGAATGACCGTTCCTTGTATCACAAAGTTGCTCAGGTGCATGTTCCTCAAAGCACAACAATGTTCCATGTGATCGTGTATGCTTCTACACAAAATGGAATTTAGTCACTCACAACAGCATGACCAAGCAACACGCCCATTCCATCTAAGTCAAAAGTCAAAGTACTTAGAATTCAAACACTTTGCGCCTTTGACGAATCTTGGAAGACAAGTCTTGAAGATCAAGTTGAAGTTTTTGTATCAAAAGTGGAACGACCGTTCTTCATGGTGGGACGACCATTCATACTTAAAGATCGTTCTCAGCTTAATGTCAACGTTCCAAGAGGTCGTTCATGCTTCTAGAATTTTTATGGATTTTAAGGAGCCAATGGACCGACCGTTCCTCATGGTGGAATGACCATTCGCGATAGTGGTATAACCATTCCTCGTATTAGAACATCATACCATAAACCCTAAAGCTATACGAATTGACCATTGGTAATAGGAACGACCGTTCACGATGGTGGAATGCCCGTTTTCTATGTCTACAGGCTTTTCAAACATGCATTAAATGCATAAATGACTCTTTGCATCTAAGGGAAGAGATGAGCAATAAATAGGACACTTCACTGCTAAGAAAGATGGAGAGAATATTAGAGATTTAAAGTCATATAAAAAAATTCTCACATAATCCCTTGATCTAAAAATCCAAATCATTATCAAAGCATCACTCTCTTGTAGTTATCTGTAAACTTTTGAGAGCATTGTTCCTATTGTGTGATCAAGCCTAGGTTAAAAGACAATCTTTCTCACACTTTAATCAAACACTTTGTTGGCAAAATCCAATAAATCTAAAGGCGAAATCTTGTCAAACTATTGTTAGAGGTGAAATTCTGTCAAACTAGTGTATTTGGCGCAATCTAATTCTAGTGAAACTTTAAGAAGGTTGCCTTGAAGAAGTGGATGTATGAAACTTGTGGATAGAGCTCCGAACCACTATAAATTTTTAAGCATTTCTTCGCTCTCAACTCATTTATTATTCCTTGCATATCTACTTGAAGCATCATTATTATTTACACTCATCCATTGCTTCATTTATAACTCTTTCTCATTTATTGCTTAACATGGTTCATCCCTATTGCTTAGCATCATTCTCATTTATTGTCTATCTCTGTTGGTATTATTTGTTCATAACTTGTTTGGGTTGGTGAAAGTTTTATTCCGTAATTATTTTTATAGAATCCTATTCACCCCCCTTCCCCCTTGGATTATTTTGCCATATAGGGTTTTACATATACAATTAAGTGATTTACACTAAATCAGGAATTATCTCTTTTTTTTAATGTCATAGATATCATCTTTCCTTCAAATATTAGAATATCATAGAAGCAAGATAACGACAGATTTATTCCTTCAAATATTTGTTTACTAAATCAGCTTTATATGTTTGTCAATATATTTACAAAAGTAGTATTTTTTTTAGTCAAATCAATTGTTGAACTTGTGATCACAAAATATATTCTAATCCACTCTTTCCTTAACTTTCTGAAATTGAATGAATAAGGCAGGGCAGGTGACACTAATCCAGCAGGTAATGGTTAGCAACTATTTGTTGTGGTACGTCTAGTCTGATCATATTAATTAATTTGACAAACTTAGACTTACAAGAAAACCTTGATATAAATGGTTTGATAAACCACATAAATCATGTTTTCTATGTACACATGCCCTGAGACTTATACAGTCACTTATGTTGGTAAAAAATTTCAAATTTCATAAAAATATATCAATTTCACCCTTTAAAATTCTTTATAATGTGTTGATGTGATAAATCATACCAACCAGAGATACCCAACTGGTCTTGGAAAGGACTGAGCAAGATCTATGCGTGGTTACGAGTAACCAGCAAGATCACTAAAGCAACATAATAAAATAAATGACACAATAGATTTTATAATGGTTCGACGGTTATGAGAACCAAACCTACATCCACTGTCGTATTATTATTGCGGGGTGTTACAGAGTCAAATGAAGTTACAAAAAGGGAAGCCCGAGAGTATGAACCAAGGATTTTTAGTTCTCACGACCTATCCAATCCACTCTTAACTCTCTCTAGAAGATTAGTGTATTTTTCTCTTGAGCTTTGCTAATGCTGGACATCATCCCTTGAAACGGAGGCTGTAGGCTCCTTTTATACTCGTTCCTTATGAGAGTGGTTCAGAGTGGGTGTTTACAGGGTTGTTTATATGCATAATCCCCCTAATTAGGATCTGAATCAGTAATTCTCATGCTTATGACAGACTGGGTCATGTTAATGGCAGTTTAACCCATGCTTATAACAGTAATTACTTTGTAAAGAATGTCAAATACTAAGGGGACGACACATAGGAGGATCCCGACCATTGGGTTTTGATACACTTTGGGGACATGTGGCCCAAATCTGACCATCCGAGAATTGAGCATAACATAATGCAACTTTGTCTTCATTTGTGTATTATACGAGTATGTCCACTCTTTATATTAGTTGGTCCAAACCCTCGTATAAATATTTGGATAAATAACACTTCTCTAAAACTTTGTACGGTCACTTATGTAGATCAATTTTGAAAATGCAAAACATTGTTCACATTTACAGGAAGTTGTTTCATAAGCAGGGCAAACATATATATTGGATATACATCTTACTAATCTGGGACTGGTGTAAAGCTTTTAATGCTATTTACAGTGACATTAATTTAATTAGTGGCATCAGGAGAGCTAAATTCATGGATTAGTACAGTGCATATGTTTTGAACTTTCAATATATGTAGTCAACATATCACTTAAACAAAAGGCATTTATCTACTTAATCAATTCATCAACATGAAAAACAAAGGGTATGCTTATGAATTTTCGGATGGCTTAAAAGTATCAATGCCTGAAGAGAACTCTGTTCATGTGGTGATGCTAATTAATAGATTGTTTTTTATTAAAAGAAAAACTCCAATCACATATTAGAAGAAACCTAACTTCTTAAGCTTGTGAGTTTGGCTAGAAGCAAAGTATTATTCGCAGTCTAAAGCCTAAAAGCTCGGCTCGATGAGAAAAGGATTCCCATTCAAACAAGAAAATTGATTCTCACTCAAAAAACAATTATTTCTTCTACTAAAACAAGAAACTTGATTCCCACTCAAATAGTAATTCTACTATAAACTTTTTTCCTTAATTCGCACTCAAATAATAATTAAGACCAATAATTTACTGAAATACTAAGAGCAGTTCTTGTCACTGAACTGATAGTTATCTAATTGAATTTTACGACAGTTACCTTGGTCATTAAATTCCAATCATAATGTAGCTCCATGTTTTGTGGGCAGATGTTAATGTTATAGTTTAGGTTCTAGCCCGACTCCTTAAAAGGTAAATAATTAATGGCATTTGGGTCTACTACTTTCAACTCTTTTCAGCAACCCGTTTTCTTCTGGATCAATATGTTCTCATGTTCACAAGCTAATCACAAGGCCATGTGATAAATATTCATGCATCCACCCAGTAATACTTTCAATAATAAATACTGTAATTTGCTTGCCTCACTCTCATAAACTAACGGACATTGAGAAATTTACTTCTAAACCGCAATTCAGTCATTTGATTTTCAGTCAAAAGTTACACTAATAAAGCTCAATTGAGTCGTTTGATTTTCTGTCAAAAGTTATAAAAAATACTAAAGTAAAAGAATAAAAAGAAACTTCAATCATCTTCCACCCTTTATTCCCAATCAAATCCTTCTCTAATCCTCACGCACAAGTCTCTTCTACCTTCCTCAAATCTCCAAAAACTTCGGTGATGGTGGCCAATTTGATGTTGTTTGCGGGGAAATCATAGTGATAAAGGCTGAGATAGATGCGTTAAGTGGCCCCGAGTGACTTCGTCTGGCTACTGTTTTGAAAGTTCAGACCTGTTTGTTCAGCGGGAAAGCCCAATTAGGAAACGAGATCTGCAACCCGAGGTTTCACAAACTCTGAACTTTTGTTTTGGTGATCATGGATTTCGTTGTTCCCATCATCGAAATTCTCCCTACATTGTGGAATTGCACTTCCAATAGCATTGCTATCATCCGTCATCTCCAAGAGAACTTGAATTCATTAAGACAGACAAGGGATGAACTCGAGAACATCAGCAAAGATGTCAGGAGCAGGGTCAAGCGTGCAGAGCAGCAATATCGTAAGCGTACAAACCAAGTTGAAGGCTGGCTGAAAAGTGCGCAACTCAAATTAGAGGAAGTGCAGAATATTTTGCAGAAGGGAGAGCGAGAGATCCAAAAGAAATGTTTGGGAAGTTGCTGTCCCAGGAACTGTTACTCTAGCTACAAGCTTGGTAAAGAAGTAATTAAGGGGACTGACGCTGTGACTGGTTTAATAAACAAAGGGAAGGAATTCAAATCTTCGGATGATATTTCTGAAAAACTACCGCCGCCTCCAGTGGATGAGATACCTGTGGGCAAGACTGTGGGCATGGACTCAATACTGAATGAAGTTTGGAGATGTCTTGACGACCACAGAGTGAGAATGATCGGCATATACGGGACAGGGGGTGTTGGCAAGACCACTCTTTTAAAGAAACTTAACAATAAATTCATCGACAATAGACTTGGTTTTGATCTGATGATTTGGGTCACGGTGTCTAAAGAAGTCAACTTGGATGGAATTCAAGAAGTTATACGGCATAAATTACAGATTCCAGATGAAACATGGAAAACAAAGACAGACGAGCATAGTAGGGCTACAGAAATCTGCAGAAACTTAAGTGGAAAAAAGTTTGTGCTTTTGCTAGACGATCTGTGGGAGCGAATAGATCTGCCAGACATGGGAGTTCCTGACTTTTCATGCCATCAAAATGGGTCAAAAATTGTATTCACAACCCGTTCAGAGGATGTGTGCCACAGCATGGATGCCGCTGTCAAAAAATTCGAAGTGAAGTGTTTGTCATTTGGAGAATCCTTTGAATTGTTTCGACAATTTGTGACGGAGGATGTTTTGAACTCGCATCATCAGATTACGGAGTTTGCTGAAACTGTTGCTAAAGAGTGCAAAGGTTTGCCGCTTGCTTTGATCACTATTGGGAGGGCCATGTCCAATAGGAGAACACCAGAGGAATGGCGGTATGCTATCAACACATTGCAGAGTCATCCGTCTGAGTTTGCAGATATGGAAAGTAGTGTGTTTCAAGTTTTGAGGTTTAGTTATGATAACTTGAGGGATGATAAACACAAAAATTGTTTTCTTTATTGTTCCTTGTTTCCAGAGGATCATATGATTAGAAAAGATGAACTAATTGACCTCTGGATTGCGGAGGGAATTTTGCATAGTTATGGTTTAAATGATACAAGAGATGCAGGAGAGTTTATTATTAGAAGTTTGAAGCATGCATGTCTGTTGGAGATGGTTGGAGATTCTGATGATTATGTTAAGATGCACGATGTGCTTCGTGATATGGCTCTGTGGTTAGCTTCGGTAGAGGAGAACAAGATTTTTGTTTTTGAAAATCAAGAATCCATTAAAAAACATGGCATTGCTACATGGAAGGAGGCAGTAAGAATATCACTGTGGGGTAGCAGTGTTGAACCTTTCAGTGAAACACCATTTTGTCCGCGTCTGCTAACTTTTGTGGTTAGACAGACTTCAGTTGACACATTTCCTAGTCCATTCTTTCAATCTATGCATGCCATGAAAGTTTTGGACTTGTCGAAGAATATTTTCTTAACTCGGTTGCCTGCCATGCTTGAAATGATAAATTTGCAGTATCTTAATTTGTCGGATACGGATATAGAGGAGTTGCCAATTGTGGCTAGCAGTTTGACAAAATTGAGGTTTCTACTGTTAGATGGCACATCGAAACTCAAAGCTATTTCAGAAGGAGTGATATCAAGTCTTTCATCGCTCCAAGTGTTCAGCAGAGTACCAACGAGAGGTAATTACGACCTGAAATTTCATTCCTTTTGGAATACAACATTGTTACAAGAGTTGGAGTGCTTGGAAGATATAGAAGAAATTAGTGTCACCTTGTTTACAGTCAATGCTGTATTTCAATTAAAATCATCCTCCAAGTTACAAAGTTGTGTTAAAAGGTTAGTATTCCTGTGCAAGCAGAGCGAGGAGTTGCATTCGCCCAACACATCCTCTTCAGTCCTAAGTTCTGGCCGTTTCAACAACCTTCATGATCTCTATATCACTAATTGTTTGATAAAAGATTTGGCATGCCTCAGATATGCTACACGGCTTAGATTTGTTTTTGCTGAAAATTGTTCCTTATTGGTAGAAATAATTGCCAATGATTTCAGCTTTTCGTCAGAAGCCCCCAACATGTTTAAAAATCTGAAGCAATTGAATTTTCGTGATCTACCACTTCTAAAGAGCATATGCCGTGTCAGGCAGTTCCCTTCCCTGGAGAGGATATGGGTAATCAATTGCCCACGTCTAACAAAACTCCCACTCGACCTTCATAGTGAGAATAACAGCAGAATTTCGATATTGGGAGATAAAGAGTGGTGGGATAAGCTGGAATGGGAGAATTCGAGTTTAAACGTTTCTTATCCCTCTATGCATCAGACAGCACCCGTCGCAGGATTAGTAGCACAATCTTATTCCTATAATTTTCCACATTTCATAAAAGCTAATTGGAGGGAGTCATATGAGGCAAGTTATACATATGAAGCAACAAAGTTTGAGAAAAGGTACGTATCCTCCGAATCCGATCTAGATCTATTAATTTTATTTTGTTGTAGTACTTAAGTTCATTTTCCTGCAAACAATTTTAAATTTACTCATTAGAAAGACCAAAGTGGAATACGCAAGTCAAATCTAAAAATTTTCATCGCTGCTCAAAAAGTAGGATTACATCATATATTTGTAGTGTCAGATAAAGGAGACTGATACTTTAATATTTGATGTTAGTAGTTTCTTATAGGTTGTTTCAAACACAAAAATCTTTAATCCAAAACTATATATCTAGAAAATTTACTGGCAGAAAAACATTTATTTTTAACAAAGACCCCTGTTTACTAACTTTTGTCCACTCAAACTTGTTCCCAAGTTTTCAATAATGGGGTATCAACTTGTGCCTCAAAAGGACTAATACTATGACTTAAATTTTTTATACTCCTTATGAACCATTCATCGGTGACAAAATATGTTTGAGTTAGCATTAAATATATCTAATTTTTTTTAACTTTTCTTTTATCACTATTGAATTTTGTTGATCATGATTTAGAGTAGATATGACATTATTTTTAATTAAATATGGAGAGGGGCGAGGGAGAGATATTTATAGCTTTCAACTTTTCTTCTTTGAGATCCTCTCTTACAAAAATCCCACAGTGTGGTTTTCCTTGACCTTTCTTTTTTTTTTTTTTAAAAGAATGCCAAGAAATTTACACAATATTTTTATCATTTTTAACTTACTCTTGACACTTACTTAATTGTCGAGGAATTATATACTTATAGAAAATTTAAATATTGTAAGACTCAATTTCTTTTATTAATTTAAATGATAGATTGAAAGGTATATCGATAATTTAATTAAAAATTTGATTATGAAATTATGAACTAATAAAAAAATTATGTATTTAGAAGTATAAGTATTCTAAGAGGGAGTGGAAAGATGTAATTTAATTAAAAAAGTCAATTTTTAAGGGTAAAATCGAAAGATATTAAAACTAAGAGGGAGTGGAAAGATGTTTCATAAGGCCTATATTAGAAGTAGCAAATAAGAAGGGCTGAAATAATATTTAGCAGTGAATTAGCTGGAAAAAAAAAAATTGAAAATATACACGAGGATGGGACGCGAAATAAGCCATCAACTAATCTCCTCCCGCCGATGGTGTGCTATACCTTTTCATGCTGTCAAACCATTATATATTTTATTTTATTTTTTTAAAAGACAAAGACATCCCTCAAAACTTTCGAAATTGACACTTTGTCACTCAACTCGCTTAGACTCCATATACACTCGCCACGGTTAATCTTTTTCTCGTCTAAATGGATGGCTGAACTGTTTTGATTAATGAAAAGTCGTAATTACCCTTGAAGATTTATTGTACATCGATCTAACTGGCATTTTGTTTTGATGATATGCAAAAAGTAGAAAGATAAAATTTTAAAATAATATATTTGCATTTTCAAGGTTTATTATTGAGAGGACAAAAATAGGCTTTGTAATTAAATTGTTTAACTAAATTGCTCTTCAATATTTTCGTTGGATGACAATTATATCCAAAAGAACTGGACGGAATTTACCAAAATATCCTAAAAACCTGCTGTTGTATCCATATAATATGACTTGATTTTTGCCTCTGTAAAGCATAAAAGGCAGCAAACAAAATCATTCTGAAGCCTTTTGTTTCTTATGTGTTACAGAATACTACCCAAGCGCGGGCAAATCAAAGAGCGGATTCTTAAACAGGTCTTGAAAAGGTAATTCTCGTCTGGAAACCTCTTTGCTTCATAGGTTCAACAAATTTTTTTATCTGTATAACTGATTCTGAGATTTGCTCTGCTGAAATGTCTATCAGCGTTACACTAAGGGGAGGAAAATTTGGAGACTGATTTGACTATATAGACTCCAAATCAGTGCATGCAGTTCATCTGGATTGTCATGAGTAAAACAAGCTGCACTCAGCCACTAAAACAGAAGTCTACTGTTAATTAGAAGTTTGCTGCCGTTAAAAAGAAGAAGACTGTTTACTTTGGTTCTGTTATCAAGACTGTTAATAAAGATAACGGTCGTTGAAAACAAATCTTCCCACTGATTCTTTCTCAAGAGCTGTGTGCTTTGTATGATATCTCTGGTGATTCTTCTTCGTCAATCTTGTGGAAAAGTTCGAAAGTAATTCAACGATCAGCTACCTACCTTAGTGTGTTTCTCGTAAAAAAAATAAACGGTTAAGATGAAGCAATCACATGGATTTCTAAATTGTAACTATAAAATGAAGCAATCAAACTTGTTCCCTGTTATGCCTCAAAAAGTCAAGCCTATGTCAGCACAATTAATGTCTCTCTGTACTAGCTGCCAAGCCCATATCTCCAAAGATATTCTCACCAATTTTATCTCATTTCAAAGAGATGAATGGACGAGAGCCTTCCATGTGTCAAGGTAGTTTGCAAAAGCTCTCATTGCATTGAGTGCAAATGTAAATAAATGGATTTTTTTTCTCTTCCCGAAGGGGGGGAGGTTGGAGGCTGGGCTAAGATTTAGCTTCAATTCTTTCTCTCTGTAAAACACTGTATTTCTTCATCTTTGTATGCCTTACGGGCAAAATCATAGAAATAGTGAGAGATCAATAAAATAACAGAGCATGTAGGAGTCGCTTGTTGCATCCGAACCACTATAAAAACCCCTCTTGCCAATCTTTTACCTATTTTTCTGCAAAATATATAATCTCAGCTCCATATTCAAATCTCATGTATCCATCACGTGTGTCTCTTGAGTAAGCTCAGCGTTTCCCACGTGCGAGTCGTTGGCGTCCAAAATCAAGCGTCAACAGTTTGGTGGCCCATGCAGGTCCGATTCTCAAACCTGCGTCAAAGTTCCTTGATGGCATGCTCAGATCTCAAGCCCACGTCAGAGTTCTCCGATCGCGTGGCCAGATCGTAGATCGCACGCGTTAGAATTCTTCGATCGCACATCAGAATTCTCCAGCCACGTGGCCAGATCGCAGATCGCACGCATCAGAGTTCTCCGATCGCGTGGCTAGATCGCACGCCCATGCCATCCTGATCCTCAGCTTCAGATCGCGGATCTTTAGCTTCAAATCGCGTGTTCAGATCGCTGATCACACGCTGAGATCGTTGATCTCTTATGCTCTTAGGTAGAGCTCGTTATGATCTCTCAGGTTGAGGTCGTTTTGCTCATTGAGCTCGTTTTGACCTCTCAAAGTGAGGTCGTTTTGCTCATTGAGCTCAATGCTTTGACCTCTCGTCCGAGGTCGCTTTTGCTCATTGAGCTGCTTTTGACCTATCAAGTTGAGGTCGCTTTACTCATTCAGTCGCTTTTGACCTCTCAAGTTGAGGTCGCTTTGCTCATTGAGCTCGTTTTGCTCATTGAGCTCGTTTTGCTCATTGAGCTCGTTTTGACCTCTCAAGTTGAGGTCGTTTTGCTCATTGAGCTCATTTTGACCTCAAGTTGAGGTCGTTTTGCTCATTGAGCTCGTTTTGACCTCTCGTCCGAGGTCGCTTTTGCTCATTCAGTCGCTTTGACCTCTCAAAGTGAGGTCGCTTTTGCTCATTGAGCTCGCTTTTGACCTCTCAAGTTGAGGTCGCTTTTGCCTTATCGAGCTCGCTTTGACCTCTCAAGTTGAGGTCGCTTTTGCTCATTCAGTCGCTTTGACCTCTCAAAGTGAGGTCGTTTGCTCATTGAGCCCGCTTTGACCTCTCGGTTGAGGTCGCTTTTGCTCATTCAGTCGCTTTGACCTCTCAAAGTGAGGTCGCTTTGCTCATTGAGCTCGTTTGACCTCTGTTGAGGTCGTTTTGCTCATTCAGTCGCTTTTGACCTCTCAAAGTGAGGTCGCTTTTGCTCATGAGCCCGCTTTTGACCTCTCAAGTTGAGGTCGTTTTGCTCATTCAGTCGTTTTGACCTCTCAAAGTGAGGTCGCTTTTGCTCATTGATCTCGCTTTTGACCCCAAGTTGAGGTCGCTTTGCTCATTGAGCCTCGTTTTGACCTCTCAAGTTAAGGTCGTTTTGCTTTTTGAGCTCGTTTTGACCTCTCGTGTCGAGGTCGCTTTGCTCTCAAGTTGAGCCTGCTTTTGCCTCGATTGAGCTCGCGATGACCTTTCAGTCGCTCTCCTACCAGACTGGGTCGCTTTTCCTAACAGATTTCCTCGTCTCCTCCAGCAATCAGTCGCTTTTCCTAACAGATTTCTGGTCGCTTTCCTAACAGATTTCTGGTCGCTTTCCTAACAGATTTCTGGTCGCTTTCCTAACAGATTTCTGGTCGTTTTCCTAAGATTTCTGATCATCTTCCTAACTGATTTCAGTTCGAGCTCTTCAGTTCGAGACCGCAGCCAGCCAGATCAAAGACTTAGTTTCTGAAGCGCGATTATGCACTTCAAAAACTGGGGGGCTTCTGTTATGCCTCAAAAAGTCAAGCCTATGTCAGCACAATTAATGTCTCTCTGTACCAACTGCCAAGCCCATATCTCCAAATATATTCTCACCAATTTTATCTCATTTCAAAGAGATGAATGGACGAGAGCCTTCCATGTGTCAAGGTAGTTTGCAAAAGCTCTCATTGCATTGAGTGCAAATGTGAATAAATGGATTTTTTTTCTCTTCCCAAATGGGGGAGGCTGGAGGCTGGGCTGAGATTTAGCTTCAATTCTTTCTCTCTGTAAAACACTGTATTTCTTCATCTTTGTATGCCTTACGGGCAAAATCATAGAAATAGTGAGAGATCGATAAAATAACAGTGGATGTAGGAGTCGCTTGTTGCATCCGAACCACTATAAAAACCCCTCTTGCCAATCTTTTACCTATTTTTCTGCAAAATATATAATCTCAGCTCCATATTCAAATCTCATGTATCCATCACGTGTGTCTCTTGAGTCGCCTCGCTTCCCACGTGCGAGTCGTTGGCGTCCAAAATCAAGCGTCAACATTCCCAAGTTTTCAATAATGGGGTATCAACTTGTACTTGGAAAGGACTAATACTATCACTTAAATTTTTGACACACGTTATGAGCCGTTCATAGGTGATAAAATATGTTGAGTTGACATTAAATGTAACTACTTTTTAAATTCTCTTTTGTCACCATTGACTTTTGTTTGATCATGATTTCGAGTAGAGCCATGGCATTATTTTTAATTAAATATGGAGAGAGGGTGAGGGGAGAGACATTTATAGCTTTCTACTTTTCTTCTCTGATTTCCTCTCTTACCAAAATCCCAAAGAGTAAAATGCTATCAAATTACAGAATTAAACATTATCGATGAATTACTGAACACTCTACTAGAAAAAGCTTCATTGACACTGCCTTCTTGACAATTATGAAATTATGTACTAATAAAAAAATTATGTATTTAAAGGTATAGGTATTATAAGACTTAATTTTTTTATTAATTTAAACGATAAATTGAGTGGTTAATTGGTAATTTAATGAAAAAAGTCAATTTTATAAGGGTAAAACTGAAAGATATTAAAACTAAGAGGGAGTGGGATATGTTTTAGAAGGCCTATTAATAGAAGTAGAAAATAAGGAGCAGTTCATTTAGCCGGAAACAAATTTTTGGAAAACATACACGAGGAAGGGACTCGAAATGAGCCATCAAATAATCTCCCCCCACCAATGGTGCTGCAGCCTGCAGTGTCACTGTTACCTTTTCATGTTGTCAAACCATTATATATTTTATTATTTTTTTTAAAAGTCAATATCTTAAGACAATTACATCCCTTAAAACTTTCTAAATTGACACTTTGTCACTCATATCATAAATTCAATATACAATTACCTTTTTTCCGTCTAAATGGATGGTTGACCTGTTTTGATTAATGAAAAGTCATAATTACGCTTGAAGATTTGTTGTACATCGAACTACCTGACATTCGGTTTTGATGATTCTGGCAATTGACGTAGCGAAAATAAAAAGTTCATTGAGGCAAAGGTTCGCAGAGAGAAACTAGGAGTAGCGTTGCGCGTCCAAAAAGTGGCACTTCAATTTGTCGATGCAGGAGCAAAAAATATGTAGACTGAAGTAGCAGAAACGAAGGCTGAGATGCAACTTATGCAAGTGAAGCAGAAGAAGGTTGAAGATTCCATTGGATAAAGATGCTAATCATTGTCTTGTTTACAATTAAACCTACCTTAGTCCTGCATCATTATTGCCTGCAATTACTTCATAAATTGAAGAAGTTTAGTAACTATTTGATAATTACTGTACTTTCTTTCTCAAAAGAAGTTTTATTCACATGATAGCTTAAAATTGTAATAAGCTCTTTCATATGATAAAGGATTAGCAGTAATATTACGTTCTCTGACACTTGTACTTGATCTGTAATTCTCAAGGGGAAACCTCTCTGTTTCATTGTTTCAACAAATTTTTTTATTTGTATAATTGATTCTCAGATTTGCTTTGCTGAAATGTCTATCAGATGGATACGTAAGTGAAGAAATTCTTACTTTGAGGACTGATATAACACTATATTTGTTGGTTCTTGTGTAGTTGTGGACTCCAAAACAGTAAATGCGGTTCGTCTAGATATTTATGCCTTCTTAATTTGTTTTAGGTATGAAAAATGTTCACTTTGAACTCAAATACTGGTTGAGGTCCTTCTGGATAATTATGCTGTGTCTTGGGCTTGAAAAAAGTTCACCTTGGATTTTAAAATAGGAGAAATACTTGTAGAGGACAATCTTGTCACCTCACCTAGTTAATATGGTGAGACCGTCCAATAATCTAATGATCTATAAAGTTAGTTTTCTTAATCACTCATTATGGTAATGATTATTGCTAAATCATACAAAATAGTAATTGAACAATCATGCTAATAGTTAGATGAAAAAGAAAATTTGGCGTATATTGACAACATATGTCATTATTTTATTGGATGGTCTGACCACATTATCTAGATGAGATGGTAAGATTGTCACATTACCTAGATGCTATAAATTTTCATTTTTGACTAGTATGAGATTTAATATGCTACATACACCAATTTCAGATTTTTATCCAACATATTTTGCTCACACAAGACCAATAAGATTTACACTTTTTAATCTCAATATGCAATACCAGAAAGCCATGACATGAGTTACAGCAACTAGCAATAGTAGGCCAAAAAAAAAAAAAGTTGTATTCCATACCCTTCTTTGGTTGTAACGTCCACTTTTTTTTTTTTTTAACTCATGAATTTTAAAGATATATGTAAATTAATTCGGATTTAGATTAACAATCTCGGATTTTGGTTTGTTAGTTCTATTTCTTTGGGAGAAAAAAAATAGGCCGAACGACATGCACCCACCCATGGTTTACCATAAAGACAAATTGGTGCCCTCAAAGTTTGGAAATGACAAACACCAACCTTCCGTTAATATTTGTTGTTAAATTTAACTGAATAAGGTTAAGATAGTAAATTCAAAAACAAATAAAGGGTAATCACGTCATTTTATCCTTTCTTCTTCGGTTAAACTCACATTTCTTCTCTCCTCTTCATCTTCCACCTTTCTTCGTCAAAGCTGCCATCGCTGCTAGCATTCTTGCTGCACCTTTTCAGTTGATCTCACCTCCCATCACCATCCTCCTCCATCCCCAGCCGGATTTGACCCATTTTTGGCTGAAATTTCCTCTTTCCCATAACCCATCTTCACCCTAGCAACCGCTGTATTCACCCCAATAATAATGAACAATCACCACCCAAACTCAAATTAGAGAATCAGAGGCTTGAACTAGTACAGTTTCGACGAGAAGAAATAGGAACCTGCACTGTGTTAAAGCAAGCAAAAGGTACCGTGTTCCTCTCTATCGGGGAATGTTGGAGATGATATTGAACAAGATATTTAGTAGGAGCAGTAAAACTACCACGGCTTTGTGGAAATTATAGAGAAAATGGATGTCAACTTCAAGCAAAAGTGTGGTTGACATGGCCATTAAAGATGGGGAACTAAGAGTTTTCCTAGTAGCAGGAAAGGTCTTTGGGGACACCCTTGCTTCTCGCCTCATGTCCGCTCAAGAATCCGCCCTCCTGCCTCTCTTTTTCTTTTTCTCGGTGTTGGAGGCTAAGCTATGAATGCGGTTTATAATTTAATCTCTCTTGGAAGTTCTATGGAAAATTCTTTCTTTCTTTCTTTTTTGGGAATGAAAAAGAAGAAATTATTAAAGGGTATAATGAAAAATAAGAAATTATCCAGCGGTTGCTAGGGTGAAGATGGGTTACGGCAAAGAGGAAATTTCAGCCAAAAATGGGTCAAATCCGGCTAGGGACGGAGGAGGATGGTGATGGGAGGTGAGATCAACTGAAAATGTGAAGGAAGAAGGAAAGAAAGCCGCAGCGAGAATGCTGGCAGTGGCGGCGGCTTTGAAGAAGAAAGGTGGAAGATGAAGAGGAGAGAAGAAATGTGAGTTTAACATAATAAGAAAGGGATAAAATGACATGATTACCCTTTATTTGTTTTTGAATTTACTATCTTAATCTTATTCAGTTAAATTTGACAACAAATATTAACGTAAGGTTGGTGTTTGTCATTTTCAAACTTTGAGAGTACCAATTTGTCTTTACGATAAACCATGGGTGGGTGCATGTCGTTCGGCCAAAAAAATATGAAAAGAATTCTAGTGATAGCAGCCCTCGACATCATGACAGTAGCTCGGGCAGGTGTCACCGAACAACTATAACGCTAGTAGATCAGCCCATTTCAACTCTATGGCCGGGTCCGCTAGCACTTCAGCCCATTTCGACTCAAAAGTCTCCAACTCCCTCATTTCTCTTCTCCTCTAACATTTAAGAAACTTTAAGATTTGATACTTTAATTCAAATTTAAACAAAATTCAATCAAACAATATTTCTTAACTTTGATCTTATTTATAAATTTAATAAAAAATTCACCTAACAATTTTTTTTACTATTTTCTTTGATTTTAAAATCTCTTATCTTAGTTATTATCATATTTAATTTTAAAGATATAAAAGTGTTATGTATTTTGAGTAATTGAAATTATTTTGCATACATCTGGGCAATTAATTATTGGATGTATCATTACATCCCTATCACAAAATCACTATAAACTTAAAATATTGCTTGAAATCCGTTGCTGAAGAGACTTTTTGTTTTTTCTTTTCTTTTCTTTGGAGTTGTTTTTGTCAAATACTTCTGTAATCTTCACTCCCACCTCACCTCCCAAAGTTTGGTCATTGTGGCCAACTTGGTGGTTAATATGTGATGAAACCATGGTCATTTTTTTAATTATATATTGCTTTGCTTTTTAATTTGTCTAATTGTATATATATAAATACATTCTAATTTGCTTTAAAATTTTAGGGATATATATTATTTTATTTTTATTATAAATTTTTTAATAAATAATATCACTCACACATAGATATTTTAATCATTTAAAATTTCTCGATTAAAGTTAATTGAAATTAAGCGAAAATGGTATTATGATTTTTCTTTCTTTCTATTTACCGAAATGCAGAGATCACAATTAATAGAATTTATCATAAATAATTACTATAATAAAATTGTGTGTCCATTTACTAATTTCTATAGCTGATTTCATATTAGCTCTTCTACACTCTGTAGTGGAGGTAGGTGTGTAAAGTCTTCTTTCAATCAGTTGTAAAAGCCTTTAATTCATATCAAATATGTTTAGTTTTATCATATTAATTAAACACTTTCTATAAAGAGGTTGTACTCGCTGATGTGGCAAAACAAATAATTCAATTTCATTTAATTTTATGATTCAATTTCTTTTATCGTGCCTAGATTAATTTCTAGCCTATTAGTATATAGGAAGTTACAATTAGACCTACCTTAGTCCTGCATCATTATTGCCTGCAATTATTTCAGAAATTAAAACTGAAGTATTAGTAACTATAAAAATTTACGTACTTTCCAAAAAAAGTGGCTTATAATTGCAGTACACTCTTTCAAATAGGAAAAGACCTAGCAGTAATATTAAGCTCTCTATCACCGTATTTTATTTGTAATTCTTTTCTAGAAACCACTCTGCTTCATCGTTGCCACAATTGTTATGATCGATCTGGATAAATGATTTTTAGATTGCTTTGCTGAAATGTCAATCAGATGGATGCTTGCGTGAAGAAATCATGAATTTGAAGACAGAGTCAACAATATATGTATTGTTCTTGTGTAGCTGTGGATTCCAAAAACAAGTGCTTGCAGTGCTTCTAGATATTTATGCTTTGTTTGTTGTGTCCTTGGGCATGTGATGTTCAAAACCATGATAATTAAACTGAAATGATGTTACGGTTTTTCTTTTTCAAGGTAAGAACTTCCTAGTTTCCACTTTCCACCCACGTCACTTTTTGCCATGCTTTCTACTTTATAGATTCACAGACATTATTAAAAAATTTATAGCTGGGTTGAACAATGTTCTCTACTTTATTTTTCTTCATTTATGGATTAACTGTTGACTAAAAAAAACTTGTGTTCTTTATGTTAGCCAGACTGAAAACAGGGCCGGGCAGTTTCGTAAAATTGCAACTCCACAAAAGAGAGAACGACCTCGTTTTGAGAAGAAAAACTTTACTCTTTAGTTCGTCATTGAGCTGGGTTTACTCTCAGTGTCTTCTCTCTTTCTTTGTATATAAACAAATGTGTCTCTCTCTGAAATTAATGTGAAAAAAGGTTCACGCATTTCTTCAATTTCTCTCTTTAGTTTTTTAGTTTCTCATGGTATCAGAGCCTGAGACAAGCGTCGACGGCAACGATCTGAACAATTGATTTTGTTCTTTGTTCTCAGCTTCAATGGAGAAAACGCAAAATGTTTCAGCTAGTCCTCAGCTCTCAATTTTTTCGTCAAGCTTTCAGGTCGTTACTCCCAAACTGACGAGAGATAGCTACACTGATAACTACCGATTCTGGCGATCACAAGTCCTCTTCGCTGTAGGAGCTCATGAACTCGAAGAACATTTGACAGTTTTAATTCCCTGTCCAGCTCCCTTTATTAGCTCTGCTTTTGTTCAATTGAGTTGAGTGATAATAAAGAATCAAACCCTAGCTAAAGAAAAGTGAATCCACTTATGTAACCGGAAACGAATCGACAAGTTCCCCTCGCCACTTGGCTTCTCGCCTCAATTTCTGAGTGCATGTATCACTCTTGTTGCAAAATGTCAGTTTGCGTCTGAAGTATGGTTTAAGCTAGAAGCTGAGTTTGTAACTGAGTCAAAGGCCAGAGCATTACATTTGAAGAATTTGCTTCAGATAACTCAAAAAGGCAATTTGAATATTCATGAGTATGTTAAGAAAATGAAAGGCATTGCTGAAAGCCTGTCTGCGAGTGGTCAAGTGGTCTCAGATGAAGATCTTCTTCAACATATTTTAGACGGTTTAGGTTCAGAATTTGACGCTGTTGTTGTCAATCTGACCTCCAGGGTATAGTCTAAGGTTGATCCGATCACTTTGCAAGAGGCTCAGTGTTTGTTGCAAAAATATGAGCTGCGGCTTGATAGGTTTAACTCTATAGAGTTTCATGGAGGTTCGGTTAATGTTGCTTCTCTGGAGAATTCAAATGGTTTACCTGGTCAAAATTTGTTACCTATCAATGCTAAGGTTTCCTCTGCACCTACTGATACTTCTAGTTTGGTCACACATAGTCAGCCTCAACTGCAAGGCTTACCTCATCCTCCTATAGGTTCTAAGAGTTATCCTCAGTTTAGTTTGAATGATCCTGGATCAAACTTTGGAAATTTTGGTGGAAATTTAAGTCATTATTACTCTTCATACAGACCTGTATTTGGGAAAGGCAGAGGAAGAAACAATGGCAGAGGCAAGCCTATTTGTCAAGTTTGTAGCAAAATTGGCCATACAGCGGCTCACTGTTATCACCGCTATAACTCCACTTACACTGGTGTACCTCCTCAAAGTAACATGTTAGGACAAGGTGGTTCTGGTCCAGCTTTTCACAATGGATTGTATAGACCTCAGTTTGGAAATCAGCAGCACTGTCATACTGGCAGTCCATATAATCCTCATACTGGAAGTCAGCATGTTATTGGTCCCACTAATGGATCTTATGATTCACCATCTCAGCCAACTATAAATTCCAACTTACACAGTCAACAACAGCACACTAATTTGCAAGGCAAACCATTTTTTACTCATCAACAGCAAGGGTTTCATGTTCCTAGTCAGCAAAGTTCCTACCAAAATGCTCCTAACCAAGCTTTACTTGTGTCTAACCACGTACCTTCCTCAAACCATTATCCTCAAACACACATGACTGTCCCTGGCCTCGCCTCCCGTTGATCCAAAGATGGTACATGGATTCAGGGGCTACTGACCATGTCACTCCTGATCCTACTCAACTAATTTCCAACAGACCCTATGATGGAGATGAGCAACTACAAGTTGGTAACGGTGAGTCTCTTCATATATCTCATATAGGTTCCACTTTATTTCCCAATTCATTTCATTCTAAGTGTTTACATTTGCGCAATGTGTTGTGTGTTCCTAAAATAACTAAAAATCTCCTTAGTATTTCTAGATTCACTAAAGACAATCAAGTAACTGTGGAATTTGACTCTGATTATTGTGTTGTTAAGGACAAGGCTACCAAGGCAAGTTATCACAGTGGGGAGGACTTAAGGCCTGGTCTCGCACTAATTGCACATACCTTCTTGCTTCTCCTCTTGTTACCCTTCTGGTGGTCTAGAAAAGTCAGCTGCTTTGAGTTCTAGGTTTTGTAATACTTTGTCTCCAAATAAGTCAGTAGATATTGATAATCAGTATAGTCATAGGTTGCCCCAGTCTATTAGTTCTCTGAATACCTTTCAAGATGAAACTGCCAAGTGTAATATACTGATTAGTAGTCCCATGAATGCTGTTGTTAATAACAATCATAGGATGCAAGATCCACAATTACTTTGTAGCACTCAAAGTCCTATCTCATATGCAACCGATTGTACTCCTGATTTCATTAATAAAACTCAATGTTTGGAACACTCTGGTTTATATCCTGTTAATTTACATCCTGTTAATTCTAAGTCTGGTATGTTTGTTTCTACTACTGCTATTTCTGACTTGGTTGATAGTTCTGGCAGACTTTTTGATAATAATGATTCTAGTCTGAACAAAACTGATTCTGATTCTATTTTGCATATTACTTCTGTGGTTGATGCTGATGCAAATTCTACATCTATGTTGAAAGATAATGAAAATTCTATGCTTAATGTTAATGCAAATCCTGCTTCTATGTTGAATGATAATGAAAATTCTGATTCTGTTTTGCATATTACTTCTGTGGTTGATGCTGATGCAAATTCTACATCTATGTTGAAAGATAATGACACATACCACTATCACCCTATAACAAATCATTCTATAGTTTTTCATGCTAGTAATACTGGGAAAAATGCACTGTCCCTTTGGCATAATCGTTTAGGCCACCCACATGCTGATGTATTAAGCAAAATCTTACCTAACATTCATCCAAGACCTTCATAACCGTCCTCCTCATTAGGTTTTTGTGATGCATGTAAATTAGGAAAACTACATAGAAATCACTTTCCTAGTTCAACCTCTAGAGCTTCACATCCACTTGAAATAGTTCATAGTGACATTTGGGGACCAGCACCAGTAGCTTCCTTAGAAGGCTTCAAATATTACATTCATTTCATTGATGATTTCAGTAGGTTCACCTGGATGTTCGCCTTAAGAACCAAGGCTGAAGTTCAGTCCATTTTCATCAAATTTCACCATCTAGTTGAGAGACAACTTGGTTATAAACTTAAAATCTTACAAGTCTGACCAAGGAGGAGAGTTTAGGGGTCTAATTCCTTATCTTACCACTGTTGGGATCCAGCTTAGGCATTCTTGTGCCTATGTACATCAACAAAATGGGAGAAGTGAAAGGAAGCATAGACATATAGCCGAAACAGGTCTAACCTTACTAGCCCATGCATCTATGCCTTTACATTTTTGGTGGTGTGCATTTGATACTGCTGTATTTCTTATTAACAGAATGCCTAGCTCAATTTTGGATTTTGTATCACCATATCAGGTTCTTTAAGTAGGTTTCCTGTTTACTCTGAGTTAAAAATTTTTGGTTGTGCCTGGTTTCCATTCTTGAGAGATTTTCATAAACACAAGTTGAATTTTCATTCTTCTAAATGTGTTTTCCTAGGTTATAGTTTAAGTCATAAGGGGTACAAATGTCTTAGTTTAGAGGGAAAAATTGTCATTACTCCTAATGTTCAATTCAATGAACAAGAGTTCCCTTTTGCTACTGGTTTTAGTTAACATTTGTCCAGTTCCTGTTCTCCTTCACTCAAAGCAACAGTCCCTCATAGTTCTTCTACTTGTTTCCCTTTTGTTTTTATTCCCTTTTCTAATGGTACAACCAGCAAAGTCTCCTCTGCAATGGACTGTTCGGTTCCTAATCCTTCTCTCACTACTAACAAGTCAACTCCTAGTTCCTCATTTCAAGACATTAATAAATCTATACACAGCCCATCTATTCCTAAACCATCCTTTAGAATCAGTACCTCAACTTCAAAATCTCCATCTAACAACCCTGATACTTATACTTCCTCATTACCTACTTCCATTCCATCTTCTACTCCACAAACATTTCCATTAGAAATAGATCTATCTTGCTATCATCTTCCCAATTCCACAATTCAAAAACCTTTTCTACCTTCAGATTTTACACAATCAGCTCAGAAATACACTGATCACTCTCTTGTTGTTGGCTTAACTCCATCACAGTGTCTTCAATCTGAACTTCCTACCTATGCACCTGAATCTTTTTCATCAGCCCCTCATAATCAGTTTACTAAAATGCTCAACAGATCCAAAACCAGTAATTTACCCTCAACTAGCCTTACCCTGACCAGGTCTTTACCCATCCCATCAGACCCTGTTTCAGTAAATGAACTACCTGCTCTTGTTGCTTCTGACAACCATAATCACCTCACAAATCAGTCCCTTATAACCACCACTCCCACAAGATTGAAAATCAAAAACTCAACATCACCTGCACTAGAATATGTTCCAGTAACTACAGCCTCTGAATTTACACCTACAAACCAGTCTCTAAACACTAATACATCCACCACAGTCACCAAGTCTCAACTACCCTTTCCCTGGTCAAGTCTTCACTTGTTAAACCTGAACCTGGTACAGTGACTGAAGCTCTTGCTTGTGATGAGTGGAAAACGGCCATGCAAGATGAGTTTAATGCTCTTATTAGGAATGAAACTTGGAGTCTAGTTCCTCGAACTTCTGATATGAACATAGTTGGTAATAAGTGGGTGTTTCGAGTTAAGTTTCATGCTGATGGATCTCTCCAGAAGTATAAGGCTAGATTAGTTGCTAAAGGATTTCAACAAACTCCTAGCTTAGATTATTTTGAAACTTTCACCTCGTTGTCAAACCAAGAACAACAATTCGAATCATTTTCACATTGGTGTCACTTATGGTTGGGATATCCAGCAAGTAGATGTGAACAATGCCTTCCTTAATGGTCACTTGAATGAAACAGCCTATATGAGACAACCAGAAGGATTTGAGGTTCCTCACTTGTCTTCACATGTTTGTAAACTTAACAAGGCTCTCTATGGTCCTAAACAAGCCCCACGAGCCTGGTTTGATAAACTGAAACAAGCGTTGGTTCACAAGGGATTTCAGAATTCAGTATCTGATTCCAGCTTGTTCATTCTCAAAGACAACTTTGAAACTTTATATGTTCTCATATATGTGGATGACATATTAATAACTGGTTCCAATCCATCTAAAATTCAGCAGCTTGTTCATGATTTAAACAACCAATTTGCCTTGAAAACTCTTGGGGCTGTCACATATTTTTTGGGCTTAGAAGCAACCAGGTCAGTTGTGGGTCTGCACTTAAAACAAACTAAATATGTTCATGATTTGCTTGTCAAAACCAAGATGCAAGAGGCACATGCCTGCCCTACTCCTATGGCAGCAGGAACCAAACTATTTGCAGCCGATAGTGAGTTGTTTAAAGACCCAAGTCCCTATAGAAGTACTATTGGAGCTCTACAATATGTAACATTAACCAGGCCTGATATCAGTTTTACAGTAAATAAACTTAGTCAGTACCTTCAGGCCCCTACTGAGTTACAATGGCAGACGTGTAAGAAAGTTCTAAGGTATCTTAAAGGTACTTAATTCCATGGTTTGCTGTTTAGACCAACAGCCTCTCTTAATGTTGAATGTTATACCGATGCAAATTTGGGAGGTAATTTAGATGATCAACGGTCTACTAGTGGATATTGTGTGTACTTAGGTCCTAATCTGGTTCAATGGAGTTCTCGTAAGCAAAAAGTAGTGGCATTATCATCTACAGAGGCTAAATACAGAGCACTAGCCCAAACAGCAACTGAATTGGCCTGGTTGGACAGCTTATTCACTGAAATCGGGGTGTCTTTAAACACTTGTCCTGTCATTTGGTGTGACAATGTGAGTGCTAGAGCTTTGGCATTAAACCCAGTTTTTCACGCAAGAACAAAACATATTGAGATTGATACTCACTACATACGTGATCAAGTTCTTGCCAAAAAGGTTATTGTGCAATATGTTCCCACCAAGCTTCAAATTGCTGATATTCTGACAAAAGCACTTTCCATTAATCAGTTCCAGGATTTGAAACACAAACTTTGTGTTGTTGAGATTCCACATTCAGAAGTTAAAGTTGATAGTAGTCCAGGATCATCCTAATTCTCTAAAGCAGGGTAAAATTCTGCTAATATTATATGCAGAAGAATCAGAGAATCTGCTGTACGCAGAAGAATCAGAGAATCTGATGCATGTGCATCTTGAGTCACTGATGTGTTGCTGGCTTGAGAAGGTGTTTGTGGTATGTTGATAAAAATGCTGTCAAAATGCTACTGCTTGTTTTGCTGTTTTGAAGTGTTTTGAAGTGTTGTTTGCAGTTTTGACTTGATGTTTGTGGTATGAGAATATAAATTCTGGAGATAAGTGTTAAATTGAAGTGATGGTTGCACTATAATAGTGTGCTGTTTTGAAGTGTTGTTTGCAGTTCTGACTTGATGTTTGTAGTATGAGAATATAAATTCTGGAGATAAGTGTTGAATTGAAGTGATGGTTGCACTATAATAGTGTGTATGTTGGTGCTCTGTGATGATAACTGTGGAGTAATGAGTGTAGAGTATAAGTATGAAGAAGATGAAGTGTTGAATGTAAAGAAGATGAAGTGTTGAATGTGATAATACTTGGTAAATGCTGGATGTTAGTAGGAATCCAGTAAATGTGGTGATAGATTTTATTTTGAAAAGTGCAGAAGCAGTTCAGTAGTCATGATTGATGAAATTGAATGTTGGATATTTGTAAAAGCAGATGCAGTGAAGTAGTTCAGTGGTGTGTATCAGATGAAGTGAAATAGTTCAATGGTTTGCAGAAAATGTTTGTAAAAGCAGATGCAGTGAAGTAGTTCAGTGGTGTGTATCAGATGAAGTGAAATAGTTCAATGGTGTGTAGAAAATGTTTGTAAAAGCAGATGCAGTGAAGTAGTTCAGTGGTGTGTATCAGATGAAGTGAAATAGTTCAATGGTGTGCAGAAAATGTTTGTAAAAGCAGATGCAGTGAAGTAGTTCAGTGATGTGTTTCAGTGGTGTGTATCAGATGAAGTGAAATAGTTCAATGGTGTGCAGAAAATGTTTGTAAAAGCAGATGCAGTGAAGTAGTTCAGTAATGTGCAGAAGCAGATTACAAAAAATGTTTGTAAAAGCAAATGCAGTGAAGTAGTTCAGTGATGTGCAGAAGCAGATTTGCAATTTTTTTTTGCAGAAAGTGCAGAAAATGTTTGAAGATAACAAATTGAAGTCTAGAAGACAATTCAGTAGAAAATGGTGAAGAATTCAGTAACCGTAGTCCGATCCGAGGGGAATGTTAGCTAGACTGCAGGCAGGCGGCAGAAACGCAACTCCACAAAAAGAGAGAACGACGCGCTTTTGAGAAGAAAAACTTTACTCTTTAGTTCGTCATTGAGCCGGGTTTACTCGTGTCTTCTCTTTCTTTGTATATAAACAAATGTGTCTCTCTCTGAAATTAATGTGAAAAAAGGTTCACGCATTTCTTCAATTTCTCTCTTTAGTTTTTCAGTTTCTCACTTTATATAAAGAATATATTGCAGGAATCTTCCTTTTTCAAATATCATTTTGACGATATTTCTCTTTATAAAGCTCTAATTTCTATCACCTTCATTTGTGAAATTTTGTTTTATGTCTGCCACCAGAACTTCATAATGTTTGAAGAATTCAATAATTCTATTGTGTGTTAAATAAAAGAATATGTCCAAGTTTGATAAAATGGTTAAGGTATATATACCTGGGAAGATCGAAAAATCAAAAGAAAAAAATCAATTAGTTATGTGTCCTTTCACCCCTTTTGCAGGATAGATCAGAGCTGAGAATATACCTTTGGTCTCTTGTAGTGACACTTTGTTCTAATAAGAATCACCCAGTAGTATTAGCTTATTGAGCAAGTTTAGCATGTGCTTTGCTTGGAAACAAAGAATTTTTTTTTTTCTTTTTTAGAAGTCGCATAGCCATAGTGAGCAGAAATTCAGAATGTTGAACCATTTTCAAATCCCGTTTCCTCTACATCCTGCAAGAGAAATGAGTGGCATGTCGAGCCATATAACAGGAATTCTATTAATTATACACATATTAGTTTCAGGTTCCCATTTCATGAATTTCTTTAGTCTTTCATCATATATTGGCTTATGTGTTACCAATTCACTTGTAAAGTCTTGATTTTAAGACTAGACAGAGGAAGCATAATGACAGTATTCCCATTTCACTGGATCTGGATACAGAAATACTAAGAAATTAGATCTTTTTTGTGTGTATTTGTTCAAAAGCAATTAGACTGTTATAGTCTTGGTTTGAGAGTCAAGTATGTAACCATTCAATGAAATTCTTCTTTAGGCGAAATGCATGTGTAATGCATCTTAATGTTGCTTGTTCTGAAATTTGGTTCTTTTTTTTAGTTGTATGGACTGCTAGGAAGGTCTTTTCACTTACATTAAGATCTTTGTGTTGATGTTGCAGATGTCCAAATCTAACCGCATGGCTACTGACCATTCTAATACTGACGAGAGTCCGGAGACACCAACTAGTAGGAATCCAACTCCAAACTCATTGGTAGCCCCACAGCCTTCTACGGATCCTGATCCACGACCACGACCACCATGAGTCCCCAAACATGTAAGTTTTGATACTCGAAAAAATACTTCTGACACATGGGATCATTTTACTGTAAATCCTTGTGAGAATATGGATGATAGGACAGCAACATGTGATTATTGTGGGAATGTGCTTGCATGTCTAAGTAAAAGTGGTATTAGTTGTCTACGGAATCACTTAAGTCAATGTAAAAAGTACCCTTTGAATGTGATGGATAAGAAACAAAAGATCTTAGTTTTTCAACAAACACAATCAAATGACTAATCAAGTGGTACTGCTGCCACCTCCACACAATCTTCACTTACAACTTGAAAATTCAATCCAGATAGTCTCTAGCTAGAATGATAATTGTTGATGAGTTGCCCTTTAGGCATGTAGAACGTGAGGGGTTCCGCGATATGATGAAGGATGCACAACCTTTATTTCAAGTTCCCTCTCGTATTACTGTGGCTAGAGCCTGTTTTAATATTTATGTTGAGGAGAGAAATAAGTTGAAGGCCTTTTTTAGTAAGTTTAGTAAGAGAGTAAGTCTTACCACGGATACATGGACATCTTGCCAAAACCTTAACTATATGTGTTAGACGGCTCACTTCATTGATGATGATTGGAAATTACACAAAAAGATCTTAAATTTTTGTCCAATTGCTAGTCACAAAGGTTTATTGATTGGTAAGGCAATTGAGAGGTGTTAGCTTGATTGGAGTATTTCTAAGGTTTTCACCATTACCATTGACAATGCAAGTTCTAATGATGTTGGAATAAAATATCTCCAGAACCGGTTAGAAAGTTGGAAGGGTAGTGTTTTGAGTGGTGATCTTCTGCACATGAGGTGTTGTGCACATATATTGAGTCTCACTGTAAAAGAGGGGTTAAAAGACATGGAGGACTCCATTTTTAGAATTCGCTCTGCAGTGAGATATGTGAGGTCTTCTCCGGCGAGATAACAAAGGTTTAAGAGTGTAGAGCAAGAAAAGATTGAACAAAAAAATCTTTTGGTTCTTGATGTAGAAACAAGGTGGAACTCTACGTACTTAATGTTGGATGTGGCTTTAAAATTTCAGAAAGCATTTGAGTTGTTGCAAAATCCAAGACGTTAAGTATAAAGATGAACTTACTAGAGGGGAAAAGTCAAGGGGTTTGCCTATGCCTAGTGATTGGGAGTACGCCCGTTACTTGTTACCTTTTTTGAAAGTTTTTTATGATGCTACTCTATGCGTGTCAGGCTCACTTTTTGTTACCGGTAATGCATACATGCGCGAGATCTTTGTCATTGGAATGCAGATTTCAACATGGTCTAGAAGTAATGATGTTGGCCTAAGTACTATGGCTAGGAGAATGAAGGGAAAACATGATAAATATTGGTCAAATATTGATAATATCAACTTAATGTTATTCATTACAGTGGTGTTGGATCCTAGATTCAAGTTAGGATATGTGAATTGGGTTATTAGTAAATCTTATGATGATGCTAATGCTGAACTTTTGAAGACAAAAGTGCATACAACTTTGTATTCTTTATTTGACCAATACAAGCTCATTTATAGTTCTCCAAGTGGGCAATCTAGTCAACAATCTCAACAAGCAAGTCAAGTTAATGTGGAAGATGTAAATGTTGATCCCAAAGAATTGATGTATTGTATGTACGATGAGGCAATGGCTGGACAGGAGGTTACGGTAACCAAATCTGAGATGGATAAATATTTAGAGGATGAATGTGAGCAGCGTCACAAGGACGACATGTTTGATATCTTGAGTTGGTGGAAAGTCAATTCAAATAGATATTCAGTTCTCTCTTCGATAGCACGAGAGGTGTTGGCTATGTGCTCTGCTTTCATCCGTTGCATCTGAGTTAGCGTCTAGCACTGGGGGTCATGTATTAGATCCATTTCGTAGCTCCCTCACTTCTAAGACGGTGGAGGCTCTTATTTGCACACAAGATTGGATTCGGGCTACACGTGAACCATTCATGATTGAGGAGAGCTTGGAAGAGATAGCAGAGCTTGAGTCAGGTAAAGTTTCTGCTTTAGTTTCAATTATTAGTTATTATGTTGTCTTTATTGGATTTATTTACTGAATTTTAAATTTAACCATTATTTATATGACCTATTTTTTATAGAATTTGTGTCTTCGGCAATGGGAAATACTACTCGTATTCATCTTGATGATTGAAGGTTTTGCAGCATTTAATTGAGGTTTGATTTCTTTAATAGTTTTTTATTGTAGGCAATGAAAAAAAAATGATTTAATTTTTATAAACTTCTAACATTTAATTTTTATTTGGACAGATATTGGGAGATCTACTCGTATTGACTTAATGTTGGTTTCCGCTTTCTACTTGTGGAGTTGTATTTGCCCAATTTCTTTTGTTGTTTTCTATTGGGACTTATTTATTTATTTTGTTGTTTTATTATGGACTTTTATTTTTATTTCATTTCGGACTTTTATTTGTATCAATTTTTAATTTATTGTTAGTAGTGGTCAATGGATATGTATAAATGTTTAATTTTTATTTGGATATGTATTGTCTATATTTAGTTATTTACAATTTAATTTAGGATAAAATAAAAAAAAAAGTTTTATAAAAAAATGGAAAACCGGTTCACAAATGATTAACCGGTTTTTTGGTTAACCAAAAAACCAGTTTTCTCTAAAACCGGTTTGATTTCGGTTCGAAAATTTTTCTGAATCAAAAATCCGGTTCTGTTCTTAATCGGTTAACCGCTTTTGAACACCCCTAGAGTATATATTGTTGGAAGTCTGAAATTTGCATGCTTATTGGAAAGTAGTGACCTTCCAAGAATATTATATGATAGATCTGAAGACTTATTTAAGATGCATGATGTGCTTCGCAACATGGCATTGTCGTTAGCTTCTGAAAAGAAGAAGGTCATAATGGTAGCAAGGCATCTTTGGTTAAATAAAACAAAGGAGGTTGCTAAGTGGGAGAGGGCCGTACGGATGTCACTTTGGCGCCATAATATTGAATTTCAATCTAGAATACCAATATCTTAATTTAAACATGAGTAGGTCATTTTTTTCCCTGATGTTTTATGTGGTAGGAAAAACTAAATGAATGCCCTTTTGTTGTTTGTTTATGAATTTAGAAAATAGATGGAACGTTGATAATTTTCCTAACCAGAAATGAAAATGTGTTATTTCGCAAAAGATAGTAATTTAAATATGATTTTCGGCCTACACTTTTAGTAATCTTTTTACAACTTTGTGCTCTATTTCTTCCTAGCTCTAAAACTTTCACCATATTTATCCTTCTCTCTCTCATAAATTATTATTCTCGCTCCATTAATTAATTACGCTTTTTAAAACCCATCTAATAAATAGAATTTTACTTTTTCATAATAATTTAATCCACTCATCTACCACTTTTATGTCCTAGGACAATTTATTAATTACGCCAACTCATGTTTCCTAACATTGTCACAATTTATTAACCCCAACGCATTTCCTGGCCGCTATTTACTACGCCAACTTTTCCACCTCTTTTTTCCTTGTAGCAATTTATTGACGCTAACTCCTCAAACCGACTTTGTTTCCTTGTCAGTTGTCACCATTTATTACTACTAACGCATCCAACACTTTAGTTTCCTTAATTATCAGAATTTAATACCGTAACTCAGCAACCCTTTTTTATTTCCTTGATCTCTGATCAAAACGTTATGGTATTAATTTTGTCAGGATGATGTTTATACAAGTTAGATTTATCTCGTAGAAATAAAATAATATTTTACACTTACATAATAGTTTTAATAAATCAGAACTCTATATATATATATATATATATATATATGTGTGTGTGTGTGTGTGTGTTTGGGGGTGGGTTAAGATCAAAGATCCCCATTTTTTCTACACAACCTTTGACGCAATTTTTTAGTCATTAGATTAATGTATTTGAATTGTTAAGGTTGCATCTAAATATAATATTTTCAAATTATTATGCAAGTTGAATTGAATCTGAACCATTAAATGTATTTTGATCCAATAACATAAAAATTGTGTTATATTTTGTGTTAAAAAAAAAAAAAAAAAGGCTCTTTTTTAACACAAATTTTGATACCAGTTTGTGTCAGTTAGATTAAACAAAAATGGATGGGGAAGATTAAGGTGAGGTTGAAGTAATATTTTTTATATATTTTTAGTATAAAAATGCTTGTTGGATAAATTGATTAGGATAAAATAAGGATATATTTGGCTTTTCATAGAGTGATCTATATATAAAAAGACATGTTTACCCTTAGTGAATTTAGAAGTAAAGAAATGATTTAATGGTGAGAGAGAGAGAATGAATTCAAATTTCATTTCATTCTCTCTCTCACCATTAAGTTTGAAATTCAAATTCTAATGAGATATTTTCAAAATCAATTTCATTATTTTTATTTTTATTTAATTTAATGTATTTGAATTAACTTATTATTGTCTGATTCAAGATCTTAAATAGTTTGAAAGCTTTTAGTTTTTAAAGTTTGTAAAAAAAAATTATACTTTATTTCACAAGTTCTCCTTTCTGGCGGGGGAAGTTCACCTAACAAAGCAAAACATAAATTCTGCAAATGGTCCACAATAAAAAAATCCAGAGGTGACCCCATTGGACAAGTTGTAAATTATGCTTCTTTATCAAAATGTTTTCAATAGACATCATGAGGTGATTGCGTCACAATACCAAAGCTTCGTACGTTATCTTCTATTAACCTTATTAATTCATGGAGGAAAACTACCAAAATCCAAAGGTGTATTTATCGAATCTTGAATTGATTTGTTTTCCTTAATGCAAGATGATTTAGAAATATATGTGGTAATAATAAAATTATATTATAATTGAGTTACTTAACGCCCCACTAACATGTAGGGGTGAGCACGGGTAGCGGGTAGAACCTGGCAGGGGTAAGAAGACCGAAGGCCGGAACCTAACCAGGCCTAACACACTGCTGTCGGGTAGGTTCGGTTCGGTTCCAATTTTTTGGAACCGCTCTCATCTGATTCCGGTTCGGTTCTTACCCCGGAGGAAGGCCGGAACCCAAAACAGGAACTGTAAAAAGGGTACCTGTTTGGAACTGTAGGGGACTGTAGGAACCTGTTTGGAACTGTTTGGAACTGTTTTGGAACTGTTTGGAACTGTTTTGGAACCTGTTTGGAACTGTTTGGAACTGTTTTGGAACCTATATTGGAACTGTTTTTGGAACTGTTTAGAACCTATTTTGGAACCTGGACTATAATGAAATATTTGTGAAATGTAAATAATGGGGGAGTTTCTATTATTTTACATATAAAAAAATTTAAAATAGAAAAAGTTAAATTTTTAGAATAAGCTAATTAAATAAATATACGAATACAATTATACTTATTACATATAAATTACACCATATTAAAAGCTTTAATATATTATAATACATTAATATTAAAGTTTTGATCAATTAAATGAATAATTGGAATTATGATCCAATTAAAAGTGTTTTACATTTTTAATGTTATTAAAAGAATTATTTTTAAATAAAATAGTATATTTGATTGAGTAATAATATATTTAGTTATTTACTTCAATTATCAAGTTCTAAGTATATCTATAATAAATTAGTAATTAATTAATTATATATGATAAATTGATAAACATTAATAAATTTAATTACTAGTTAAATATCATACTTAATCAATTATAACATTACATTATAGTTAAATGATTACTTAATTAATTATAATTTTATAACATTACTTAATTGATTTATAGTATAATTAATTATAGCATTACATTAATTGATTACTACTTAATTAATTGACTTTATTATAAACATTAGTACAAACTTAATTAAATGATTAAAAATTTAATTAATTATAATATTACATTAAAAATTTATAGTATGATTATTTAATAGTTAATTCACTATAACATTACATTATAGTATGATTATATAATTAATTATAATATTACATAATTAAATAATTACTTAATTGATTATGAGTTATGATGTTATATTTTAAACATTAGTAATTACTAATTTGCTACATAAACATTAGCACAATACTTAATTGAATGATAAGAAATTTAATTAATTATAACATTACCTTATAAACATTTCATTATAAACATTAATTAAACATTACATTATAGTTAAATAATTACTCAATTAAATTATAATATTATTATATTACATTATATATTATGATCACTTACTTAATTATAGTATTACATAGTTAAATGATTACATAATTACATAATTAGTTATGAATTTATAACATTACATTATAAACATTAGCAATTTACTAATTTACTATATTATTACATTACTTAATTAAACGATTAAAAATTTAATTAATTATAACATTACCTTATATATTTATAATATAATTACTTAATCAATTATAACATTCTATTATAAACATTAGTATATTAATCAAATGATTTGAAATTTAATTAATTATAATATTAAATTATAGATTTATAGTATGATTATTTAATTCATTATAACATTACATTATACTATTAAAGTATGATGATATAAGTAATATAACATTACATAATTAAATAATTACTTAATTGATTATGAGTTATGATATTATATTTTAAACATTAGTAATTACTAATTTACTATATAAACATTAGCACAATACTTAATTGAATGATAAGAAATTTAATTAATTATAACATTATCTTATAAACATTTCATTATAAACATTAATTAAGCATTACATTATAGTTAAATAATTACTCAATTAAATTATAATATTATAATATTACATTATATTATGATTACTTACTTAATTATAGCATTATATAGTTAAATGATTACATAATTACTTAATTAGTTATGAATTTATAACACTACATTATAAACATTAGTAATTTACTATACTATTACATTACTTAATTAAACGATTAAAAATTTAATTAATTATAACATTACTTTATATATTTGTAATATGATTACTTAATCAATTATAATATTCCATTATAAACATTAGTATATTAATTAAATGATTTGAAATTTAATTAATTATAATATTAAATTATAGATTTATAGTATGATTACTTAATTCATTATAACATTACATTATACTATTTATAGTATGATCATATAATTAATATAACATTACATAATTAAATAATTACTTAATTAATTATGAGTTATGATATTATATTTTAAACATTAGTAATTACTAATTTACTACATAAACATTAGCACAATACTTAATTAAATGATAAGAAATTAAATTAATTATAACATTACCTTATAAACATTAATTAAGCATTACATTATAGTTAAATAATTACTCAATTAAATTATAATATTATTATATTACATTATATTATAATCACTTACTTAATTATAGCATTATATAGTTAAATGATTACATAATTACTTAATTAGTTATGAATTTATAACATTACATTATAAACATTAATAATCTACTATACTATTACATTACTTAATTAAACGATTAAAAATTTAATTAATTATAACATTACTTTATATATTTGTAATATGATTACTTAATCAATTATAACATTCCATTATAAACATTAGTATATTAATTAAATGATTTGAAATTTAATTAATTATAATATTAAATTATAGATTTATAGTATGATTACTTAATTCATTATAACATTACATTATACTATTATAGTATGATCATATAATTAATATAACATTACATAATTAAATAATTACTTAATTGATTATAAGTTATGATATTATATTTTAAACATTAGTAATTACTAATTTACTACATAAACATTAGCACAATGCTTAATTAAATGATAAGAAATTTAATTAATTATAACATTACCTTATAAACATTAATTAAGCATTACATTATAGTTAAATAATTACTCAATTAAATTATAATATTATTATATTACATTATATTATAATCACTTACTTAATTATAGCATTATATAGTTAAATGATTGCATAATTACTTAATTAGTTATGAATTTATAACATTACATTATAAACATTAGTAATTTACTATACTATTACATTACTTAATTAAACGATTAAAAAATTTAATTAATTATAACATTACTTTATATATTTGTAATATGATTACTTAATCAATTATAACATTCCATTATAAACATTAGTATATTAATTAAATGATTTGAAATTTAATTAATTATAATATTAAATTATAGATTTGTAGTATGATTACTTAATTCATTATAACATTACATTATACTATTATAGTATGATCATATAATTAATATAACATTACATAATTAAATGATTACTTAATTGATTATGACATTATATTATAAACATTAGTAATTTACTAATTTGCACAATATTTAATCGAATTATTATAATTTTATTAATTATAACATTATATTATAAATTTATGGTATGATTATTTAATTAATTATAACATTCTATTATAAACAATATTATAATACTTAATTAAATGATTAACAATTTAATTAATTATAATATTACATTATAATTAAATAATATATTACTTAATTAATTATAACATTACAATTTACATTGTAGTATGATCACTTAATTAATTATAATATTACAATTTACATTGTAGTATGATCACTTATTTAATTATAACATTACTTGTTTCTAATATTAAATTTACTAAATTATATTTGGTATATTATAAATACCCAATTAACCAATTATAACATTAAATTAATAAATTTATAAACATTAATAATTTATTAACTTATCAAATAGACCCCTGACAAATGGCAATGTTAGTAATTAGTATTAAGAATTGTTGTTTGTTTAAATGATTTTGGTGAAGTTATTTTATGTGAATTGTGATGAATAATTGTTTGTGTTTTGGTTTTGATTGACGAATTTTATGTGAATTGTGATGAATTGATTGAATTCAAGTGTTGCTTAGAGATTACAGGTTATGAGTTACATTGGACACAAATGAATGAATAACGAAAATTTGTTAGGGGTGTATTTGTAAGCTTATAAGGTGTTTTTGTTATTTTTTAAACTAATAGGGGGGTAATTGATTTTTTACAGGGTACCCTGGAAAGGAACCGGAACCTGCATTTTAGGTTCCGGTTCCTTGAATTGAAGAACCTGTACTGTGGTTCGGTTCCTGGCCTGGCCTTTTTTGGGAACTGTGATCAGGTTCCTGGTTCCGGCCTCCCTAAAGAGTGGTACCCGGAACCGCTCACCCCTACTAACATGTGTTAGAGAATAATTTTATACAATAAATTTCTTGCAAAATCAGTGTGTATATATGGCATTATTTTCTTAGATTAGACAATTTTTATCTGATACAATCCTAATCATATCATGACGGGACCATTTTAATCAAAGTTTTGCATTTGCGTGCATCAATTGTCATTTGTCAATTATTGCTTCTTGCCCTTCTATATTTTATTTGATCCATGTATAACTTAGACACTTGTCCACTTATCAATCGAATTTTGCATGCTGCTGATATATTTTACTACTTTCCAATTCTTGATGTCTCAACCAATTTGATCTTTATATTCAAATAAATCATAAATTTACTACATTATGTAGCGCTAATATCAGGATTATCATGATACGTGAATATTGAAGAGTATATATGACATATTTTTTAGTACTATTCAACTTGGCCGGGACTGTTTGGACTGAGAGAGATAAGACATTTGATAAAACTTGTAATTTATTCATTTACTAACTTTTCAATAAATTAATTCTTACTTTTCAACATTTCAATAAATTAATTTCTATTTTCCAACTTATATCCTTGGAAATATTGAACTAATAATTACTTCTTTCTCATCCTTCCATAATGTTAATAGTGTGAATTATTTTCTCTCCAAAAAGCAGGATTTATGGACCAAAAATAATTTTATTTTACTAAAGGGTAAATTTGTAAATTTATCTAGATCAACTGATCCAACTAGCACTGTCCATATATAAATAATAACGTTTCTCCTTGAAGAGGGAGGCCTACCTTAAACTTTTCCCTGTTGCAAATATATTATTAGTTTATGTAGATAAACAATTTCAGAAGATGCATAGTAAACGTATTCAACTTTTGTATTGCCTCAACTAATCAACAACAACAATAATAATAATAATAATTGTGCAGATGAAGAAGTTGACGATTGTGTGGACTCTGCCCTCAGAAATGCAAAAGGAAAAACTAGTTGTTACAGCATCCTAGTTTCCGTTTACCGGTAGTAGATATGTTTTCTGTTAATGAAACCGGTGAGGTCCATTTGGCCTTTTCTTTTTAAGTAGGGCAAAAGAAATTCTTGGATATATATTGTACTAATGTGGGGGCGGAATCAAATTTCACTAACATTGACATTTAACCCTAAATACGTAACTTATTATTTACCGTTCAAACCAGTTATAGTTAAGAGTAGAGTAAACAACATATTCTCACCTGAGGTTTAGCGAAATCCAAATTTGATACCTCTAATTACATTTATTCTAGATTCTCATCTTTAAACTAACACCGTTAGTGATTGTTGGAGGTGGTGAAAAACGGTGAGTGAGGTTAGCAAGTGAAGGTATAGGTTTTATAATGGAGGTTGTGGGGAGTCCAATGGTGGTTTCGGAAGTGATTTTGGACATTGGTATTGGCCGAAAAAAGCCAAAAATTATCGGCGTGGATGTTGCTAACTCGAGCCATTTTTTGCTAACATAAACCCATCTCCTGCCAAAGAAAGCGCTGGCACACATGAGTACGCTATAATAAAAAATAAAGAATCTGTTAAAATAAAGAAAACGACGTTACTTTAAAGATAAAAATTTGAAATAAATGTAACCAAAAGTATTAACTTGAGATTTCGCTAACCCTCAAGGTGGGAGTAGGTGGTTTGAACTTAAGAATATTTTCATTCATGCAGGACGATTTTATTAAATTATATGCCTACTTACCATTCCCATTAGTATGGTAGCTATGAATTATTTATCTATAATAAATGAGCCAGCTGTTGTATACCATTAATATGGTAGGTATGAATTATTTATCTGTACTAAATGAGCCAACTGCAATATCCCCAACATTGCCTCTTAAATGTAACATCACTGAACTCTGAAATTGGAGAAGAGCAATTAGTAAGCGCGTATGTGATTGACGTTGACGAGAAAATAGAATAATTAATTAAATTTGAGAATTAAATTTCGTTTTTTGTGTTTTTAGACAAACACGTCGAATACATTTTTTAATATTTTCTAAATTTTCTAAAATACAGAAAATGAATACACGAAATTCATAAAATAACACTATAGAATCTCCAACTTATAATTCTCATTGACAACTTCCTCTTAGCTAGATGCTCTTATTAAAAAAAGAAAAAAGAGAAAAAAAAATTGTTCGTCTTCGGTTTTCTTCTAATGCAAAGTGTAAGACATTCTCTTTGACACCTTTGAGGGAGTAACTCGAGCGTAGTATGATCGCTTACCACCTAAGAGTGTTAAATATCCACTTCTAAATTTTACTAACAGGTTTTCACTCTGAAGTTTTTGCATATGGGAGCAGCCGTCACACTTGATGCTCTAGATGCATTTTGCAGACCGATGAGGCAAGATAAACCCTGAACATCTCTGAAAGAAAATAAATCAGAGAACTACATGAAAGCACGAAAAGGGCATTATTAGTTTTTGATGTAGATAAAAAATTTGAGAAGACGCATAGTAAACGTATTCAACTCTAATCAACAATAATAATAATAATAATAATAATAATAATAATAAATTGTGCAGATGAAGAGGTTGACGGTTGTGTGGACTCCTGCTCTCAGAAATGCAAAAAGAAAAACTAGTTTCCGTTTAATGGTAGTAGATATGTGTCTGTTAATGTAACCAATGAGGTCTACTTACATCACTATGTAATTTTTATGCCGCCCCGTTTGGCCTTTTCTTTTCCAGGGTCCAAGTCGCATGTGATCTATTTGCAATTTTCGATACCATATAAACACCACGGACAATCAGTTACATCATTTCATTGCAGAAGGCCGTATGTCGTTCACATTAGAAAAACATAAGAAAAAGATAAACTCACCTAGTGTCATTAATATCCAAAATAAGTAGGTTTTATAAATGAACAATGTGGAATAATTTTGAAATTTTATATCTAAACGTTTCAATTTCATCTTTAAATTCTTCAAAAATGCAATTTATATTTATTTGTACATAATAATAATATAATAATAATAATAATAATAAAAGAAACATTATTTTATGATTATATCTTATAGGAAAGATTGTACGATAAATTGTTGATGTGAGTATCCAACTATTTATATCAAGGTCTGGATACATCCACTCTTTATACAGCAAGTGGATCCAAACCTTGATAAAAGTAGTTGGATACTCGCATCAATAATTTATTGATACAACAAGTGGATCCAAACCTTGATATAAATAGTTAGATACTCACAATCAATAATTTATCGTAAATTTTAATTATGCTGCCAATTTTCTATTGACTTCTCAGTTGAATAACAAGAATAGTTAAGTCGTAGTTTGGGTATAAATAAAAAATGAAGACAAATTACGTTGTTCAAAGTCTAAACCCTAAAGCTCTATGCTCCACTGGCTGCCGATTGGCGCTCTAGGAGAAGAGTGTATGAACCAGAACAAACTATTTTTATGGCTCAAATCCTTGTATAATCTCCAAACACAAGTCTCTTCTTTTTCCCACGCCTCTTCTACCTCAAAACTCCCAAAGTTTGGTCATTTTGGCCAACTTGCTGTTGTTTGCGGTTGCTTAACATCTATTGGGTTTCACTAATTGTTCTGACCTCTTTGTTTTGGTGATCATGGATTTCTTGGGTCCAATCATGGACATTCTCCCAACACTGTGTAATTGCACTTCCAGTCGCATTGATATCATCCGTCATCTCCAAGAGAACTTGACTTCATTAAGAAAGACAAGGGATGAACTCGAGGACATCAGCAAAGATGTCAGGAGCAGGGTCGAGCATGCAGAGCAGCAATATCGTAAGCGTACCAACCAAGTTGAAGGCTGGCTGGAAAAGGTAAAACTCAAATTACAGGAAGTGCAGAATATTTTGCAAAAGGGAGAGCAAGAGATCCAAAAGAAATGTTTGGGAAGTTGCTGTCCCAGGAATTGTTACTCTAGCTACAAGCTTGGTAAAGAAGTAATTAAGGGGACTGACGCTGTGAATGATTTAATAAACAAAGGGAAGGGATTCAGATCTTTGGAAGATGTTTCTGACAAACTTCCGACGCGTCCAGTGGATGAGAGACCTGTGGAGAAGACTGTGGGCATGGACTCCATATTGGATGAAGTTTGGAGGTACACTAAAGACCGTGAAGCGAGAATCATCGGCATATATGGAGCAGCGGGTGTAGGCAAGACCACTCTCTTGCACAAACTTGAAAGTAAATTCAAGCAAGAAGGGCCAGATTTTGAAGTGGTGATTTGGAAAACAGTGTCTAGCGAAGTGAACCTCCAAGGAATTCAAGAAGCCATACGACATAGATTAGACATTCCAGATGAAATATGGAAAACAAAAACAGATGAGCATGATAGAGCGGCAGAAATCTACGAAAGCTTAAGAGGGAAAAAGTTTGTGCTATTGCTAGACGATCTGTGGGACCATATAGATCTGCCAAAATTGGGAGTTCCTGACCTTTCTGGCGATGAAAATGGGTCGAAAATAGTATTTACAGCCCGATCAGAGGTAGTGTGCGATCGCATGGACACTGCTGTCAAAAAAATTCGAGTGGAGTGTTTGTCATTTGAAGATTCCTTTGAATTGTTTCGGCAACAATTGAAGAAGGATGTGCTGAATTCTCATCCAGAAATTCCAAAGCTTGCTGAAACTGTTGCCGACGAGTGCAAAGGTTTGCCGCTTGCTTTGATCACCATTGGGAAGGCCATGTCTAATAGGAGAAAACTTGCAGAATGGCAGCATGCAATCGAAACACTGAAGAGAAAACCATCTGAATTTCCAGATGTGGAAAGTCGTGTCTACCGAGTTTTGAGGTTTAGTTATGATAGCTTGAGGGACGATAAACACAAAAATTGTTTTTTATATTGTTCCATGTTTCCAGAGGATCATATGATTAGAAAAGATGAACTTATTGAACTCTGGATTGCGGAGGGATTTTTACCTGATCCAAGTTTACACAAGGCAAGAAATGAAGGAGAGTTCATTATTGGAAGTTTGAAAGATGCATCTCTATTAGAAAAAGATGGATACTCTGATGATTATGTTAAGATGCACGATGTGCTTCGTGATATGGCTCTGTGGTTAGCTTCGGAAAAGGAGAACAAGATTTTTGTTTTTGAAAATCAAGAATCCATTAAAAAACATGGCATTGCTACATGGAAGGAGGCAGTAAGAATATCACTGTGGGGTAGAAGTGTTAAACTTTTCAGTGAAACACCATTTTGTCCGCGTCTGCTAACTTTTGTGGTTAGACAAACTTCAGTTCACAAATTTCCTAGTCCATTCTTTCAATCTATGCATGCCATGAAAGTTTTGGACTTGTCACAGAATAGGTACTTAACTAGGTTGCCTGCGATGCTTGAAATGATAAATTTGCAGTATCTTAATTTGTCGAGGACGGATATAGAAGAGTTGCCAATTGAAGTTAACAGTTTGACAAAATTGAGGTTTCTACTGTTAGATGGCACATCGAAACTCAAAGCTATTTCAGAAGGAGTGATATCAAGTCTTTCATCGCTCCAAGTGTTCAGCAGAGTACCAACTGAAACTGGCCGGCTGTATTTTCATTCATTTTGGAATACAACATTGTTACAAGAGTTGGAGTGCTTGGAAGATATAGAAGAAATTAGTGTCACCTTGTTTACAGTCGATGCTGTATTTCAATTAAAATCATCCTCCAAGTTACAAAGTTGTGTTAAAAGGTTAGTAATCCTGTGCAAGCAGAGCGAGGAGTTGCATTCGCCCAACACATCCTCTTCAGTCCTAAGTTCTGGCAGTTTCGACAACCTTCATGATCTCTATATCAATAATTGTTTGATAAAAGATTTGGCATGCCTCAGATATGCTACACGGCTTAGATTTGTTTTTGCTGGAAATTGTCCCTTATTGGAAGAAATAATTCCGTGTGAATTCAGCTCTTCATCAGGCGACCTTAACATGTTTAAAAATCTGAAGCAATTGAATTTTCGTGATCTACCACTTCTAAAGAGCATATGCCGTGTCATGCAGTTCCCTTCCCTGGAGAGGATATGGGTAATCAATTGCCCAAATCTAACAAAACTCTCACTCGACCTTCATAGTGAGAATAACAGCAAAATTTTGATATTGGGAGATAAAGAGTGGTGGGATAAGCTGGAATGGGAGAATTCGAGTTCAGACGTTTCTTATCCCTCTATGCATCAGACAGCACCCGTCGTAGGATTAGTAGCACAATCTTGTTCCTATAATTTTCCACATTTCACAGAAGCTTATTGGAGGTCGTCAGATGAGCCAAGTTATACATATGAAGCAACAAAGTTTGGCGAAAGGTACGTATCCTCCGTATTTTCAAATCCAATCTAGATCTATTAATTTTATTTTGTTGTAGTACTCAAGTTCATTTTCCTGCAAACAATTTCAAATTGACTCATTAGAAAGACCAAAGTGGAATACGCAAGTCAAATCTAAAAATTTTCATCGCTACTCAAAAAGTAGGATTACATCATATATTTGTAGTGTCAAATAAAGGAGACTGATACTTCAATATTTGATATTAGTAGTTCCTTATCTAGATTGTTTCAAAAACAAAAATCTTTAATCCAAAACTATATATCTAGAAAATTTATTGGCAGAAAAACATTTATTTTTAACAAAGACCCCTGTTTACTAACTTCTGTCGGCTCAAACTTGTTCCCAAGTTTTCAATAAAGGGGAATCAACTTGTACTTGGAAAGGACTAATACTATCACTTAAATTTTTGACACACGTTATGAACCGTTCATAGGTGATAAGATATGTTGAGTTGACATTAAATGTAACCACTTTTTAAATTCTCTTTTCTCACCATTGAATTTTGTTGATCATGATTTAGAGTAGAGCTATGGCATTATTTTTAATTAAATATGGAGAGGGGGTGAGGGGAGAGACATTTATAGCTTTCTACTTTTCTTCTCTGATTTCCTCTCTTACCCAAATCCCAAAGAGTAAAATGCTATCAAATTACAGAATTAAACTTTATTGATGAATTTCTGAACACTCTACTAGAAAAACTAGCTTCATTGACACTTAGGCTCTTGACAATTATGAAATTATGTACTAATAAAAAAATTATGTATTTAAAAATATAGGTATTATAAGACTTAATTTTTTATTAATCTAAACGATAAATTGAGTGGTTAATTGGTAATTTAATGAAAAAAGTCAATTTTATAAGGGTAAAATTGAAAGATATTAAAATTAAGAGGGAGTGGGAAAATGTTTTAGAAGGTCTATAGTATAATTAGAAAATAAGAAGGGTTGAAATGATATTTAGCAGTTCATTTAGCCGGAAACAAATTGTTTGAAAACATACACGAGGAAGGGACTCGAAATTAGCCATCAAATAATCTCCCCCCAGCAATGATGCTGCAGCCTGCAGTGTTACCTTTTCATGTTGTCAAACCATTACATATTTTATTATTTTTTAAAAAAGTAGATAGTTTAAGACAATTACATCCCTTAAAACTTTCTAAATTGACACTTTGTCACTCATATCATAAACTCCTCGACATACAGTTACTTTTTTTTGTCTAAATGGATTGTTGACCTGTTTTGATTAATGAAAAGTCGTAATTACGCTTGAACATTTGTTGTACATTGAACTACCTGACATTCAGTTTTGATGATTCTATAATTAGCAAAAGAAAAAAAATCAGTCAAGAGAAAATAATGGTAGCGCTGTACGTCCGAAAGGCGGCACTTCAATATATATCAGAGCAATAGTTCAGTCTAGTTGATTATATTGCTACATATAGCTTAAACAAGGCAAAAAATATGTAGACTGAAGTGGCAGAAATGAAGGCTGAGATGCAAGTGAAGCAGAAGAAGATTGAAGATTCCATTGGATAAAGATGCTAATCATTGTCTTGTTTACAATTAAACCTACCTTAGTCCTGCATCATTATTGCCTGCAATTACTTCAGAAATTGAGGCAAAAGTTTAGTAACTATTTGATAATTACTGTACTTTCTTTCTGAAAAGAAGTGTTATTCACATGATAGCTTAAAATTGTAATAAGCTCTTTCATATGATAAAGGATTAGCAGTAATATTACGTTCTCTGACACTTGTACTTGATCTGTAATTCTCAAGGGGAAACCTCTCTGTTTCATTGTTTCAACAAATTTTTTGATTTGTATAACTGATTCTCATATTTGCTTTGCTGAAATGTCTATCAAATGGTACGTAAGTGAAGAAATTCTTACTTTGAGGACTGATTTGACACTATTTGTTATTCTTGTGTAGCTGTGGACTCCAAAACAGTGTATGCGGTTCGTTTGGATATTTATGTTTTGTTGTTTATTTTAGGTATGAAAAATGTTCACTTTGAACTCAAATACTGCTTGAGGTCATTCTGGATAATTATTCTCTATCTTGGGTTTAAAAAAAGTTCAACTTGGACTCTAAAATAGTAGAAATTGTTATAGAGGACAATCTTATTACTTCACTTGGTTGATATATTGAGACCATCCAATAATATGATGATTTATAGAATTAGTTTTCTTAACCACTCATTATGGTAGTAGCTATTGATGAATCATACAGGATAATAATTGAACAATCATGCTAATAGTTGGATGAAAGAGAAAATTTTGACGCATATGTGACAACACGTGCCATTATTTCATTGGACGGTCTCGATACATTATCTAGATGAGGTGGTAAAACTATCACATTACCTAGATGCTTACGGTACTTTCGATCTTGGGTGTGAAAAAAATGATCACTTTTGACTAGCGTGAGATGTTCATGAACATGATCAATGGATTCAAATGGTTCATGTTGTGGCTTCCTATTGACTCACATGTATTTTAAACTTAATATGCCTATGCTTGTTGTTGTAGTTGCAGTCTTGTAGAAGATTTTATTTTGTTTTTCGTAATAATTTTATTATATATAACACAATGGTATTATTGTCAATACCCTACAATTTTTTTCATAAAAATTACCTGCGACAGTCCAGCTTTTGCCCGAGCTAAATCTAAATTAAGCTTTGCCTTTATTAATAAGCAATTTTTTTTTAATTTTAAGTGTTTTTTAGCCCCCACCAAATTGACCGATATCCCTTATAGCCAAATACACCTCCTCTATAAAAAATAAAAAATAAATAAAAAATTCTCTTTAACCCTCATTTAATACTGAAAGTAGCCCTCTAAGCTTAATTAGGTTTATTTTCCCTAATTTCAAACTTAATTAGTTTTTCTATTTTACACCATTTTTTCTTTGATCTCAAACTTAAACAGGTTTTTTGTTTATATCATTTTTTCTCAATTTTCTAATTTCAAATTTTAAACTTACTTTTTACTTTTCAAATTCAGATTCATCCCATTGTGTAATTATGTTTTTCATAGTTTTAGTATTATATTTTTCATCAAATAAATAAATATTTGAAATTTAAAAAGGTTTCAATAATCATTAAAATTTAGGGTTAGGGAATGAAAATTTAGATTAGATTTTATGTAAAATTACAGGTTGAAAATTATAATAAAATATAAAATACAGTTCAAATATATTTAAAAACTATAGTTGAATTTTTTAAAACAAAAAATATATTTAAAAATGTGGGATAGTGATTAATTAATTGCGGGTTAAAAATCACTTACCTCTTCTTTTTAACGCTAATTCTCACATTATATTTTGTCTTGAGATCTATTTGAGGGGTGAATTATTTCCGTAGAAATGACAATGAAAGCCCGGCCCAATTCGAGTTCGATTCAATCCACCTAAAAAGGAGTTGGGGCTGATATTGGAAACCTATTGGGTTTGTAATGGGTTTTAAGTTTGTGGGGATAGCCCATTTTCCAATTAACATAAATTTTAAACAATTAGTAGTTTTAGTTTATTAAAAAAAAAAAAAATTGCATTCCTTGATCCGCCAAAAAATAAATAAAATCACAACCATGTCATAACAAAACCATATATACACTATTAATGTGAATCATCTCACTGTTTTTATTACTACAAATCTTGTAATTGGCAATGCTTGAAAATGCAAGAACTGCCAACTGATATATAATTTTTTTTATTAATAATCCAGATATTTAGACCAGTTTTTAGTATATCTCAACTAATTTGTAGGGTCTATTAAATACCTTATAAGTTTAATATTTTAAGATAAATCATAAAAATAATAGATAGTTCAAAATGATTTAAATTTATAAAGTCAAAATAATAAAAAAAAAAAAAAACCTTTTAACTGTCAGACTAACACTTTGCGGTTAACTAATAGTGTTTGTTCTCGCATTTTTATTTGCAGAAGTGCAGAAGACCTTCTACATGCTTCTGCACAATTTTTGCATGGATAATTATTAGTTTATTAAAATAAGATATATCAGAGCCCATTGGAGCAGAGACAAAAGTAGGATACTGAAAAGAATTGAGAGCGGACCATAAGCCTTGAGGTGTCTCGGTGAAATCCAAACTATCCCATCTTCCTTGATTAAGTTTTATAAATAACTTTTCTCGTTCTATCCGAATTCTTCTGCGTTTTTATTACAGGAGTCCGGCCAACCATCTGCATACATCTGTATAATAATTAAATGCTATAATTACATCCTGATCATACAATCACCATAATCTAGAAAGTTTACGTGATTCCATCTAATTTGACATATGATAATATTATATTCACAAATCTTTTTCAATAACTTTCTTTTATAAATATTATATGTTAATTTGTAATTGATTCGCTTATAATGAATTCTCCTATCTAATAATAATCCTGAAAAAAGTTTCAAATTTACTAATAAGAAGGACCAAAGTAAGTGGAGCACGTAAGTAAAATATGAAGTTTTTCATCATTTCTTAAAGAGTAGGAATACATTAGATGAAGGAGCCTAGACACTCAACTTTTGACATTAGTAATTTCGTAATGTTGAAGAACTGTAAATCCAAAACTTTTAAGCAAAATAAAAATATATATTGGGGATGTTGTGGCTGCCCAGGATCTTTAGCCGCTACTTACTTTCGCAAAATTGAATTCGTTACTTACTAATTGGGATAAAATGAGATCCAAGCTTGATATGTTTGTCATAATCACAAAAGTAGTAGATTTCTTAGTCGTATCAGATATTGTTGAAGTTGTTATCACAATAGTTGGGGCGTATATTGATATATACTATAATCATGATAATATCATTTGATCAAATCTTTAATTTGTATGTTCTGATTTCTTAATTCAAGCTAATAATATGTTCCCTTTTTACTCCAAATATTGACTGTAATTTATGTTCTGGATTTTTAAATTTTCTGTCAATATTTGGACATCAAGCCTGGTGGAATAAGCTGGAGTGGGAGCATATGTAGACATTAAGAAGCGTTTGAGTTCAAAATTTCATCACTTTTTACTCCTTAAACACATCCGGAAGCTTTTACTTTTTCTTGATCTCTGATACAAACAGAATTAACATCAGCATCTTACTATCAGTGTTATCCAGATGCCACAGCACCTTTCCTTTAACTGTTATCCATCAATGTTTTCAGGTTTTCAGATGAGCCATCTATCAATTGCTAAGTATATATTTTCAGGTTTACATTTTCTGTACGGAGTAAATTCTGATCCAAAAGCTTTGGAGTTACCTGAATGCCTCTGTAATTACTTTGTAACTCTTATATGGAAATTAACATTATTCTTTCTTCTATTTCATTTACACATATTCCCTGAATAATTGATTGTACTAGCTATCAGGGTTACGTGAAGATTAGATCAATAATAGTATCAATTGCAAGTATGTACTCCTTATTGTTCTTGTGTAGCTGTGGACTTCGATGGTGTTTGTGGTGTGGCAGCTCATTTTCTCCTGTGTATTGGTTGTGAAATAAACTCCAAATGGTGTATGCAGTGGCTTGCCTTCTTCCATTGGATTCTTATGCATTTTAAACTTAATATGCCACTGATTATGTCACTTAAACCTTTGGAGTCAGGATGATTCAAAGCTAAGACTATGTGCTTTAACCACATATCCCAATACTCATTCCACCACTTACCCAAGGGTGGGTCAATCATTCAAACGGGTCAAAGGATCAAAAAATGAAAAACCCATGAGATTCAAACAAATAAGTCTATTTTTCTTAAACAAGAAGAAAATCAGTCAAACGGGCCTCAACGAACTCGAGCTAGAATTCGAGGTAAAATACTTGAGTAATGGGTTATGGATCAATCAAGGCTCTTTACCCAAATCCAAACAATAACCCAAAAAACCCAATAATATAGAATAATTTTCGACTTTTTGTTTAAGGAGAAGTTGATACTTGACTGAACACGTGTCGTAAAGTCTTCTACAACTATTACTCTGTTCATGTGGTGATGCTAATTAATAGATTTTTTTTTTATTAAAAGAAAAACTCCAATCACATATTAGAAGAAACCTAACTTGTTAAGCTGGTGAGTTTGGATAGAAGCAAAGTATTATTCGAAGTCTAAAGCCTAGAAGCTCTGCTCGATGAGAAAAGGATTCCCATTCAAACAAGAAAATTGATTCTTACTCAAAATACAATTATTTCTTCTACTATAAACAAGAAACTTGATTCCCACTCAAATAGTAATTCTACTATAAACTTGTTTCCTTAATTCGCACTCAAATAATAATTAAGACCAATAATTTACTGAAATACTAAAAGCAGTTCTTGTCACTGAACTGATAGTTATCTAAGTGAATTTTACGACAGTTACCTTGGTCATTAAATTCCAATCATAATGTAGCTCCATGTTTTGTGGGCAGATGTTAATGTTATAGTTTAGGTTCTAGCCCGACTCCTTAAAAGGTAAATAATTAATGGCTTTTGGGTCTACTACTTTCAACTCTTTTCAGCAACCCGTTTTCTTCTGGATCAATATGTTCTCATGTTCACAAGCTAATCACAAGGCCATGTGATACATATTCATGCATCCACCCAGTAATACTTTCAATAATAAATACTGTAATTTGCTTGCCTCACTCTCATACTTTGTGACACCATTCCTCAATAACATCTAACAGTTCCAAATATTTGGAAACACCTCCATAAAATAACGGACATTGAGAAACAAACTTCTAAACCGCAATTCAGTCGTTTGATTTTCAGTCAAAAGTTACACTAATAAAGCTCAATTGAGTCGTTTGATTTTCTGTCAAAAGTTATAAAAAAATACAAAAGTAAAAGAATAAAAAGAAACTTCAATCATCTTCCACACCTTTATTCCCAATCAAATCCTTCTCTAATCCTCACGCACAAGTCTCCTCTTTGTCCCACGCCTTTTCTACCTTCCTCAAATCTCCAAAAACTTCGGTGATGGGAGCCAATTTGATGTTGTTTGCGGGGAAATGATAGTGATCAAGGCTGAGATAGATGCGTTAAGTGGCCCCGAGTGACTTCATCTAGCTACTGTTTTGAAAGTTCAGACCTCTGTGTTCAACGGGAAAGCCTAATTAGAAAACGAAGAGGTTTCACAAACTCTGAACTTTTTGTTTTGGTGATCATGGATTTCGTTGGTCCCATCATCGAAATTCTCCCTACATTGTGGAATTGCACTTCCAATCGCATTGCTATCATCCGTCATCTCCAAGAGAACTTGAATTCATTAAGACAGACAAGGGATGAACTCGAGAACATCAGCAAAGATGTCAGGAGCAGGGTCAAGCGTGCAGAGCAGCAATATCGTAAGCGTACAAACCAAGTTGAAGGCTGGCTGAAAAGTGCGCAACTCAAATTAGAGGAAGTGCAGAATATTTTGCAGAAGGGAGAGCGAGAGATCCAAAAGAAATGTTTGGGAAGTTGCTGTCCCAGGAACTGTTACTCTAGCTACAAGCTTGGTAAAGAAGTAATTAAGGTGACTGAAGCTGTGAAGGATTTAATAAACAAAGGGAAGGAATTCAAATCTTTGGATGATATTTCTAAAAAACTACCGCCGGCTCCAGTGGATGAGATACCTGTGGACAGGATTACGCGCATGGACTCAATACTGGATGAAGTTTGGAGATGTCTTGACGACCATAGAGTGAGAATGATCGGCATATATGGCATAGGGGGTGTTGGCAAGACCACCCTTTTAAAAAAACTTAACAATAAATTTATTCACAATAGACTTGATTTTGATGTGGTGATTTGGGTGACGGTGTCTAAAGAAGTGAAGTTGGATGGAATTCAAGAAGTTATACGGCATAAATTACAGATTCCAGATGAAACATGGAAAACTAAAACAGACGAGCATGGTAGAGCTACGGAAATCTGCAGATGCTTAAGAGGAAAAAAGTTTGTGCTATTGCTAGACGATCTGTGGGAGAGAATAGACCTGCGAAACATGGGAGTTCCTAATCTTTCCGACGATCAGAATGGGTCAAAAATAATATTTACAACCCGATCAGAGGATGTGTGCGATAGCATGGACACTGTTGTCAAAAAATTTCAAGTGCAGTGTTTGCCATTTGAAGAATCGTTTGAATTGTTTCAGCAATGTGTGAAGGAGGATGTTCTGAATTCTCATCCAGACATTCAAGAGCTCGCTAAAACTGTTGCCAAAGAGTGCAAAGGTTTGCCGCTTGCTTTGATCACTATTGGGAGGGCCATGTCCAATAGGAGAACACCAAAGGATTGGCAGCATGCAATCAACAAACTGCGGAGTCAACCATCTGAATTTGCAGATATGGAAAGTAGTGTCTTTCAAGTTTTGAGATTTAGCTATGATAGCTTGAGGGATGATCAACACAAAAATTGTTTTCTTTATTGTTCCTTGTTTCCAGAGGATCATATGATTAGAAAAGATGAACTAATTGACCTCTGGATTGCGGAGGGAATTTTGCATAGTTATGGTTTAAATGATACAAGAGATGCAGGAGAGTTTATTATTAGAAGTTTGAAGCATGCATGTCTGTTGGAGATGGTTGGAGATTCTGATGATTATGTTAAGATGCACGATGTGCTTCGTGATATGGCTCTGTGGTTAGCTTCGGTAGAGGAGAACAAGATTTTTGTTTTTGAAAATCAAGAATCCATTAAAAAACATGGCATTGCTACATGGAAGGAGGCAGTAAGAATATCACTGTGGGGTAGAAGTGTTAAACTTTTCAGTGAAACACCATTTTGTCCGCGTCTGCTAACTTTTCTTGTTCGAAGGACTAAAGTTGTGACATTTCCTAGTGTATTCTTTCAATCTATGCATGCCATGAAAGTTTTGGACTTGTCAAATAATTTTGACTTAACTACGTTACCTGTGATGAGTGAACTGAGAAATTTGCAGTATCTCAATTTGTCGAATACAAGCATACAAGAGTTGCCAATTATGGCTAACAGTTTGACAAAATTGAGGTTTCTACTGTTAGATGGCACATTTGAACTCAAAGCTATTTCAAAAGTAGTGATATCAAGTCTTTCATCGCTCCAAGTATTCAGCAGAGTACCAGATATCGGTGATCCAAGTGATATCAAGTCCTTTTGGAATACAACAGTGTTACAAGAGTTGGAGTGCTTGGAAGATATAGAAGAAATTAGTGTCACCCTGTTGACAGTCGATGCTGTATCTCAATTAAAATCATCCTCCAAGTTACAAAGTTGTGTTAAAAGGTTAGTAATCCTATGCAAGCAGAGCGAGGAGTTGCATTCGCCCAACACATACTCTTCAGTCCTAAGTTCTGGCCGTTTCGACAACCTTCATGATCTCTATATCAATAATTGTTTGATAAAAGATTTGGCATGCCTCAGATATGCTACACGGCTTAGATTTGTTTTTGCTGAAAATTGTCCCTTATTGGAAGAAATAATTCCGTATGAATTCAGTTCTTCATCAGGCGACCTTAACATGTTTAAAAATCTGAAGCAATTGAATTTTCGTGATCTACCAGTTCTGAAGAGCATATGTCGTGTCATGCACTTCCCTTCCCTGGAGAGAATATGGGTACTCAACTGCCCAAGTCTAACAAAACTCCCACTTGACGTTTTCAACGAGAATAACAGCAGAATTTCGATCTTGGGAGATAAAGAGTGGTGGGAGAAGCTGGAATGGGAGAATTCGAGTTCAAAAGTTTCTTCTCCCTCTATGCATCAGACAGCACCCGTCTCAGGATTAGCAGCACAATCTTGTTCCGACAATCTTCCACATTTCATAGAAGCTGATTTGCGTTTAGATAATCCAAGTTATACATATGAAGCAACAAAGTTTTTCAAAAACGAATGGTACGTATCCTCCGTACTTTTTAACTTCATCTTCTCTGATAAATTTTTGACACTCGTTATAAACTGTTCATCTTCGACGATTCATCAGTGATAAGATATATTGAGTTGACATTCAATTTAACTACTTTTTAACTTCTCTTTTATTACCATTGAATTTTGTTGATCATGATTTAGAGGAGAGCTATGACATTATATAGAGTGTAGATACATTTATAGCTTTCTACTTTTCTTCTCTGATTTCCTCTCCTACAAAAATCCCAAAGGGTAAAATGCTATCAAATTACAAAATTAAACATGCACAAGAATGGGACTCGAAATGAGCCATCAAATAACCTGCCCAACAATAAGTCACATCTGATTAAGCAAATTGGGAACTGCCACATGGGATTAGTGATAGATGTTTGTGAAGGTAGTATTATTGAATAATTACAGTCAGACGCGCCCCGGCCCCCGTCCGCGCCCCCTCTCTTTGGGTTCCGTATACTAATCTTGCTGCTGATTTCATATTTTTGTGGCTCAGTGAATCACAATGCAGTATCCTGTAATTCATAGTATTGGAGGATTTTCTGAATCAGATGCAGTTGGACTTGTGAACTACTCGACACTCTGTGATATTCATCGTTCTCTATTATTTGAGGTACATTGAGTCTCTTTCCCATGTCTAAAATTCTCCCAAGTAGATATGCCTTTAATTTGCATGAATCATAATAATATCATTTGATCAAATCTTCAATTTAATCTTTGATGGACCAAAAATATTTTGATCAAAGTCCCTAAATAGTTTCACCTTTGGCCCTTGTCGCACCATGCATGCTGTGACTGAAATCTATGTACTCTGGTTAAAGCTTGGTTAGTGACCAGGAACGCAGCTACATACATACAGAATTTTATCAATTTAGTCACTTAAGTTCAGTTTTTTACCTTTCGCCATCCTAAGTTTTGAACTTAGCACTTTAGACCCTACAAATGCAGCTGTCTATGTGGCCCCATTATTCATTGAAATATTTTTGGGCCCCCAAAAAAAAATTTATAGCTCCGCCAGCGTTAGTGACTGTTGATTTTTCTCCAGTCTAAGATAAAATTCGTTTCTTAAATTAATAAGCTTCAACATGGTTCAGGCCATCTATCAATTGATAAGTAAATATTTTCAAGTTTACATTTTCTGTACGGAGTAAATTTTGATTCAAAAGCTTTGGAGTTATCTGAATGCTCTGTCATTACTCTGTAACTCTTATATGGAAATTAACATTATTCTTTCTTCTCTTTTATTTACACATATTCCTCGAATAATTGAGTGTACTATCTATCAGGGTTATGTGAAGATTGGATCAATAATCGTACCAATTGCAAGTTTGGACTCGACTCACTCCTTATTGTTCTTGTGTAGCTATTTCGATGGTGTTTGTGGTGTGGTATCTCATTTTCTCCTCTGTATTGGTTGTGAAATAAACTCCAAATGGTGTATGCAGTGGCTTGCCTTCTTCCATTGGATTCTTATGCATTTTAAACTTAATATGCCACTGGTTATATGGATTATCTTGTTGATCAATTTTAGATCTCAACTAATTTGTCTATGAGATAACATCATATTAATTACGGAAAAATGATATAAATTATCACATGTTTTATAATTAATTATATGTTATCGACAATTAGGATTTCAATTTGGTAAGTTTAATAATATTTATTGTATATATTGCTTTATATATTTACGAGTGGTAATAGTACATTGACAAATGAATCTTACAAACCCGATATGGCACTCCCACCACATCATTGGGGACGTCAGCAAGTGAAAAAATTTATCAAAAATCAATTATCAATTGCCATGTTAAGTTTGTAAGAGAAAGTTTATAAGATTCGTTTGTCAACCAACCTTTATTAATTTATGAGCGAGTGTGAGGTTAAAGATCAAGATAAGCTAAGATTGTCACATTTCATCACAGTTAAACCCAGCTGGCACATGAACAAACAATCTTTATTACCTTCACAGCATCCAAAATAGTTTGACAAACTTATAGAGAACTTCATCCTTTTGTGACAAACCAGTGATCAATGTGATCTAGAGCCACACTACTTTGACCTTTAGCCAGGAAATGATGTCACCTGCAGGTTTCCAAGAAAATCTTGAGTATGTTTGTTTTATTATTTCGAATAGATTTTTAAAAAAGTTGAGTTGAGTTGTTATTACAAGTTTGGATTTGAAAATTAATAAAAATAACCCCTAGATTTTTTAATTTAGCTAAACACTTCCTGTAACAAAAAGTTTAAAAATTGACAAAAACACCTCCACCTGCCCACACTTGTCAAATTCTCGCCACCACCACCGGAAGGTGATCAGAATCCGGTGTAATGGCGCACTACCTGCTAGATTTGGTCGGTAGTACGTCGATCTAGTCTTTTTCAGCTAGATCCATCGACCAGACATGATCAAAGATCTAGCCGTCAAAGGTCAGATCTTTGGCCGTAGATCTAGCCTTTTTCGGCCAGATCCATGATGGATCTAGCTGGAAAAGACTAGATGAGCGAACTATCAACCAAATCCAGTCGGTATGTGCCACTATTCTAGATTTCGACCACCTTCCAGTGGTGGTCAAAATTTGGCAAATGTGGGTGGATGGGGGTGTTTTTGTTAATTTCTAAACTTTTTTTTTTTTTTTTTGTTGAAGGTGTTTGGTTAAATTAACAAACCTATAGAGTTTTAAAATAGTTAAATAGAATAGAATTATATTTTCAAAATAGGGAAACAAATATGTATATTGAGTAGGATTTCAAAAATCCTATCCAAAATAATAAAACAAACACACGTTATTGTTGAGATCAATAACGTATTTATTTAGGGATTAATGCCCTAGATTCCCTAAGATATGATTAAATCCAAAATTCCGCTGAGGCTTGAGAAATAACATAAAGCCCCTATTATTAAGTTTTAAGTGTTAAAATGAATGGTAGGATGATAATTTGTAATATTTTTTAACTCATGGGGGGCGTTTGGATTATATAATGTTTTCCTATCTTAGTAATAAGATTACTGGAAAGAAATATTACATTATAGATAACAGGGTATAAATTATTATTGTGCTTAGTTCAATTGGGATGCATTAATAATTAATATGTTTGGTTGATAGTAATAACAGATGTCCTGAAATACCCTTTTACTATAATGCGCTTGGGATGATTACTTGTATTACTAATTAATATGTTTAGTTGGTTGTAAGAGCAAATGTCTTGATTATATTTTACTAAATGTCCTTTAGATGATTACGAGATATAAATAATTAAGGGTTTGTTTGTTTGTTTTATTATTTCAAACCCTATTCCCTATCTTATTCCCAAAATACTTGTTTGTTTAATTATTTGGGAAACACTATTTATTTTTTTAATTACTTTTAGACTCATTAAGTTTGTTAACTTAATTAAACACTTCCATAAAAAGTTTAAAAATTAACAACAACAACCCCACCCACCCATAGTTGCTAGATTCCGGCAACCACCGTCAGTAGTGGCCAAAATCTATCACAACGGCTTAAAAACGATCGAAAATGGCCGTTTATTCACCGATCTGGCCTTTTCGGCCAAACCCATGGTGGATCTGACCGGAAAGGCCAGATCTAGCCATCAGCGACGGCCAACTCTTGGCCGTCGACGGCCACAAAAGGCCAGATCTGGCCTTTTCCAACCAGATCCGTGGTGGATCTCGCCAGAAAATGCCAGATCGACACACCACCGACCAGATTCGACCAGTCTGAGTCGTAACGACACATTCAGGCGGTGGTGGCCGAAATCTGCCACTATGGTGGATGGGGGTGTTTTGGTCACAATATGCAAATATGTAAGGATAATATGGACACAACAATATTTCGTGGCATTTATGAAAATATTGATAATAAGTAGGATAATTTTGTCTGAAAAATTAAAAAACTGAGGACAAATCCGTCTTCCTGTGCAAATTGAGTGTTTTATAATTATTAACAAAGCCAAGGATATTTTCGTCCACATTGTCCACTGTTTTGGGGTAAAATTGGACAGAAATTTGGATTACCAAAGTAATATTTTAATACCACCCTCCCCCCATGTAATATTATTCCCGGTGATTTACCCCCAATTTGGCACTGTTTGACATTTTTTTTCCCGGAAATGTTTTTTTTACAAAACAACCAAACATGGTTATCTACCCAATTTAAAATATATTACCCCCGTTATATAATATCAAACAGATCCAAACGGCCCCATAACAGTATAAATTTTAACAGTTCTCTAACACTTCATTAACGAGTAGGGTATTTTGTTATCTCAAAAATTTTAGAGGGCTTTTTTGTTATTGTATCTTATCTCAGGAGTCTATGTTAACCCTTTATTTAGCTTATTGATCATTCAATTTCACTCTACTATTTTTTTTTTTTTTTTTTTAAGCAAGATGTTCAAGTCAGTTTGTGCGCCCCTTAACAAATTCTTGTAGGTAACTGACACAACAGTCCACCATCATGATCACTCACTTAAATCTTTAGAGTCAGAAGGATTCGAATCTAAGGCTATGTACCTTAACCACATATCTTGGTACTCGTTCTACCACTTATCCAGGGGTGTGTCAATCATTCTAACGGGCCAAAGGATCAAAAATGATAAACCCATGAGATTCAAACAAATAACTCTATTTTTTCTTAAACAAGAAGAAAATCAGTCAAACGGGCCTCATCGGGCTCGAGCTGGAATTCGAGGTTAAAAACCTGAGTGATGGGTCATGGATCAATCAATGCTCTTTACCCAAAACCAAACGATAACCCAACACCCAATAATATAGAAATTCGACCTTTTTTTAAGGAGAAGTTGATACTTGACTGGACACGTGTCGTAAAGTCTTCTACAACTATTACTAAACGGTCATTTCTTATTACTTGGATAATTATCTTGGCGGTTACTTTTAACTTTTCAGCAGGCCACCGCAAAATAAGTAAAACGAGAAGTTATTAAACACATAAATTCAAAGGAACAAGCCAAAGGCAAGGGTTCTAGTACTTATTATTGATTTATGCATCGGAGAGATCACGACAACAACGCCGTTAATACCCCACTAATGTTGGCTTGCCTATATTGAGGTATGAGGCAACACATGGGAGTCATGATCATGTTATTGTGTTGTTAATACGGTACGTTTTGTTATTAAATATTGATTTGATTGCAATCCAGCAGGCATGTTTTATTTTCACGGAAGCATTTATCTAGTTGTGAAGTCTTAGTACAAATATTTAAGCATGCCATTTGGAATTAATTACCAAAAACATCTTATGTATATTCACTTCATTTTAGTGTAATTTTTAATGGGTTTTTTTTTTTTTTCCAGTTGTTGTAACTACTTTAATTGTGACCCCTGCTAACAGCCAGAATACAAGTCCGATAATAATACATTGCCAAATTGGTAAAAACTAGTATTCCATTCATTCTTATTTGCCTCCATTGTCCCTTTTGATTTAATCTTTCTCCTTTGTTTCTCATTTTAGTGGGTTTTATGACAATATACAACATTATATCGTTACATTACATCAACAAAAATTTTATAAATTTTATTGGTGATAAAATTCCACATCGATGAAAAAGCGAGGGTTTTGATCATGCATATAGCACAAAAATACCCTCACCATCTAAAGAGTCTTTTCAGGATAAACCATGCAAAATCTTAGGGCCCAAAGCAAATAATACATGTAAAAACTCACGTACCATTACCATGTATCTAGATCCAACATACATAAAAAAACTTACTGTTTAGTTACGATATAAACAAACAGTCAATATAATGCTGTAAGAACTCAAAACTCAAACGAGTAAATAACAGTCTAAATTTAGTTAAACAAATATTATTTGTTTTGAATTTGATCCGATCGTTTTCTATACGCTAATGGGTTGTTTGTTTTAAGGCTTAATATCGGAATCTTTCACTCAAAAAAAAAAAGCTTCTTTAATTGAAGGGATATGAGAGCTGAAATATGTTGTTCTGTCTCTTTTAATTAACTTATTCTTTTTTGTGCTGTTGAAACCAATCAATGGAGAGGAATAATATAATGTATAGTGACTGGTGAGACAAACAACCAGATAAAGATGAAAATTAAAAGATGGTTGGTACGTTATGAATAACTGGGTAGACGACAAATAAACAGAAGGGTTTCAATTATATTTGCTTGTTTCTTTCTTCTTGGTTCTTCTGTTTCTTTAGAATGTGCTCTCAACCCCTGTTTAATCAAAGTTTAACATACAAAATATAATATTAAGACATCTAATTAAGCTACTTAATTAATTCATCAAGTACTTTTCAAGAAATCTTGCTTACAGGTGAGAAATCACATGCATCAATGAATTAAAAATACTTCTATTATGGCTCCCTTTTTGTCTTGCATTTGCATATTAATCATCCTTCCATTTGTCTCAAATTCTATTCTTTTTTCTTTTTATTATGGGCAATGAAACAACAACTCGTCTGAAAAAGAGGCCTTTATCTAGACATGATGGATGACAAGAAGCCAACCGAGATGATAATATACCAAGAATTGTCCGGTTTTTTTTTAAATGATAAGGGGTATCCGGACCAGCTGACATGCACCTTAACTAATTTTCTGGGATATTAAACTATCGGCCGGGTAAAAACTCCAGTAATTATCCTTATTAACAATCGATGAGAGGTTTGAACTCCGGACCTCTTGAGTAATACACCTAAGAGATTCTATCGAATCACTCGACCACCAAGAGATAGTTAGGGGTTAATTTTCTTGTTTATGAGAAATAATTAACTCTCAAGCAGAACACATATTTTTTAAAAGTATCGCAACCCTCACCAAAATTACCAAAAACCTCTTGAAAAAGATTAGAAAACACTCTAAAAATATCCAAAAAAAAAAAAAAAAAATCCTAAAAGTATTAGAAAAAACGCTAAACAAAGGATCTTTATTCTTTAGTACTTTCTTAAAATTGGTGGAGTATTTGGAACTTAACTATCTCTTTGGGGGCAACATTTACCCAATATATTTGCATTCCGTAATCCGTACACGTATTAATGTAATTATATATTCAAATTCCATTTTTTTAATAAAATTGATTGTTTATTAACGTGAAATCGTGCGTGCAACAAGCAAAAATGGAAAGATAGAGTGTGATTACCTGTCTAATTAATCTAATTATCCCATTAAATAAGATGAAAATTCAAAAGGTCAAAAAGCAAATTGAGCAATTAGGCGGGTCTAATTAATTTAATTATCCATTTAATTAAGATGATAATTCAAAAGTCAAAAGGCAAATTGGGCAATTACCAGGCGACCCTTTAATTAATCCAGGGACAATTGACGGTCATGTTGACTTTTTTAAGCTCAAATT
>CM047910.1:9475221-9516573 GCA_026229545.1 Pistacia atlantica | reverse complement strand
AGATTAGTTCATACCAGAGGTTAACTTGTAGCACATGGAATTCACACAGCTAAGAGTACAACTGTCTGGTTTTCCAGAGCCCTTCAGTGGCACTGAACAGACTACGGGAACGGGCAGGAGGCTAAGACAAGATAGAGCACTTAAAACAGCATGAATATTATAAGAAGTTTCCCCATGCCATTTCTCGCCATATTACAGCTCTTTTTCCCAAGCTATGTGTTTCTTTTCTCTCGAACTTGGCAATGCGAGAGCTGGACAACAAGCTCTTGTTTGTCCCAATTTATGGATTTCAACGATAAAAAAAATTAATTAATCTCTTTAAAAAGTCACCAAATTCTAGTTTTATCTTTCCATTTATTTTGTTTTGTAATCTATTTTATTCCATGGAAAATATAATTGTATTTACACACCACAATTAACCTGTTCCTGAAAATAAAATCCTGAGCTCCAAATTCAAACCAGGATAGCTTTTCATCAATCAAAAAAACAATTAATTTTTTCCTGATATTAACATTTAACAGCACCCTTTCAAATTCCAAAACAATTAAAGAATGAAGAATCTAGTGGTGGACCTTATTTGAATCTCATGCACTTATAGAGAACCTCTCCCAATTTCTTGTACATGTGCCGCTTCAAGTACATTTTTCCTACCTTTTTCCTTCCTTCCATCCCCATCTGCTTCCTTGCTGACGGGTTTTTAAGCAAAAACCTGAGATTTTGAGCAAGAACAGGACTTCCTTGATGCCCTGGAGGATGCAGTAACCCGGTTACATTGTGCTCAACAATTTCTTTTGTGCCTCCAGCTTCTGTTCCAAGCACCTGCTCCATACAGTAGCACATTATTTTTTTGAGGTTCACAAGTTCAGACACTCCAGAACTTTTGCTCTCTCACACACAAATGAATACACAAAGGCAAATTGAGATGAAACTTCAAGCAAAAAATGGCTTTCTTAGCTATTTTAGTGTAGCTTATGGGATGGAATCGAGGTTTTTTTGGCTAACACTTGAATACATTTTCCCCATGTTCTTGTTGCAGTTTGATGCAAAGAAGCTACATTTTTAGAAAGCAATGAAGACAATAAATAGAAAATGCAGCAGCCCAATTAATCATAGTAAATAAACGTGATCTGTTTTGCACAGTATTTTTCAAGGAAAATGCTATAGTTTTGCGTTAGTTGCAGGTTATACCGTTATAAGCATTACAGTACCAGCAAGAAGGGCTAAGCTGCAGAACTTTATGATGTAACAGCATTTCAGTGGTGTGCTTTGGATTATCTAATTTCTTTGAATGGAAAAATAATTCTTAACAGGACAACAACTAGCAATTTGACCAAGAACAAGTTGGATGCTCACCGGAAGACCAAATGCCATTGCTTCAATTGTCACTCTCCCAAATGTTTCTCCCAGTCCCTGCATATCAAATTTTCTAGTCAGCAATTTGTTTTGTGACAAAACGAAATTGTAAATTAACAACAAAGATGGACATGTTTCTCCCAATAAGAATAGAAGAAAGAAGAAATTCTCTAGCTTCCTTCAGTATTTTAAGAAACAGATCCAAAAAAATGTAGGAGCATATGTACAGCCTATGGTGAGCCTACAGATGGGCTTTTAGTTGGATAACAGAATAAATACTTCAATTCCTTCCTTCAGAACCTAAAAGACTAACAGCCAAAAAGAATGGCATTAACTTTAAACTTGTTGAAGTGGCATGCAGACTCAAACTAAAAGTCAAAATGTTGTAAGACGTTTTTTACAAGTCTTCGCAATACAACTAAAAGAATCGCCAATCAAAGATTCTAAATTTGCAGATGCACTAGGTTATCACATGAGAACGAATCCCCTATGTCTGATATGTCTTATGTTGAGGTATATGTTCAAAGTAGGCTCACTAACAATTGCATATACTGATATACATTTTCCATCTGGAACATAAAAATTTTAAGTTAAAAATTTAAACCAAGCCCCTGTCAACCCTGGTGTGAGCAGGGTACAATTCCCCAAGCCTCTAATATAGTGGCAACAAATCTTCTTTAGGAATATAACCTAAGAGCACCTTAGTTAATCGTCTTAATCAATCACACAGACACTCATTCACACAATGCAAGCACACACATGCACATGTGTGCAGACATGAATGCAAATGTCTGTGCCAGCCCACGCAAAAACGTTAGCAGAAAGCTAAAAAGATGGATTACCTGGGAGTTTATAACATATACATCTGCTGCGGAGTAAAGTGATGCAACACGTGTTGTTGCTGGAGTCCACATCACAGAATTTGACAAGTTTGAGTGCTGGGATAAGAACTGTAAAATCTCCTTGACATAAGGCACCTTATTGCTCTTAGATCCAACCGAACCAATAAGAAGTTTAAGAGCCTGTTTCTGTCTTTCTTCATTCTTAGAAAGCACTTTCCTTCTTTTCTGGCTGCTGATAAAGCTTCACAGCCACTGGGATTGCTGATGGAGGTATAGAGACTAGGTGATGGTAAATCATTCCTCTTAGGTTCATCCAACCAGGTAAAAGACTCACTGACACTGGGTAATTCACTTGACGATACAGCAATGTCATTTGATGTTTGAAGCAAGCCTCTTAAATGATGCCTTCCAGCCAACTTCGATTTCCCCTTGCGTACATTCACTTTTCTTATTCTAGAATCATTTCTGAAAGCTTCTTGTTCAAACATTAGCTGTGCCGACTCAACAAGCAAGAGCTGGCCCTTTCCAGCATTTATACTACTGAGAGACATCACAAGCATATCATTATCAGCCAATCCCATCTCTTTTCGAACTGAATCTCGTAAAAGTTGCATTTTCTCTAGCATCTTCTTGGGGCCTATTAGCTGCAGTATTTAGTGAACAATTAAAGCCAGCAACAAAAGCCAATTCATCATTAACAGAAAGTGGAACAACTGCAGGCTGAGATCTTAGTTTGATATTTTCTTCTTCACACCAGGTTAGCCATTGTTTGGTCTGTGATTCAGAAAGAAAAATCAGCATCTTCACCATGTGAAGAATATGCTTTGCCCGATCAAAGTACTCTCTTCGGTTTTCCATGATCCACCAGACGATTTGACTCCCACCAGCTGGAAAACGATTGATGTATTGATCTGAAAAGAAAACATATTTTTGAAGTTATACCACAGGATACAAGTCAAGTCTCAAACAAATACAAGTCTAAATTTAAGCTCAACTAGGATGCTACATAGCTAAACTACCAGGGCAAACATCACTGTCCCTCTAGTTGGAGCAACATAAAGGTTGAATTGCGATAGAGTAATGCCAAGGCGGATGATGGACTAATAATCAAGCATTCCAAAACATGCAAGAGTGATGTCTACTCCTTTTAAAGTAAAAAAATAAACTAAAAAATATGGACATTCCTATTTATGATATTCATTTGCTTTACTCGAGGTCATATTATTAGGTAGCTATGAGCACTACCACAAGAAGCAACTTTTAAAAATATTACCGGAAGTCCAGAACTTCAAAACCATTTCTCCAGCTTAAGTAAAAAAATCAAATGATGAACAGAGCAATCAATTACTGCTAAAGACACTCACCAATCCATGATGCACAGACTGCTGATCCTGCAACGACAAGATCTGCTTTCATTGAAGCTTTGAAACTCAGCTCTCCTTTGTCCTCAAGTACTTTGATTTTTCTCCTTCTGAGCTCTGACATCAATCCACCTTTCTTACTAAGAACTACAGCTGAAACTGTGGCTCCACAGCTCAAAAGCTCTGTTGCAAATTCCATCATTGAAAGTGGAGCACCAGTCATTGAAAGCTCATGGAAAATCAAAATAAATTTCCTAGACCAAACAAGACGTGCAAAGGCCCCTTTCCTGTCACAAGTCCCTGATCGCTTTTCCGGACTCCATTCTAGAATCCTATCCTCTATCACGCCAAATGGACCAAAAAGTAAACCATAAGAAGCATTTGTCATAGGAATTTCTGGTTGCTGTGGCTCTATGTCGTTGCTTTCAATATCTGTCTTTGTCTTCTGTTTACCCCGCCCTTTACCACGTAAACTACGCCTACTCCTCTTCCTTTTAGTTACACTCCGACGAGAAGAAGCACCATTCTCTTTCTTAGATAAAACCACATCTATTTTTTTAGCATCTGACACCTCAATGTTGGTCACCCCTTTACTTACTGGCAGAGAACTAACATTGGCAGCCAAATCACGGCGTTTTATTCTGTTGAGAGTCCACAATCCCATTTCTGCGTTTACCTCCAAACCCTAGGAATTTCTCATTGTTATCACCATGAGCCCACCTGGACTGGACATAAAATCCTAGATAAGTCCAGAGTGTAATCAAAAGCAACCAATACACTAATCGGTTGCTTCGAAACCACTGTAAGGCATTGCTTCTAGCTTCTCTTCTTGGAGTTCGGCTAGCATTCAATCTCCGAAATGAAGGAGAATTCTTAGGCGTCGATTTTCCTGACAACGTGGACTTAAAGGTGCCACCCTGCCTAAAGGATGACTGTCTAACTGTATTTACACGCAGATCTCCTAAGTTTAAGCTGTCCTCCATTAATTTTTTCGGTTATATCAGAAAGGCCATTGCTTAATCTATATTTATTTGTAAGATATACACCACCCAAAATCAGTAGGACTGGAAACACGGCCCTGTAAACAAAAGTTTAGCACATTCTTCAATTGCTCTTCAAATGATAATACTACAAGAAAACAGAAATTCAATTTTCTGAGCACAGAGCCAATATGTATAAAAAATAATACACCAGAATCAAGAGAAAAATTATTAGACAACAGAAAAAAATCAGTAGGACTGCAAACACGGCCCTGTACACAAAAGTTTAGCACATTCTTCAATTGCTCTTCGAATGATAATACTACAAGAAAACAGAAATTCAATCTTCTCAGCACAGAGCCAATATGTATGAAAAATAATACACTAGAATACAGAACTCAAGAAAAAAATTATTAGACAACAGAAAGAAAAATCTTTCACCACTTGAATCGGAAGCTGCTAAAAATTATGAAAATAATTCAAAGTTCTTTTTACTTTTCCTCTACATTTTGTAGCTACCAGTTAATTGAAGAACAAAATAATCAACTGATGATAAAATCATTGATATATTAAAGATTAAAGAAAAAATCGTTTCCCAGTATTCAGAGTTCAGCTAAGCCAAAAGTGTTTTCACTATTCAACATCAATTCTGTTACTTTCCTTCAATTTTTCAGCAACAACACAAATTCTACTAATAGTCACAACTCGCAGAAGAAGTTCCAAAGATCAATATGCTTCACAAAAATAAATTTTGAGTTCTTTTTTTCCTGACTTTCTCAGCAACCAAACAGAGACTTAAGCCGTCAAAAGATGAACTATACTAATAAAAAAGACTTAAAAAACACACATAAACACACTTCTCAGTCTTCAAATCTCAAACATACAAGTCACTTATAAGCTCATTAAACCAGACTTCTCATTTTCTTTACTTTTCCTTCAGTTGACTAGCAAACAAACAGATACAACAATCAAGAACCAAAAACTAAATCAAACAGTAAGCAAAGCACTTCTTCTTATCGTCTCAATATCTGAATCTTGAACATCGAAAAGCTACTGAAGTCAACTATTTTTTCATACATTTTCTCAGCAACCAAACAAACCTAGGAAAATGAAAGAACTAAATAATACAACTGAAACTACCTCAAAACTAAACAATCAGCTCCCAGTTTCTGATCATCACAATCAAACAAACAAAGCAACAGTTACATTTCAACGACAAGTGTTCAATGCGTGAATAATAAAAGCAAGTGATGTTTAAAACTAAGAGAAAGAGAGCGAAGAAATTTACTGATCTGTTGCGTGATTGATCTCAGCTCAGTTCAGCTCAGCCAGCTTAGAGAGAGAGTTTAATGAGAAAGAGAAGTATTTATTACTGTTTTAGAGAGAGAGAGAAATACAAAAAACGAAAAAAGAAAATGTCTGAACTTTGTTGAAATGGATAGCACCTGCGAGTCAAATCGCGTTAAACAATTACGGAATTTTTTGGCACAGGTGAGGTGATATACTTTACGGCACGGCACTCTTTAACTACGTGCTCTTTATTCTAGGGATAAAATATTATTGAGATGTATTTATTAAAAAAAGTTGAAATAATATTTATTCCAGCATAAAACATATTGATACAAAGAGAAAATTTATAAATTTACAAAAAGAAATATTGTTCTTTTATTTTAGGTTTTAGCAAATAATTAAAGGAACTGAACCCTAGAAAACGTGGATTATTAATATTAACTAATTGGATTTTTTATTACGGTGTCGGTGGGTTTTGAGGATTGATCCTGACCGTTAGATTGGTTTGACGCGTGTTGGGACTATTGATTGCTCCGTTATGGGTCCACGGTTTTTGAATTATTATTATGTATTGGGTAGAATTATAGTTTAATGTGTTTAAAACTTTGAAATAAATAAAGAAACTTTCCAAGTAATTAAAGCAAAGAGTTTTTTTAATTTATAATTTGCATACCACTTTTAACTCAACAACAATACCAATTCAATACTTATATGCATAGTTTTCTGAAAGGTATAACTCAAAGCAGAATCCTATGCAAAGATGAATAATAAATTCATTAAAATAACGTTATTGACAGTATATATAATGAATTCAAGTAGGGTTCCTCATTATTTTTATTCATTTTGGAATCTTTTCTGGCAATTTAAACTGTAATTAACATTTAACATTATAATAAGTTTCAATCTTTCTCTTTTTTAGTTTTAGTGGACCATGCAAAGAACAAAAACCAGCAAACTCTAAATATTTTTTACATCTCGACCCCAATTAAAAATTTAAAAATCTTTTGGTTGTTAGGAACTCCATTAAATAGGCAGACACAAAGGCTTCAACCTATATTAAATACACATTGGAAATGACGTTTTACTTTACCACTTCAACTAGTTATGACATATCATAAGTAACTTTCAAGCTTTCATTCAATAAATCTATTATACCTTTCAGAGGCACTTAATAGAATATTAGCTTTCGAAGTAAATGGTCTTAAGGTCTTAACCAGTTTCAAATTTCATGTATGGTGAAATCCAACGGCAAATAAGAAGTCTAGCAGAGATGAACAGTTTCCATTATTTAATCACAATTAAACTGATGAAATATTATCATAGCCAAGCATTACATGGTCTAGATGAGCAGCTGTTAAGTGTTAACACACTACTAATTAGCTAAGAAAAAATACCAACCACCCCACTCACTCTCAGTACACAAATACTGGGATATTAAGAGACCAATCAACCAACAAATAACCAATATTAAGGGAATGTCACTAAACATCGATACGAAACTCAAACATCATCCATCTATATAGAAAAAAATTCTGTTTCACCAAGAGAAAGACCTGCTGCACAATAATTCTTGGTTCCATTTTTCATATGAAGTTCTTGGAGAAGACTTGTCCAACATTTCTTCCAAGCTTCACATAAAAAACAAGCCACAAAAAGAAAAACACCTGAGAAACAGAAACACACTGCTGATATCACAAGTTTTGTTCCATAAATTCACAATACAAACATTAAAGGCACTCATCTTCAATGCACATTCATACCGCAAATTTAAACAAGGATTTGCCACCTGTCAGGCCGCAATAATGTTATTAAATTGACCGCAGCATGAACAGGTGTTTGTCATATATAACTGCAAGAGCAAAAAACAGAAGGGGAAAGGTTGAGTACACAACAAATGAATGAAAATGAAAGACTTCAGATTAAGAGAAGAAAACAGAAGCCAGTACAAACTACCTAAATTATATTGGAACAAACAGCGGCCCAAAGTACTCCAGAACAAAAGCTGGAGATCACAGAGGGCCTGGAAGAAGGCCTGCACCACCAAATAACCACACTAAGAAACTTTGCAACACCGAATCGGCGTAAAAAGTCTTATTGAGCAAAACTTTAACCTTCAGCTGCTTATTCAATAGGCTCCATCCTATCTAAGCACATCATTCGCCAAATTCATAGCTGAGTATCTGCATCAAATTTAAAAAAATAAAATCGACAGGAAGCAAAATACAAATAACACGGAGCTCAATATAAAAAGGGATAAACACCCCCCAATCAGAATTCGTTGAAGAATTCAACTTGCCTGCGAGGCTGAGGTTTGTTCTGTTGTTGCCCAAATTCATCACTTCCAGGCTCTGTGGGAAAAAAATATGTATATATTTTTAGCTTAATTACAACAGCAAATAATGACAGTGTGTTTTAACAGTATATGAGCACAAAATTTGAAAATGCAACATAAATTCTTACCTGGTTTCAGGGAAGGCTTCCATTCATTATTGGGTTTGTTAGAAGTAATTTCTTTGCTGCAATCAATGGGAAAAAATATAAAAATCCATCAAACCAGGGGAACAATATGTTACTCTCATAATTACTTTCTTCGGCTATCTATGACAATGTGAACATATAAAGAAACTAGCATTATGAAAAAAAAAAGTAGATTAAGTCATATGAGTATAATTATCTTTCCAAGCACCGCAGCTTTTATTAGAGATCATCTGATTGAAGACAATTTCTTCATTCATATTTACCTTAGAACAGGCAGCTGTTTCATCAAAATACTAACATAACCCTTACTGTTGAAAGTGATGAATATATCAAGATTATAAGACATAAAATACTAAAAGGTTAAATGAGTTTCATGTTCCAGTACAAAACTGCAGATAAAATGAATGAGAAATCCCACAAAGGATGTCCTTAGAATGTGCCAACTATTTTCATTTACTATCTACCCTCTTCACCTTGGACTTTTACCTAGGGCACATCTGAATCTTACAACGAACTAAGTTCAAGATTCTATTTCAATAATAAAGATTATTCTACAAAGAGAAACTGATAGCAATTGGAGTGAATATACCGATACATATAAAACAGAACTGTTTAACACTGCAACAATAAAGTTATGGAAGCAAAGAAGAAAAAATTCAAAAAGACAATATAGTAACTGATCAAATAAGTGGCAGACATAACGCTACTAACCTTGAGGAACCAGTCGAAGATGTCTGACCTAACTGGCGAGGATGATAAGAACCATCAACAGCAATATAAGGTGGACAATATGAAGCACCCAAAGCTCCTGCAGCACCAGCCAGAACTGGAAGCCTAAAAAAGCAAAAACGGCAACCACTATTAATTTCCAGCATTCTAAGAGAAAGCAAAGCATGAACATAAACAGATTTAAAAGGGCAGATACATCAGAGAAGACACATGGTAGTAACACCTGCCACCACTCTAAACCAAATGAGCGCAAATGCAATCTCCTATCAGTAGAATGAAGGGAAGTATTTAATGTTGGTACATTATAAATTCTGCTTCAATAAAGAAAAGTAAATGATTTCAACCATGTGCGGCAAATCAATCACCCACCTAACAAACTAACCAAAACATTTAAAGGAAGCCCAAAATATTTAAGCAAAGAGAGAATTACTATACCATGTCATTTCGGAATTCCCCAAACCAAGCTGTGGCTGAGCAACATAACCAGGAAATGCCATGCCAACAGCAGGAACTCCAATACCACCAGGATGCTGGCCCCCAAATTGCATAACTGCAAACCAATTTATAACAATAAGAGCACTCATAGCCATAGGTCTCAGTTCTAACTAATGAAAAGTTAAAAAAGCTAAAAGCTAGAGATAAAAAGTAGAGATTTACTTGTGATCACATATGCTGAAACAATATAGCCAAATTAACAGTTCAATACAACAAATTTCTAACCTATACTCCATTCAATCGACAGTGTGATAAAGAACAATCAAGTTACATCAGTCAAGCTGATCCAAAGTAGGGGATCTATTTGCCAATAATCAATCAACTTTAAAAAAAAATAATTATCAACAAGATTCTAATAATCAAGTCTACAAATCCACTGAGACTGAATCTTACACTTACTAGAACCTCTGATCAAAAAAATGAATCACAATACCCAAACCTCCATTTGGGGATGTCCCAAAATATATGTCTTACTAGTGATCAACTCATAAAAGAGGGATCCCTGATAAGTGAGTTATCAACAACATACAGAGAATTAACTTTTAACTTCCTTGCATAACAAATAGCAAGTGGATCCCCGAAAATCAAGGAAAAAATGTTATCTCCTGAGACCTAAAGCTTTTTTTATTGCATTGATATTGTAGCTACCGTTTTTCTTTATTTCTTTTGACTACCGAAGTAAAATGATCCAATAACTTTGCTTTACCTGGCAAAAAGGTGGGGAAATTTTGATCACCAGGACCAACAGTCATATTCCCAGTGGCTCCCATAACTTGAGCCCCACCATACATAAGTGAGCCCCTTCCTTGACTGCCTTTTCCCTTTCCAACCAATGCACCTTTTGATTTACTAGATTCTGATGGTGATTCCACTTCACTATGATCATTTGAATTTACAATTGAAGCTGATTTTGGTGGGGAGGAGGCCTGAGAACCACTAGCAGAACGCTGTCCTACCTGCTGAGGAGGCGATTGCACAGAGGACTGAACACGGTTTTGACTCAAACTTCGCTGAACAGCATTGAGTTGTGTTGGTGGGGAAACTCGGTTGGTTTGGTTCTGAGGTGGGGCTAGTTGATAAGAAATTTGCTGTGGAGTAGCTAAACCACGTCCTTGGGACCTAGACTGAGAGGAAGGCAGCATTTGCAGATTGTTCAAAGGATTCCCAGCAGCCAAAGCACTTGGATCATCAATATAAAGTTTGTCCATGCTAACATCAGCTGCATTTTTCCCTCGCTGCATTGCACTTGGTTGCATGGAGAAACTCTCATCCATACCAGAAGCACGAAGATTCCTACTTGTGTTTCCAGATTGTACATCCCTTTTCTGTGTCAAACTGATATCTTTATTTGAAGAGCCTGAAGGATAAAATGGTGGAGACGCAGAACTCAAACTAGATACTTGTTTCCTCGGAGGAACGGGATCAAATTCTGCATTTGACGAGGAGGTGAAAGCTCTACCTGAATTGGTATGTGAACTTTTCTCAAGAGGCTTCCCAGACCTAATAAGATGGGAGAATAGAAATATTATTTATGGGAATCCTGATCGACAAAGAGAAAGGAACCCATTAAAATGTGACTAAACTCAAATTGTGTACTCACTGTTTGTTTTGTTGTGAAGGTGCCTGATTGTTGTTCTTCCAACCAGGTTCATACCTCCTGGGCCCCCTTCCTCTGACACCCTTAGGTGCCTGGTTCTGATTGCTATTGTTGTTATTGAACGTTTTGGACCTGTTTCCCCTAGGATACCCATGATCTGGACCACGATTTTTACCACGACCTCGGTAGCGGCCTCTAGAGGACCTTCCTTCCCTGAATTCATATATATCAGAAGGCTGGCTTCTTAAAACAGAAGAAAACAGAGAAAAAGAATTGCACTCTTCATGTAGATAGGACATCTATGTAAAATTTACCTCATCATAATGCCTTTCCTGTGAAGTCATCTCCTCAAACTTGTCATGCCCCCATTTTCTATCATCTTTGGACTCCCACAATTTCCTCCCACCATGAGTTCTCCTAAACAAAATAGAAATTAGATAAAACTACACAATACATTCCATAACTTGAGCAGCAGCATGAGAAAAGTTTATGTAGTATGGACGTTAAAACCTAATATGAAACAGAAGACGACTATTACTGCAATCTGAAAAGGGCAGCATATCATAGATAGATGCCCCACTATCGACCACATTATATACCAAGTCCATGACTGACCCTCTAAAATGTTTATTTAAGTGTGTGTTAACCAAAGGCAAGCAGATACATTAAATCTCAGCCCACAAGTTTTCTAATACTATCATAGCTTGTGACAGAGACTAGAATTAACTTATTCAACCTATGTTTCCCTAGTTCGACCCTTTTACTCCAATTCAAAGAAGTTCACTTCTAGAGAATTTTCTCTTCTTCATCCCCAAAAAGAAAACACCCAAATATGCCTGCCTACCTTCAACATTATTAAGCAAATAATAAGCAACACCACAAGCAAACTTAAAATTTAAAACGTCCTAAACTTATGGTCATCTAATAAATCATCTTAAATACACAAAGGAGAAGACATTCTAACTACAATCCACTTGAAAATATCCAAGGAATACCTGTGTCGACCACCAACATTTTCCCTAAATCGGTCATCATGCATATAGAAAGCACCAGCCGTCGGAACCGCAAATGGCTCATTACTATCTTTTTTCCCTTCCTCCATACCCTCCACTCCATCATTCTTTTCATTATCATTATCCCCTACACTCACGTCCACCGTCCCTTCCACACTCCTTCCCCCATCACCGCTCTCCATTTCCTTGATTTTAACTCCCCCAGCATTCCCCTCCTCTTCTTTCACTTCCTCCTCTGAAATCTCCTCATCTTCTTCTTCCTCATCATAAACTTCCTCCTCATAAACATCCTCCTCTTCTAATTCCTCATCCTGATTTTCTTCTTCATCATCATAATCAGCAGGCGCCCCGCCCTGGCCATCAGATTCATCATCCGAATGAATGTGGGCCCTACGATCCATTCCACGAGTGTTTCCTTTCCCTCTTCCCCTCTCTTCTAATATCTCCTCTTCATCATCGCTCGCTTCTCTTCTTCGCATCACAAGAGAGCGTTTCAATTCTTCTGGATCGCTCTCGTAATCCTCCACCGACTCCGCTTCTTCTGCCGCCACAGTTGTAGTAGTCGCCATTACTCAACTATTAGCTCACTTATATTTCAATAAAAGCTATAATTTCTTAAATAAATTAAAAAGCAAAAAGAACAAATTTTCTAGCAACCAAACAGAAATTTTAAATTTCTCTCAACTTTTCAAACCCTCAAACTCCAAATTGTCTCGGAAACCAAACAATAATAATGGAAAATTGAACCGAATCAACGACAGCAAAATCCGTTAAGCTCCAAAACTTTCTCGAGAATTAAAAAAAAAATTAGGATAATTTTCCAGTTAAAATTAAAAGCTAAAAATACGAAAAACCTTTCGTCAAGCAAAATAAGACGAGAAAAAGCTAAAGCAAGATCAAATTTTCTCCAGAATCAAACAGTAAGTAAAGAGAATCGGCGAAAACCGTAACCCTCAAAGTTAAATTTAAGAGAAAATTAAGATATTGTACGATAGGGATCTAGGTTTACGTATTTTGGGAAACCCTAGATTTTCAAAGGAGAGATATTTTGGGGCTTTCAGAGTGTCGTCATCAGTTGAACGGAGGAGAGTATATATATACGAGTGAAAGAAAGGTAATTATCTTTATTTTCTAGGGGTATTTTAGGAAACAGGGAATAAAAGATTGGGGATTGGTCAGAGAGTGACACGGGGGAAGGGATCACTGTTTAAGTAAATATGTGACGCACGAGATGATTTGGTCACCATTAGGTGCGTAACGTTGCCAGGGAGGCTTATGCTGTGTTTTGAATCTGAATCTAAGGCTGACGTGGATTAGACGAATGAGATTATAACACGTTGACATCTAGAAAAGAGAAGAGTCTCACACCGGTTTTGGATATTTGAAAGGCCCGCCATATAAAGCAAGCCTAAATTCTTTGCATCTTTGATATACATGTATCGTTAATTAATTTGATAATCAAAAGTTAATAAATTGGATAAGAGTAAATTATAGATTCTGACTTATTACATATGTAGATAATATTTGATATATAAATTCCCCTATAAATTAAAATGTTTTAAATTAATTGAAGATTACATTGTAAAAATATATCACATCAATTTGAAAGGATTAATGAATCTTTTATACATATAATTTGTATATACAGTATAACAGTACTCTTATAAATGTTAAAAAAATTATACCCAAAAGGGTTATTAAACCTCAGAGATAGTATCAGAAGATTAATTATAGAAAGTTTATGCATATGAGAAACTATAATAACCGACCTATATAAAAACCAATCAACATAACGATAAGTCAAATTTATGGTCAAGACTCTCCTTTATCCCACACACACTACAAACTCACACATCTTCTAACATCATCTAAAAGGGTTAGTAAAAATAAATACATTAAAAACATAAATAAAGATAATCTATGAGATCTTTTATCATACTTACCATTATTAGGAATATTACAACACCCTTGAAGTTGAAGAAAATGTTTAAAAATATGAAAAAAATATATTTAAAAAAACATGAAAAAAATGCGCAAGAGAGAAATATGAAAATAGAAATGTATGTAAGAGACAAATGTAAGAGATTTTTTACAAGAGAACAATGTAAGAGCAAGAGAAATATACGAAGAGATTTTTTCACAATGTCGCCTCCTCCACTAACGAGAAGAGAAGAGTCTTTATTTATAGAGAAATACAAGATATAACAGTTAATACACATTAAAGAGACATTTAATACATGGCTTGACATATTTGACTTTTTGGATTTTTTTTTTTATTTGCCTACAATATTTGACTCTTATATCTTATAAAGGAGATATTACACTTGAAGTAGCAAACTGTCATTTATAGATAAATATAAAGGACATAAATAATTTATTTTAAGACACGTAAAACTTTAATCATCTAACAAGTTTGTAACGTGCCATGAGTCTTCATCTTGAAATCGAGACAGCCCATTGCTTGAATCCAATCAGCAAGAATTTGTTGAGAATATGAATCTGGATGAGTATCAAAGAAATGTCTGGAGATTGAGATGGATGCCCTACAGAGGTACTTGGTGCATACATGTATTGATGTCACTTGGATTTATGAAGATTGTAATTACGAGACTACTGAAGCTCTTCTTCCTGCACAATATTTGGCTGAGAGTCTGGGTACCACCATTCTCGGATAGTCTAAAGTGGCATTTAATTGAGCAGTGATGGAACGTATGCATGTTTGTTTGGCTTGGAGTAATTTCTCAATGTAGGCTGGAGGAAAGAGTTCCCACAGAGCATCATCACAAAAAGATTGGTCATATCTCATATGGAATCATCTGGTTTTTCTCAAAAAGGATTTTATGAATTGACCTAATTTCAACATGATGGTCAAACATATTATGGATGAGATCATATGGATAGGACCGATGAAATGTGACTTGATGCTGTGAAAAACATAGGCCATCGGATCTGGTGGAGTGGTGTTTATGATAAAACATGATAGATCTCCTTTAAAACTATCCAAACCTATTAAATTACCTTACTTTAAAAAGCCTTTACCATGTTATCAACAGGCTCTTTGGTGGATTGCAAAAGAAACAAAATGACCCATTCACCCCTTGTTCATACTGCTCATATTCCAATCCATCATGATGATTCAATCACCTGAACCCCAAAGGACAGTACAAAATTTCAATTACGACACCAATTTTCCGTCATTTAAGGAAATTGTGACTCAACAACCAAAAGTGGTTCCTTCCAAAGCCATACAGCCTGATGGCTTCCACACCAAAACTTTCCCAAGCTTCTTAACTAGTAGACTAAAAATGCTTTAGCCTAGAATAAAAACCATTCCCAGAATAGAACAAAAATTGGATCTGGTAACTCATCAGGTGGACTCTCAGTCTCAACACCTCACTAGGGTGATTTCCCATTTACAAAAACAGATTGATCAACTCCATTAGGAATCGATGCATATCGCCAGCAACTCTCACAGCCATTCAGCTCAATTTCTCTAGAAGGAAGCAGAAATGAAGTTGCTCAAAACTCAAATGACATCACTTCAACAGGAATATCTTAAGCAAAAACTTAGACAACCACAAACTTTTCCTAAAATGTCTTTGGTGCCAAATCCTTTTTATTCTTCATCAGCATGGCCATAACCCTTTATTTTCAACTTTCCCAAAGATTAGTCAACTTTTGGTCTCTCCTCAGATGCCTTCTGGTGCAGTTCAGACTTTTGGGAAATACTTAACAATTATATGGTAGACTTCGCAAAGAACATGATGAAAAGATTATATCAGAACGTGAACAAAAGAAGCAAGAAAAATATTCTGCTAAAACACATGAGTCAGCATGGAAACCATCTAATAATATACCTGACTCTTTCTCTTCCAGTCATTCAGATCCTCCATCCTCCGAAGCCTCATCGTCCTTTATCTAAGGATAAGGCTCCAATGCAAATGATGATGATGGAAGATTGCCAAATTTCTGCTAATCCTATCTCTTCAGAAAGTCCTCTTTCTTCCAATTATATGAGTTATTTTTTTAGAGACATAGCAGAAAGACAACATCTTGTAGCCTATGGTATTTCTCAAGATTCTCCATCTTCCTTCCAAACAAAATCAAAAGCTGATATGCCTTCTACTAATGAATCATTTGATAGTAACTTTGATTCTGAAAGTGATACTTCTGATCAACATCTCAATGTTTATCCCCAATTAATGATCCACCAACCCAATCTTCAAGACCACCTATTGTCTCTAAAGTTGATGAGGAAACGTCTGAAGGTGATGATTCCATTCCAAACTCTCCGCTTATGTATCACCAATTGCGTCATACTACGGCTGAGCATGACTCTTATATTACTTCAGCCAAGCTTCCACACTGTCAATGATCTTCCTCCACACAAATGGAGAAATCGGATGTATGAATTTCAAGTCTGGTTACAAGTTGAGATGCTTAAACCTAATGTCCCAAGTCTCTATTGTACTTACACAGTTTATAGCTAGATTTGGTGGAATTCTCCGTAATTGGTGGATTAGTCTTCAAGAGTACAAACAAACTTTGTTCATCCAAATGCCAAATATTAATTAAACTCTGTATCTCCTCTATGACGAGTTTTGTGGATTATCTCGCCTTTATGAGGACAAAGTAAGAGAAAAATATTTTAAGATGCGATGTTGCTCTCTCAAAAAGAAAGATCTTGATAAACATTATAAAGAAATGGTAAAACGATATCATATACTTAGGCGTACGGATGATCCTAACATGAAGCAAGCCTTTTTTAGCTTCTATTCCAGAATCCCTAAGTTATAAAGCAACCAAACTCATGCAATCTCAAAGCAAACAACCTAGTTCCACTTCTTTGGAGAAATTTATCAGTTTGTCGTTCTTGCCTGGAAAAGCTCTATTCTCAAAAATAATTTTTTAATGATTATTTGAAGCGTTCTAAGCAGCTAACAAAGGTTTATCAAAGACCAGACTTGCATATCAAGTACAAATTAGATCGTTCATGTTTTTGTCCTACCAAGAAGAAGTTTCATTCCAGACGCATCAAGTATTCACAACTCAATGCTCCTGCCAAATGCAAATTTCAATGTTTCAAGCACCGCAAGTTTCTTTGGAAAAAGAAACGCTGAGACCAACAATCTAATCGGTGTTACTTATGCAACCGTCTTGGCCATTTTGCCAAGAATCGTCCAAACAAGCCCAAACAACCAACCAAAATGATGTAACAGCTTTCTTAGCTCATTGATATAGACTTTTCTGATGATGATGTCGAAAGTTGGTTTTCCATGGATGAAGAACCCACTTCAGATACAGTTCTTCAGTTTGTAGCCACTGATACTGATTCTCTAATTCAGATGATTGTCACTATTTTTACCATATACAACAAATACCACAATCCCTTCCATCATTAGCCTTCTCATGCCATGTACCTACAACAAAAGTCCAGATTTTCCCTAATAAATATTCAAATCCCATTTCCCTACTGGTGCTACTCGCACTATTATCAACCCTTAAGATCCTCCCATCCTCCTAATGGAAACCTTATCAAGAAGTTTTCTACACTGCCAATAGTGACACCTTTACTACTTATCTGATCAGTAAACCCATTAAAATCCATTTTTTTTCCAGGATGTTTTACTTTTCACGAAGTTCTTGGCTCCGATTTACTTGACAAAGATATAGTTATAGGTTTTGATGTTTATTCCAACCTCAATAATCTTAGAATCCTCCCTGATGGTATTCGGTACAAGATGTTTTTCCAATCCTGGACCACTCAACCTAACTTATTCCAAATTGAAGGCAATCTAATTGAAGCAAATCAAAGCCCAGCTTATTTCCTGCTCTTGTGCAGATTTTCATGCAGATTTTCTCACTAAATGTTCCCATCCATTATGGAAGAATTCTGATTTCTTTATCCATCTTCCATTTATCAAAAGCGAAGATATCAATCCCACTAAAGCTAGTCATTTTGGCATCTCACTAGAACATCTTAGTCTAGCTCAACAAGAATGTACTCAGCTTTTATCTCAAGGATTGATTGAACTCATAGATTCCCAATGGGCATGTGAAGCTTTTTATGTCAACAAACGTGCTGAACAAGCTAGAGGAAAACTCAGACTTGTTATCAATTATCAACCTTTGAATTTCTTTATTTGTGATGACAAATTTCCTTTGCCTTCTAGACAAATCCTCTTTGCAAATCTACATAATGCAAAGATGTTTCCAAATTTGATCTCAAAGTTGGATTTTGGCAACTTGGAATCCATCATGATGATCATCATAAGACAACTTTCTACATTCCTAACCAACATTACCAATGGACATTCGTGCCTTTTGGTCTTAAGGTTGCTCATTCTTTATTTCAAAAAGCCATGAAGAAGATCTTTGCTCCTCTTCTTCATACATGTCTCATTTATATTGATGATATTCTTCTCTTCTCAAAAGATGAGGAATCTCATGTTCATCTTCTTCACAAATTTGCTGATATCATACACTCTTATGGTATTATGCTCTCTGAGAAGAAAATAAAGCTAAGTCAGACAAAGATTAATTTCTTAGTATGGTCATTGCTTATGGAAAATATGACCTCCAGCCTCATATTACTAATGAGTTATAGAAATTCCCAGATGTTCTCTCAACCTAGAAAGAAATACAACAATTCTTGGGAATTATCAATTACATACGTAGTTTCATTGCTAACATTTCTCAACTCACCTCTCCACTTTCCCAGATGCTTAAGAAGAATCCTCCTTCATGGTCTGACAAGCAAACCAATGCAGTCAAGAGTCTTAAACACAAATCCTTCCATACACAACAATTGAAGATTCCCTCTTCTAGGAAATGAATTCTCCAGACGGATGCTAGTGACACTCATTGGGGTGCAATACTTTTTAAAAAAGATGATGACAAAATATGACATTTGTGTGGATACCAAAGTGACAATTCAAACCACATCAACGACATTATCATTCTACTTTCAAGGAAGTATTAGCAGGAAAAAATGTTATTAAAAGGTTTGAATTCCATCTTGTTTGGACATCATTTCTTTGTTGAAACAAATATGAAATCCTTTGATCAAATGCTCCGATTCAACAAGAAAAAGGTTCCACATCAACAATTACTTTGATGGGCAAAATGGTTAAACAAGTATTCTTTCACCGTCCAGCACATCAAAGGTCACACCAATACCATTGATGATTATTTATCCTGAAGTTTGTTTCATAAACCCTAGGTCCAAACCACTTCCCTATTTCATGTATCAACCACTAACATCCAATTCTTGTTCATCATCTTCTTTACCAAACCATATACCGGACACATCTCCTGAATTTGATAACCTTGTTCGAACTTGTACCATTGATGAAAATGCCACCACCCTTTATGTTTTCTTACTAGATTCAATGCATTGATAAATGTGGACAATCCATATATGATATGTTAGGTGTCCATCCAAATTACCCTTATTTTCAAAAGATCTTTTGTTTACCTTCCGGGTCCAGATATCATATTTCCAGAAGAATTATTATGGTTCTTTTGGTATATGTTACACTAGTACCACATTGCAATTCATTTCCCGGTCCATTATATGTTGAAAATGATTTCCCAATATCAGTCATCCTCAAACTCTAAGTTACACCCTTTGATGACTTTTCTCAAATGATTCAAAACCCTGGAAAAATGGAAAGTCTGTGCTTGCTCATCAATTTGCCTGATACAAAGGTCTCATGTCCACCAAAATGGCATGGTCCATCATGTTTTTTCATAAACACCACTCCATCAGATCCGATGGCCTATGTTTTTCATAGCATCAAGTCACATTTCGTTGGTCATATCCATATGATCTCATCCATAATATGTTTGACCATCCTGTTGAAATTAGGTTAATTCAGAAAATCATTTTTGAGAAAAATCAGACGATTCCATATGAGATATGACCATCCTTTCGTGATGATGCCCCGTGGGAACTTTTTCCTCCAGCCTACACTGAGAAATTACTCCAAGCTAAACAAACATGCATACGTTTCATCACTACTCAATTAAATGCCACTTCAGACTATCCAGAATGGTGGTATCCAAACTCTCAGCTAGATACTGTGTAGGAAGATAGACCTAGCAAAACGGGTCCCTAACCGCGGGTCCTTAAGATTGGACCCATACCCAACCCGACCTGTTTTGTAAGTGCACTGTCTGGGTACACCCGCGGATACCCGTTTGAAATTTAAAAATAAATAAAATAAATAAATGTCCAAATCCCTAACTCTAACATAATCACATTACAAACTCAACTCCATCTTCTCCACCATCGCCGCTTCAGCACTTCCTCAATCTCAATCTAAATAGAAAACCACTTTTCAATCATCAACCTTTCAAATAGCTTGCACAAAACAAACACTCAAACAGTAAGGAAGTCCATTGGAGGCAAGGCGCTACTTAAGCAGCTAGCCAAGAACTACTCGAAAGTTAGCTTCGGTGACGGGAAGGAGTGAAGAAGCTACACCATTTCAGGTCGGGAACTGTGGCTTTGAGAGAGATTAAAAGTACCAGAAAAGCATAGAGCTTTTGATTGGGGTCTGCAGGTTTTTGTTGTGCTGGATAAAAGGATAGAAACAAAAATTGCCTCTTTGGGTCCTTGTTAGGTTGTGCAGATTTTTGTTGAGTAGGTTTTTGTGGGCAATGCAGTTGTCTAGCTGGGCATATGTTGGTTTATGCTGGCCATTTATAGGGTCTGTGTGCTTTTTGTTTTTGCTGCAGTCTAAGGATCTTTTTTTCTCCTTTTGATTGCTTAATTATTGGGCTCCATGGATGGTTTGACGAATGGATCTATTGATTTGGTTTGAAAAATGGGTTTTTTGTAGGATTAATTTGTGTTGCTTTATTTGAAAATGGGTTGTTTGCTTTGTATTGTTTTTTGTTGAAAAATTGGGCTGCTTTATTCATGTTGATTTGAATTCATTTAGATGTGAGAAATTTAGTTTTACAGAGTTTGGATTTACTTTATTCATACTTGGAAGATGAAAATTGAACGAGAGAAACGTTTTGTTTTCAACCAAGAACGAAAAGGAGTGAATTTAATTGAATTTGGAGTAGATGATTATGGAGGTGTAACTGTAAAATATTAAAACTGCATAAACTATGGGGGTGTAATTGCAAGAATTGGAAACTAGAATGAATAGTGCGGGCACCCACAGGTCCACCCGTACCCATATTGGGTAGAGTACGGGTCCAATATTTTGGACCCGTTTAAATCGACCCGTTTTGGGCTCGTACCCGCAAGACTCGTACTCGTTTAAACCCAACCCATACCCGGCCCACCCGCCCATTTTGCTAGGTTTACAGGAAGAAGAGCTTCATCAATCTCGTAATTACTATTTTCCATAAATCCAAGCGACATCAATACATGCATGCACCAAATATCCTCTACAGGGCAGCCATTTTAGTCTCCAGACATTTCTTTGGATACTCATCCAGATTCATCTTCTCAACAAATTCCTGTTGATTGGATTCAAGCAATGGGTTGTCTCGATTTCCAAGATGAAGACTCGTGGCACGTTACAAACTTGTTAGATAATTAAAGTTTTACATGTCTTAAAATAAATATTTATGTCCATTTATGTTTATCTATAAAATAGACGGACTAAATAAGAGTTTGTCACCTCAAATGCAATATCTCTTGTATAAGATATAAGAGTCAAATAAAAAAATTCTAAAAAGTCAAATATGTCAAGTCATGTATTAAATGTCTCTTTAATATGTATTAAATGTTATGTCTTGCATTTCTCTATAAATAAAGACTATTCTTTCTTCCCGTCGGAGGAAGAGGCATTGTGAAAAAATCTTTTGTATATTTCTCTTACATTGTTCTCTTGTAAAAAAATCCCTTACATTTCTCTCTTCATATTTCTCTCTTACACATTTCTTTCATGTTTCCTTCATATTTTTAAAACCTTTCTTCAACCTCAAGGGATGTCATAATATTCTAATAATGATAAGAATGACAAAAGATGTCGTATATTATCTTTATTTATGTTCCTAATGTATTTATTTTCACTAGCTCATTTAGATGATGTTAGAAGATGTGTGGGTGTGTAGTGTGTTTGCGATAAAAGGAAGGTCTTGACCATAAATTCGACCCATCATTATATTAATTGATTGGGTTCCATTTATGGTTGGCTATCAAGTTTCCCACATGTATAAACTCCAATAATCAATCTTCTAGCACCATCTCTGAGGTCTAATAACCCTTTTGATATCATTTTTTATATAATAAAAAGGGGGAGTTGATTGAGTTGACTTCTTAAAACAAGTAAAATCATGAAATTTTGATTAAAACAATATGTTGGAATATGCCAAAAATACTCTTCAACATTCATAGACTACCAGATTCTTGAGTCTATTTTTAAATATGAAAATAATATTATATTATATATATATATATATATATATATATATATATATATATATATATATATATGTTTGTTTGTTTTTTGTTTCTTTATTTATTTTTTGTTGAAACCAATAAAATGAATTTGAGATGTTTTAGAATACAACTCTTTTCGAGTAATTCTAATAAAAACTTTTAAAACACACATTAATTGACTTTATTAGTATATTTTTACAAAGTACACTCAAAATAAATAATTAAAAAAATAACCTAAAAATCTTATGGGATAAGATTTATCTATTTGGATTGAAATGATATTTATTTATAGTCATAATGGATGAGACCAAACTAATTTTATTATTCTGAGAATGTTATAACTTAACTGAGTTGTAGTTATAAAAATTATTATTTTGACTTAGTTATCCTTAATGCAAGTGGTATAAAGGTAAAATATGCACTAACTGAATGAATATTTATGTCTTTTTCAATCATCCAAATGATCAACAAGTCGGGGTATGCTTTAATTGAAAAAGAAATCATTGCTACAATTAAACAAGAAGAGGAAGAAGATAATCTTGGAGAGATTATATGGAAATACAAAATGTTTTGTATCATGAAGCTTTAAACATGCTTTAGAACTTAAAAATATTTTGGCTTCAATAAAAAGATGTTCATACTAACGAGTTATTTATGTATCCATAAGTTTAAAGATGTGATAACAATTATAAAATATAAATTATTGTCCCAAACAACTTTAGATAAATATTTTATTTCATCTTAAACTTTTAATATAATATAGCATATATTTTTTAAGTATTTTTTACAAAAACTTATCAAAACAAAAGCATTAATAAACTTAATTAGTATATTTTTACAAAGTGCACTTGAAACTAAATAATAAAAAGACCATTTTTTTGGGATAAGATTGATAAAATGTAAACCCCAAAAAATATTAAAATAGAGAAGAGATGAAAGGGGATGAGTGAATAATGATGTTGTTGTGTTATGCCAAAATGTACCCCATAATTTATCTCTTTTGCCAATTTTGCAAGGGACCTCCCCAACACACCATAATTAGAAGTTGATAGAATGGTTTGGGTTCAAATTTGGTAGAACAAGCAAATCGCTTTGATTATGCAAAACATGGATAATTAAGGGAGATAAATAAATACATATGCACATGAAAATTACAATTTTTAATACATAAGATTGTGCTATATTATTTGGAAAGGATATAGTATATAGTATATTGTATTTTACTATAATATATTAAATATTTTTAGTCTGTTTAGTGTGCATATTAAACAATACTTTACTTTATAATTACTAAAATTCATATAATTAAAGTAAGATAATGGTTAAAAAAATTATGATGGACAGCTTAAACACAGAAGATTAGGTATATGTATATATATATATTCAAATCTATTAGTGTTAAATGTCATTATCACATAGCACCCTAAAGATAGTGCTAAAGAAATTTGGAAGAATATAAAATTATAATCCATACTTTATGAAAAGAATTTGGAAAGAATAAATTTTAAACTATAGTTTGAAAATCAACTTCTATTAAATTCTTTGACAAATCATCAATGCTTGGCCCAAATTAATTTAAAAAAATAAAGTCAACAAAGAGTTGAGTATAATTTAAGAGCAAGCCATCTTCATTAAAATAGCAAAAATTCTAAATATCAAGAGCTAGCCAATCTCCATATGCCACATCGTGCGATTTAGAAGATTCTCACTTTAATAACAAGTAAAAGTTTATTCTGCTAATTAACATGGAAGACCAGTCACACTCTTAAGTCAACTTCATCTCCAAACCCGACGGACCAAAGAACAAGTTTAAAATATATATATAATTAAGAAATATAAATATAAATATAATCTGGTTAAAACAAAAAATAAAGGTAAATTAATGAATTTTTTTTAATAGGGTCACTAACCCCCACTCATTACGATGTGAGTCTGTCTTTGTCCAAACCAATGGACAATCACAAACAATAAAAAAAAATTAATTAAATTCAAATTTAATAGGCATTTGTTTTGTGTAAATTTTAATCCAATTCAGTTTTTTTTTTTTTTTGAGTTGTAATTAGTCAACCTCAGTCCAACGCAATTTTAGTAAAGAAGAAAGATTCCATACTAATTCAATTTCAAGTGTGATGTCATTGTTAAGTGAATTGAAATCTGATTAATCTAATCTAAATAAATTAAATTAAGTTCATGAGCCAAATAAGAGTTAATCGCTATGAGGTATATGATATAATAATAAAATCCCTTTGAAGTTTTTGAAATAATAAAAATCTTTCTGCTGTTAAGATTTAAGTGTTAAAATAAATGGTAAGAGGATAATTTAGGTAATATTTATTAATTTATAATAGTCTAAATTTTAATAACCCATTAAAAACTTTTTATGAACTTATATCTTAAAACTTGATATTAATTTCATAGAACAAACTCTTTTTTCTCTTCAAATCTTATTTCTCAAAATATAATATGAAAACGATACTGAACGAATTCCCAAGAAGAAGACAAATTTTCACCAATGGACAAAAAATAAAAATATATATTGATTTTGGAATTAATATAAGGCGTTGGGAAAGATACTGTTGTAGAAGCTATGAAAAAATCACATGACTCACATAAATTTACAAATATATCTCCACATGTATCCAACGTAAGAAGAATCTATTTACAGAACAGAAAACTCATTCAAATCCAAGCAAAAATATTGTGCGGAAACAAAGCCGGGCTCAAAGCTCAGGAAAAACACAATAATCCCAACCTGAGTACCGCACCTAGCCAACCAAGAAAAAACACTTAAAAGGATGCACGTCAGCACGAAGCGACAAGACACATGTCAACAAGACTAAGCTTAGCTCTACACCTAACAAATCCACTAACAACAATGTTATGGACACGAGGGGTTTTTATACCGAAATTTTATATCGGTTTACGTGTCTCTTGACTCAAATTTAATGTTATTAAATTTTTTTTAAATATAAAAATTTAAAAAAATCTGAAATGGGCGACCGTCCATTGTGTAAGGACGACCGTCCATTACATATTAATTTTTTTTAATAAAACTAAAAAGCAATTGGAGAGAAGTTTTACTGCCAATAGGTATCAAGATTATCATCACGAAGAGAGGAGACGCTATTGCTTGGCTTGCAAAGCTAACACTCCAAGCAGCTTTCTTGCCTATTTCTTTGAGGTCATCATCCACTAATAAGTGTTGATTTCCTCCTGTGATTTTCCCTTCTTCTTCTGATTCTTCTTCTCCATTAACTACTAAAAAGCCATGGAAGGCCATGAAAAAGAGGAAGTGGCGTCAAAAAAGCATATGGGAGTTGTGGGAAAGTGTGAAAGACATTTTTTTTTTTTATATTTTGTGTTGTTTGGTTTTAGTATTTTTGGCTTCCTATTAGAGAAAATGAGCTCCACCTGTTTCGGTGTAATTTTTTAGTGCAATTTTTTCGGTGGATATAACATTTTTGATCCACTAATTGACATGAACTCCTCGTGCAATACATGCAATTGTATCATATTACCAACCGATGACTCTCCGATAGACTCCGATTAATTACAACTATAACCATGATTAAGTGTAATTATCACTTGACCACCTCGATCGCCCAAATTGTGTCAGGGAGACAATAATCATTTCGTTGACGCAAAACCCCACAGTTACAGACATCTCCACTCCTATAAATACCAAATTAAGTTCCCAAAAAAAGGGGACATAGAGAGGGAGATCGGGGGAAAGAAGAAAAACAAAGGAAAGAAAGGAGATTAGTGGGAGAAAAGAGAGCAGAACTCTCTGCACATTCTGTATAAGAAAATCACTATAATCATTCACTTTAGAGAAAAAAAAGGATACAGTGGACGTAGGCCTAAAAATATTGCTCGGTTGAACCACTTAATAAAGCTTGCTTCCCTGTCTCTATGATTCACGTAATCCTCCCAATGACTCCTACCTCATTCCCATCATTCATGTCTCTTACACTGATTCACAAGAATCACACATCCATCTTACTCGATTCTCTTAGAAGTCAACCAAGTATCTTTGATTAACGTGTGTTTATGTCTCAACGATTTAGTCGGTACGAAAATTTGCATCAACATAAACAAAAAGCGAAAATCAATAGAACTTGAAATGCAAGTGCAATAACAAAAACAATAGTCGATGAGCATTATACTTCTATTAACATAACGATGTTAAGAATTTTTTTAATGTTTCTTCTTATTGTATCTTATGCGTATATAATATTACTAAATTCGTTAATTATTTGTATAGTTGTATTATGTTCTTGAGTTAATTGTTTGTAAATATTTTTTTAGCTTTAATTTTTTTGAGCTTTCAATTTGAATGTCTAAGATTTGTTTTAGGATTAAGATTTTATAAGAATTAAGGCTGTATTAACAACTATATTACAATTTTCTTCTTAATCATCAAAGTATTTTTCCTTTAAATCATTTTACATGCTTCGTATGATACTATGATTATTAATTGACATTGCATTACATGCATTAATTCTAAAAACTTTGGGATGATTATCCCCCTATTTTTTTCCCTTGATCTTGAAAAAAGTAAAGTTAAAGGGAATTGCTATTGAAAAGTGATAAAGACATATAGTCTTGTGGAGTTAACTTCAACAACCATTAAAAAAAACTACCTATAATTGACCGAGTTGTTCGATAAAGGGGCTTTTGGGTATATTATTTAAGAGGTCATAAATTCGAGTTTTTCATCGGTTGCTAATAGGGACTAGTCATTGGAACTCTTACTTGACCATTAGTTCCAAGGTCCGAAGGATTAATTGAGGTGTGTGTAAGCTAGTCCGAATACTTCAGGTCATAAAAAAAAAATATAATAATAAAAATAAAAATTCAACAACCATTCAAAGGGGGACTATGATCTAATTTCCAAGATTTTTGTGCGGTCATTGCTTGTGTTGAAATTTTAATACCAATAAGCAACAAAAGCAAAGAAGAAAGCAATGGAAGAAGCAAAGAACAAAACAATGTAAAAACAAGAGTGAGAATAGCGAGAAAATAGCGGCAAACAAAGTATCGATACGCGGTGAAACTTGAACAAAGCAAACACGTGCAAACGACAACAAAACAACGATATAGCAGTGTCAAGGCATGCAAAAGCACTGTCTTTAAGATTAGAATTCCACTCTTACTGGAAGAATCTTCGTGGTGTAAAAAGGCTCAATAATGAACTAACCTCCAAGGATACAATGACGAATCTCTTTTTAGAGTGCACTCTCTAAAAGAGATTTAGAACAAAATAAGGAAAACTAACAGTGGTGAAGGAAAGCTGGAAAGTTAAAAAACAAAGAGGAAACAAGAATTTTTCAAGGGAAAATTGTGTTCTTCAAATGAGGAAACCATCCCCTTTTTATACTTGAAAATCTCTCCGTTTTCCCTTAACTCATTCTTGCTGTAACCGAAGTCATTCAATTGCTTTTAAAACCATAACTGCCCAAGAATGATTTGAATTGCAATAACTGCAGCAATTCAACTGCCCAAGAATGATTTGAATTGCAATAACTGCAACAATTCAATTGCTTTTAATACATAACAGTCTAAAAAACAATTAAAATATTCAATTGCTTTTAACAACAATCCAAAAGCAGTTAAAATTTGGTATTTTGAAATACCATCATAGCAGCTATTATCACAAGATGTATAAGCCGAAAATAGGAGTAATTGTTTTCCCAACTATTCTTTACAAGGCATATGATTTAGTTATTAAATTTAGTTATTATTAACTTCAATTTATCAATTATATATTAATAGTCATGTTATTCAAAAGATAATCGTTTTTTAATTACAGCATTTGAATTGTTAAATACTGGAATGGGAATCATGCTCCCTTTGGTTGATAATTAAGGATTAAAATTAAAATCTTATGAATATTACAATGTGAATATCTACAACAAAATTCAACAATATTTTAGTTAATTAGTTCAATAGTTTAGAATAGAAATTTCCTACGACAAAATTCAACAATGTTTAGTTTATTAGTTCAATGTGATAACAAGGGCAAGCATATCGGCACATCAACTACATGGAAGAAATATTTAGATTTTCATCCATGGCAAGCCTGAGTTCGTTCATTTTTGGTCATAATTTTGGGTGCAATAAGTCTCAACCCAAGGGCTTGCAATGGTCAAGCCAATAAGCTTTTGTTAGTGTTTGGAGACTCATCGTTTGATGCAGGAAATAACAAGTATCTCAATGGTAGCATGAGAGTTGCACAAGCATACTATCCCAAAGGAATAACTTTCCACAATCAATCCACTGGAAGAGTATCGGATGGTCTCATAATCCCTGATTTTACAGGTAAATATCAGAAAATGCATGCTTATGTGGAGCGGATTGCCAAATGTCACAGGGCCTTAAAATGTGTAGCAATTGTTTGAACTTCCATAATTCATTTGATTATTTATTATGATTTGCTTCAAATTCAGTTATTCAAATCTATTCAATAAATTAAATTAATTCAATACTATACAATAGTTTTCAGATTAAAAAACAAGTGCCAGCTTATAAGACTAACTCCCATAGCATGCTCGGACCAGGCCCAGACCGATCCCTCCTCAGGGCCAGGCCTGTTAATTTTTTAAACCAAACAACCCACCACCCCCAAAAAAAAAAAAAAACATAAACCCCTAAAAAAATAAAAAATAAAAAATCCCCTACAATAATTGAAATGATAATAAATTTAAGAGTTAAAATATAATTTTATAAAAAAATTAAAAAAAAGAAAATTTCCAGACTGGTCCTAGGACCAGTCCCATAGGCCCATGACCGGTCCGGCCCCTAAAAACTCATGGGCCCAGGAACCGGTCCTTCAGGTTTGGGCCCGGGATCGAATGGGCCTGGGCCTGGGCCTTGCCCACCTCTAAGCTGACTTGACTTCCACCAGATTTTACTGCTTCATATATTTTATTGTTCTTGGATTTCATGATATATTTGAGCTGTTTAAAGCATTTTCTGTTATTTTTTCTCAGCTTAATTTCTTTTATGTTGTTTTAGCAATCAGTCAGGTATTATTCATGGAATAGAATTCAGACTTCTAGCATAATTTAGTTGCTATAATTTACACTGAAAACTATGAAAATTAAAAAAAAGGTCTTCGCCACTATTACGCAAGTATGCATGCATAAACCGTAGCAGGTCAAACCGTCTCCTGTCTTCGCTTTTTCCACACACAATATCAACAACAACGCCACCAAAACCATAACCTAACCCCTTTGCTCTCCATCCTTGCTTCAAGAATATTTATTTATTTTCTCTGCTTCTGATTAGCCTTTCGAGCGGGTAAATAATTTATACGTCGAGAATCTTAAACTATGGTCAAATACTCATAAATATTCTGTTGGTCATATACATTAAGTATTAATTATATAGTTTATACACAACAATGCCAATGGAATACACTTACTTCTTTATTGGCTTGTTGTATGAAATGTATTTTCCTTTTTTCCTATATAAGACTTAATTAATTAGGTGGAACTCTAAGAATATCTAATCCAAATACTCTGAAACAAGTTTATGTGTCAGATAAACAAAATATATTTAATTACCATTCTTTTTTTAGGTCTCTACTGACTTTGATGATTATCTACAGTTATGAAATCATGCATTTTTATTTAGTTAATGTAGAATCCTCAAATACCTTAAGTATTTGAAAATGTAATGAAACAATACCAAGAAATTGGATCTGACTCTGCTAGCAATATCCGCTAGGATTTTTCTAAAACCTTGACACAGTAGCCTCATGGAAAAGATGTAAAGAACCATTATTATCCTTAGTAAATTTTGCTACTGATAAATTCTTTGTTATTATCACTTTGTTTTGGTAACAAATTATATATTTAATAAGGCTGCACAACATCCTCCCACCCAAACTCTATCCTAATGGAAATTTACAATCTAAAAAGTTTGAAAACAATAATTACCCACTTTCTATAAGAATTTGTTAATAAAATCCGTTTGAAGAAGGACAAAATGGTAATCTCCTTCTCCCAAATCGAGACTAATTAAGGTTATTACATATAAATATTGCTCGTCTCATTAATTATTAGCATTACTTTTTAAGTTGATTTAAAATGGAGAGACAACCAAGATTAATCACGTTTTGTTACAGGTGGCTCCTTCATTTCAAATTTCACAGATTTCATTTATTGGATTGGATGGTTTCTTCTTTTCCTACTACATGGACAACAATCAAACTCTAGTTGTGCTCTCCAATTCTTCATTTTTTCTTCAATCAAGTGTGACAAGTAAGAACTACACATGGTAAACACAAACCGTGGACATCAATACTGAGAGACTTTGTGGAGAAGCCATTATAATTCCTACCTCAAGTATAAACAGCAGCTTGTTCCAAAAAGCTTTAAATAGCACAAATGCATATGCCTGTTTAGGAACTAGATGAAATAAAGCTGGTAATCCTCTATTTCTTAACACAATTAGTGTAAGAGGAATTACAGGGGCTGTCTCTTTGGGGTTTCCAGTTAAAGCAATAACTAATTTTATACACTACTGGTATAAATCTTCATGGTGGGAGCTTGTCCATGGCTACAAACGATGGGCATATTACGTCACAATTGTTAATTAGTTTTCTTTATAATTATTATGTGAAAACTCAGCTCAACTTACACACTAAGCTATATAAAAGCTGCCCCTTTGTAAATAGAGAAGAAGATTCCATATAAATGGAAAAGTAACTTTTCACTCATTTTCTGTCCTCTGTTCTTGTTATGGTATCTTGTTATGGTATCGGAGCAAAATACTGCTCATCGCTGCTCATTCTCTTCTTGATCCTTTTGTTTCGTTCAAATTTTTGCATCTTTGCTCATCATGGAATTAGCTATATCAGGAATTTCCAAGTCATCTGTCAATGATAATTCTTCAAGTCCATATTTTCTTCACCATTTTGATGGTCCAGGCCTAGTTTTAGTGTCGCAACTTTTTAATGGAGATAATTATGCCTACTGCAGCAAACTTGGGCAGGGATCGATCCCAATCGGGTCTGGGTCTAGGCCCAATTGAGACTAGTCACTTATGGGCTTGGGATCGGTCTCAAGCCCATGAGAAATTTCAGGGACCTGTCCTTAGGACTGGTCTTGGACCGGCTGGAAAATCCATTCACCCCTCCAACTTTTTTTATATTTAGGGTCAAATAGGGGGGTCCATGTAATTTTTAGGGGCTTGGAAATTTCTTTTCCACCCTCGGGAGATTATTAAATTTTTAATTAATTTTAAAAAATAATATATTAATTAATGGTTAATTATAATTAATAATTATTTATAAATATGGGGATTTAAATTTAAACTTTAAAGAGATAATTTAATTAATTAATTTTAACATAAATATAATATTCACACATTCACACTTCACAAATAAACAATTAAATAATTAAATATTTTTTTTATTAAATTATTCATCGTCAACTATATTTACATCGTTCAATCTATGTTCCTGAAGAGTTCGAGTAGTTCGGGATCTTCAGGGTGCTGCTGTAGTTTTCTTTCTACATGAGTTCAATCCTGTAAACACATTATCACTTCAATCATCTCATTGGTTAAAGAGCATATTCCATCTTCAACAATCTGGCCACTCGTTGAGAATGCCGATTTGGATACAATTGTAGAAACCGGCACAAATAACATGTCACGTGCCATTTGGGCTATAATGGAGAATCGACTTTGATGTTGTTTCCACCATTGAAGCACATCCATCTCCCGTTTCTCCTTCTTCGTCATGTAGGATATGTCTATTTGTAGGTAGCTATTCAGCTCATTTGGTCCATGTATGTTATATGAGTTGGAGCTGCTACTTTCGCCGCCATGTTCCATATACATCCACATGCTCGATTCTTGATAGATGTCTTCATCAAGGTCCTGTTGGTTGTCTCTGCTGGATGTTCCAGTTTCGTTGTACTTACTCTAATATAAAGAAAAAAAGCTTTTCATTTTTTGCTTAAAGTTAATCAAATAAAACGTAAAATCATGTCCTAAATGCTGGCTTATATCAGTAACTATACAATTAAGTACGTGTAATTTAAACATAAGATCTGCAACAAGCCCTAATCCATATAAGAATATAATATCTAACCAATATTTCTCATATTTTTTTTTTTTCCATCTTTGAAACAATTTCCATTAAGACATCATTATATCTATATTTAGCAAAAGTTTTAGAAATTTGAATTAAAATATCTAACGCTAAATTAGTAGTAGGATAATAAATACCACTTAATGTATTAGTGGATTGATGAAAAACTTTAAGAAATGAATAAAAAATTTCACAAACTGTCCAATTATCATAACTGACAACTTCCTGCGAATGGTTCTTCTGGTTGACAAAATTCGTAATTTGTCTTGCGGTTTGCAAAGCTTTTTCCAACATCAAGTAGGTGGAGTTCCAACAGATAGGCATGTCTGTACATAACTTCAAAGGTCAAACCTGGTGGATCCTCTTGTTTACAATATTTGACGTACTCCAGCCATCTTTTGTTGCTACCACCGACTATGAATCTGATAGCCGCGCGCACCTTTTCAATTTTTGAATTTATAGCTTCTAAACCTGCTTTAGCACTCTAGGAAAAAAAAAATTGTCTTCACCACCCGGATCCAATCTCTTTTCAAATAAAGAGATAGCCATAGTGTTAGCAACTGCATTATCTAGCTTTAGCGCTACAACTCTATCAGTTAAACATATTCTTGCAAAACTTTAAGTATTGTAAAATAAATAGTGTCAGCATTATGTGCAGTATATAATGGTCTAAAACCTATCAATTTTTGTTATAAACCCCAACCATGATCTAAGTAATGTATTGTGATAGTTAAAAAATCTGTTTTTGATCTACAAGGTCATATATCTAAAGTAAGTGCAATAAATATGTTCCTAAAATTTTGAAATTCATTTTTAAGTTGAACATTTATTTGGTTACAAAATTTTAGTATGTCTTTTCTACTTGTACTTCTACTAGCAGGGGTATATGCTGGACAAAATGTAGTTTTAATCATGTAAATAAAAAAAGGATTTTCAGATAAAGAAATGGGAGAGTCCGTAGCAACTATATATTTTGCTATTTCCTCTCGTGCTTGGAGTGCATTGTATTGCCATGTTGATAGAGTTGAGAATTGTGGATTAAAATTAAGTTGAGTTTGAATTTGCTTACCTAGTCTAGTTGAAAATGAATCGGACAACTGCATTATTTGGGGGTGTTTCTTCTCCAAGTATCGTTGCATCGTCGAAGTCCCCTTCCCAGCACCGATAATGGTTCCACAGAAATTACATACCTCACATAATTCTTCCCCTTCCCCATTTGCCTTTGCCCATTTTGATTTGGTGAAGTGTCGTCTTACATCGGACACGAACCCTCTTTGACATGGGGGTGTGGTTGGGCCGTGGAGTTGCAACTGTCTTGTGTTTAGCTACACCTCGTCCCAATTGAATGTAGGTGTTGTCGTTGAATTGTAGCTGCTGCCTCTAGAAAGGGTGAAAATGGATCAAACCAGGCATCGTCGAAGTCCCCTTCTTAGCACCGATAATGGTTCCACAAAAATTACATACCCCACATAATTCTTCCCCTTCCCCAGTTCCCTTTGCCCATTTTGATTTGGTGAAGTGTCGTCATACATCGGACACAACCCTCTTTGACGAGGGAGGAATGGGGGGTGGGGTTGTTGGGCCGTGGAGTCATAGCTTGCTTGTGTTTAGCTACACCTCATCCCGACTGAATGTGGGTGTTGTCGTTGAATTGCGTCTGCTGCCTCTAGAAATGGTGAAAATGGATCAAGCACTTCCATTTCTTTGGTTGATGGAACGTAGAACTCATTCAGCCCTTTTATTATGAATTTATGGTAAAATAATTAAATAATTAAAATGAAAAAATAATAATAATATGAATAAAAGATGATATTGAAAAATAGAAAAAATTGAATAATATAAATAAATTATATGAATAAATTATAAATATAAATATAAATTGAATTGAAGAGAATATGAATGACGATTGGATTGGAATAGAGTAGAGAGATTGTGAATTGGCGTGAAAGAAATGGAAGTGTGGGGGATTATTTATAGTGTAGGTTTGTTTAGGGGTATCCCCCCAAAAAAAGCACATGATCATTGGATATTTTTTTTTTTGTAAAATATCAATTTATCCCTTAATATTTTATTAGTTTCAAAAATTTTAGGGGGCTTTTAGATATTTTATCGAAAACTTTTTTGAAATTAAGCAAAGGGGTTTGGGCCCAAGCTTGGGACAGGTCCTAGGCCTGGGCCTTAGAGTAGGGATCGATCAAGGGACTGGTCTCTCCTCCCATAGGCTTGGTCCGGTTTGGGACCAGGCCCTCTTAGAACTAGTCTTTTGGGTTGGGTTTTTGGGACCAGTCCCAAATGTCCAAGTCTATCTTGGAGTCGTGCGATTCTGATTGCTTTATCTGTGAAGAACAAGATTGGATTTATCGATGGATCAATTACCAAACATGAAGGAAATAATTTGGATCTTCTTAATTCTTGGGTAAGAAACAATAATGTTGTCATTTCTTGGATATTAAACTTTGTCTCCAAAGAAATATTTGGAAGTGTAATTTTTGCTGAAACTACACATGAAATTTGAATCGATCTTAAGGATTGTTTTCAGCAAAAAGATGGACCTAGGTTTTTTCAATTACGTCGTGACCTAATGAATCTTGTTCAAGATCAAAGCTCTTTTAGCGTGTAATTCACCAAAGTGAAAATGATATGGAAGAATTGAGCAATTACAAACCTGTTTGCACTTGTGGCAAGATTACTTGTGGAGGAGTTAAGGATCTCAATACTCATTATTAGATGGAATACATTATGTCTTTCCTTATGGGTTTACTTGATTTTTTTGCTCAAGTTCGTGGACAGTTGTTGCTAATGGATCCTCTTCCACCTATAAATAAAGTGTTTGCTTTCATTTCACAAGAAGAACATCAAAGAACAATTGGAGTTCATACCAATATCGGTTTTGATTCTTCCAATAGTATAGCTTTTGCAGTTAGGACCAATGAGGCAAAGAGAATTGGTAATACTAATGGAAACCAAAATTCTGGTGGTTACAAAGAATAGAGGAAAGAAAGACCGTTTTGCACTCATTGTAATTTTTGTGTTCATACCATTGAGAAATGTTACAAGATACATGGTTATCCACCTGATTATAAGACAAGACAGAGGGATAATTCTTCATACTCAAATAATCCAATGGCTATAAATCCAGTGTCCACGTGTAACTCAAATGCTACAGTTGATTAGCAAAACAATGGTGGGAATTTGTTTCGGAATCTCAATAATAATCAATACCAGCAGCTGATATCCTTGCTCTCAAATCACTAAACATCTATCAAGGCATCTCATGAGGATGTTCCTACTACTTCGTATGTTACAAGTATATGCTTTTCAGTATCATTGAATCCTATCTTCACTTCTAGTAAATATTGGATAGTTGATTTAGGAGCTACCAAACATATTTGTTCTAGTGTTACCAATTTTTTTTCTATGAGGTCTATAAAGAATTCATTTGTTACCTTGCCAGATCATACTCGTATTCTAGTTAATTTCAATGGTGACATTAAGGTCAATTCCAGACTTATTCTCAACGATGTGTTATTTGTTCCACACTTCAAATTTAACCTGATTTCTATCAATGCTCTCACCGAGGATTCCCAACTCACTGTTGATTTTCTTCCTCATTGCTTCTTAATTCAAGATCTCACTAGCAAGAGGATGATTGGCGAGGGTAAAAATTTGGAAGGTTTATATGTCCTTGATATTGCTGATTTGATTTCCATATCTAACGTGTACATAAATAATGTTTCAGCTCATATATGGCACAATGGACTTGTTCATCTGTCTTCAAGGAAGTTAGATACGCTGAAAGAACATTTGCATTTTGATAGTTCAAAGTTTACTAAGCCTTGTTACATATGTCCACTAGCTAAACAAAGACGATTGTCTTTTGTTTCTCATAATAACATGTCTCGGTTTCCTTTTGATCTTATTCACTGTGACATATGGGAACCTTGTCACATATCTTCGTACATCAGTTAGGGTATTTTATTACTCTAGTTGATGATTGCACTCGATTTACATGGGTGTTTTTACTTAAGAATAAATTTGATGTCAGTACTGTTGTTCCCAAATTCTTCAATATGGTGACAACTTAGTTTAATGCCAATATCAAGATTTTTAGGTCTGATAATGCACAGGAATTGGCATTCACTAATTTTTTTAATGCCAAAAGAGTGTTACATTAGTATTCTTGTGTGGATACACCACAACAAAATTCAATTGTAGAAAGGAAGCATCAATACTTACTCAATGTTGCTAGGGCTTTGTATTTTCAATCTGGTGTTCCTATCCAGTTTTGGAGTGAGTGTATTCTTACTGCTACATTTCTCATTAATAGAACTCCTTCACCATTGTTGCATAACAAGACTCCATATGAAGCTCTTTATAAAGCTACAGTTGATTATTCTTTTTTTTTTTAAGTCTTTGGTTGTTTAGCTTTTGCTTCCATTCTTAAAACTCATCGCAACAAGATTCAACCAAGGCCTCAGGTATGTATCTTTCTTGGTTATCCTCTTGGCATAAAAGGAGACAAGCTCTATGATATTCAGTCTAAAAAAGTTTTTATTTGCAGAGATGTTTTTCATGAGGATTTGTATCCTTTTCATACTGTAACTACTCTTGATACACTAATTGATCCATTTCCTAATCTTGTGTTACTTACACCATCTCTTGATATTCTTGTACAATCTTGATATCCTTCTCCCTTTATATCTACAATTGACTCACCTGATTTACCACATCCTAGACAGTCATCTATCACTATTCCTTTGAGAAAATCTTCACGAGTCACCAAGACTCCTTCTTACCTTCAGGATTTCCACTGTGATTTGTTGGCTAATCATGAGTTGCCTGCTTATACAACCCTTTATCCTTTGTCTAAATACTCTTATGCCTCCTTGTCATCCTATCACAAACAATTTGTTATGTATGCCTCCTCCCATTATGAACCTCAGTTCTATCACCAAGCTATAAAATTTTCCCATTAGAGAGATGCTATGGAATTAAACCACACCTAGTTAGTTGTTTCTTTACCTCTTGGAAAACACTCCATTGGTTGTAAGTAGATTTATAAAATAAAGTATAAATTTGATGGTTCTCTAGAAAGACACATGGCTCGATTAGTTGCCAAGAGATACATTCAACAACAAGGAGTTGATTTTCTTGAAACATTCTCACCTGTAGCAAAATTGGTTAGTTAAGATGTTGTTAGCTCTTGCCTCTTCACAACATTAGCATCTTATTCAACTTGATGTCAACAATGCTTTCTTAAATGGAGACTTATTTGAAGAAGTGTATATGGACATTCCTCTTGGTTATGACAGTACAGGGAAGAATTTAAGGAAAGGCCGGTTAGTTTGCAAACTTCATAAGTCCATTTATGGGCTCAAACAGGCTTCAAGACAATGGTACTCAAAATTTTCTCATGCTTTAATTCAATTTGGTTTTATCCAATCGAAGGATGATTACTCATTGTTCACCAAAGGTTCAAGATAATCTTTTATTGCATTATTGGTGTATGTCGATGATATAATAATTGCTAGTCCAAATATTCAAGTCATTGATTCCTTGAAGAGCATTCTACATAATCAATTTAAACTCAAAGACTTGGGTTATCTAAAGTATTTTCTCAATGCAATTGAAAGGCATACTGGATATCCAGCTTGTAAACCTGCGAGCATTCCTTTAGACCCCATAATTCAGCTCATTGCCACTGATGGTGACTTACTATCTGATATCTTTCAATGTAGGAGACTTATTGGTCTATTTCTTTATCTCACCATCTCATGGCCTGACATTACTTTTGCTGTACACAAACTCATATAGTTTTTGGCTAATCTTCGTGTTCCTCATTTACAAGCAGCTCATCATCTTCTTCGCTACATCAAGTCCAATCTTGGTCAAGGCTTGTTCTTTTCTTCTTCTTCTTCCCTACAATTGAAGGCTTTTTCAGATGTTGGTTAGGGTGCTTGTATTAATACTAGAAACTTTATTATTGGTTTTTGCAATTTTCTTGCTGATTCTTCGATTGCTTGGAAAGCTAAAAAGCAAACCACAATCTCCAGGTCCTCGGCTGAGGCAAAATATCGAGCATTGGCTTCCATCGCTAGTGAGTTACTTTGGCTTCGACAATTGATGCACGATTTTCAGCTTGATATTACCTTTCCTGCATTATTGTTTTGTAATAATCAAGCTGCCATTCACATCGCTTCTAATCCCATTTTTCATGAGCGAACTAAGCATATTGAGCTGGATTATCATTTTGTTAGAGATAAAGTTACTGTAGGTGCAATCAAGCTTATGCTTATTCAATCTCAACATTAGCTTGCTGATATGTTTACTAAAGCTTTACCATCTTCTTTATTGTTTCCACTTTTATCCAAGATGGTTGTTAAAGATCTTTATAGTCCATCTTGAGGGGGCGTATTACGTCACAATTGTTACTTAACTAGTTTAGTTTGTTAATTAGTTTTCTTTGTAATTATTATGTGACAACTCAACTTAGCTTACTCACTAATCTATAAAAAAGCCACCCCTTTGTAAAGAGAGAAGAAGATTCCAGATAAATGAAAAAGTAACTTTTCACTCATTTTCTCTCCTCTGTTCTTGTTAGGGCAAGTGTTGGTGGAAAGGCTCCCAAACACTCGTATCATCATTACTCATGATTTGATTTCCTTCCAATTGAAGAAGACAAATAGTCAACAATTAAATCAAGTTGAATTGCGCTCTACTAGATGCGATTTGGCTAGAATCACACCCGACTTGATGTGATTTTGGCCAAATTAAACTTGGTTGGGTGTGATTCAGACGGAATCACACCAATCGGATGCGATTTGGCTGGATGGTAAGATGAAGAAGATGAAGACAGGAAGAGGCAGAGATGAAGAAGAAGAAGAAGATGGGAGGAGGAAGAGGGAGAGAGGGAGAGAGAGAGAAGTTGAGAGAAAGCTGGTAGAGAGAAAGAAAAGAGAAAGAGAGAAGAAAGAAAGAAAGAAAGAAGAGAAGAAGAAGAAGAAAGAGAAAAGGCGGAAAAGACGAAGAGATGAGGGGGAAAGAAAGAGAAAATGAATTAAAAATATTAAAGAAAAAATTAGGGATTTTATAAAACATAAAAAGCCAAAATTACCCTTCAAGGATGAAAAACATCAATAATGTTATGTCAATTAACAAATTTTACTAATAGATTCTGAGGGAAAATGTTTAATTGTCGTTTTTAATCTTTTTGGGTAATAAGTTGTCGTTAGGGCAAAGTTTGGGGGACGATGTTGTTCGGCCATTTAATAAGGATCCATTTGTTACGGCTTATTTGAGTATAGCTTATTGAAGAAGAGCATATGAAATATAGCTTTTATTATGAAAAATTTGTTAGTTGCTTGATTAGGAAAATGTAAAAAATGTTTTCAGTGTTAAATTTAAGGCATTGGAATAAATTAAGTCAAATATGTTAAATAGAATAAAAATATATTTTTTGAAATGTTACCAAATGTAGCAAATTTTCCACACCAAAAGTGCATTAGAGAAGTTTTGGGCTCATAAAGGGAGGAATCTCTCCATCAAATAGCTTAGCCTTTTAGGTGTGAAACTCCCAACTCGTGACGAGTGATTTCAGAGTAAACCCAGGGGGAATCCCTCCACCTAGTAGGTCAATCTTTTGGGAAACAACCTAAAAAAGTGTTTATGACTTTAAATAAGCTCCTTTTAACCAATAGATACATCCAACCAAACAAACTCTTATTATATTTATGCTTCGAAATTTTTTTAACCAACTATAATATGTTCAGCCAGGTCCTAGATGTTGAAAATGTTTACAATGATTCTTCATTGAGATTGTAATCAAATGTTTGGAACGAAACCTTTCTGGTGAAAGCATGATGCTAGCATAAGTCTGAATGTAAATCAACATTTTTTTGGTTTTCACGTGGGATAAAAACTCCACACATACATTCATTCAGATTTATTAATTGAAGGCTAAACTGTTGATTACTTCAATCATGTCATTTGATTAAGAGTAATACTAGCCTTACAAAGAGGCATATAAATAGTCAAATCTAACCCTTAAAATTTATGATTGCCTCTTTCTCTCTCTCTTTTCCCCTTCTTTCAAATGTTGGATTTGACTCTTTATATGGGTCTTTGTATGCCTCTTTGTAAGGCTTGCATTACTTTTTTATTAATACAATAATGATTCATGACTAGACTTGATTTCTTACATTAATTAGTTCATGAATTATAAAAGGAATTTGTACCCTATGGATATATGAAAGGATTGAGAGGAAGAATATATCATATTATGAAAGGAGCAAATTTGTAAGACTGCTTTATATAGGGCTTTTCAAAACTTTTCATATACTGGGTGTAAACCACTCCACTTTGTTTAATTTTTAATTTGAAAATTAGATTGAACAGATAGAAGATGAGTGTTGGATTGAAACAATAATTACTTATTTAAAATTGGAATTATCTAATATGCTAAAAGAATAGGTATGACCGTTTGAACCCTTTATTTACAAGGCCCACATGATTGGGATTTAACGGGCCTACAAAGTTAGGCCTAAATCCAATTGACCACTCATGGTTAACACCCAAAAGTCTGGCAATTGAGCTTTTAATTTTGTATCATATGCAGTACATGCACATTATGTGATTGAACAAGATGAACAAATTTACAAAATTATCTTATTAAGTTAATACCAAAATTAAAGAAGAAATTTTA
>CM047910.1:9272999-9475121 GCA_026229545.1 Pistacia atlantica | reverse complement strand
TCTCTTGTGATATTTTGTCCAATTGTTTATTGCTGTCATTCTCTCTAGATTTTTATCAAGATCTAGTTTGGAAATTCTTTAATCTTCCTGAATATTTCTCTTTTTTCAGGTCCGAATGAAAGCTGTTTGTGTGCTTGAGTCAATTTTGAGGAGAAAGGATGATGAAAAATTTCTAATTATAGCTTCATACTTCAGTGAGAATAAAGATGCTGTGATTGGATGTTCAGAATCACCTCAAACTTCTCTTAGGGAAAAGGCTAATAAGGTAAATCTGGTTTCTCTTAGAAATGATTATGAGGTTCTTCAATCAGTCTCTTAGAGGAAAGAGGGGAGAGGGGTCCAAGTAGAGTGGCTGATAAAAGATATTTAGTGTTTCATATGAAGGCCCAAACTCAATTATCAAGTTTCTATGATGAGCACCATTATACAACTTCTTTTAGAACATTTTATTTTTAGTTGTTCTGATTTTTGATAGGCACTGTATAATACTAATACATCTATCTTTCAATTTAATTTGGAATAAGGAAAATAAAAGAAGAAAGGAAAGGGTGTCATCTAGATAAAGCAACTTTTTAGTCACCATTACATGGACCAGATGAGTATTGGTGTCTTAGATAAATCCTCATCTACATTCTGTCACACTTTAGGATGTTTTATAATGATTTCCTTGATAATCTAGGTTCTGTAATGTATGCAACGTGGTGTTAACAGTAATTATATATTCAAGTCTCCCAGGACCAGCAGTTTTTTATTATGCTGCAACACATGTTAAGTTGTCTAATTATACTGGGACGAGGAGAATTCTGGTTATTTTTTTTATGCTACCCCAATAGTGTATTCATTATGTAGAATTTTCTGTAACTTCATGGTGTGTGTGACATAGTTAACATTAATATTGGCCTTTGCTGAACAGGTGTTGAGCCTTCTTGGTGGAGAGCCAGCAGGAGGTTTGGTGGGTGGTTCAGATAGGTCAGTGAAGGCTGAGACCCCTGCTGCTGTTCAGATGCCTGACTTAATAGATACAGGTTATTCAGATGATTACAATGGAACAGATAATTCTACAAAGAATCCCAGTGATCAAGGCATTGCAAATCTGACATCTCCAGCCCCTCTAATTGATGATCTCTTTGGAGACAGTTCAGGTGCTGGTGCGAGCACCAGTGAACAAAATAATGATGATGACCCGTTTGCAGATGTCTCGTTTCACACCAATGAGGGTCGAGAGAATGCAGAGGATCTCTTTTCTGGGATGACTGTTGATGATAAGCCAGGTGTTAATGAAAATCTTGGCATAGCCGATAAAAATGGGCCTGAACTATTTGATATCTTTGGCTCAAACTCTGAAGTTCTGTCAAAGCAAGAAAATCAGAAAAATGATGTTAATGACTTAATGGCTGGCTTGTCCATTGAGGAAAACCTGTCGAATTCGGATCAGAAAGGAGCTTCATCTGTGGCACCATCTGAACATATCTTTTCAGATCCGAGCAGCAAATCTAGCAATCAGACCTCTGGCAATTCATTTAGCAACCTACTTGGTACCCAAACAGCTGGGATGAGTGCAAATCCAGCGCTTCCCTTTGGTGCTATGCCATATAACATTCCTCCTGCCATGATGTTCAATCCAGCTATTGCTTCTCAACCAATAAATTATGGTGCCATGGGGAGTTTATTTGCTCAGCAACAGTTCCTTGCTACAATGTCTAACTTTCAACAGCTTGGTAACCTGAACGCTCAAAATGCTGGTGGCAGTAATGTGATGGGAACTAATGGAGGCTATCCTTCACCGCTTCCAGATATATTCCAACCGAATTTTGCAGCTCCAACTCCTAGTCCAATGAACAGTTCAAAGAAAGAGGAAACCAGAGCATTCGATTTTATCTCTGTAAGTTTATTCTGGCAGTTGATTTTTTATTTTTTAGTTTTCATATTAATCTTCTTTATTGATGTTAAGTTTACATTTGTATAGTTTGAGAGTTATTACTTATATAACTCTTAAAGTTATAGTAATATAATGGTGCTTTAGTACATTTTTGAAATTGGAAATGAATTTATATAAACATCTTAGTGGCCCAGAGTTTTAATGATTTTATATAAACATCTTATAGGCACAGAGTTGTAAAGCAAAATTTGGACATCTTTTATCTGTCATTACCTAATATTATTTGTCAGGTTTATTTTGTAAATTTGAAATGTGTTGCAAGTTTACAACAATCACTCTGTATTTGAAATTTACTGTTTTCTCATTGCATATTTTCTTTTTGATGCATTTTCTGGAGAAAATGAATCTTGCTTAATTGACCTCTTTAAGTTGTTTTCGGAAGCGATATGATAATCCATGATAATGTTGTGAATCGTGTCTATCATGTAGGACCATCTTGCTTCAGCTCGTGATCCAAAGAGAGTTTCTTAAATTTTGGGCGAAATTGTTACTGAAGAGGCTTATTTATACGAGGCAAGTAGATCAAAAGCAAGTTGTTTATCATACACCAAAGATGGTTCTACATTTTTTTGCAATAATGGAGGGAGGTATGGCTGAAAGAGCGAGGAGTAGAATTAGCTTATTTTATTGTTTGTATTTGAGACATTTCTGTGCAGTTAGCTCTTTTATAGTTTGTTTTTGAATTTGTACACTGATTTCATGCCATTCCATTGTAATGAATCTTTAGAGTGTTTTCTCCCCTCTTTTCCTTTTTTTTATTTTTTTATTTTTGGTTTTTTTTCCATTTTTGGTTTGTTTCCCACATAAACAGAAGTAATGCTAATCTTGTGATAAATGAATCTGGGACAGAATAGTCAATAAAAATCAATATAGTGTTGTTTACGTTGTCTTAACATTTTGTAAACTGACTAATAATGCATTGTCATTCATCTTCCACAACCACAAAGCTTTTGGAATGTTTACAGTCTTTGGTTGGTTCGCCATTTTCATAGAAATTCTAAAGCTTCAAAAGTGGGTGGCATTTGTTGAACTCATTTTTCTGTAATGGGGTTTGATTGGCTTTGACTCTAGAGCCCCTTTGCTTGGTTTGGCAAGCATGAGTGCTCCTATTCTTACTTAGTGGTGGGATTACACCTATGTATCAAATTCAAAATGACTTTGAAAGGATCTTTTAAACAAGTACGGTAAAAGGGAATCATAGAACTACTTTGAAGGGAAGAAATTAAGCAGTCACTATAATCAATCCAACTTTTTTGGTTTGTTGCAGCGTAATGCCATCCTCTCGCGGGCACTATAGAATATAACCTTTGGGTAGATTGTTAGCAGATTTATTTAAGAGCACTGTAACACCTACAACTTCTTTTCACAAATTTTCTTTTACAATCCTGACATGACAGTTTATAATTGATCAATTTGTAATAGGTCATACCTGATATATTGTGACTGATTAATTGTGAATTACCATATTAGGGTTGTGAAAGAAAGTTTATTAGAAGAGGTTGTGGCTGTAGTATTACTCTTTATTTAATAGTGTCAGCGATGTTATTGGATGTGTTGTTACAACATTTAACCTCCGTCAATCATGTATTATATCGTCTTCTAAAAATAAAAACAATTTACAGATTAAGCAAAACAGACATCTTATAACTTTTATTTATTTATAAACCAAAGTCGAGTAAAAGAGAGAAAACTTTATACAACCAACCTCGGATGGTTGAGTGGTTCAATAGAGATTTTTGAATGTATTTCTCAAAAGATCTCGAGTTTGAATCCTTTATCGGTTGCTAAAAAGGGTGACCATTAGCGTTTTTACCTGACCACTTTACAGGATAGAAGATGCAGTTATAGCATCATCTGACTCATCTTTACAAAGCAATTTAAGGTATGGAAGAACTTTAGGAAGCAGAGGCAAATCTGCCAGATTGATACTCATCAAATCAAAGGCTATGCATGTTTTATGCATAGCTGCATCATCAACTGCAGGAATCTTTGGATGTCTTTGGCGTAAGTGTGTGAGAACAATCCGATAAGCACCTGACCCGACTTCAATGGCTTCCTTTGTTGTGCTGTGTTTTTTAGCTACAGCATCCTCCACCTGGCCATCCACATAGGTTGCCTGCAACATGAAAAACACAGCACAATCACCAGAAAGTAACCTCACTCAGAAGCTGAATAGTCATAGCTAGGACCCTGAATCTATATCGAGTTTAAAAGTTCATCGATTGTATAACAAGGATGTTGAAACATTTCAATGTAGCAAATATTGCATCACTAATTGAAAGCTTGAAATTGGATTTATAACTTGCCTCGTGTATAAGGACTGTCGCTCCACAGGATGCTTCTGCTAGCGCCGGGCAGGGCCTGGTATCACCTGAATATACAATCTTCCACCCGGGTATCACTTTTCCGGCACCATTGATTCTTTCTGATGCCTTCAAAACAATACCAAATGCCTCTTGATAGTGCACAACAGGAATACTAATCAAGGTCTCCAACCCTGCTTCGTGGAGCACTTTCTTTAGGCTCTCTAGCAATGGAAAAACGGCAGAGTTATCAGACAGATTCAACTCAGAATGGAGCGCATTTTTATGGTTCAAATCCTCATTATTATTAGTACTTCCCTGAGCCAAAGGATCCTTATGCAATTCAATATTGTGCTTAAAATCAATCCATGAAGATTCTGTAGTGTATCTACAGTTAATGAACTGCATATCTAAATCTTCAAGTCTTTGATATGCATCCAGAAAATCCTTAAGTTGTGCTGGGCCTACAACGAGCAATGGCTCATGAGACACACCTTTCAACAAGTCATGTCGTAGAGCAAGTATTCTTGCCAAACCAGCCTGGTGATCAGCATGAATATGAGAAATCCAAATGCACCTTAGATTCCTCACAGCACTGTCAGCACCCTCTATACCGTATCTGCACGCAGGCAGACAAGCCACAACAATAAGCTTTTGTCACTTCAAAAGAATAAAATAATCGGAAAAGGATGGAAAACCTTGTAGCAGATGTAACATGTAGTAAAAGTTTCGAAGTTGTTACCTTCTTCTCAGTTGTCCCAGGGTTCCTTCTCCACAATCTAAGAGCAAGCTTCCTTTGGAAAAAAGATTAATATAGATAGAACTAACATTCCGGTATTCATAAGGACGGGCTGAACTAGTCCCCAGAAGAACAATCTCTAGGTCATCTTTCCTTACATTCTCCAAACAACTAGGAAGTCTATTCTCATCCACTTCATTTTCATGCACATGAGATATCACCTCTTTTGTTTCTGGAGGCTCTTGCCAGATCTGGCTGACATGTTGCGCAGCATCTACAATCTCTGGAATTTCCGAATGTAATTCATCCATTAATTCTGAGAGAGCCACCAGACTTGGGATCTCTGTTCTATCAAGTCCAAGATGAGCATGAGGAAGCAGAGTGAACTGATCAAGTATGAAACACTGTTCAGGTTTCCTCTTAATAAAACAAAGCACTAAATCAAGTATGAAAGCATAGTGTTAAGAGGGATTAAAACTGAGTCACTGAATTTCTCATCTAAACTAAATGAAAAATATTTCATACCTTCAGTAGATTTTTAGCAGAAACACTTTCGGAAAGCCTTGCAACAGGACCCTAATATATGTATAAAATAAAATATAAGGAAAAAAAAAAGCGCAAAACCACTCAGTTACCCCAAATATTTAAAACTAGCAACTTCTAACTATCGAAAATACTGTCTAATGACGTTAGAGAAAACCTCGCTAGCACTATAATCTGGTGCGGAATTATTAAGATGTTGAAGAGAGCAGAACTCTGCAGCTGGAAATAATTGTGGACATAGATAATTAAGTCGTGCTGATAATCTTGCATTGGATTTTAGAATTGGAACCTCTGCATTCTTCCTACAAACAGCATGAATAGTCAGGAGGAATAATCAATCAGAAAAGGGCAGGCACCAGTATCGCTTTTATAGAAGAAACAATGTCAAGAAAAAAGACTCACATTTCATGTCCAGCCATAATATGTTGGGCTGAACCAAACCTCTTCATGCATATCTGGTAATTAGGGGTGCCTGTGACAGAAGTAGGACTTAAATGAATGATACAATTCACAGTCTTGGCACATTTTGATGAGCAATCTGCATAGTAACTACTGAGAGATTCCAGGGACAACAACTCCAATACGTGGGCTTCTGTTGGGCAGTCGACCAGTAGCACAATGGGACCAGGAACAGACGGGCCCATTACATCACTTGGATGAACCTAAAACAAATTAAATGAAACAATGGTTTAAAACATAAATCAAGTGGCATATTTCAGATACACCAAAAGTTTATTAGAGCAACATATTTTTCTCTTTCATTATTTAACTTTAAAACTCACCATGGTGCCACAATCTGACTGCACTGACTTCCCAGATTTCAGATCATCGTATTTTGGCCCAGAACTCAAGCCTAGAGCCCTAGCTTTGTCAGGATCAAATTTTCCCATGAGTTCAGGCAATTCACAAACATATATAACAGACAACTCTCCAGGCTTTACTGCTGATCCTCCAGAGAAATTTGGTTTTAGGAGGATGGCTGATATTTTAACAACCTCATTATTGACAAGAACAAGGGGGTCGGTTAACTTTGTTAAATCAGTTAGAGTAGCATCAGAGGATGGAGATGTCCCAAAGCTCCGTGCGTGAACCATAGCATCAGGTCGAATGAAAGACTTCATTGCATCAACTAAATACTTGAGGTCTGAAGGACCCCATACATTTACCTTTATGCAAACAAATGAAAATTTTAGATGATGGTGAGTTACCACCAAGCAAATCAAAATCTTAGTTAAAATTGACTACTTGAAATAGTGACCTTTTAAACAAATAAAATACATGAGGTCAAGTTGTTACTCACAGACAGCCCTCCAAAATTGGCCAAAGTGAAAAGAAGACCTGTGAGGTAAAATAAGAATTCAGCAACCCTCTCTTTGTATGAGCAGTCCTAATATTTGTTCATGATACTTAATGCTTAAAAACATTACTCAGCAATAGTAAAAAAAAAGAAGTTTATGCAGAAAAAAGAAAAAAAATTATGAATACATCATGGTTTCTCTATCAAGACACTAACCTGGAAGTCCCCCTGCTGTCTCGGAGCAGACACGAGAAAGAAATATGTGATCTACCTGAAGAAAGATCCACAATATTATCAGTCACTATTGCATTAAACAATATTCAAAAACTGAAGAACAAACTTTGGAAATATGTATTGACATAGGAAGAAAGGGAAAGAAAAAAAAATGAATGTTTACGGATATTCCTACGTTTGGTAATATAATCTTATGCTCTGTACAGAATCGTTGCAATCCCTGCAATAGAAGTAGTGCATTAAGTAACAGAAAATTGATAGGTGTTCATATTTAGAAGAATCACAAACAATGATCTTCATCTCATCTCCCTGGCAATTTTATAGACATAACAGTTATATACCACTGTTCAAAATAAGAGAGAATGACATTTTCCCACCCAAAGTTTACCATAATTACTTTGCCCACCGACAAACTTTGAAAAAACCATTTTTCCACCATCGTTAAATTTAGACGTTAGTTTTAACAGCAAAATATTCATTCTTGTCAAATCATATCTAGTATAGGGTTAATATTGCTTACGTTCCTAAATTACAAACACATAATAATTATCTTCACTAACTTGAAAACTAAGCACTTAAACCCCTATCTTCAATTTCTATAATTACAATGGAGGTTTCACTTTTAAACTATGTGTGTTTCTAAAAAAATTTGAAAGTATATATATTATTTTTAAAAATTATAATAATATCTGTCAATTAAATATTTATAAAACTACAAAACAATATTTCATTAAGATTGTATATATTTTATGAAATTATATAATATAATTTCCAAAAAAAATGTAAAAAAGAAGAGAATCCCTAAAATAAAAAAATTATGAAAATTTGAAAAAAAATAAAAAACCGAATTTTTTTTGGTTAAATGTAAATAATTAGTTAAATATAAATATAATTATTAAGAAATAATATATTTGAAAATAAAAATAATAAATTAAATAAAAATTTGGAAAATAAAAAAATTAAATTTGGCGACAAGTCCCTGATGCGTGTCTGGTAACATCGCTGGCACCATTGAGTAGCAACCAATCTATCCAACCACAGTAACGAGGATTTTGTAGCTATTGTTGTTTTGCCAAAAAAAGCTGAAAAGATTTGGCTAATCTTCTTTGACTAAAGGCCTATGCTAAGCCTCCTCGTTACAATGATTAGGTAGATCAACCAATGATCAACACAACGATGTCAACGATGTCAACGATGTCGTTAGACACACTATAAGAAATGATAGCCATCCTCACCCGCAGCGACTATGTGGCCACTCCCACAGGGTACGATTCGGTTCATTAATTTTTTTATTCTTCATTTCTTTTATTTTAAATTTATTAAGCATAAAATTAATATAAACCATACTAGGGGTGAAAATTACATTAAATAAAGTTTGGTTGGAAAATTGTGATTTAACCTTGTTAAAAATTATGAAGTCAAATAATAAAGGGTATTATAGTCTTTTCGTAACTTTACCCCAATCAGGTAACATATTCCATCCACGGAGATTGACGATGGGCGGAAAATTGTTTTTCTCTAAGTTTATGGGTGTGAAATGTAATTGTGGCAAACATTGGATTGGAAAAGTGTCATTCACTCTTCGAAATAACTTCCGGAACAGGGACCTTGGAAGTGACAAGTCAACATTATCCAAATAAAAGATGACCGGAAGTCCATAGTTGAGTAGAAAATTTTACCTCTCCAGCATTAAAAATAAATCTTTGCTCGTCAACGAAGAGCAGGACTGAAGGCGAAGTATCCTGAGTGTCCATTCCAGTGCCCAGAATCTGTAATTTAAAAAAAAAAAAAATCAACACTTAAATTACAAACCAATAAGAAAACTTTAGTTATATAAAAATTTAAGAACCCAAACCCACCTTACAAAACCACAATGGAACAAAATCCCATAAACTATAAATTGACCTCCTTTTCCAGATAAACTCAAAAAACCAGCTTAAACCCAGTTCCGAAAAATCCATAATAAACTAGCTGTAACAACCAAAAGCCAGAATATACTAAACCAAAGTTACAAACAAAATTAGGAACTTTAAACTCAAATCTTCAACCAGAAACGTTAAACTCAAAAACAAAATCAAACCCAGTTCATAAAAACACAACTGAACAAACCCCACAAAGCCAAAAACACACAGCACAAAAAATTTCATTACCTGGACATATGAAACAGTACTAGTTGCGTTAAGCTTGGGAACTTTATGCTGAGGATTCTTATTTGGCATATCAATACAACTTTTTCCCTCAAACCTTCTTTTGTTGAACTTAAAAGAGGACTCATTTTTACTCTCTTGCATTGTAACAGCTCTTACAGTGAGTTTCTTTGCTGTTAGCTCTTTGATTGTTTTCGAATTTGTTCACTGATTGCATTGCATTCCATTGAAATGAATCCGTAGACAGGACCCTTGACTTCTTGAATGGCCGTCCGTCGGTAATTCTCTTCAGGGGTAGATTCTGGCTATCAAAAATGAAAAAGAATTGTTTGAGTGTATTACCACACATACATAGAAGTAATGATACCCTTTTTAGGGTGAAGAAGGCAGGAAGGTAAATATTCTTAGAGGAGACACGCATGGCAGGATTAGCTTCAGGTTGTTAGTTCTCGAATCAATGACCGGGGGAGGGAAAGACAGGAGAAGGGGGGCGGCGGGGCGCGGGTGGGTGGAGGTGGAGGTGGGGGAAAGGGGGATTTTCTCCTCATGCTGGGGGGCGGGGCGCGGGTGGGTGGAGGTGGAGGTGGGGAAAGGGGGATTTTCTCCTCATGCTCCTTCCCTCAACGTCTTCTTCCCCTTCAATAACCTATAAAGCCAATTCTCTTCCTTTAAGGCTTTATCTACAAAGTGTAATTTTCTCCTCCTATCAACTCAACAAGTCCCTTTTTTCTTTAATTTTCCAGGTAATATATTTTATGTTTGTATTATTTTATTTTAAAAATTTAAGATTAAATTATACTTTGGATTTGGGAAGATTAAATTGTCATTGGGACCAAAAATTGCATCCATTTTTTATTTATTTGTAATGATATATTGAAGTTAGAGGAAGTAAGAAGATAGTTTTTAAACTTATTTTGGAGTTGGCTTTGAGACCACATTGTTTTACTCATTTCATATTGCCTTTTTTTTGTTTTTTATACGGAGAAGATAAGTTCTTGGGACCACATTGCTTTACTAATTTTTATTTTTGTAATATAAAAGTGTTTGATTCAATGAATTTTGGAGTTAGCTATGGGACCCCCTATACATTATTTCTGGCTACGCTCCTGTGTGTAGAGTGTTTTCATCTCTCTCTTCTTTTGCTTTTACTCCCACATAAACACAGGTATGCTCATCCTGCGTAAAGTGTATATACAACCAGCTCGCCAATCCTGATAGAAGATAATTATGGGAAGACATAAAGATAAAAGATAAAGAGGTTCAGAATTCACCTCTCTTTCCAGTTTTGGTTTTACTCTCACATAACCACAAGTATGCTTATCCTTATATCGATTGACGGGCCTCCATTGACGCAACTTGACATGACACTGCCTGAATTGACTGCCAGCAGGCATGTATATACTCACTCACTCTGATATGATATGCCTCCATATCCATTGACTCGCCTTCATTGACTCACTCTGATATGTCATGCCTCCAACTGACGGATTGTATGTGCCTGCGAAAACTTTCTCATATCCTCGTTATATTATTAAGATTTGGTAAAATGAAGTTTCACTTGTAAATGCTTACAATGTTAATGTGGAAGAAATTAAAGATGTTGCAAACAAACTAATCATGCATTAATTCTTCCACATGACAAAGATTTTGGTTGGTTACAGCCTTTCTTATCATTTTCATAAGAGTTATGACAAAGACTTTGGTTGGTTACAGCCTTTCTTGTCATTTTCATAAGAGTTGAGGACTTTTTCCCAACCAAATAATGGTTTACCGACACTTTTTAATCCACCACTTTATTATCTAAATTTATATTTCGATAACAAACAGTGAGCAAACGCAGTTCAGATTGTCAGGGCTTTTAAAAAGAGAAAGTCGATGAGTCTTTTGATGGTAAAAGGTTGGATTTGGGTGGTTGAAATTGATCAGAATTTGACTTAGAATGGATGGCTACGTAAACCCTAATTGCTCGATCATCGACGATTGTTGGAGTCGACGAGAATAGGGTTTGAGGGATTTTGGTAAATAATGATTGAAGAAAAGAATAGTGATGGTTTGGAGTTGTAATGATTCTAAAATAAGAAATAGAATATAAATTTAGGTAGTAAAATAGCATTTTAAAAGTCTATGGGTGGAAAAAATCATTAAGTTGGGTGGGAAAAAGCTGTTCACTCTTTCCATAACTTAAAGCATCAGAAGTGGGTGCCAAAGTGGGTGTCATTGTCAAACTAACATCTAATTTTCACTCAACTACTCCTCCTTTCAGTGGTTGGACTACATTTTCCCTGGACATGGCTGTTTCTATCACATCATAAAATATAATTCAGGAAATTAATTGATTACATACTACAGCCCCAATAACATCATCTGACTCATCAATTGGCATCTCATTTTTAAAAAGCAATTTAAAGCATAGAAGAACTTTAAGGAGAATAGGCAAATCTACTAGGTCAGGCCAATACGCGTCAAATTCAAAAGCTATACATGTTTTATGCGTGTGTGCCTCATCAACTACGTGAATCTTTGGGTGTGTATACGACAAGCACCTGACCCAACTTCAATGGCTTCTTTTGTTGTGCTGTTGCTTTTCGCTTCAGCTTCCTCGGCTTCACCATGCCACCCTCAAAGGTTGCCTGCAACACTATAAAGACGACCACAATCAGAAGCTGAATAGTCGTCATCTAGGACCTTAAATCTATATGAAGTTTAGTAATCATCTGTTTTATAACAACGATGTTGAAATGTTTCAAATTAGCAATATTGCATCACCAATTAATAGCTTGAAATTAGTTTTATAACTTGCCTCGTGTATAAGAACTGTTGCTCCACGGGAGGCTTCACTCAACACTTTCTTCAGGCGCTCCAGCAATGAAAAAGCAGTAGATTTTACCTAAAAACTGTTCATGAAACAAAGGAAAACGAAACAGAGAAAGACGGAATTGCAGAGAGAAATTTCCTCGTGTATATCATGAATGATGCCAATGATACAAATATATACAATAACCAAAGAATATTCTAACTAACTTATCCCATACAATGACAAAACTACCCTTTATGTACAGCTCATTATAGAGGCGATAAAAAACAAAAAAACAAAAAAAAAAAAACAGTGACAGAATTCAGATAACCATGCCATCCTTCTCTTCGTTGACGTGGTTGCTGTGATGATTCATCCTCCAATTAGTTCAAAATAACTTCCTGAACGAGGACCTTGTAAGTAACAAGTTAACATCATCTAAATAAGAGATGACCAGAACTCCATAAATGCGTTAAGTACAAAATTTTACCTCTCCAGCATTAAAAATAAATATTTGCTCGTCAATGAAGAACAGGACTGAAGGCGAAGTGTCCCGAGTTTCCATTCCAGTCCCCAAAATCTGTAATTTAAAAAAAGAAAAAAAAGAAATCAACACCTAAATTACAAACCAATAATAAAACTTTAGTAAAAACTCAAGAACCCACCTCACAAAAACAGAATTGAACAAAATGCCAAAAACAAGTACGCTTCTCTTTGATATACGGCATCTGGGCAACCAAGTGATGCTTATCCTGAATAGAGTGTATATACAACCAGCTCGCTAATCTTGATATTACATGCCTCCATTGACGCAGCTTGACTTGACACTGCCTTAATTGACTGGGCATCAGGCATGTTATACTCATTTTAATATGATGTTTCTCCATTGACGGATTGTCTGTGCCTGCAAAGCCTTTCTCATATTCTCGTTGTATGGTTACGATTTGGTAAATGAAGTTTCCCACACTATAATCTTTCTGCTGCCTTCAAAACAATACCAAATGCCTGGGGGCAGTGCACAACAGGAAAACTAACCAAGGTCTCCAGCCCTGCTTCACTGAGCACTTTCTTCAGGCTCTTCAGCAATGGAAAAGCAGTGCGTCTATCAACTGGACTTCCTGGTCTCTTCCAAAAACTTTGCATACGGCTTCCTTTAGCAAACAGATTTGATTCAGTATGGATCACATTTTTATGGTTCAAATTCTCATTATTATCAGCACTTCCTTGAGTTGAGGGATCCTTATTTGATTCACCATTGCATTCAAAATCATTCCATGAAGCTTCTGTAGTGTACCTACAGTTAAGGAATTGCATATCTAGATCTTCAAGTCTTTGATATGCATGTAAAAATCTCTTTGGTTGTGCTGGGCCTACAACAAGCAATGATTCATGAGACACTCCTTTCAACAGATCACGTCTTAGAGCAAGAATTCTTGCCAAACCGGCATGGTGATCAGCATGAATATGAGAAATCCAATAAAACTTAAATTCCTCACAGCATTGTCAGCAACCTCTACACCATATCTGTACTCAAGCAGTCATGCAACACAATAAGCTTTGTCACCTCAAAAGAATAAAATACCAGGAAAACAATGGCAAACCTTGTAGCAAAAATTTCTTAGTTGTTACCTTCTTTTCAGCTGTCCCAGGGTTCCTTCCCCAAAATCTAAGAGCAAGCTTCCTTTAGAAAAAAGATTAATATAGATAGAACTAACGTTCCGGTATTTAGAAGGCTGGGATGAACCAGTCCCCAGAAGAACAATCTCCAGGTCATCCTTCCTTACATTTTCCAAACAACTAGGAAGTCTATTCTCATCCAACCATGGCTCCTCAATCATTAGTTCGTTTTCCTGCACAGGAGATATTGCCTCTTTTGTCCCTGTATGCTCTTGCCAGAATTGGCTGACATGTTGTGCAGCATCGACAATCTCCGGAATCTCAGAAAGTAACTCATCCATTATTTGAGAGGGAGCCACCAGACTCGGGATATTTGTTCTATCAAATCCAAGTTGAGCATGAGGACGCAGAGTGAACTGTTCAACAACAAGACAAAAAGGCCAATTTTATTAAGGGAATAGGGGGTTGGTTTAAAAAGAAAAACTACATATCATTAAATCCAGAAAGAACATTATATCATGCCAGGTAGCAGAACAAAAGAAGAATGGCCCAGAATACTTTAAAGCAAAAATGAAACAGAGAGTTATGGTCCAAACTAAGGTTTTTTCTTTCCAATTTCTTAAGAAAGTGGACAGAAAACCTTGATACTATTTCTATAATATGTCGCTGAGTCAGAAGTTAAATGTAGATTGCAAAAAGAATGCAGTGATGTAGCTTCAACACAGTATTTACGAGATAACAAATAATAACACCTCTCATCAAACTAGACATGATGCACACTATTGATTACACTTAAATTAAAATGCCAAAGAAAAAGCTGATTTCCTTCTTTGATTGATTCAAGGCATTGATGAAATTACTTTCTGTCAGAAAAATCAAGAAAAAGTTTCATCTAAATAAACAAACCACTACATTAAGAAAAGAAAGCATGGAAGCATAGTGTTAAGAGGGATTAACCCTCTATCAATGAATTTCTAAGAAAAACCAAAGAAAACTTGTTCATACCTTAAGGAGATTTTCAGCAGAAATACTTTCAGAAGGCATTGAATCAGGACCCTAGTAAAATGAAGCAAAATTAAAAACTCAGTTGCCCCCCAAATATTTCAAATGGTAAATATCAACTTCTAACAATCCAAAATATCGTCTTATGACATTAGAACAAACCTTGCTAGCACTAGAGTTTGTTGTGGAATTATTAAGGTGCTGAAGAGACCAAAAACCTAAAGCTGGAAATAATTGTGGGCACAGGTAATTAAGTCGTGATGCTATTTCTTGCACTGGATTTCAGAATTGGAATCTCCACATTCTTCCTACAAACATCATGAATACCCAGGAGGAATCAGCAATAAAAAGGGAGCAGGCACCAGTACTGCTTTCAAAGAAGGAACAATGTCAAGAAAGCAACTCACATTTCATGTCCAGCCATAATATGTTGGGCTGAACCAAATCTCTTCATCCATTTCAGGTAATTGGGAGTGGCTGTGACAGAAGTAGGAGTTAAATGAATGATAAAATTCACAGTCTTGGCACATTCTTGTGAGCAATCTGCAAAGTAACTACTGAGAGATTCCACAGACAACAACTCCAGTACATGGGCTTCTGTTGGGCAATCAACGAGGAGTACAATGGGACCAGGAACAGATGGGCCCATTACATCACTTGGATGAACCTAAAAATATGAAAATAAACAATGGTAAAAATATATATTTAGCAACTAATTTCAGTTACACCAAAAGTAAATTAGAGCAACATAGTTTCCCCCTCATTAATTAGCTTCGAAACCCACCATGATGTCTGAGCTATCCGACTTCACAGACTTCGCAGATTGCAGTTCACTAAATTTTGGCCCAGGTTTCGAGCCGAGAGCCACAGCCTTTTTTGGATCAAATTTTCCCATGAGTTCAGGCAATTCACAAACACATATCACAGACATCTAACCAGGGTGTCATCTATATGAGTATTGGTGTCTTAGATAAATCCTCATCTACATTCTGTCACACTTTAGGATGTTTTATAATGATTTCCTTGATAATCTAGGTTAGGTAATGTATGCGATGTGGTGTTAACAGTAATTATATATTCAAGTCTCTCAAGACCAGCAGTTTTTTATTATGCTGCAACACATGTTAAGTTGTCTAATTATACTGGGATGAGGAGAATTCTGGTTATTTTTGTTATGCTACCCCAATAGTGTATTCATTATGTAGAATTTTCTGTCACTTCATGGTGTGTGTGACATAGTTAACATTAATATTGGCCTTTGCTGAACGGGTGTTGAGCCTTCTTGGTGGAGAGCCAGCAGGAGGTTTGGTGGGTGGTTCAGATAGGTCAGTGAAGGCTGAGACCCCTGCTGCTGTTCAGATGCCTTACTTAATAGACACAGGTTATTCAGATGATTACAATGGAACAGATAATTCTACAAAGAATCCCAGTGATCAAGGCATTGCAAATCTGACATCTCCAGCCCCTCTAATTGATGATCTCTTTGGAGACAGTTCAGGTGCTGGTGCGAGCACCAGTGAACAAAATAATGATGATGACCCGTTTGCAGATGTCTCGTTTCACACCAATGAGGGTCGAGAGAATGCAGAGGATCTCTTTTCTGGGATGACTGTTGATGATAAGCCAGGTGTTAATGAAAATCTTGGCATAGCCGATAAAGAGGGGCCTGAACTATTTGATATCTTTGGCTCAAACTCTGAAGTTCTGTCAAAGCAAGAAAATCAGAAAAATGATGTTAATGACTTAATGGCTGGCTTGTCCATTAAGGAAAACCTGTCAAATTCGGATCAGAAAGGAGTTTCATCTGTGGCACCATCTGAACATATCTTCTCAGATCCGAGCAGCAAATCTAGCAATCAGACCTCTGGCAATGCATATAGCAACCTACTTGGTGCCCAAACAGCTGGGATGAGTGCAAATCCAGCGTTTCCCTTTGGTGCTATGCCATATAACATTCCTCCTGGCATGATGTTCAATCCAGCTATTGCTTCTCAGCCAATAAATTATGGTGCCATGGGGAGTTTATTTGCTCAGCAACAGTTCCTTGCTACAATGTCTAACTTTCAACAGCTTGGTAACCTGAACGCTCAAAATGCTAGTGGCAGTAATGTGATGGGAACTAACGGAGGCTATCCTTCACCGCTTCCGGATATATTCCAACCGAATTTTGCAGCCCCAACTCCTAGTCCAATGATCAGTTCGCAGAAAGAGGAAACCAGAGCATTCGATTTTATCTCTGTAAGTTTATTCTGGCAGTTGATTTTTTATTTTTTAGTTTTCATATTAATCTTCTTTCTTGATGTTAAGTTTACAGTTGTATGGTTTGAGAGTTATTACTTATATAACTCTTAAAGTTATAGTAATATAATGGTGCTTTAGTACATTTTTGAAATTGGAAATGAATTTATATAAACATCTTAGTGGCCCAGAGTTTTAATGATTCTATATAAACATCTTATAGGCACAGTTGTAAAGCGAAATTTGGACATCTTATCCGTCATTGCCTAATATTATTTGTCGGGTTTATTTTGTAAATTTGATATGTGTTGCAAGTTTAAAACAATCACTCTGTATTTGAAATTTACTGTTTTCTCATTGCATATTTTCTTTTTCATGCATTTTCTGGAGAAAATGAATCTTGATTAATTGACCTCTTTAAGTTGTTTTCGGAAGTGATATGATAATCCATGATAATGTTGTGCATCGTGTCTATCATGTGGGACCATCTTGCTTCAGTTTGTGATCCAAAGACAGTTTCTTAAATTTTGGGCCAAATTGTCACTGAGGCAAGTAGATCAAAAGCAAGTTGTTTATCATACACCAAAGATGGTTCTACATTTTGATAGCCCATATGTGGTATTGATCACCGTTGAAGGTTGGAAAAGTAAGGGAGGTTGTGTGCTGTGCCATTGAATCAGACTATGTGGAGTTTGACAGGAGGTTTTTCCATAACAGAGGCTGAGAAAATGAGTGAGAAGAGTTGAGTTTATTAGGCCCTTAAGATCAGTAGAGCTCTGATACCAATTGTTGGTTCAGTTGGAGAGATGATGAGAGTAAAGAGAGAGTGTTTTGTAAAAGAAAGGGACGGCAAAAGCTGAAAGTTTTCTATGTATTACATTCACTGAACAACAAACATATATACAAAGCAACTCCACTGTTTTACCTAAAGCAGCCTACTGCAGTGGATTAAAAAATAGTACATTTGAATTTAAACAAATACATATACCAAAACATGTCTTAGTCTCAACTAAACATGTCAAACCAAAAACAACTTGACTGTGCCAAATGTCTGCTGCAACAACTACAGCAACCCAACCAAAACAGAATTGTTGCTGCCAAAATATTGTTTGAACCTTCAGCCAAATTTTGTTCCATTTCCAGCAGGTTATCACCAACTTCATCATATATAAACATCTTAGTAGCCCAGAGTTTTAATGATTTTATATAAACATCTTATAGGCACAGAGTTGTAAAGCGAAATGGACATCTTTTATCTGTCATTGCCTAATATTATTTATCAGGTTTATTTTGTAAATTTGATATGTGTAGCAAGTTTACAACAATCACTCTGTAATTGAAATTTACTGTTTTCTCATTGCATATTTTCTTTTTGATGCATTTTCTGGAGAAAATGAATCTTGCTTAATTGACCTCTTTAAGTTGTTTTCGGAAGTGATATGATAATCCATGATAATGTTGTGCATCGTGTCTATCATGTAGGACCATCTTGCTTCAGTTCGTGATCTATTTCTTAAATTTTGGGCCAAATTGTCACTGAAAAGGCTTATTTATATGAGGCAAGTAGATCAAAAGCAAGTTGTTTATCATAAACCAAAGATGGTTCTACATTTTTTTGCAATAATGGAGGGAGGTATGGCTGAAAGAGCACAGAGTAGAATTAGCTTATTTTATTGTTTGTATTTGAGTTGGAAGAAGAATGAGACATTTCTGTGCAGTTAGCTCTTTTATAGTTTGTTTTTGAATTTGTACACTGATTTCATGCCATTCCAATGTAGTGAATCTGTAGAGTGTTTTCTCCCCTCTTTTCCTTTTTTTTTTTTTTTCCTTCTTTTTTGGTTTGTTTCCCACATAAACAGAAGTAATGCTAATCTTGTGATAAATGAATCTGGGACAGGACAGAATAGTCAATAAAAATCGATATACTGTTGTTTACTTTGTCTTAACATTTTGTATCCTGATGAAATGTGTCTTGTTATTGTAAACTGACTAATAATGCATTGTCATTCATCTTTCACAACCACAAAGCTTTTGGAATGTTTACAGTCTTTGGCTGGTTTGCCATTTTCATGGAAATTCTAAAGCTTCAAAAGTGGGTGGCATTTGTTGAACTCATTTTTCTGTAATGGGGTTTGATTAAATTTTGACTCTAGAGCCCCCTTGCTTGGTTTGGCAAGCATGAGTGCTCCTATTCTTACTTAGTGGTGGGAGGTGGGATTACACCTATATATCAAATTCAAAATGACTTTGAAAGGGTCTTTTAAACAAGTACGGTAAAAGGGAATCATAGAACTACTTTGAAGGGAAGAAATTAAGCAGTCACTATAATCAATCCAACTTTTTTGGTTTGTTGCAGCGTAATGCCATCCTCTCGCGGGCACTATAGAATATAACGTTTGGGTAGATTGTTTGCATAATTATGTAAGAGTAGTGCAATACCTACAATCTCTTCTCATAAATTTTCTTTTATAATCTTGACCTGACAGCTCATAATTGGTCAGTTTGTAATAGGTTATACCTGATATATTGTGGCTGATTAATTGTGAATTACTATATTAGGATTGTTAAATAAAGTTTTTTTAGAAGAAGTTGTAGGTATAGTATTACTCTTTATTAACAGTGTCACCGATGTTATTGGATGTGTTATTACAACATTTAACCTCCGTCAATCAGGTATTATATCGTCTCTTTTAAAAATAAAAACAATTTATAGATTACGCAAAACAGACATCTTATAACTTTTATTTATTTATAAACCAGAGTCGAGTAAAAGAGAGAAAACTTTATACAACCAACCTCGGGTGGTCGAGTGGTTTAATAAAGATTTTTTAATGTATTTCTTAAAAGATCTTGAGTTTGAATCCTTTATCAGTTGCTAAAAAGGGTGGCCATTAGAGTTTTTACCTGACCACTTTACAGGATAGAAGATGCAGTTATAGCATCATCTGACTCATCTTTGAAACAATGGTTTAAAACATAAATCAAGTGGCACATTTCAGATACACCAAAAGTTTATTAGAGCAACATAATTTTCCCTTTCATTATTTAACTTTGAAATTCACCATGGTGCCACAATCTGACTGCACTGACTTCCCAGATTTCAGATCATCGTATTTTGGCCCAGAACTCAAGCCTAGAGCCCTAGCTTTGTCAGAATCAAATTTTCCCATGAGTTCAGGCAATTCACAAACATATATAACAGACAACTCTCCAGGCTTTACTGCTGATCCTCCAGAGAAATTTGGTTTTAGGAGAATGGCTGATATTTTAACAAGCTCATTATTGACAAGAACAACGGGGTCGGTTAACTTTGTTAAATCAGTTAGAGTAGCATCAGAGGATGGAGATGTCCCAAAGCTCCGTGCGTGATGACACAACTCGTCCTGAATTTCCTCATCCCGTAGGATCCGGGCGCTCCCACAAGACTCGGATACCCGAGACGTGCCATGTAGAAAAACTGCGAAACCTGTTTAAAGACATACTTTTCCTGAATAACATCATAGTATTTCCATCTCCAACATCTCAAAAAAAGACATACATCATCTTTCGTTTTACAAAAGAAAAGAGTTAGGGAAACTTTTGGTATCAGGTTTTTCACTTATACTACACATTCCAAAATATGAAACAAAAGGAAATACATGATGGAAAACATGAGTTCTTGAAACGAAAGTCCAAATTTACAATGCGACATAAATATAAAACCCACATAAAAGATGTCAACGCGTGGCACAACCTCAGCGGAGGCTCATGCTGCCAACACGATCTCCGGAAGGTCCCCTGGTGGGGGAAAAACATTTAAAAAGGGGTGGTGAAATACTCGGTGAGTGGGGAAAAAGGGGGAGGTTTATAAAAGTTCTTAAAAAAAAAAGAATAATGCTAACATACAACAATTTTCAAGCAAATCATGGCAACAATGTAACTTTATGAATATGCAATAGAACAACCACCCCGTTCTCACATACAATATATAATTTATTTCTAATCATCCTGCACTCAATAAACTGTACTCTGACTTACTTCCTTTAACTGTATCGGATTCTGTATAAAACCTCAACATTTATTATTAAAACTCTCACCACAACTAGTACCACGGGAAAATCTGTCACTCGGTGGGCGTCCCACACGCAGCGAGCGAGGGACGACTGCATACACGGCAAGGTCTATCATCGCGCGGGCGAGCCTCAAAAGCTCATACTGGCGGACCACTCAACGCCCAGCAGAGCCAATAAAATCTATACGAATCGCTGAGCCTAAAATCTGAAACTGTCATACCCAGCGGAATCCTGCATCGCTCGGGCAGAGCCAAAAATCTGTATCTCTGGGGGATGGGTACTTTGTAGGGTGGTTTTTGCACCACAACATACTCATGCATAATCTCATGTAACATGTAAGTCAATAGCATATTTCATATGTACTTATAAATCATACATATATGACATAATATTCCAAGGTCACATATAGGGGTGAAACTGAAAGTTTTTAAAATATATTCTCAAAACTAATAAATTCGCCACATTTATAATATTACCAGGAAATCATATCAACATCACAAATCTCAACTCATATGCAGTTCAACCAATTTCCAAGCTCTAATTTGTAACATTTCCTTTAACATGAATATATCAATACATGGGTGAAAAATTAAAACTGTAAAAAAAAATGTTTTCAAAACTGGCAGTTTAGCCCTTTTCAATTACTCACTTAACTTCTACCTTCCCAAATCCAGCCGAAGCATGGGAGAACAAGCAACTCACACAAACTTCACATATAATCCAAAAACTCATCAAAACATTAACATGCATACATAAGTCTTAAGCTTTTAAGAAAGGTCTAATGACATGCAACACAAATCAGCTTTGTTAAATTTAGATCTGAGACACTTTCACTCAAAAATTTGCTCAGTCGGGACATGCTAAGGTAAAATATCCAGCCAACATCACAATTTAGTCAAACAACCGAATGCAAACAGGTGCAGCTAGCAAGCAAAATACACTCCATTTTAAGCACCAAATTAACCAACCAAGCATGGAAAGGAAAGCAAGTTCAGCAAGCTTCAAATTCAGCTCAAAACTCATCAAAAAGCAAAAATGGCCAACTATATTTAACATGCAAACATAAATATGAATTTTTAAGAAAACTTTCATTTGATCCACTCACTCTTCTATCCTATAGTTGGCTGCCTATTACAGTGCTTAGATTTCGATCTCCACCGTTCAGAATGTAGAGCTGTGTTTCATGAATAACATATCCGAAAATCAGCACGATCGGACGGCGAATGAGCTCCAGATCACGATTTGATGATCCACTGTTCACAGACTTAAAACTAATAAACTCTCCCTTTCTCTTTGTTCTTCTCTCCTTCTCTCACTCTATCTCTCGGCCAAACCACTCTTTCTTCTCTTCTCTCCCTTTTTTTTCTTTCTTTTCTTTTCTTTCTCCTTTCTCTCCTCTCTTCTTTCTTTCTTCTCCTCTCGTTTTCTTCTTCTTCCTTTGGGCGAACTGCCCAGTTCCCTTCTCCTTTTAAACAAACACTTTTCTAAAATTTATTTCTGCCCCCCAATTCCTCTAAATTTCAGTTTAACCCAGCCACATAAGCTTTCCTTAGCAAAAATGTCCAAATTTTTCCCTCTTGATACATGCAAGCCCATCAGGATTTATTTCTTCGATTTCACCCCCTTAACACAGCTTTAAAAACTGACAGAAATACCCCTATCTTACCACAATACCAAAAAATCAAATAAATAAAAAAAAAAAAATTAATTAACTTAAATACAATTCATGATCTAACTAAAATCAGGAATGGGGTTTTACACGTGAACCATAGCATCACGTCGAATGAAAGACTTCATTGCATCAACTAAATACTTGAGGTCTGAAGGACCCCATACATTTACCTTTATGCAAACAAATGAAAATTTTAGATGATGGTGAGTTACCACCAAGCAAATCAAAATCTTAGTTAAAATTGACTATTTGAAATATTGACGTTTTAAAAAAATAAAATACATGAGGTCAAGTTGTTACTCACAGACAGCCCTCCAAAATGGGCCAAAGTGAAAAGAAGACCTGTGAGGTAAAATAAGAATTCAGCAACCCTCTCTTTGTATGAGCAGTCCTAATATTTGTTCATGATACTAATGCTTAAAAACATTACTCAGCAATAGTAAAAAAAAAAAAAAAAGAAATTTATGAAGGAAAAAAGAAAAAAAATTATGAATACATCATGGTTTCTCTATCAAGACACCAACCTGGAAGTCCCCCTGCTGTCTCGGAGCAGACACGAGAAAGAAATATGTGATCTAACCTGAAGAAAGATCCACAATATTATCAGTCACTATTGCATTAAACAATATTCAAAAACTGAAGAACAAACTTTGGAAATATGTATTGACATAGGAAGAAAGGGAAAGAAAATGAATGTTTACGGATATTCCTACGTTTGGTAATATAATCTTATGCTCTGTACAGAATCGTTGCAATCCCTGCAATAGAAGTAGTGCATTAAGGAACAGAAAATTGATAGGTGTTCATATTTAGAAGAATCACAAACAATGATCTTCATCTGATCTCCCTGGCAATTTTATAGACATAACAGTTATATACCACTGTTCAAAATAAGAGAGAATGACATTTTCCCACCCAAAGTTAACCTTATTGACTTTGCCCACCGACAAACTTTGAAAAAACCATTTTTCCACCATCGTTAAATTTAGACATTAGTTTTAACAGAAAAATAGACATTCTTGTCGGATCATATCTAGTATAGGGTTAATATTGCTTACGTTCCTAAATTACAAACAAATAATAATTATCTTCACTAACTTGAAAACTAAGCACTTAAACCCCTATCTTCAATTTCTATAATTACAATGGAGGTTTCACTTTTAAACTATGTGTGTTTCTAAAAAATTTGAAAGTATATATATATTATTTTTTAAAAATTATAATAATATCTTTCAATTAAATATTTATAAAACTACAAACAATATTTCATTAAGATTGTATATATTTTATGAAATTATATAATATAATTTCCAAAAAAAAAAATGTAAAAAAGAAGAGAATCCCGAAAATAAAAAAAATTATGAAAATTTGAAAAAAAATAAAAACCGAAATTTTTTTTGTTAAATGTAAATAATTAGTTAAATATAAATATAATTATTCCAGAAAATATAAATTATTAATATATTTGAAAATAATAATAATAAATTAAATAAAAATTTGGAAAATAAAAAAAATTAAATTTGGCGACAAGTCTTTGATGCGTGTTTGATAACATCGCTAGCACCATTGGGTAGTAACCGATCTATCCAACCACAGTAACGAGGATTTTGTAGCTATCATTGTTTTGCCAAAAAAAGCTAAAAAGATTTGGCTAATCTTCTCCAACTAAACGCCTATGCTAAGCCTCCTCGTTACTATGGACGTAAAAATCTACCTATACGGAAGGAGAGACTAATCTTGTGAGGTTGAGGCCACTAGCGATCTGCTGCACCTACACACGTAAGAAAACAAACATGAAGGCGACGGAAAATACCAGGGTGGTGTTTGCCGTAGGCACTCCGACACTCAAGTCAGCAAGAGTGAGAGAGGCTAATTTAGTGAGGGCTAGGGAGTAGAGAGGTTACCAGAAGTCTAGTCGGGGACTGTGACTGCAGCTGTAATGCGAAGTTCTCAAGCGGGAACTCTGGGGTCTGAAGGTGTAATGTAATCTGCCTTGTTAGAGGGCTGGTCTCTGTTTAAATAGTGACTGTATGGTTTCCCAATCCTACTGGTGGGATTGAGAGTCCTCGTAGTAATCGTTCCTCCCAAGGATGTATCTTTTGGCCCCCTAATCCTACTAGCGTGAAAGGGGGTCCGAGCATAACTCGGATACGGACCTTGGAGGAATTGGGACAATAGTTATAAGAGTTCCAGTATGAGTGTGATCCGTAGGTGACTATGGGCTCCGAATTTGACCATAAGCCTAGAAGGTGTGCTAGGATCAGGAGGCTCGGGTCCAGATGGTACAGACCAACCGTAATTCATACCGAATGGACCTCATCTGAGGAATTCTAGCTTGGGTTGATCGAGGACTAGGCCTAGGCTTTCCTTTTTGTCAGAAGTGTTCCTCTATTTGAGCCAATGACATTTTTTGGCCCTAACAATTACAATGGTTAGGTAGATCAACCAAGGATCCACCCAACGATGCCGATGGTGTCGCTAGACACACTATTAGAAATGGTAGCCATCCTCACCCTCAGCGACTATGTGGCCACTCCCACCGGGTGCAATTTAGTTTGTTAATTTTTTATTTTTCATTTCTTTTATTTTAAATTTATTAACCCTAAAATTAATATAAACCAAACTAGGGGCATTAAATAAAGTTTGGGTGGAAAATTGTGATTCAACCTTGTTAAAAAATAGGAAGTCAAATAATAAAGGGTATTATAGTCTTTTCGTAATTTTACCCTTGTTAACTTCCTGAACAGGGACCTTGGAAGTGATAAGTAGACCTGGCAAAAGCAGGGCAGGTGGGATGGGCAGTGTGGAGGGTCTATCAGGTGCGCGAGCAAAGCGGGAGGTCGATTTAAACGGGTCCAATATTTTGGACTCGTACCCTACCCAATGCGAGTATAGGTGGACCCGAGGGTGTCCGCACTATTCATTCTAGTTTCTAATTCTTGCAATTACACCCTCATAGTTTATGCAGTTTTAATATTTTATAGTTACACCTCCATAATCATCTACTCCAAATTCAATTAAATTCACTCCTTTTCATTCTTGGTTGAAAACAAAGTTTCTCTCGTTCAATTTTCATCTTCCAAGTATGAATAAAGTAAATCCAAACTCAATAAAACTAAGGCTCGTTAGGTTTATTATTCTAATAGTTTTTAGAACAATATTTTGAAAAAAGTAAAATTGGGCGGGTATTACGATGTAAGATTTGAAAACAAATAAAAATACCCTCTATGTTTGTTTATTTGCTAAACACCCTCTATAATAAAATATTAAAAGTTAACAAAAACACCCTCAACCCACCCATTAAATACGAACAGCCGTCCATCACCGCCGAAAGGTGGCTGGAGTGTTTTTGCAATTTCTAAAAAAATATTTGGGAGTGTTTAGTTAAATTAACAAATTTATGGGGGTTTAAAAAAATTAAAAAATATAGAATAATATTTTGAAAATAATAACAAATTTTACTGTTTAATTTTATTAGGGAAGGATTCGAATAGCGTAACAATGAAGCCTAAATTTCTCATATGTAAATGAATTCAAATCAACATGATTAAAGCAGCCCAAATTTTCAACAAAAAATAATACAAACAAACAACCCATTTTCAAATAAAGCAACACAAATTAATCCTTACAAAAAAACCCATTTTTCAGACCAAATCAATAGATCCATTTGTCAAACCATCCCTGGAGCCTAGCAGCTAAGCAATCAAAAGGAGAAGAAAAACATCCTTAGATTGTAGCAAAAACAAAAAGCACACAGACCCTATAAACGGCCAGCATAAACCAACATATGCACAACTAGACAACTCCATTGCCCATAAAAACCTACTCAACAAAAATCTACACAACCTAACAAGGACCCAAAGAGGCAATTTCTACCGCTATCCACTTTATCCAGCACAACAAAAACTTGCAGACCCCAATCAAAAGCTCTATGCTCTTCTAGTACTTTCTGATTTCTCTCAAACCCACAGTTCCTAGCCTAAAACGGTGCGGCTTCTTCACTCCTCCCCTCACTTAAGCTAACTTTCGAGTAGTCCTTGGCTAGTTGCTTAAGTAGCGCCTTGCCTCCGATGGACTGCCTTGTTGTTTGAGTGTCTGTTTCGTGCAAGCCATTTGAAAGGTTGATGATTGAAAGAGTGGTTTTCTATTTAGATTGAGACAGAGGAAGTGCTGAAGCGGTGACGGTGGAAAAGATGGAGTTGAGTTTGTAATGTGATTATGTTAGAGTTAGGGATTTGGCATTTATTATTATTATTTTTTAATTTCAAATAGGTACCCATGGGCACCCGTGGGTGTACCCAAACTACCCATTTACAAAAAGGGTCAAGCTCGGTACGAATCCAAAAAACGGATCATCTTAAGGATTCATACCCTATATTATTTACTCGAGTACTGGCCGACCCGTGGATAGGGACCCGTTTTGTCAGGTCTAGTGACAAGTCAACGTTATCCAAATAAGAGATAACCAGAACTCCATAGTTGAGTAGAAAATTTTACCTCTCCAGCATTAAAAATAAATCTTTGCTCGTCAACGAAGAGCAGGACTGAAGGCGAAGTGTCCTGAGTATCCATTCCAGTACCCAAGATCTGTAATTTTAAAAAAAAATCATCACTTAAATTACAAACAAATAAGAAAACTTATGTTCCATAAAAATTTAAGAACCCTAACCCACCTCACAAAATCACAATTGAATAAGATCCCATAAACTATAAATTGACCTCCTTTTTCCAGATAAACTCAAAAAACTAACTTAAACCCAGTTCCCCAAATCCATAATAAACTAGTTGTAACAACCAAAAGCCAGAATGTACTAAACCAAAGTTACAAACAAAATTAGGAACTTTGAACTCAAATCTTCAACCAGAAACGTTAAACTCAAAAACAAAATCAAACCGAGTTCATAAAAACACAACTGAACAAACCCCACAAAGCCAAAAACACACAAGACAAAAAAATTTCATTACCTGGACATATGAAACAGTACTAGTTGGGTTAAGCTTGGGAACTTTATGCTGAGGATTCTTATTTGGCATATCAATACAACTTTTTCCCTCAGACCTTCTTTTGTTGAACCTAAAAGAGGACTCATTTTTACTCTCTTGCATTGTAACAGCTCTTACAGTGAATTTCTTTGCTGTTAGCTCTTTGATTGTTTTCGAATTTGTTCACTGATTGCATTGCATTCCCATTGCAATGAATATGCAGAGTGTTTTCATCTCTATCTTCTTTTGGAAACACAAGTATGCTTATCCTGAGAAGAGTGTATATACAACCAAATCGTTAATCCTGATAGAAGATAATTACGGGAAGACATAAAGATAAAGGATAAGGGCATCTCCAACCCACGCCAAATGGGCGCAAAAAACACCAATTTGGCGTGGGTTGGAGTACCAACCCATGCCTAACACTGCGCCATTTTGGCACAGTGTTACAATGCCGCGCCAATGTAGCACAAATAAAAAAATATATATTTTTTTTAATTTTGGTTTTTTTTGGTTTTTTTTAATTTTGTTAAATTAATTTGAATATTAAATTTTACACCAAAAATCACACCAAATTTGAGTATTTGTATTTAATTTAATTTGATTATTATTTATAATAATTTATAATAATGATATAATTTAAAAAATAATGATATAATTTAAAAAATAATGAAAAATTAAATATAGAACTTTATTCAATGCAAATATTAAACTACAATAACTCAAAATAAAAATTAATACTAATTTAAAAACACTAAAATTAAAAGAAAATACAACATAAACTAAAATAACAATTTAATATTCCGGTAGATTAGTTTCGGATCCAGTAAGATTATCAAAATATTGAAAAGAACTAGAGTTATTTTGAAATCCTTGACCTTATTGTTGAGCTCTTTTTTGCATAATTCTTAACTGCTTATTTTGAAAAAACTCACGTAGGCTTGGATTGGTTATAGAATTCAAATCCTTGCTCATTTTTTTTTTTTTGTATCATTTTATATTAAATGTAATGTTTTTCTATATTAAATATAATGTTTATTTGATTAAATAAATGCTTAATTTTATTAAATTAGTATAATTTTCAAAATAATTATTATTTAATAAAAATATCGTTCCCAATATTTAATTAATATATACAAAAATAATGAGTGAAATAGATTAATTGTTGATTATTACAATAAAAGAAAAAATAAGAATATTCTAAAAAATATTATTTTTGGTGTAATATTTGATGTTGTGGATTGGAGATAGAATAGTATTTTGCACCAATTAGATGTAAAATTGCACTAAATTGGTGCAATGGGTTGAAGATGGTCTAAGAGGTTCAGAATTCACCCCTCTTTTCATTTTTGGTTTTACTCTCACATAAACACACTCAACTCTTTTCATTGCAGAGAGCCTCAATTGACTCAACCTTGACTGACACTGCCTTAATTGACGGCCATCAGGCATGTATATACTCACTCACTCTGATATGATATGCCTCCATATCCATTGACTCGCCTTCATTGACCCACTCTGATATGATATGCCTCCATTGACTTGCCTTCACTGACTCACTCTGATATGAAATGCCTCCATCTAACGGATTGTATGTGCCTGCGAAAACTTTCTCATATCCTCGTTATATTATTGAGATTTGGTAAAATGAAGTTTCACTTGTAAATGCTTACGATTTTGATGTGGAAGAAATTAAAGATGTTGAAAACAGACTAATCATGCAATTGCCATCGCTTTTAATTGGAAATTCTTTCACATGACAAAAATTTTGGTTGGTTGCAGGCCTTTCTTATCATTTTCATAAGAGTTAAAGGGACTTTTTCCAACCCAAATAATAGTTTGACACTTTTTTACTCATAAATTTTTAAAATACTATTTTATTATTTAAATTTATATTTCAACAACGAGTAAATTGTGGTTTTTAAAGAGAGGAGATCAATGAGTCTTTTGATAGTAGAAGATTGAATTTAAATGATTAAAATTGATCAAAATTTGACTTAAAAAGGTAGTTGTACAAACCCTAATTATTCGATTGTCTATGATTGGTGGGTCACAAAAGTAGGGTTTGAGAGATTTTAACGAGTGATGATCGAAAAAAATAATGATAATGGTTTGAGATTATATTAATATCGAAATCGAAAACAAAATATAAATTTAGATAATATTTAGGTGAAAAAGTATTATTTACTCTTTTCGTAACTCTAAAGCATCAGAAATGGGTGTCATTGTCAAACTTTCACTCACCTGCTCCTCTTCTCAGTGGCCAGACTGGACATGGCTGTTTCTATCACATCAGAATATATAATTCAGGAAATTAATTGATTACAGACTACAGCCCAATAGCAGCATCTGATTCATCAATTGGCATCTCATCTTTAAAAAGCAATTTAAAGTAGAACTTTAAATGGAGAACACGCAAATCTAGTAGGTCAGGTCAATACTCACCAAATTCAAAAGCTATGCGTGTTTTTTGCGTGTGTGCCTCATCAACTACATGAATCTTTGGGTGTGTATACGACAAGCACCTGACCCAACTTCAATGGCTTCTTTTGCTGTGCTGTGGCTTTTCGCTTCAGCTTCCTCGGCTTCACCGTGCCACCCTCAAAGGTTGCCTGCAACACTATAAACACGACCACAATCAGCAGCTGAATATTCATCACCTAGGACCTTAAATCTATATGAAGTTTAGTAATCATCTATTTTATAACAACGATGTTGAAAATGTTTCAATTTAGCAATATTGCATCACCAATTAATAGCTTGAAATTAGTTTTATAACTTGCCTTGTGTATAAGAACTGTTGCTCCCACGGGAGGCTTCACTCAGCACTTTCTTCAGGCGCCTAGCAATGAAAAAGCAGTAGATTTTACCTAAATACTGTTCATGAAACAAAGGAAAATGAAACAGAGGAAGACGGAATTGCAGAGAGAAATTTCCTCGTGTATATCATGAATGATGCCAATGATTCAAATATATACAATAACCAAATAATATTCTAACTAACTTATCCCATACAATGACAATACTACCCTTTATGTACAGCTCATTATAGAGGCGATAAATAACAAAAAAACACATAAACTGAACCGATTTTAAGGAAAACTGGTTTTTCGTTTAACCGAAAAACCGGTTAACCGTTTTAAAAAAAAGGGTTAACCGGTTTTGAAACGGTTTTCCTTTTTTTTTATAAAACTTTTTTTTTTTAATTTTGTCCTAAATTAAATTGTAAATATAGACAATACATTGGGAACTAAGAAAAAAATTTTGGGTTGGGATTTTAGATTGAGTGAATTAGCGATTTATTTTAGTTTAGGTTATTATTTATTTATTTAATATATATATATTTGAAAAACCAAGCTTTAGAAAATCTTGGCTTTAGCTTAACGTTCTAATTTTTTCCAAGGCAAACAACCGAACCGAAAATTCGGTTTTTTGAATTTTTCGAACCGTAACCAAACCGTTTTTTCGGTTCGATTACCTGTTGGGTTAGCAATTCGGTTCGGTTTTTGCATTTTTTTGAACACCCCTACTAGCCAGGTGTGATTTCAGTCAATTATTTTTTTTATTTTTTATTTTCCGATTTTTTTATTTTAATAACTGACTTTATTTTTTAAGTTTTTTTTTAAATTTGTTAACCTTAAAATCATATAAACCAAAATAAGGGTGAAAAATACTATTAATAAAGTTTTGGTGGGAACAGTACTCACGGCAAAGTAACGGGGCCATGATCCCCGCTGTTCTATGTACTGAAGCAATTGCAAAGTAATTTTTTACTACCATAAGAAAAAATGTTGTGCAAAAATTCTTCTAAAAGGTTGGACCAATAAAATAGTGCCACGTCTTATATGGACAAAATGAAAATATTATTTGATATGAAGCCTTAAAACATGATTTAGTTTGTCACTTGTCCTCCACGTAAATATGAGCAAATCAAGTAATATGACAACCGTTTATTTGTAAAGTCGGTGGTGGGTATGAAAATGACTTGCTGACGATAATATTGCAACGAGCCACCTAATTTCTGTATCTAAGCCAATAAATCATCTTTAAGGCATTAGGTAGCATCCTAATGAGTAGATTAACATCCATGAAGTTGACTGGTATTAAAGGAGTCCGTGAGCATATTATGAAAATGAGGGACATAGTTGCTCAGTTGAAATCCCTTCAGATGGTGATTAATGATGACTTCCTGGTGCATTACGTCCTGAACTCTCTCGTCCTCATTATACTCCTTTCAAGATATCTTATAACACACGAAGGATAAATGGTCAATCAATGAGCTTTTGACCATGTGTGTTCAAGAGGAGGAGAGACTGCCTCAGGAAGTGAATGAAACTGCACATCTGGTGACAGGAAATGTCAAGTACACTTCAAACAAGAATAAGAAGTGGAAGGGAAAAGGCAAGCTGCATGAGGTTATGAGCAAAGGTAATAAGGACAATATCAAGTGTTTCTTCTGTAAAAAGACCGAACACATGAAGAAGGATTGTCCTAAGAGAAAAGCCTGGCTTGATAAGAAAGGTAACCTCTTATCTCTTGTGTGTTATGAATCTAATATGATTTGTGTTTCACATAATGATTGGTGGATTGATTCTGGTTCTACAATCCATGTTTCTAATACCATACAGGGTTTTCTGGATCAAAGGAAGCCATTGGGAAGTGAATGCAACATCTATTCAGGAAATAGGATGCCTTCACGTGTTGAAGCTGTTGGAACTTTTAGACTTATTTTAAGCACTAATTATGTTTTGGATTTGGAACGAACCTTTTATATTCCTAGTTTTTCTAGGAATTTAATTTCAGTTTCTAAACTTGTACCTTGTGGATACTCTTTCAACTTTTATGGTAGTTCTTTTAATTTAATTAAGAACTCATCTATTGTTGGAAATGGTACTTTGGTTGATGGTTTGTTTAAAATTCATTTAAGTGATACTGTTCCTTATAGTCTTATAACTTCACATGCTAACACTGGTATGAAACGTACTATTATGTATGAAAACTCTTCTTTTTTTGTGGCATAGGAGATTAGGACACATCTCCATTGATAGGATTAAAAGGTTGGTAAATGCTGAAGTTCTTAAAACTCTTGACTTTACTGACTTTGATACTTGTGTAGACTGCATTAAGGGAAAGCAGACTAACAAATCCAAGAAGGGTGCCAGGAAGAGTTCGAACTTTTAGAAATCATACACACAGATATTTGTTGCCCTACGACATGAGTTCTAGTGGTGAAATATTTCATCACTTTTATTGATGATTACTCACGATATATGTATCTCTATATGCTTTATCACAAGGATGAAGCGTTGGATGCTTTCAAAATATATAAAGCAGAAGTAGAGAAACAATGTGGAAAACAAATTAAGATCGTGAGATCGATAGAGGTGGTGAATATTATGGTAGATACTTGGTATAGGACAAACACTTGGTCCATTTGCTAAATTTCTTCAAGAGCAAGGTATTGTGGCTCAATACACCTTGCCTGGCACACCATCTTAGAATGGTGTAGCAGAACGGAGAAATAGAACATTAATGGATATGGTACGAGTATGCTAAGTAACTCCAAACTTCCTCATTCTTTGTGGATTGAAGCTCTCAAAACTGCAGCGTATATATTAAACCGAGTTCCAACTAAGGCGGTTCCCAAAACGCCATTCGAATTATGGAAAGGTTGGAAACCAAGTTTAAGTCATTTACGCATCTGGGGTTGCCCAGTTGAGGTTAGAGTTTGTAATCCACAAGAACGGAAGTTAGATCCTAGGACTATTAGTGCATATTTTATTGGATATGCGAAAAATCCAATGGATATAAGTTTTATTGTCCTAACCATTCCAGTAGAATTGTTGAATCAAGAAATGCCAAATTTCTTGAAAATGATGTGGTCAGTGGGAGTGATCAAATCAGAGACTCAGTCTCTGAGAAAATTGATGTTTCAGACAATGCTCCTACATCAAGTAAAAGATTGGTTGTTCATCCAAACAGGGTGAATAATGAGGAACCACTCAATCAAAATCCACATTCGATGCGATTGTTTTAGAAGATCATTTTGAACAACCTCCAATACAAGTGGAACAACCGGTTGTGCAATGATCTCAAGAGGCTGTTGATACAACATTAAGGAGATCTACTAGAACAAAGAAATCAGCAATTCCTACTGATTATGAAGTGTATATGCAAGAGTCTGACTGTGACATAGGTATTGAGGATGATCCAGACACGTTTTTACAAGCTATGAACAGTAGTAAATCTGAATTGTGGTATAATGCCATGATTGACGAGATGAATTCTATAGCGGATAATAAAGTTTGGGACCTTGTTGACTTGCCTACTAGAAAGAAACCTATTGGTTGTAAATGGGTATTTAAAACCAAAAAGGATTCATTAGGCAACATTGAGAGATACAAGGCTAGACTTGTTGCCAAGGGGTTCACGCAAAAGGAAGGAATAGATTACAAAGAAACATTTTCTCCGTTTCTAAAAAGGATTCCTTTCGTATCATAATGGCATTAGTTGCCCATTTCAATTTAGATTTACATCAAATGGACGTTAAAACAGCTTTTCTCAATGGAGATTTGGAGGAAGAGGTTTATATGAAACAGCCTGATGGGTTCATTTCAAGTGATGGTGAGCATTTGTTTTGCAAGCTTAAGAAGTCCATTTATGGACTTAAACAAGCCTCCCGACAGTGGTATTTAAGATTTCACACTGTTATCTCTTCATTTGGTTTTGTAAAGAATGTCATGGATCAGTGTATATAGCACAAGGTCAGTGGGAGTAAAATCATCTTTCTTGTGTTATATGTAGATGATATTCTCCTTGCAACCAATGATTTGGGTTTGCTACATGAGGTGAAACAATTTCTCTCTCAACATTTTAGTATGAAGGATATGGGTGAGGCGTCTTATGTCATTAGCATTAAGATTCATAGGGATAGGTCTCGACATGTTTTGGGACTATCTTAGGAAGCCTATATTAATAAAATTCTTGAGAGATTTAGGATGAAAGATTGTTCACCCATTGTTAAGGGTGACAGGTTCAATCTGAACCAATGTCCTACACTTGAGATTGAAAAGGAACAAATGAAAATTATTCCTTATGCTTCAGTTGTTGGAAGCCTAATGTATGCTCAAGTCTGTACTAGACCTGACATTGCTTTTGCAGTTGGCATGTTAGGAAGATATCAAAGTAATCCAGGTTTGGATCATTGGAGAGCTGCAAAGAAGGTCATGAGGTATCTTCAAGGAACTAAAGGTTTCATGCTTACTTATAAATGTTCCGACGTTTTAGAAGTCGTTGGATATTCAGACTCAGACTTCACTGGATGCGTTGATTCTCGAAAATCAACATCCGAATATGTTTTTATGCTCACGGAGGTGCTATATCTTGGAGAAGTGCCAAACAATCTTTAGTTGCCACTACCATGGAAGCTTGAGTTTGTTTCTGTTTTGAGGCAACTACAGGGGTATTTGGTTGAGAAGTTTCATTTACGGGCTTGGAGTTGTTGAGTCTATCTCTAGGCTAATAAAGTTATATTGTGACAATTCAGCTGCTGTATTCTTTGCTAAGAATAATAAGAGTGGAAGTCGAAGTAAACACATCGACATTAAGTACTTAGCAATAAGGGAGCACGTTAAAGCCAAAGAAGTGCTCATTGAACACATACATACTGAGCAGATGATTGCTGATCCTCTAACGAAAGGCATGCCACCAAAATCGTTCAAGGATCATGTTGTTCAAATGGGACTATGTCCCGCTTTGTCACTATGAGAGGTAATACTTTCATTGTCTGAAACTTTGTAATTTAGTTTGTTTTCTCTTTTAAGTTGTATACATTTTGGTTGGAGACAAACAAACATTCTAGAGGACCTAGAACAAACATTTGAGGTTTGTTCATAAAGTGATATTCCACATTTAAGCGTTTATTTAGAAAGAGTAAAATTGCATTGTAATACATGGAAGGTAATACTTGTTTCAAAGGGATTTACCGCTATGATTCATGTACTTTTTCCTCTTTCTAATTGAACATACCGCATATACATCTCTTGTGTTCTGGATTATATTATACAAGTTTGGACCAAGTGGGAGAATGTTAGACTTTTTACAATATGGTCTTACACTTCTCATATAATTACATTTTGGTCCCTGTTGATGTGGTCATACGGTTGTGTCTCTTGAGCAGTTGTCTTTGATGGAAAGACAACTGCATAAGAAAGAGACTTTACAGGTCCCCATTAGACGCAATTTTATTTTGATTCTAAAAAACCATCACCCAAAATTGCAGTCAGTGGAAGATCCTGTAATTTATAAAGGAGCAAGAAGATCAAAGAACAATTGCTATGGCTGGAGGTTTGTAATTTACTTCCGCATATATTCCATGGAGATTTATATTGAAATTGATTGTATTATCAATGAATATTGGAATATGAATGTGTTTTACATCATAAGCTAGCCACATTATTAAAAGCTGCATCGGTATGATTGTTTGTTTGTCCCAAGTACGTAGAGAATCATCTAACTCATAAGCCGAGAGAGAGATATAGAGAGTGTCGATGGACGCTGTCCGTCTCGTCTTCCTCATCGTCCCTGTTGCGTCTTCTTCGTCCTCTGCTTATACGACCTGGGCGTATGTTCTCAGCCCGCCCACCCTTGCTAAGCTTCATATATTTAGTCTTTTGGAAGACAGTATGTTCGCCCGAAAATAAAAAATAAAGAGAATCCGTATCGCTTACTAGTATGGTCATCATTAATTTCATAAGAGCATATGCATAAGCAATTCTCAGGCTCTATATACCTTCGAATAGAAACCTCTAGGGGCAGACTTGAAACCTTTGTTACTGAATCCACCATTCAAATCCAATTCTATCAGGCTATCAACCTGTGTAAAGGGGTAGCAAGCACAAATTTAAAACTACCAATTATAGAAATATTCTCAAGCTATTCATACAAGCCTCTTGCATCACGCTTGAACAAATAAAAGGATCATGACAAATGAAAAACAGAGCACGAACTCATGACAAATGAAAAACAGAGCACGAACTCATGACCATGGAAAAACAGAGCAGCTATTGTTAGAACTCAAGCCCAAATAGAACCCAGCCCAAAAGATTGGCCTGATAGGTGGAAGAGTCCCTAGGTTTAAGTACCACACTTGATGGGTTGTTAGGGGTGAAAATTACATTAAATAAAGTTTGGGTGGAAATTGTAATTTAACCTTGTTAATTAATATAAACCACACTAGGGGTGAAAATTACATTAAATAAAGTTTGGGTGGAAATTGTAATTTAACCTTGTTAAAAATTATGAAGTCAAATAATAAAGGGTATTATAGCCTTTTCGTAACTTTACCCCCTGTCAGGTAACATATTCCATCAACGGAGATTGACGATGGGTGGGAAATTGTTTTTCTCTAAGTTTATGGGTGTGAAAATATAATTGTGGCAAACATTCGATTGGAAAATTGTCATTCGTTCACTCTTCAAAATAACTTCCGGAACAGGGACCTTGGAAGTGACAAGTCAACATTATCCAAATAAAAGATGACCGGAACTCCATAGTTGAGTAGAAAATTTTACCTCTCCAGCATTAAAAATAAATCTTTGCTCGTCAACGAAGAGCAGGACTGAAGGCGTAGTGTCCTGAGTATCCATTCCAGTCCCCAGAATCTGTAATTTAAAATAAAATAAAAAAATCAACACTTAAATTACAAACCAATAAGAAAACTTTAGTTTTATAAAAATTTACGGTGGTTTGGTTCATTATTCTAATAGTTTTTAGAATAATATTTTGAAAAAAGTTAAATTGAGTCGGTATTACGATGTAGAATTTGAAAATTGACAAAAATACCTCTTATGTTTGTTTATTTACTAAACACTCCTATAATAAAATATTCAAAGTTAACAAAAACACCTCTAACCCATTCATTAAATACGGACAGAAGGCCACCACCGTCGAAGGTGGCCGGAGTCACCGTATCAGTGCATGACCGATTGGATCTTGCCGATCGTGCGCCGATATGACCTTTTTCGACCAAATCCACGGTGGATCTAGCCATTGACGGCCAGATCTGGCCTTTTCTAGAACTTTAGTTTTATAAAAATTTAAGAACCCAAACCCACCTCACAAAACCACAATTGAACAAAATCCCATAAACTATAAATTGACCTCCTTTTCCAGATAAACTCAAAAAACTAGCTTAAACCCATTCGAAAAAATCCATAATAAACTAGTGTAACAACCAAAAGCCGAATGTACTAAACCAAAGTTACAAACAAAATTAGGAACTTTGAACTCAAATCTTCAACCAAAACGTTAAACTCAAAAAACAAAATCAAACCCGAGTTCATAAAAAACACAATCCGAACAAACCCCACAAAGCCAAAAACACACACAAAAAAATTTCATTACCTGGACATATGAAACAGTACTAGTTGGGTTAAGCTTGGGAAATTCATGCTGAGGATTCTTATTTGGCATATCAATACAACAATGGAAGAAAGATGTTGCAATCATGCAAACGAGTAAACAAGTTCCCACCCAAGGTTTAGCTAAATGGCAAGTTTCCAACCTTGGTTTTATAAATTCTAAATTCTTAACCTTGAATTATTCCAAATTCCTATCCTTGAATTAACATAAAATTATTTCTGATGACAGTAAAAGCCTAAAGGGTAAAGTGGTAATTGAACCCACCCATTTCAAACCACCAGCCGTCCCACCCCTCTCTCTCCCTGCTTTATCTCCCATATCAATAATGCTACGGACACTGGGATTTTTGCACCGAAATATTGTACCGGCCTACGTGTAACATACTTCTGATTTTTTTAACAATTTTTTTCTAATAAACGGCCGTCCATCAAATTTGGACGGCCGTTCACTCACATTGACGCCCGTCCATATTATATGGACGGGCGTCCCCATTTAATGGACGCCCGTCCATAATTAAAATAGAATAAAGTTTTTTTATAAAAATTAGGGACGGTCGTTCATCCGTTATGGACGGCCGTCCCTTCATTTTGGACGGACGCTCTCAAATAAGGGACGCCCGTCCTTAACCAAAATATTAAAAAATATATATATATATTTGGGGGACGACCATCCATAAATTTTGGGACGGCCATCCCTTACGTTTGGGACGGGCATCCATTAGGAGTGGATGCTCGTCCCTTAAGTTTGGACGGGCGTCCATTCCTAATGGGACGCCCGTCCATACTTTAAAAAAAAAAAAAAAAACACCTTCCTCGCTCTTCTTCTGCTTCTTCTTCTTCTTCGCTCCACTCTATCCCTGTAACACCTCAAATCCATTTTGCAGCAATCAGAAATACCTTGACATCTTACTGAACTTCATAAAATATATATTAATCATGGATAACCTACAGCTCAGCTGTGACTTTTTCATTCTTTCCTTTGACAGGCCCGTTGAATAAGTCTATATTTTTTGAACTTTTTACTTCTTGTAGATTTCAAAATTTTCATGAATTCGAAAGGAGAACATGAAAGTGTTTTATCCCATATAAATTTATAGGAAATGGTTAAAGAAAACAAGCTGATATTGACATTTGATCCAACGATTAAAGCTCGTTTTGGTGTACTTCCACGATGTGCAAAGGATGAGGTTCAAATCAGATGGTTTGAGCTTCCAAACTGCTTCATAGTCCATAATGGTCTGTCAACATACTCTCTTAAACTTAAAAGTCTGCATTATTCTTAGTAATTCTCTCATTATCTGCTTATAAACTGGAATAAAAAGTTTGCAACAATACTTCTTGAATAATTGTACTTCATTTCATTTGTAATTAACATATATGAAATACAATTTGCTCTTTCTTATTTTCAATATTAATTATCTTTCTAGCTAATGCTTGGGAGGAGGAGGATGAAGTTGTTTTGATCACTTGCCGCAAAAATGGGTTTGGGTGGAGGCCATGTTTGTATTATGCTAGAGGGTACTGCAAAAAATGGAAGTAGTTGCAGATTTATTCATGGGGATTCAGGTGCTATGATGAGTTCAGATGGTGCGCCGTTAGTGGGTTCACCTAGCAAGATTGAGACCATGGACCAGTGCCATGAGATTCTTAGATCTAAGTCTGCAGCTCAAGTTCAGCAACGGGCCTGTCAAAGGAAAGAATGAAAAAGTCACAGCTGAGCTGTAGGTGATCCATGATTAATATATATTTTCTGAAGTTCAATAAGATGTTAAGGTATTTCTGATTGCTGCAAAATGGATTTGAGGTGTTACAGGGATGGAGTAGAGCGAAGAAGAAGAAGAAGAAGCAGAAGAAGAGCGAAGAAGGTTTTTTTTTTTTTTTTTTTTTTTTAAGTATGGACGGGTGTCCATTAGGAATGGACGCCCGTCCAAACTTAAGGGACGAGCATCCACTCCTAATGGATGCCCGTTCAAACGTAAGGGACGGTCGTCCAAAATTTATGGACAGTCGTCCCCAAATTTTTATTTTTTTATTTTCATATTTTGGTTAAGGATGGGCGTCCCTTATTTGCGAACGCCCGTCCAAAATGAAGGGACGGCCGTCCATAACGGATGAACGGCCGTCCCTAATTTTTATAAAAAAAAAAATTATTGTATTTTAATTATGGACGAGCGTCCATTAAATGGGGACGCCCGTCCCTGGTATATGGACCCCCGTCCATATAATATAGACAGGCGTCCATGTGAGTGAACGGATGGACGACCGTTCATTAGAAAAAAATTGTTAAAAAAATCAGAAGCGTGTTACACGTAGGCCGGTACAATATTTCGGTACAAAAATCCCGGTGTCCGTAGCATTATTGCTCCCATATTCAGTTAACCACCTAAAACCACCCTACCACTGCCACCTCTTCTTTTTCTTCTACCCATTCTTCCTCTTCTTCTTCTTCTCCTCTTTCCCTTCTCTCTTTCTTCTTTTCTTCCTCCTACTCTCTTTCTTCTTCCCTCTCCTCCCTTGTCGGAATAGGCTCCGAGGCGATTGGATTTGGCCGCCATAAGGCTATCACTCTGTGACCAGATTTGGATTGCCCTTTTTTCCTTCTTCTTCTCTCAACAAAATTTCAGTTTCATTTCTCTCTCCCAGGTACAATCCCACGTTTCCAATCTAGGCTTTCAGGTAAGTTTGTGGCTGAGTTTGTGGTGGTTTTGTGGCTTGGTTTGTGGTTGTTTTTGGATAGGTTTGCAGCTGAGAGTGTGGTGGGTTTTGGATGGGTTTGTGGCTGAATTTGTGAATGATTTGGTGATGGTTTTTGGGGGGTTTGTGGCTGAATTTGTGAGTGATTTGGTGGTGGTTTGTGGCGGTTGTTTGGTGGTGGATGGGTGGTGGTGACTTTGAGGTTTCGGTCGTGATGGTGTGGCAAGGTGATGGTGGTGATGGCTGGATGGTGACGGTGATTAAGTGGCATGTAATCAAAACGGTTTTGCAGCTGTATAGAAGTCAAAAATACTATTTTGACTTATGCTAATTTAAGGGTGAAAATCTAGAATTTATAAAACCTTGGAAACTTGCCACTTCACTAAACCTTGGGTGGGAATATGTCACTAAGAATTTTGGTGGGTTACAGCCTATAGTTTTGTCATGTTCATAAACCCTAACGCTTCAAAGGTTGGTGTCATTATTGAACTAATTTGGAAACTTGCCACTTCACTAAACCTTGGGTGGGAATATGTCACTAAGAATTTTGGTGGGTTACAGCCTATAGTTTTGTCATATTCATAAACCCTAAAGCTTCAAAGGTTGGTGTCATTATTGAACTAATTTGGAAACTTGCCACTTCACTAAACCTGGGGTGGGAATATGTCACTAAGAATTTTGGTGGGTTACAGCCTATAGTTTTGTCATGTTCATAAACCCTAAAGCTTCAAAGGTTGGTGTCATTATTGAACTAATTTTCTCACATAAGGTTTGATTGACTCGACTCAACAGTCGAGAGCTCCTATTCTAAAGGTTGGGCCACGTTAGGTACTACACCTATTTTTCCAATTCGCAGTACATCACATGATCGCGACTTACCATTTTAATATCATTCATACCAACGGTGCTATTCTAAAGTAACTTTCAGTGGCCGACAGATACACTTGTCCAGGAGCATTGTATATTACAATGAATTTATAAGGGTCCTAGAAAACAAGTATCGTAGATAGAACGGAATCATAAAAAATAACTATAATCAATCAATTATTGTTTATTAAAAAGCTACACCTACAGCATCAATAACATCATCTGACTCATCAATTGGCATCTCATCTTTAAAAAGCAATTTAAAGCATAGAAGAACTTTTAAGGAGAATAGGCAAATCTACTAGGTCAGGCTAATACGCGTCAAATTCAAAAGCTATACATGTTTTATGCGTGTGTGCCTCATCAACCACAGGAATCTTAGGGTATCTTTGGCTGAAGTGTGTGAGAACAATCCGATAAGCACCTGAACCGACTTCAATGGCTTCTTTTGTTGTGCTGTGGTTTTTTGCCAAAGCTTCCTCCACCATACCATCCTCAAAGGTTGCCTGCAATATGATAAACAGAACTCAATCAGCAGTCATTTCTAAGGAAAGTAACCCACCCAAGCTGGAATATTCATCACCTAGGACCCTAAATCTTCTACACAGAAAAGCATTATGATGTGTCTTTGGTTTAATAAGAGAATCTCATAGCTAAGTTCTTTATGAAGCCCTTGGGATATTTGATTAGCATGCCCAAGTCCAATATCAAGTAACAGTCAACATCGTAACAGAATCATGGATTATATAACAACAGTGTTGAAAAAAAAAATATGGCATTCACAATTAAAAACTCAAAATTAACTAGATAGCTTGCCTCATGTATAAGAACTGTCGCTCCACATGATGCTTCAATTAACTCCTGGCAAGGCCTGGTGTCACCTGAATATACGATCTTCCACCCAGCTATTAATTTTCCCACACTGTTTAATCTTTCTGCTGCCTTCAAAACAATACCAAATGCCTGGGGACAGTGCACAACAGGAAAACTAACCAAGGTCTCCAGCCCTGCTTCACTGAGCACTTTCTTCAGGCTCTTTAGCAATGGAAAAGCAGTGCTGCTATCAACTGGACTTCCTGGTCTCTTCCAAAAACTTTGCATACGGCTTCCTTTAGCAAACAGATTTGATTCAGTATGGACCACATTTTTATGGTTCAAATTCTCATTATTATCAGCACTTCCTTGAGTTGATGGATCCTTATTTGATTCACCATTGCATTCAAAATCATTCCATGAAGCTTCTGTAGTGTACCTACAGTTAAGGAATTGCATATCTAGATCTTCAAGTCTTTGATATGCATCTAAAAATCTCTTTAGTTGTGCTGGTCCTACAACAAGCAATGGTTCATGAGACACTCCTTTCAACAGATCACGTCGTAGAGCAAGAATTCTTGCCTCAGCATGAATATGAGAAATCCAAATACACCTTAGATTCCTCACAGCATTGTCAGCACCCTCCACACCATATCTGTACTCAAGCAGTCATGCAACACCAATAAGCTTTGTCACCTCAAAAGAATAAAATACCAGGAAAACAATGGCAAACCTTGTAGCAAAAATTTCTTAGTTGTTACCTTCTTTTCAGCTGTCCCAGGGTTCCTTCCCTACAATCTAAGAGCAAGCTTCCTTTAGAAAAAAGATTAATATAGATAGAACTAACGTTCCGGTATTTAGAAGGCTGGGATGAACCAGTCCCCAGAAGAACAATCTCCAGGTCATCCTTCCTTACATTTTCCAAACAACTAGGAAGTCTATTCTCATCCAACCATGGCTCCTCAATCATTAGTTCGTTTTCCTGCACAGGAGATATTGCCTCTTTTGTTCCTGTATGCTCTTGCCAGAATTGGCTGACATGTTGTGCAGCATCGACAATCTCCGGAATCTCAGAAAGTAACTCATCCATTATTTGAGAGGGAGCCACCAGACTTGGGATATTTGTTCTATCAAATCCAAGATGAGCATGAGGACGCAGAGTGAACTGTTCAACAACAAGACAAAAAGGCCAATTTTATTAAGGGAATAGGGGGTTGGTTTAAAAGAAAAACTAAATATCATTAAATCCAGAAAGAACATTATATCATGCCAGGTAGCATAACAAAAGAAGAATGGCCCAGAATACTTTAAAGCAAAAATGAAACAGAGAGTTATGGTCCAAACTAAGGTTTTTTCTTTCCAATTTCTTAAGAAAGTGGGCAGAAAACCTTGATACTATTTCTATAATATGTCGCTGAGTCAGAAGTTAAATGTAGATTGCAAAAAGAATGCAGTGATGTAGCTTCAAGACAGTATTTACGAGATAACAAATAATAACGCCTCTCGTCAAACTAGACATGATGCACACTATTGATTACACTTAAATTAAAATGCCAAAGAAAAAGCTGATTTCCTTCTTTGATTGATTCAAGGAATTGGTGAAATTACTTTCTGTCAGAAAAATCAAGAAAAAGTTTCATCTAAATAAACAAACCACTACATTAAGAAAAGAAAGCATGGAAGCATAGTGTTAAGAGGGATTAACCCTCTATCAATGAATTTCTAAGACAAACCAAAGAAAATTTGTTCATACCTTAAGGAGATTTTCAGCAGAAATACTTTCAGAAGGCATTGAATCAGGACCCTAGTAAAATGAAGCAAAATCAAAAACTCAGTTGGCCCCCAAATATTTCAAATGGTAAATATCAACTTCTAACAATCCAAAATATCGTCTTATGGCATTAGAACAAACCTTGCTAGCACTAGATTTTGTTGTGGAATTATTAAGGTGCTGAAGAGACCAAAAACCTGAAGCTGGAAATAATTGTGGGCACAGGTAATTAAGTCGTGATGCTATTCTTGCACTGGATTTCAGAATTGGAATCTCCACATTCTTCCTACAAACATCATGAATACCCAGGAGGAATCAGCAATAAAGAGGGAGCAGGCACCAGTACTGCTTTCAAAGAAGGAACAATGTCAAGAAAGCAACTCACATTTCATGTCCAGCCATAATATGTTGGGCTGAACCAAATCTCTTCATCCATTTCAGGTAATTGGGAGTGGCTGTGACAGAAGTAGGAGTTAAATGAATGACAAAATTCACAGTCTTGGCAAATTCTTGTGAGCAATCTGCAAAGTAACTACTGAGAGATTCCACAGACAACAACTCCAGTACATGGGCTTCTGTTGGGCAATTAACGAGGAGTACAATGGGACCAGGAACAGATGGGCCCATTACTTCACTTGGATGAACCTAAAAATATGAAAATAAACAATGGTAAAATATATATTTAGCAACTAATTCCAGTTACACCAAAAGTAAATTAGAGCAACATAGTTTTCCCCTCATTAATTAGCTTCGAAACCCACCATGATGTCTGAGCTATCCGACTTCATTGACTTCCCAGATTGCAGTTCACTAAATTTTGGCCCAGGTTTCAAGCCGAGAGCCACAGCCTTTTTTGGATCAAATTTTCCCATGAGTGCAGGCAATTCACAAACACATATCACAGACATCTAACCAGGGTGTCATCTATATGAGTATTGGTGTCTTAGATAAATCCTCATCTACATTCTGTCACACTTTAGGATGTTTTATAATGATTTCCTTGATAATCTAGGTTAGGTAATGTATGCGATGTGGTGTTAACAGTAATTATATATTCAAGTCTCTCAAGACCAGCAGTTTTTTATTATGCTGCAACACATGTTAAGTTGTCTAATTATACTGGGATGAGGAGAATTCTGGTTATTTTTGTTATGCTACCCCAATAGTGTATTCATTATGTAGAATTTTCTGTCACTTCATGGTGTGTGTGACATAGTTAACATTAATATTGGCCTTTGCTGAACGGGTGTTGAGCCTTCTTGGTGGAGAGCCAGCAGGAGGTTTGGTGGGTGGTTCAGATAGGTCAGTGAAGGCTGAGACCCCTGCTGCTGTTCAGATGCCTTACTTAATAGACACAGGTTATTCAGATGATTACAATGGAACAGATAATTCTACAAAGAATCCCAGTGATCAAGGCATTGCAAATCTGACATCTCCAGCCCCTCTAATTGATGATCTCTTTGGAGACAGTTCAGGTGCTGGTGCGAGCACCAGTGAACAAAATAATGATGATGACCCGTTTGCAGATGTCTCGTTTCACACCAATGAGGGTCGAGAGAATGCAGAGGATCTCTTTTCTGGGTGACTGTTGATGATAAGCCAGGTGTTAATGAAAATCTTGGCATAGCCGATAAAGAGGGGCCTGAACTATTTGATATCTTTGGCTCAAACTCTGAAGTTCTGTCAAAGCAAGAAAATCAGAAAAATGATGTTAATGACTTAATGGCTGGCTTGTCCATTAAGGAAAACCTGTCAAATTCGGATCAGAAAGGAGCTTCATCTGTGGCACCATCTGAACATATCTTCTCAGATCCGAGCAGCAAATCTAGCAATCAGACCTCTGGCAATGCATGTAGCAACCTACTTGGTGCCCAAACAGCTGGGATGAGTGCAAATCCAGCGTTTCCCTTTGGTGCTATGCCATATAACATTCCTCCTGGCATGATGTTCAATCCAGCTATTGCTTCTCAGCCAATAAATTATGGTGCCATGGGGAGTTTATTTGCTCAGCAAGAGTTCCTTGCTACAACGTCTAACTTTCAACAGCTTGGTAACCTGAACGCTCAAAATGCTAGTGGCAGTAATGTGATGGGAACTAACGGAGGCTATCCTTCACCGCTTCCGGATATATTCCAACCGAATTTTGCAGCTCCAACTCCTAGTCCAATGATCAGTTCGAAGAAAGAGGAAACCAGAGCATTCGATTTTATCTCTGTAAGTTTATTCTGGCCGTTGATCTTTTATTTTTTAGTTTTTTTATTAATCTTGTTTCAAGGTGTTAAGTTTACAGTTGTATAGTTTGAGAGTTATTACTTAAATAACTCTTAAAGTTATAGTAATATAAAGGTGCTTTAGTACATTTTTGAAATTGGAAATGAATTTATATAAACATCTTAGTGGCCCAGAGTTTTAATGATTCTATATAAACATCTTATAGGCACAGTTGTAAAGCGAAATTTGGACATCTTATCCGTCATTGCCTAATATTATTTGTCGGGTTTATTTTGTAAATTTGATATGTGTTGCAAGTTTAAAACAATCACTCTGTATTTGAAATTTACTGTTTTCTCATCGCATATTTTCTTTTTGATGCATTTTCTGGAGTGTTACAAACAGAGAACTGATTGTAATTTTCTTATATATTGCATTGACAAATTATACATCAATATATAGGAAAATAAAGAACTAATCTAGGAAATAAATAATCTAATCTAGGAAATAAAAAATCTAACTTTCCTATTTTACAGATTTGTTCCTATTATGTATTGATTACAATCCTAATATCCTATTATAGATTTATTCACTTAATCATGTAATATCTGTAAGATTTTGCATGATTATCTACAACAATCTACAACACTCCCCCTTAAGATGGAGCATAGATGTTAATCATGCCTAGCTTGTTACAAATATAATCAATCCGAACCCCATTCAAAGCTTTAGTGAAAACATCTCCTAGTTGCTCTCCAGTCTTCACATATCCTGTAGAAATTAAACCTTGCTGTATTTTCTCACGAATGAAATGACACAATTTCAATGTGCTTAGTTCGTTCATGAAATACGGGATTAGAAGCAATATGCGAGCGGCTTGGTTATCACACCACAATTTTCTTGGCAAAGAGGCCATAAGACCAACTTCAGTCAAAAACTGATATATCCATATTACTTCACACACAGATTGGGCCATAGCCCTATATTCCGATTCTACACTAGATCGGGACACAACAGTTTGCTTCTTACTTTTCCATGAGACCAAATTTTCACCAATAAAAACACAGTAGCCCATAGTGGATCTCCTATCTATCTTGGAACCCGCCCAATCTGCATCAGAGAAGCACTCAATATTATTATGTCCATGATTTCCGTACAAAATACCACGTCCTGGAGCTCCTTTCAGATAACACAGAATTTGTTCTAACGCTGCCCAATGATCAACAGTAGGAGAAGACATGAATTGACTTACTACACTAACAGAGTACGCAATATCAGGACGAGTGACTGTTAGATAGTTCAACTTTCCAACCAGTCTTCTATACTTCTCAGGATCTTCAAATAGTTCACCATCTTTGGTAAGTTGCAAATTAGGAAACATTGGCGTACTACATGGCTTAGCACTCAATTTTCCTGTCTCGGTTAATAAGTCAAGTACATATTTCCTCTGAGAGAGGAAGATGCCTTTCTTGCTCATTGTTACCTCAACCCCTAAGAAATACTTTAACACTCCTAAATCTTTTATATGAAACTGAGTGTGAAGAAATGACTTAAGTAATGCAATCCCTGTAGTGTCACTCCCAATGATGATAATGTTATCAACATATACAACAAGAAGAATAATGCCAACTGCCGATTGTTTGTAAAAGACTGAGTGATCAGACTTGCTCTTTGTCATTCGAACTTAGCAACTACCTCACTAAACTTTCCAAACCAAGCACGTGGACTCTGTTTCAAACCATACAACGATTTGTGAAGATGACAAACTTTCCCATACTCCCCCTGAGCAACAAATCCAGGTGGTTGCTCCATATAGACTTCTTCTTGAAGGTCACCATGTAAAAAGGCATTTTTTATGTCCAACTGATGTAATGGCCAAGAATGAGTAGCCGCCATAGAGATAAATAAGCGAACATAAGTCAATTTAGCCACAGGGGAAAAGTGTCAGAATAATCCACTCCATAAGTTTGAGCATAGCCTTTAGCTACAAGACGAGCTTTAAGCTGAGCCACTGACCCATCAGGATTTATTTTAACAGCAAACACCCATTTGCATCCAATAGGCTTCTTTCCAGTAGGTAAGTCAACCAAGTTCCAAGTACCATTAACATCTAAAGTAGTCATCTCTTCTATCATAGCATCACGCCAACCAGGATGAGATAAAGGCTTCATGGACAGTGGCAAGAAGGGAGACAGAGTCTAGTGATGCCACAAAAGAACAAGAAGAAGATGATAGGTGATCATAAGAAACAAATGAAGATATAGGATAAGTACATTGACGTTTACCTTTCCGAAGAGCAATAGGAAGATCAAGATCACTCAAGGTTGGATCCAACGACGAAAAGTCTTGGGTAGGATATGAAGTCTGAGTGTCTTCTTGACGAGGAACACAGGTATTCGGATCACTAGGGACTGGGTCTAACGACGAAGGGACTGGTACAGGAGGTTCCTATTGATGAGAATAGATAATGCGAATTGGAGGTAGTGGACGGACAAGTGGTGGTGCCGGAGGAGGAACAATATGTGGGGAAGACTCAGGTGTGGACGTGACAGTATAGATTAGTAAGTCATCGTCCTCCCCCTGACGTGTATAGGTAGACGAAGTGGGAAAAAAATGGTGTTTTCTAAGAAAGTAACATCAGGTGACACCAGATATCTATTAAGACTAGGACAATAACATCGATATCCCTTCTGAAGATGAGAGTAACCTAGAAAAACACATTTAAGAGATTTGGGATCTAACTTGGTTACTTGGGGTCGAACATCACGAACAAAACAAGTACTACCAAATATCTTTGGGGCAATAGGAAACAAAGACTTAGACGGGAAGAGAACACTGTAAGGAGTGGAACCATTCAAAATAGAGGAAGGCATGTGGTTAATTAGAAAACAGCCGTGGAAACGCATCGCCCAAAAGCTGTTTAGGAACTTGCATTTGAAATAATAGGGCTGAGCGGTTTCAAGAAGGTGCCTATTTTTCCTCCCGCTACTCCATTTTGGGATGGTGTGTCAACACAAAAGGATTGATGAAGAATGTCATGCTGGCGCATATAAGACTGAAAAGAACTCGAGAAATACTCTTTGGCATTATCGCTTCTTAATGTCTGGACAGAAGTATTAAATTGAGTTTTAACTTCAGCACAAAAGGCACAAAAATGAGAAAACAACTCAAAACGATTTTTCATTAAATAAAGCCAAGTTACACGAGAGTTGTCATCAACAAATGTAACAAAATATTTAAATCCAGGTTTAGACACAATAAAACACGGACCCCAAACACCTGAATGAACTAATTCAAAAAGGACACTAGCCCGTTTATTGACTCTTGGACTTGAAAAAAGACGGTGGTGTTTGGCAAATTGACATGACTCACAATCTAACGAAGATAATTTATTAAACTGAGGACATAGTTTCTTTAACAATGGTAAAGAAGGATGTCCTAACTGACAATGCTCCTCAAAAGGGGTCGAAATACTGGAACATGCAATGGTTCTGGGCACCTGTGTGTCAAGGATGTAAAGCCCTCTAGATTCATGTCATTTACCAATAATGCCTCGCGTAAGATCCCTCGAAACGAGCAATGATCGGGGAAAAATGAGATGCAACATTTAAGAGCGAGTGAGTTTACTCACGAAATTAAATTAAAAGCGAACGTGGTAGACTCAATACAGAGGATAGGGAAATTAACGGAGTAGGGTAACGACCTGCACTCCAAGAACACAAGAAGTTGACCCATCAGCTAAAGTAACATTAGACGAGGAATTATGTGACTAATATGATGAAAAGAAACTAGGATTACCTGTCATATGATTTGTGGCACCAGAATCAATGACCCATTTGGAGGATGAGGAAATGAGACATGTGTGTGGTTTACCTGACTCGGCGAGAGCAGTGATGGAAGTAGATGAGGACTTCAATGATTCTTGATACTGAGAAAACTTGGCAAACTCATCAGCTGAAATCATAACCTTCTTCTCAGAAGTATCAGGAGCGGCAACATGAGCTGACTGAGGTTTTTGGGTCTTATTTTGCAACTTTTTACATGTGCGCTTTATATGACCGGGTTCATGACAATAGTAGCACACAATCCCTCCTGACTCCTAACTCCGATTCTCACGATAATTCAACCCCTCCTCTATTATTGCTCATGTTATATGAACGCCCAATGTCATGATTCTGACTTACAAGAGCACTACTTGATTGAACAGATGGAGTGCTTTCTGTACGAAGAACCCTAGTAAATATGTCTTGGAGGGAGGTGATCTCAGAACTAGCAAGAACCTGAGATTTAGCAGATTCAAACTCAGAAGGGAGTCCAGCTAGGAAACTCATAATCGCCATTTTCTCTCATTGAGCTTGTTGAACTTTCACATTAGCACTCACCGGTAGAAGAATGTTAAGTTCTTCATATGTCTTTTTAAAATCCATAAAATAGGCCGTAAGAGACCTATCTTGTTTCTCAGCTCGATAAAAAGCTTTGCATACATAAAAAATACGAGAAACATTCCCTTTCCCAGAATACAAAAAATCTAGATAGTCCATCAATTCCTTCACATATTCACAATGATTAATTAAACCAAGTACCTCACTGTTGATGGAGTTCCGTATTTGCAAGAACAACCGGGCATCCTCTCTCAACCATGTTTGTTTTGAATTGTCTTCAGATGAATCTTTGGTGAGATGATCATTTTTACCAATGCTTCGCAGATAAAGACGAATTGTCTTACTTCAATCAAAATAGTTATCAGACCCATTAAGCTTATGTTCCGTAATTTTTGACATTACAAGAACCATATCAATTATAGACTTATCAATCATGGTAAGAAGACGAAAATAGCCAACAAAAAATCTTCAACGAATGAACTCTATATCAACAGAAACAAAACTGATATCAACAGAAATCAACAAAAGCGATTACGACTGGCTGAGAAACTGAGGAACTAATCACACAGACTTGCCGGAAATAACAAGATGAAGCCGGGAAGGGTGATCAGAGCACTTTCCTCCGTCACACGCGCCCACACGCACCGCGCGTGGATCTGACGCAGAAATGAAAAAGGGTGGCGCATGAGACTCACGCGCTACTCTTCCGGTGACCAGACTTCAGGGAATGGTCGATCGGCAGACAAGGCTTCTTCCTAGGCAGGCGGTGAGAAAAAATGGCCACTCTCCAGGGTGACTCATGAAAAATGCTCACTTGGGCAGAAGAGAAAAAAAAACAAACTGAAAAAAATAAAAACAACCTAGAATTGCTTGTATTGCTCTGATACCATGTTACAAACAGAGCGATTGTAATTTTCTTATGTATTGCATTGACAAATTATACATCAATATATAGGAAAATAAAGAACTAATCTAGGAAATAAAAAATCTAATCTAGGAAATAAAAAATCTAACTTCCTATTTTACAGATTTGTTCCTAATATGTATTGATTACAATCCTAATATCCTATTATAGATTTATTCACTTAATCATGCAATATATGTAAGATTTTGCATGATTATCTACAACAATCTACAAAGAAAATGAATCTTGATTAATTGACCTCTTTAAGTTGTTTTCGGAAGTGATATGATAATCCATGATAATGTTGTGCATCGTGTCTATCATGTAGGACCATCTTGCTTCAGTTTGTGATCCAAAGACAGTTTCTTAAATTTTGGGCCAAATTGTCACTGAGGCAAGTAGATCAAAAGCAAGTTGTTTATCATACACCAAAGATGGTTCTACATTTTTTTGCAATAATGGAGGGAGGTATGGCTGAAAGAGCAGAGAGTAGAATTAGCTTATTTTATTGTTTGTATTTGAGTTGGAAGAAGAATGAGACATTTCTGTGCAGTTAGCTCTTTTATAGTTTGTTTTTGAATTTGTACACTGATTTCATGCCATTCCATTGTAATGAATCTGTAGAGTGTTTTCTCCCCTCTTTTCCTTTTTTTTTTTTCTTCTTCTTCTTTTTTGGTCTGTTTCCCACATAAACAGAAGTAATGCTAATCTTGTGATAAATGAATCTGGGACAGGACAGAATAGTCAATAAAAATCAATATACTGTTGTTTACTTTGTCTTAACATTTTGTATCCTGATGAAATGTGTCTTGTTATTGTAAACTGACTAATAATGCATTGTCATTCATCTTTCACAACCACAAAGCTTTTGGAATGTTTACAGTCTTTGGTTGGTTCGCCATTTTCATAGAAATTCTAAAGCTTCAAAAGTGGGTGGCATTTGTTGAACTCATTTTTCTGTAATGGGGTTTGATTGGCTTTTGACTCTAGAGCCCCTTTGCTTGGTTTGGCAAGCATGAGCGCTCCTATTCTTACTTAGTGGTGGGATTACACCTATTTATCAAATTCAAAATGACTTTGAAAGGGTCTTTTAAACAAGTACCGTAAAAGGGAATCATAGAACTACTTTGAAGGGAAGAAATTAAGCAGTCACTATAATCAATCCAAACCTTTTTTGGTTTGTTGCGGCGTAATGCCATCCTCTCGTGGGCACTATAGAATATAACCTTTGGGTAGATTGTTAGCAGATTTATTTAAGAGTACGGCAACACCTACAACCTCTTCTCATAAATTTTCTTTTACAATCTTGACGTGACAACTCATAATTAGTCAGTTTGTAATAACATCATCTGACTCATCTTTACAAAGCAATTTAAGTAACACCATCTGACTCATCTTTACAAAGCAATTTAAGGTATGGAAGAACTTCAGGGAGCACAGGCAAATCTGCTAGATTGATACTCATCAAATCAAAGGCTATGCATGTTTTATGCATAGATGCATCATCAACTGCAGGAATCTTTGGATGTCTTTGGCATAAGTGTGTGAGAACAATCCGATAAGCACCTGACCCGACTTCAATGGCTTCCTTTGTTGTGCTGTGTTTTTTAGCTACAGCATCCGCCACCTGGCCATCCTCATAGGTTGCCTGCAACATGATAAACACACCACAATCACCAGAAAGTAACCTCACTTAGAAGCTGAATAGGCATAGCTAGGACCTTGAATCTATATCGAGTTTAAAAGTTCATCGATTGTATAACAACGATGTTGAAACATTTCAATGTAGCAAATATTGCATCACCAATTGAAAGCTTGAAATTGGATTTATAACTTGCCTCGTGTATAAGGACTGTCGCTCCACAGGATGCTTCTGCTAGCGCCGGGCAGGGCCTGGTATCACCTGAATATACAATCTTCCACCCGGGTATCACTTTTCCAGCACCATTGATTCTTTCTGATGCCTTCAAAACAATACCAAATGCCTCTTGACAGTGCACAACAGGAATACTAATCAAGGTCTCCAACCCTGCTTCGTGGAAGCACTTTCTTTAGGCTTTCTAGCAATGGAAAAGCGGTAGAGTTATCAGACAGATTCAACTCAGGAATGGAGCGCATTTTTATGGTTCAAATCCTCATTATTATTAGTACTTCCCTTGAGCCAAAGGATCCTTATGCAATTCAATATTGTGCTTAAAATCAATCCATGAAGATTCTGTAGTGTATCTACAGTTAATGAACTGCATATCTAAATCTTCAAGTCTTTGATATGCATCCAGAAAATCCTTAAGTTGTGCTGGGCCTACAACGAGCAATGGTTCATGAGACACACCTTTCAACAAGTCATGTCGTAGAGCAAGTATTCTTGCCAAACCAGCCTGGTGATCAGCATGAATATGAGAAATCCAAATGCACCTTAGATTCCTCACAGCACTGTCAGCACCCTCTACACCGTATCTGTACTTTCAGTCAGACAAGCCACATTAATAAGCTTTGTCACGTCAAAAGAATAAAATAACAGGAAAAGGATGGAAAACCTTGTAGCAGACGTAACATGTAGTAATAAGTTTCGAAGTTGTTACCTTCTTCTCAGTTGTCCCAGGGTTCCTTCTCCACAATCTAAGAGCAAGCTTCCTTTGGAAAAAAGATTGATATAGATAGAACTAACATTCCGGTATTCATACGGCCGGGCTGAACCAGTCCCGAGAAGAACAATCTCCAGGTCATCTTTCCTTACATTCTCCAAACAACTAGGAAGTCTATTCTCATCCACTTCATTTTCATGCAAATGAGATACCACCTCTTTTGTTTCTGGAGGCTCTTGCCAGATCTGGCTGACATGTTGCGCAGCATCTACAATCTCTGGAATTTCCAAATGTAATTCATCCATTAATTCTGAGAGAGCCACCAGACTTGGGATCTCTGTTCTATCAAGTCCAAGATGAGCATGAGGAAGCAGAGTGAACTGATCAAGCATGAAACTCTGTTCAGGTTTCCTCTTAATAAAACAAAGCACTAAATCAAGTATGAAAGCATAGTGTTAAGAGGGATTAAAACTGAGTCACTGAATTTCTCATCTAAACTAAATAAAAAATATTTCATACCTTCAGTAGATTTTTAGCAGAAACACTTTCGGAAAGCCTTGCAACAGGACCCTAATATATGTATAAAATAAAATATAGGGAAAAAAAAAAAAGCAAAACCACTCAGTTACCCCAAATATTTAAAACTGTAACTAGCAACTTCTAACTATCGAAAATACTGTCTAATGACGTTAGAGAAAACCTCGCTTGCACTATAATCTGGTGCGGAATTATTAAGATGCTGAAGAGAGCAGAACTCTACAGCTGGAAATAATTGTGGACACAGATAATTAAGTCGTGCTGATAATCTTGCATTGGATTTTAGAAGTTGGAACCTCTGCATTCTTCCTACAAACAGCATGAATAGTCAGGAGGAATAATCAATCAGAAAAGGGCAGGCACCAGTATCGCTTTTATAGAAGAAACAATGTCAAGAAAAAGGACTCACATTTCATGTCCAGCCATAATATGTTGGGCTGAACCAAACCTCTTCATGCATATCTGGTAATTAGGGGTGCCTGTGACAGAAGTAGGACTTAAATGAATGATACAATTCACAGTCTTGGCACATTTTGATGAGCAATCTGCATAGTAACTACTGAGAGATTCCACAGACAACAACTCCAATACGTGGGCTTCTGTTGGGCAGTCGACGAGTAGCACAATGGGACCAGGAACAGACGGGCCCATTACATCACTTGGATGAACCTAAAACAAATTAAATGAAACAATGGTTTAAAACATAAATCAAGTGGCATATTTCAGATACACCAAAAGTTTATTAGAGCAACATAATTTTCCCTTTCATTATTTAACTTTGAAATTCACCATGGTGCCACAATCTGACTGCACTGACTTCCCAGATTTCAGATCATCGTATTTTGGCCCAGAACTCAAGCCTAGAGCCCTAGCTTTGTCAGGATCAAATTTTCCCATGAGTTCAGGCAATTCACAAACATATATAACAGACAACTCTCCAGGCTTTACTGCTGATCCTCCAGAGAAATTTGGTTTTAGGAGAATGGCTGATATTTTAACAACCTCATTATTGACAAGAACAAGGGGGTCGGTTAACTTTGTTAAATCAGTTAGAGTAGCATCAGAGGATGGAGATGTCCCAAAGCTCCGTGCGTGCACCATAGCATCAGGTCGAATGAAAGACTTCATTGCATCAACTAAATACTTGAGGTCTGAAGGACCCCATACATTTACCTTTATGCAAACAAATGAAAATTTTAGATGATGGTGAGTTACCACCAAGCAAATCAAAATCTTAGTTAAAATTGACTATTTGAAATATTGACCTTTTAAACAAATAAAATACATGAGGTCAAGTTGTTACTCACAGACAGCCCTCCAAAATCGGCCAAAGTGAAAAGAAGACCTGTGAGGTAAAATAAGAATTCAGCAACCCTCTCTTTGTATGAGCAGTCCTAATATTTGTTCATGATACTAATGCTTAAAAACATTACTCAGCAATAGTAAAAAAAAAAAAAAAGTTTATGCAGAAAAAAGAAAAAAAAATTATGAATACATCATGGTTTCTCTATCATGACACTAACCTGGAAGTCCCCCTGCTGTCTCGGAGCAGACACGAGAAAGAAATATGTGATCTACCTGAAGAAAGATCCACAATATTATCAGTCACTATTGCATTAAACAATATTCAAAAACTGAAGAACAAACTTTGGAAATATGTATTGACATAGGAAGAAAGAGAAAGAAAATGAAAGTTTACGGATATTCCTACGTTTGGTAATATAATCTTATGCTCGGTACAGAATCGTTGCAATCCCTGCAATAGAAGTAGTGCATTAAGTAACAGAAAATTGATAGGTGTTCATATTTAGAAGAATCACAAACAATGATCTTCATCTCATCTCCCTGTCAATTTTATAGACATAACAGTTATATACCACTGTTCAAAACAAGAGAGCACGACATTTTCCCACCCAAAGTTTACCGTAATTGCCCACCCATAAACTTTGAAAAAACCATTTTCCCACCATCGTTAATTTTAGACGTTAGTTTTAACAGCAAAATAGGAATCCTCGGATCATATCTATTATCAATAATGCTACGAACACCGGGATTTTTACACCGAAATATTATACTGGCTTACGTGTAACACGTCTTTGATTTTTTTAACAATTTTTTTCAAGTGAACGGCCGTCCATCAAATTTGGCGCGTTCACATGCTTCATATTATATGGACGGGGTCCATACTGAGGGCAGGCGTCCCCATTTAATGGACGTCCATCCATAAATAAAATGAAATAAATTTTTTTTATAAAAACTAGGGACGGCCGTTCATCCGTTATGGACGGCCATCCCTTAATTTTAGACGGGCGTCCGCAAATAAGGGACGCCCGTCCAAACCAAAATATGAAAAAAAATTAGGGATGGCCGTCCATAAATTTTGGACGGCCGTGTCCATACTTTAAAAAAAAAAAAAAACACCTTCGCTCTTTTCTTCTTCGCTCTTTTCTTCTTCTTCTTCTTCACTACTACCTAGGAGCCTTTGCTTAGCACAGCCCATCCGCCTCTGTCATAGCTTAGCAGTTTCTTGATTTCTTGCATCATGGGGTCGTGGTCATCGGCTCTGCCCAGTTGAATCTTGGAGAATAGCATGCTCTCGAGACGTGTCCAGAAGAACCATACCATGGTGAGGTCTAGCCACGCCTGACTTAGCTTTTCAATTTGGATGCTTGCCATGATTCGTCGCACTTGTTCCCTCTTGGTGCTCTTCCCCACATACACCATCTCCGGAGGAGGGATGCGTGCGCGATTGCAAGCGTGCGTGCTGCGTTTGTGAATTTACGTATCCATTCTAGATCATCTCCTCCATACAAGAAAATGTATTCTCCTTCTCTAATTTGAGTACAAAACAAAATAATCCCATTTTGAGAATTGCTTCCACTAGCAACCAAATTTCCCTCCAAGCTGATGATGACTCCACTCTTCCTCCTCTCATTAATGCAATGGAAGTTTATACTCTTAGTGGGGAACTTACCAAGGGAACGAATCCTAAGGATGGTTTGCTTCTAACTTCATTATTTAATTTTGGGATATTATTTCTTCTGATTCTGATCTAAAGGTTATTTTTGTTTTGTTTATGCTGTAATTCAGTGGGAGGATTAGGATTGCTGCAAAATGGATTTGAGGTGTTACAGGGATGGAGTGGAGCGAAGAAGAAGAAGAAGAAAAGAGCGAAGAAGGTGTTTTTTTTTTAAAAAGTATGGAACCAAACTTAAGGGACGAGCGTCCATTCCTAATGGACACCTGTCCGGAATGGATGCCCGTCCCTAAGCCCAAACTTAACCGTTTTTTTTTTTCAAAATTTATTTTGGCCCATAATTTTTTTTCAGTTTGGACAGCCCCTTATTTGTGGACGCCCGAATTTTTATAAAAAAAATTATTTCATTTTACTTATGGACGAGCATCCATTAAATGGGGACGCCCGTCCCTGGTATATGGACCCACGTCCATATAATATGGACGAGCATCCATGTTAGTGAACGACCGTCCAAATTTGATGGACGCGCTTCACTCGAAAAAAAATTATTAAAAAAATCATAGGCGTGTTGCACGTAGGCCGGTATAATATTTCGGTGCAAAAATCCCGATGTCCGTAGCATTATTGATCTATTATACGGTCAATATTACTTACGGTCTTAAATTACAAACACATAATAATTATCTCACTAACTTGAAAATTAACCATTTAAACCCCTATCTTCAATTTCTATAATTACAATGGAGGTTTCACTTTTAAAGTACATATGTTTTTAAAAAAAATTGAAAGTATATATATTATTTTTAAAAATTATAATAATATCTGTCAATTAAATATTTATAAAACTACAAAACAATATTTCATTAAGATTATATATATTTTATGAAATTATATAAAAAAATATAATTTCCAAAAAAAATGAAAAAATTGTAAAAAAGAAGAGAATTCCGAAAATAAAAAAATTATGAAAATTTGAAAAAAAAATAAAAAACTGAAATTTTTTTTTTTTGGTTAAATGTAAATAATTAGTTAAATATAAATTATAATTATTAAGAAAATATAAATTATTAATATATTTGAAAATAATAATAAATTAAATTAAATAAAAATTCGGAAAATAAAAAAATTTAAATTTGGCGGCAAGTCCCTACTACGTGTCTAGCAACATCGCTGGCACCATTGGGTAGCAACCAATCTATCCAACCATGGTAGCGAGGACTCTATAGCTATCGTTGTTTTGCCAAAAAAAGTTGAAAAGATTTGGCTAATCTTCTCCGGCTAAATGCCTATGCTATAGCCTCCTTATTACAATGGTTAGGTAGATCAACCAAGGATCTATCCAATGATGCCGACAGTGTTGCTAGACACACTACTAGAAATGGTAGCCATCCTCACCCTTGGCAACTATGTGGCCACTCCCACCGGGTGCGATTCAGTTTGTTAATTTGTTTATTGTTCATTTCTTTTATCTTATATTTATTAACCCTAAAATTAATATAAACCAAACTAGGGGTGAAAATTACATTAAATAAAGTTTGGGTGGAAAAATGTTATTAAACCTCGTTAAAAATTATGAAGTCAAATAATTACGGGTATTATAGTCTTTTTGTAACTTTACCCCTGTTAGGTAACATATTCCATCGATGGAGATTGAAGATGGGTGGGAAATTGTTTTTCTCTAAGTCTATGGGTGAGAAAATGTAATTCTAGCAAACATTGGGTGGGAAATTGTCATTCACTCTTCAAAATAAACTTCCTGAGAGATGGGCGTTTGCCCCGACCCCACGGGGATTCGTCCCGACCTGACCCAAATGGGCCGAGGATGGTCCTTAGTAAGATCCCTGCATCCGGGGATGGGCCGAGGAAGGGGATAGTGCAATCCTTGGCCTGGCCCGCCCGGGCCCCGTGAAGCCCCAGCCCCGCTCGCCTCGCTTTTTTGAGAATTTTGTGTTTTTTTTTTTTGTTTTTTTGTTTTTTTTGTTCCCTTTATGAGATTGTATATAAAGTTAAAGTTTAAATCATGATTTTAAGTAATATATTTAAATTTATGATATTTACTTTTATAATATTTTCTAATGTTTGTATTAAATTTATAGAAAAATAATTTAAACGAGAGAGTCTAATAATTAAATATATGTATTATTACTTTGTGAATTTCACAAAATAATAACACATGGGACATGACCCAAAAATAAATTTAAAATGCAGCTTGAAAGATGTTTATATTATTACAACGAATGATGTTTATATTTTATTGCTTTGAAATCCATGAGCATGTTCCAATTTTTGCCAAATAATTGTTGTTATTCACCATATTCAATTATTCATATCAATTTTCAGCGAAATTTTCTTTCAAGTATTTATTTTATGAATTTTAGGAGATGAAACTATTTTAGTGGAAACATTACAATGCGGTAATACCTCAGAAACATAAAGCATTAGAATATAGAATCTGAATTCTTCTATTTAATACTATATAGAAAATGTGTTACTAACTTAATAACAATTAATTCAGCTTATGGTAATAGTTATGTATTGCTTTTTAAATCTAAATTTAAATTTTACAAGAAATTGTTAGACTTTATATTTTCTTACCTTAAATTTTGCATTTTTAATTAATTAACTATTGAAATTAATCAGTCAAATATAATACCTATCAACGTGCTAGTTTTTTACAATTAAAATAATTAAATATTATTGTTACGGAAAGTTTTTATTTACACGGGACAAAAATCCCTGTGGAGAGAAATTCCCCATGAAGCCCTGTTCATTGGGCCGGGCCAGGACGGGGATGGGAGGGATTTTGTTCCCACGGGTCGGGGATGGTCATGAGATAAATCCCCGGCTGCGGAGACCAGTCGGGGACGGTCATGGGAGGGGGTAACGGGGACGGGGCATGGGGTCCCCAGCCCCGACCCAGCCTGCGCCCATCCCTATTCCTGAACAGGGACCTTGGAAGTGACAAGTCAACATTATCCAAATAAGAGATGACCAGAACTCCATAGTTAAGTAGAAAATTTTACCTCTCCAGCATTAAAAATAAATCTTTGCTCTTCAACGAAGAGTAGGACTGAAGACGAAGTGTCCTGAGTATCCATTCCAGTCCCCAGAATCTGTAATTTAAAAAAAAAAAAAAAAAAAAATCAACACTTAATTACAAACCAATAAGAAAACTTTAGTTTTATAAAAGTTTAAGAACCCAAACCCACCTCACAAAACCATGATGGAACAAAATCCCATAAACTATAAATTGACATTCTTTTCCAGATAAAACTCAAAAAACTAACTTAAACCCAGTTCCCAAAATCCATAATAAACTAGCTGTAACAACCAAAAGCCAGAATGTAAAACCAAAGTTACAAACAAAATTAGGAACTTTAAACTCAAATCTTCAACCAGAAACGTTAAACTCAAAAACAAAATCAAACCCAGTTCATAAAAACACAACTGAACAAACCCCACGAAGCCAAAAACACACCGCACAAAAAATTTCATTACCTGGACATATGAAACAGTACTAGTTGGGTTAAGCTTGGGAACTTCATGCTGAGGATTCTTATTTGGCATATCAATACAACTTTTTCCCTCAAACCTTCTTTTGTTGAACCTAAAAGAGGACTCATTTTTATTCTCTTGCATTGTAACAGCTCTTACAGTGAATTTCTTTGCTGTTAGCTCTTTGATTGTTTTCGAATTTGTTCACTGATTGCATTCCATTCCATTGCAATGAATGCTTAGAGTGTTTTCATCTCTCTTTTCCTTTGGTTTTACTCCCACATAAGTACAAAGTATGCTTATCCTGAGCAGAGTGTATATACAACCAGCTCGCTAATACTGATAAAAGAAAATTATGAGAAGACATAAAGATAAAAGATAAGAGGTTCAGAATACATCCCTCTTTTCATTTTTGGTTTTATTCCCAACATAAACACAAGTATGCTTATCCTGATATCCATTGACAGGCCTCCATTGACGCAACTTGACATGATACTGCCTTAATCAGTTAATTGGCAGCATCAGGCATGTATATACTCACTCACTCTGATATGATATGCCTCCATTGACGGATTGTCAGTGCCTGCAAAGACTCATAATCTCTTTGTATGATGTTAATGTGGAACAGTGGAAGAAAGATGTTGCAATCATGCAAACAAGTAAACAAGTTCCCACCCAAGGTTTAGCTAAATGGCAAGTTTCCACCCCTGGTTTTATAAATTCCAAATTCCTATCCTTGAATTAACATAAAATTATTTCTGATGACAGTTAAAGCCTAAAGGGTAAAGTGGTAATTGAACCCACCCATTTCAAACCACCAGCCGTTCCCACCCCTCTCTCTCCCTGCTTTATCTCCCATATTCAGTTAACCACCCTGCCACTGCCACCTCTTCTTTTTCTTCTACCCATTCTTCCTCTTCTTCTTCTTCTCTTTTCCTTCTCTCTTTCTTCTTTTCTTCCTCCTACTCTCTTTCTTCTTCCCTCTCCTCCCTTGTCGGAATAGGCTCCAAGGCGGATTGGATTTGGCCGCCGTAAGGCTATCACTCTGTGACCAGATTTGGATTGCCCTTTTTTCCTTCTTCTTCTCTCAACAAAATTTCAGTTTCATTTCTCTCTCCCAGGTACAATCCCACGTTTCCAATCTGGGCTTTCAAGGTAAGTTTGTGGCTGAGTTTGTGGGGGTTTTGTGGCTTGGTTTGAGGTTGTTTTTGAATAGGTTTGCAGCTGAGTTTGTGGTTGGTTTTGGATGGGTTTGTGGCTGAATTTGTGAATGATTTGGTGATGGTTTTTGGGTGGGTTTGTGGCTGAATTTGTGAGTGTTTTGGTGGTGGTGGGTGGAATGGTGGTGGTGATTTGAGGTTTCGGTCGTGATGGTGTTGAAAGGTGGTGGTGGTGATGGCTGGATGGTGACGGTGATTGAGTGGCGTGTAATCAAAAGTCAGGTACAATATGGTAATAATGGTTTTGCAACTGTATAGAAGTCAAAAATACTATTTTGACTTATGCTAATTTAAGAAGGAGAATCTAGAATTTATGAAACGTCGGTGGAAACTTGCCACTTCACTAAACCTTGGGTGGGAATATGTCAAAGAATTTTGGTGGGTTACAGCCTATAGTTTTTCGTCATATTCATAAACCCTAAAGCTTCGAAGGTTGGTGTCATTATTGAACTAATTTTCTCACATAAGGTTTGATTGGCTCGTATTCTAAAGGTTGGGCCACGTTAGGGACTACACCTATTTTTCCAATTCGCAGTACATCACATGATCGCGACTTTAAAATCATTCATACCAACGATGCTATGGCCGATACACTTGTCCAGGAGCATTGAATATTAAAATGAATTTATAAGGGTCCTAGAAAACAAGTATCGTAGATAGAACGGAATCATAAAAAATAACTATAATCAATCAATTATTGTTTATTAAGAAGCTACACCTACAGCATCAATAACATCATCTGACTCATCAATTGGCATCTCATCTTTAAAAAGCAATTTAAAGTAGGGAAGAACTTTAGGGAGCACAGGCAAATCTACTAGGTTAATACTCATCAAATCAAAAGCTATGCACGTTTTATGCGTGTGTGCCTTCATCAACCACAGGAATCTTAGGGTATCTTTGGCTGAAGTGTGTGAGAACAATCCGATAAGCACCTGAACCGACTTCAATGGCTTCTTTTGTTGTGCTGTGGTTTTTTGCCACTGCTTCCTCCACCATACCATCCTCAAAGGTTGCCTGCAATATGATAAACAGAACTTAATCAATCAGCAGTCATTTCTGAGGAAAGTAACCCACTCAAGCTGAATATTCATCACCTAGGACCCTAAATCTTCTACACAGAAAAGCATTATGATGTGTCTTTGGTTTAATAAGAGAATCTCATAGCTAAGTTCATTTCTAAGTTCTTTATGAAGCCCTTGGGATATTTGATTAGCATGGCCCAAGTCCAATATCAAGTAACAGTCAACATCGTAACAGAATCATCGATTATATAACAGCAGTGTTGAAAAAAAATTATGGCAACAGTGCATTAACAATTAAAAACTCAAAATTAACTAGATAGCTTGCCTCATGTATAAGAACTGTCGCTCCACAGGATGCTTCAATTAACTCCTGGCAAGGCCTGGTGTCACCTGAATATACAATCTTCCACCCAGGTATTAATTTTCCCACACTATTTAATCTTTCTGCTGCCTTCAAAACAATACCAAATGCCTGGGGACAGTGCACAACAGGAAAACTAACCAAGGTCTCCAGCCCTGCTTCACTGAGCACTTTCTTCAGGCTCTTTAGCAATGGAAAAGCAGTGCTGTAATCAACTGGACTTCCTGGTCTCTTCCAAAAACTTTGCATACGGCTTCCTTTAGCAAACAGATTTGATTCAGTATGGACCACATTTTTATGGTTCAAATTCTCATTATTATCAGAACTTCCTTGAGTTGAGGGATCCTTATTTGATTCACCATTGCACTCAAAATCATTCCATGAAGCTTCTGTAGTGTACCTACAGTTAAGGAACTGCATATCTAGATCTTCAAGTCTTTGATATGCATCTAAAAATCTCTTTAGTTGTGCTGGGCCTACAACAAGCAATGGTTCATGAGACACTCCTTTCAACAGATCACGTCGTAGAGCAAGAATTCTTGCCAAACCAGCATGGTGATCAGCATGAATATGAGAAATCCAAATACACCTTAGATTCCTCACAGCATTGTCAGCACCCTCTACACCATATCTGTACTCAAGCAGTCATGCAACACCAATAAGCTTTGTCACCTCAAAAGAATAAAATACCAGGAAAACAATGGCAAACCTTGTAGCAAAAATTTCTTAGTTGTTACCTTCTTTTCAGCTGTCCCAGGGTTCCTTCCCCACAATCTAAGAGCAAGCTTCCTTTAGAAAAAAGATTAATATAGATAGAACTAACGTTCCGGTATTTAGAAGGCTGGGATGAACCAGTCCCCAGAAGAACAATCTCCAGGTCATCCTTCCTTACATTTTCCAAACAACTAGGAAGTCTATTCTCATCCAACCATGGCTCCTCAATCATTAGTTCGTTTTCCTGCACAGGAGATATCGCCTCTTTTGTTCCTGTATGCTCTTCCCAGAATTGGCTGACATGTTGTGCAGCATCGACAATCTCCGGAATCTCAGAAAGTAACTCATCCATTATTTGAGAGGGAGCCACCAGACTTGGGATATTTGTTCTATCAAATCCAAGATGAGCATGAGGACGCAGAGTGAACTGTTCAACAACAAGACAAAAGGCCAAATTTATTAAGGGAATAGGGGATTGGTCTAAAAAGAAAAACTAAATATCATTAAATCCAGAAAGAACATTATATCATGCCAGTAGCAGAACAAAAGAAGAATGGCCCAGAATACTTTAAAGCAAAAATGAAACAAAGAGTTATGGTCCAAACTAAGGTTTTTTCTTTCCAATTTCTTAAGAAAGAAGACAGAAAACCTTGATACTATTTCTATAATATGTCGATTGTAGATTGCAAAAAGAATGCAGTGATATATTTACCCAAAAAAAAGAATGCAGTGATGTAACTTCAACACATTTACGAGATAACAAATAATAACGCCTCTCATTAAACTAGACATGATGCACGATATTGATTACACTTAAATTAAATGCCTAAGAAAAAGCTGATTTCCTTCTTTGGTCGATCAAGGAATTGATGAAATTACTTTCTGTCAGAAAAATCAAGAGAAAGTTTCATCTAAATAAAACAAACCACTACATTAAGTAAAGAAAGCATGGAAGCATGGTGTTAAGAGGGATTAACCCTCTATCAATGAATGTCTAAAATAAACCAAAGAAAATTTGTTCATACCTTAAGGAGATTTTCAGCAGAAATGCTTTCAGAAGGCATTGAATCAGGACCCTAGTAAAATGAAGTAGAATCAACAACTCAGTTGCCCCCCAAATATTTCAAATGGTAATATCAACTTCTAACAATCCAAAATATCGTCTTATGGCATTAGAACAAACCTTGCTAGCACTAGAGTCCAAGTGGAATTATTAAGGTGCTGAAGAGACCAAAAACCTGAAGCTGGAAATAATTGTGGGCACAGGTAATTAAGTCGTGATGCTATTCTTGCACTGGATTTCAGAATGGGAATCTCCACATTCTTCCTACAAACATCATGAATACCCAGGAGGAATCAGCAATCAAAAAGGAGCAGGCACCAGTACTGCTTTCAAAGAAGGAACAATGTCAAGAAATCAACTCACATTTCATGTCCAGCCATAATATGTTGGGCAGAACCAAATCTCTTCATCCATTTCAGGTAATTGGGAGTGGCTGCGACAGAAGTAGGAGTTAAATGAATGATACAATTCACAGTCTTGGCACATTCTTGTGAGCAATCTGCAAAGTAACTACTGAGAGATTCCACAGACAACAACTCCAGTACATGGGCTTCTGTTGGGCAATCAACGAGGAGTACAATGGGACCAGGAACAGATGGGCCCATTACATCACTTGGATGAACCTAAAAATATGAAAATAAACAATGGTAAAATATATATTTAGCAACTAATTTCAGTTACACCAAAAGTAAATTAGAGCAACATAGTTTTCCCCTCATTAATTAGCTTTGAAACCCACCATGATGTCTGAGCTATCCGACTTCACAGACTTCCCAGATTGCAGTTCACTAAATTTTGGCCCAGGTTTCAAGCCGAGAGCCACAGCCTTTTTTGGATCAAATTTTCCCATGAGTTCAGGCAATTCACAAACATATATCACAGACATCTCACCAGGCTTTACTGCTGATCCTTCGGAGCAATTTGGTTTTTAGAAGAAAGGCTGATATTTTAACAACCTCATTATCAACAAGAACAATGGGGTCAGTTAACTTTGTTAAATCAGTTAGAGTAGCATCAGAGGATGGAGATGTCCCAAAGCTCCGTGTGTGAACCATAGCAGCATGTGGAATGAAAGACTTCATTGCATCAACTAAAAACTTAAGGTCTGAAGGACCCCATACATTGACCTTTAAGCAAACAAACGAAAATTTTAGATAATGGTGAGTAACCACCAAGCAAATAAAACTCTTAGTTAAAAGTATCCAGAAGAAAGGCAGTTATACATGAAGTCAGCCTGATACTCACAGACAGTCCTTCATCTCCAATACTGGCCAAAGTCAAAAGAAGACCTGTGAGGTAAAGTAAAAACTCAGCCAATCATCTCTTTGCATGCGCAGTCCTAATACTTGTTCATAATAGTAATGCTTAAAAACATTACCCAGCTATTGTAATAATAAGTTTATGCTACCAAAAAGAAATGGATACATCATAATTTCTCCTATCAAGATACTAACCTGGAAGTCCACCTGCCGTCTCTGAGCAAACACGAGAAAGAAAAATGTGATCTATCTGAAAAAAGATTCATCATATCAATTGCACTAGACAATTTTCAAAAATTGAAGGTGAACAAACTTGGAAATATATATTAAAATGGGAAGAAAGGTGAAATAAAAAAGTTTTTACAAATATTTTCCTACCTTTGATAATTTAATCTTATGCTCTGTACAGAATCGTTGCAATCCCCTGCAATAGAAGTAGTGCATTAAGTAACAATTAATTGATAGGTAATTCATATTTAGAAGAATCACATAAAATGGTCTTCATATACGTGGCAAATAACTTCCTTGTTGAAGACACATTATCTAAATAAGAGATTAACTAGAATTCCATTAATAAATTCAGCAAAAAATTTCACCTCTCCAGCATTAAAAATAAATCTTTGCTTGTCGAAGAAAAGCAAGACTGAAGGCGATGTGTCCTGAGTATCCATTCCAGTTCCCAAAATCTATAATTAAAGAAAAAAAATCAAAACCATATCACAAACCGATAAGACAACTTAAATTTTATTCCTGATAACAACTCAATAATCTGAACCCATCCAGCGAAACCACAATTGAACAACCCCACTAAACCAAAAAGGCCAAAAACAACTATAAATTCACCTCCTTTTCCCCAACAAATACAAAAACTAACATGAATGAAGTACATAAAATCCATAACCAAACAAACCACAAGAACCAGAAACCAGGAAATTCACTAAAAGCCACAAAAGCCAAGAACCAAAAAAATAAAAAAAGAAAAAAAAAAGAACAACTTCAATATAAACCTTTAACCACACACGTTAAACTCAAAAACCAAACTAAACCCAGTTCCAAAAAAACACAAAATAAACAAACCAAACATCCATTACCTGTACATACGAAATAGTATTAGTAGGGTTTAGTCTACGAACTTTAAGCTGAGGATTCTTCTTAGGCTTATCAGAACCATCTTTTCCCTCAGCCCTTCTTTTGTTAAACCCAAAAGAGGGTTCATTCTTACTCTCTTCCATTGGAACAACTCCTCTTTCGTTTGTGTCCTTGTTTCTTTTTTGAAGATTGAGGTTTCGTTGCGGGGCAGAGGTGGAACGGTGTCGTCTGCCGGAGTAGGAGAGGACGGTGAAGAGGGAGTGGCGGGGTGTGGCGGGGTTGGAGAGAAGAGGAAGGGAGAGTCTGAAAGGAGAAGAAGAGAAAAGGAGGCGGAGGTTCGGAGTTATATAAGGCATTTGAAGAATGAAGAGGGTGTTTGTGTTGAGGGTTTAAGGAGGGGGGAAATGGTGAGAAAGAGAAAGATATTGATTGCTATTGGGTTTCCTTTCTTTGTATATTATATGTTTCTATTTTGTGTTATTAATTAATTAATTAATTATATATATACATATTTGTGTGATGGATTAATTTTAAATTCATTTACAGTCTTAATATTATATAAATAAATGATGTCTTAATAAAAGAGTAATATCATATTAGGTTGAATATGTAGTTTACATATATAATGTTTTTTTTGTTTTTCGTGAGTAAGGTGTTCGTGTCAGTTTATACGCACTTTAATTGATCGCGATCACGCAAAGTGAAGCGACGAGAAATAAATCTCCTCAATAAAGATCCCTCTATTAGTATTTTAGATAACTCAAACTCAAAACCGATAGTGGACCTCCTTTGCTCTTTTACCATCAGATCACCTAATGATGGTTTTATATATATAATGTTAGTTGTATGATTAAGACAAGTTTGATTTAAGAAATTGATAACATAAATGATGGCTTTTGTAAATGAGTAAATGACAAATGCCATAGAACTAGTGTGGTATTTTTTTTAGTTATTCAGTTATCCAACCCACATTGGAGTCTATTAAATTCTTAGGGCCACGGAATATCCTACAAATTCCAATCGATCAAGATAATTGCATAAAATATGATAGGTAAATCTCTTGGGATTTAAACACAAAACCTCTTAAGGTATAACTAATCCCAATGGCTTAAAGAATTTATCATACGACCAAAAAATGAGAGGTTAACTAATGTGGTATTTGAGCATGGGTAATTTGGTTTTGAAAGTTAGATTAATGTTTAAGATGATTATCAAAATTGATTTAATAATTGTAAAAGCTCAAACTTGGACCATACTAGATTAAGATCCTTTAATATAGAGAACACTATATTGTAACAAAACCTTTCACAAATAAATGTAGAAAAGTATCCTTATAACTTGAGATTTTTTAAACTAAGTTATGGATAAAATCATAAACCCCAATTAATTGAAGCTTTACTAATATAAAATATGAGAAAATAATGGGGCTTGCGCGGCACCTCAAGGTGCTGGAGTGGCTCAGTGGGTTAGAGCGTGTTGGCTGTTAACCACAAGGTCTAAGGTTCAAGCCCTTCCTCTAGCGTCCATATTCAAATTTTCATGGGCCAAATTCCAGCCCATGATTTGGCCCTTTTGGGCCTGAAATCCAACCCAGGATAAACCGTAGCCGCACTACATTTCAGATAAGATAAATAAAAGCCACCACCACCCATGCAAATATCCAGCTGGCTACTAAAACTATCCTAACAATTTAAAGTTCTTATAGCAGACATTTTCGTCTTCAAATAATCCCAAATGGGAAGTCTTCAACTTAATTCTTTCAGATTGCCTTCTCGTTCTGTGCCTTTCAACTTCCACTACACTTCCAAAACTTGCAAAGGCCTTAAATACTCTAGACATTTCAGCTTCTCTAGAGGCAATATCAGAGCCACTGCAACCATTCCTGATAATGACTCCCAGTCAAATGCTAAAGAAGAACCTCCAGTAGTCAATTTTGCATTTGTTCATGTAAGTTTACATGATTTGTATTATGTACTGAATTGTATGTGTAGTAAAAGAATTATTAGCAATTTAATGGCACGTTGTCGGATTGTTTTAGTCAGTGTTACTCCCGGATGGAACTCCAGATATGCATTTTAGAACAGCATGTGGAGGGCAGAAACTTAGGAATATAATGCTGGATGGTAATATTGAATTGTATGGACCATATGTAAGTTTCTGTCTCTTATTAATGTAAATATGTTTTCTTCATTGTTTTCATCGAAATTTACATGATATAGCTACATTTATGTGCTTGTTTTCCCAGGCTAGACCTCTGCTGAATTGTGGAGGAGGAGGAACCTGTGCTACTTGTATGGTTGAGGTGAATTTTACTGTTCTGAAGCTTTTATGTACTTGATTTTTACTGATGATTTGCTTTTGGCCATTTCCAGGGCTCTAAAATTGTTGTTAGCAGGGGTTAAGATTTATATTATCTGATCTGATGAATCTTTGATCTGTTGGAAGGTTATTCAAGGAAAGGAGCTGCTAAGCCCTCGAACTGACAAAGAGAAGGAAAAGCTGAAGAGGGTAAGAATAATTTTAAGGAAATATTTCATAATCTAATATAATTGGTGATGAGGTGAAAATAATTGTTTCAAAGAGGTAGTAATGCTGGTGTTCATGGGTTCTATGCAGCAACCAAAAAACTGGAGATTGGCTTGCCAAACCACTGTTGGAACCCCTGAATCTACAGGGCTGGTCTGTAATCTTTCTTCTTCCACTTTGTCATGGTTTTCAATTCACTGCTATTGTACGGAAATTGGATGAAGGTTTTTCATATTTGCTGCAGGTTGTCATCCAGCAACTGCCTGAATGGAAAGGACATGAATGGAAATATAAAAAAGTTTCACCTTCAGAGGTGTCTCAATGACAAATTTTGTGTATTATGTATTATAAACGATAACAACTGTTTCAAATCTAATACTAAGATGGTGAGAACTTTTCTTGTACCAATGTTGTCATGAAGATGTTCAATAATGGTGATACCGCACCTGGAAAGTATATTGTTAGAGACTTTCACCGTGTGAAGATTATGGAATCCACAATATGTACAATGATTCAGCACAAAAACATCAAGACCATTTCAACATGGATAATGTGGAAGACTATAGATTCAGTCTTACCCACCAAACCACAGCATAAATTGCAATAAGACATCCAGTCGATTCAAACAAACAATTTTAAGGAATTGGCGTTTGTGGTTTAAAGCAGTCCTCTTCAAGTCCAATTATGAATGTTATATGACATGCGTCCAGTAGTGTCCTGAACAGCAATAGAGAGATGACAAAAGTGAAGAAGATTGGTGTAAGTAGTGAACAAAGTTCTCAAACTCTTTGAGCAGATACCTTTATACCACAATATTGGATTATGAATTATCAATACCATATATGTTATCCTAGAATACTTCTGTAACATCAAAGTATCATAGAATATAACTTGAATAGGTTTAATTCTAATTTTCTTTCTTTTTTAGTTTTATTGTAATGCTTTTGCGCACAATACTTCTGATGTTGTGTCTTTGTTACTTAGCAACTGTGGTCCGTGGATGAAATAGGCCATCAAACAGTTTTCTTCCAAAAGAAAAAAAAAATCTCAGAAAGAGACTGGGAGAGGGAGTCTAATAGTGTTTATTATCAAACTGGTTAGTTATGCAAAACTAATTCACTATTCATTGTGGCTGATGCCAAATTTTGTTTCTGCCACTGACCAACAGCAATCGACTTAAGACATAGCGATGGGTCCAGGACCAACTTATAATATCAGTCATTGGGAGGAACGTTCATTCAAGCTCTTCAAACAAAATGTAAATATTGTTGATGAAACAAGTGAAAGAGTGTCTGGTTTTGTTTGGTTAGCTTTCCTCATGCTTATATCTTTACCTTTTCATTTACGTATATCTGTTTTCCCTAAACTGGACTGCTAACTATAATTTTGAACATATTATACCCGCTACAGAACAGAGTTTAGCTTCAGCTTGGATACTTGGATTGGCCTAAATAGGATGAGCAGTAAGTTTGGTTGGAGGAAGGACATGGCTTGCCCATGATCTCTCAAATTCCTAACATTAAATTTGATGGTGAATATGTGCAAGGAGGCCCAATTCTTTGAATTCTCAAAAGGCTGCAATTATCATCCACTGATAGGTAAATAATTCCTACTACTTTTTTTGATGCTAGTATTTCGTTACTTATCATGATGCTATATTTATACTTGTGTGAGGTCCGATTTTGCTTTCGTCCTAAGCTGTGTTTTATCAATATTTTTCCGGAGAGGAGGTCATTTGGAAGTTTGACAGTTTTGTAATGGTGGGAACAGAGTTTTAGACCATTGGAAAAATATTCGATTTACATCCGAGAAGAACATTCCAGAAACAGGGGAAAGATTTTTACGAAGAGTAAACTAATTATTCAGCTTGACTAACTGTATTGTGAACAGTACATTCTCTGTTAACTATAGTTAATTAGTTAACTATAGTTCAATTAACTAACTCACAAGCACTAACTACTACTACTCCTCGTGCGTTATCTACACTAACTATACATCATATAACCATATAACAATCTACAAAATTGAATAATCCAACACCCCCTCTCAAGTTGGTGGGTGATGTATGTCAATCACACCCTTAGACAGTAAACAGTGATGGACAAGACCAAAAAGAGCTTTAGTAAACAGATCCGCTGGCTAGTCATGAGTAGGAACATGACATTTGTGAACTTTAAAATGTGTCAAGTATTTGAGATTTGCTTTCTCTTATTTTGGTATTTATTAATGCAGCTTTTGCCTGGGAGCTTTGCTGTTTGTTTTTTCTGCAAGAAACTCCGATGGCTCATAGAGGTTTGTCTTGATACGCAGAAGCAAGTTGAGGATGCCATGAAATTTTCTGGGAAGCAATAACAATCAAAAGGTTGTGTATGACACAAGCTTCGAGAACCAAGTTTCATTTGCTCCACTAAAAGATACCTCATGCTTAGTTATTTTATTCTCTTTTAGCTAATTTAAACTGTCTTACGCAGGAAGAAAAAGAAATCCCTACAACCCCAAGGGGTTGACTTAGTGATTAAGGAGGTTTGTTTTCCTTCCTTGAGTTTTTTGTTTAAATCTTAGGGTCACCTACCCCAATAACATTGTGGCTTACTTGGTCATTTGGGCTTGTATAATGTTCAATGGATGGTTGTCAAATTGTGTATTGTATCGTGTATCAAAAACCTAATTTTTTGAATCATGTATCGTATGATATTGTATCGTAGGATGCCTTTTTAAAAAAAATAAAATAAAATAATAAAAATTAATATCATCCCCAAGATTAATTAATGAATTTTGTAATATTATTGCCTTTAAATTATAATATTAGATAATCAAAATTAATCACAAAATTAGGAATCTATATTATTTCCTCTCAACCATTCATATCATTTTCAAGATCAATATTAATATTTATATCTCCACTTATATTATTATTATCATACAAAATGGGCAACAGATCTTCCTCTTCATTTCTCCATGCAAAATGGGTATATTTTGGTGGGTTTTAGTGTCGTGTGTGGTCAGGTTCGGATACCAAAAATTTGTTTTTTTTTTTTTAATCTTTGGCCCAAATTAATAAAGACGTATTGATTTATATCGATATTTTTAAGGATACGAACCAATACATATCGTATCGTAGGATACATATCAACGTATCAAAATGTTTAGGATACACTCTTTGATATGTATCGTTGATGATCCATATCGAATCTTATCGTCGGATATGTATCGCATATCGTAAGATAATTGTCTATCACAATAACATTATGTTTAAATGGTCCTTTTGGTTTGTAGGATGTTCAATAAATCTATCACAATATCATTGTGGCTTATCAGGTCCTTTGAGCTTATAAAGTGTTAAGTAGATTCCGAGGATTAGTTGAGGTACACACAAGCTAGGCTGGACACCTCGGTTACCAAAAAAAAGAAAAAAAAATATTTGCCATTTCAACACCATTTTTTAAGTGTAGAACTAAGTTTTGTTTGAGCCGCGATGATTGCACAATAGGTGGAAATTTGAAACAAGGCAAGTAGTTCTTGAACGTTGGAATCATAGTTGCTAATATGATTAGTTTTTCTTAAACCAATTATCTGGTTTGAATATTAAGTGATTTTTTTTCTCATGAAGACACAGTTTCTTTACTCATTTTCAGCAAGAAAGCTAATTTTCTTTCTTTAATTGAAATGTTTTGCGGTATGGAAGAGTACTGATAGATAGTTATGCAAGCAACCAAAAGAGCAGAAATGATATTTACTTTAGAGTTGTATTTTTGTCTACTTAAAAGCTGTGGATTAAACCCCCAGATATTTACTTAGGGAGAGTAGTTTTGCTCTAATGTTGTCTTTGTTTCTTAGCAACAGTTATGACACCGCCAAACAAATCCACCATCAAACAGTTTTTTTCCCTGAAGAATTGATCAGCAGAAAGGATTGGGTTCGCTTCCTTTGATTGGCCTAAATGGATGAGCAGCAACTTTGCTCCAGAACAGGACAAAACTTGCCCATTCATATTATTGTTTGGAATAAGCAACAATTTTGGATGTTTTTAATTGCAGAGATAGACAGGAACTTTGGCCATGATTTCGAACCATCAATGATTTCATTTGGAGTAATTTATGATTAAATGTGCTTCCTACTTATCATGAAATATTTTCTATATTCTTCCGTGTGTCAGTGTCTCGGAAACATGTTTCATTTTTGTTACTCTGTGGATATGTTTTGGTTGCTTGCTGAGATTATATTAATAAATTTTTTTTACCGAAGGATGTCCAGAGCCAACTTTGTGCACACTTTTTTTATCTTTTCTTTATGTTTTTCTTAGTTTAAAAAATTAAACAAAATACAGTCCATATAATGAGTGTTATCATTTACTTGAGATGCAAAATATTAAGAAAATTGTTCATCCTATAAAGTTCTATTAATGGGATGGGAAGAGACAAAATTAGGAAACCAAATAAGTAAACACATCTCCGTCAATGTTACCATTAAAGAAGAAAACTTCACAATTAAGTCAAAGTCACGTTATGTAACGGTGACCGTTAACAAACAGTATTGTAAAGTCACCATTACTAAAGGCATTATAAATTCATGTTAACTAACGGTTTTCGAAAGTCACGGTTGCTAACGATTATTTGATGTCGACGTTAAATAATAGCATCTTAACGTCATCGATAGTGAACGTTGATGCGACTAAATCAACCCTAGTAAGTGCACTAGTCGTGTTCAAGTAATAAAATGATAAGTTTGAGGATCGTCTCACATAGATCAAAGCAATTATTTGTAATTACCTAAAACTATCTACACGTTATTTGAGAAGACAAAATTTTAGAGTGTAAAACTAACGGATTAAAAATAACTAAATTAAACAAATAAATAATGTGAAGAACTTTACAGTATTAATGAAATTAAGGTACAAATTTCCCCCTAACTATCCTTGACAACTATTCTTAATACTCGGTTGTGATATGAATTGGTAGGATTCCTCTAAGGTCAATTATCCTTATTTAAGCATAATATTCAACTTAATACAAATCCCTTATTCGGCTACTTTGAAATTAAGAAGCATAAAATCATCAATCCCTTACGACTAACTCGCCCTATTCGGTTATGAATTAGGTGGACCACAAATTAATCCTAGAATCTTTGTTCGATTACTTCTAGTTTTAATACATTGTGCAATGTTATTCCAATAAAACAATTATGAATATGAATTAAGCAATAAACCCTAACTTCTCTATTCAAAACATCATCAAGGTAATTGAATCAATCCAACATTCATAAAGCATTAAACCTAAACTCTTGCACAAATTTATAACCATAAATCTGGTATTAAGAATAAAAATTGTTTAAAACATAATTAGGGTTTCCATCCTCCCCTAACAAAAGAGATTTACTCCATCCTAAGAACAAAGAAATAAACAGAGAAGAAAGAAAACATATTCAGACTTGAAAATAGACAAAAATCAAACTCTTAAATTTGATCTTTAGTCTTCAAGCCCCAAGAATGCGTCTTCTCCTCTCCAAATTAAATATGCAAAATTCATTCCTTGACAACTAATCTCAATTATACTTAAATACCCAAAAGAGTTCTAAGTGAAAAATGAAAGAAAATCTAACTGAAACGTCCTAATAGTTTCCGCCATAGCCTTGGCCATGGCCAAATTTAAGTTACCATAGCCTAGGCCGTGGTGCTTTCTGGTCTCTTTGTTTTATCTTTGTTCCACCACCATGGCCATGGTGAACTACCAAGGCCTAGCTGTGGCCTTAAAAAATGTCAGGTAGTCTCAATTTTTTCAAGCTTTAAGTTTCAATTTCATTCTAATGCTCCAATCTACTTAATCAAAGCTGAAAACACACAAAAATTATCCAAATCAATAGCTGACCATTCACATATCAAGCTTAATAAAAACTAACACCAAATCAAATTAAACAAATGAGAAATTAACTAAACTAACATCAAGACTAAAAACACTCAAATTATGCAACTTATCAAATGTCACTTAAAAAAAGTCGTTAGTTGATTTAACGCCAATGTTAAATAAAGGTTATCTTCACATCACTGTCAACTAATGGTACGTTACTTTCATGTTTAAAAGGTAAATCGTTGTCACTGTATACTAATGGCGCTTCAACATTACCGTTTAATAAGCGGTACTTCAATGCTGCCGTTTAGTAACGATAGATCAGGGTCCTATTAAGTAAAGGTAAATTTGTCGTTACTTCACCCTTCCAATCTTCAATGATTGATTGATCTTCATGGGCAAGCTTCGACTTTGAGAAATGTGAAGAGTATTGAAGCACTGAAGAACAAGAAGCTCTAAGGTTTGTGTTTAGACTTCGATAAAAATGCAAAAGGGAAAATGATGAGTATGAGTATGATGAATTAGTATTTGAAGCCTTTCATCCAACACCTTTATTTACATGAAATAGGAGAAGAATGTTGTAACTCCGAAATTGATGGATTGATTGATCTTTTTGGGCCAAGATTCAATCTGACAAAGGTAATAACCCTCTTTTAATTTCAAGTATATCCATCTCTTTTCTTTCCAAGCATCCAGTGATTTTTGTAGCTTTTGTTACCATTCCAGTACATTACTAGTACCTCATGCTCCAGAAATCTGCCGTGATGGTTCACCAAGACTGTAACTTTATCGACACCTCATTTTCCAGTAATGTTAATGTTGTGCTGTTATAGGTAACTTATGCTCGTAACATTACTGTGATGTTGCAACACAAAGGTAACTCATGCTCTAGTAAGGTTGCCGTGATAGTTCACCACAATGGTAACGTTACCGATACCTCATGTTCTAGTAAAGTTACCAAGATGGTTCACCATAACGGTAACGTTACCGATACCTCATGTTCCAGTAAAGTTACCAAGATGGTTCACCATAACGGTAATGTTACCAGTACCTCATGTTCCAATAACGTTACCATTATGGTTTAACACAACGGTAACCTTACTAGTACCTCATGCTCTAGCAACGTTACCGTTATGGATGGTTTAACACAACGGTAACCTTACCAGTATCCCATGCTCTAGCAACGTTATTGTTATAGATGGTTTAACGCAATGGTAACCTTACCAATATCTCATGCGCTAGCAATGTTGTTGTGATGGTTCACTAGAACGGTACGTTACCGGTACCCATTTTCCAATAAAGTTACTATTGTGCTATTACAGGTAACTCATGCTTTAATAACATTATTGTGATGTTGCAGCACAATCGTAACGTTGTTGGTAACTCATGTTCCTGTAATGTTACAGGACCTCATGTTCCAATAACGTTACTGTTATGGTTTAACACAGCGGTACGTTAAATAACATTACTGTTGTGCTTTTACAGGTAACTCATGCTTCAGTAACATTAATGTGATGTTGCAACACAACGGTAACATTGTTGGTAACTCATGCTCCAGTAACGTTGCCATGATAGTTTGGTACCTCATGATCCAGTATCGTTACCGTGCTGGGTGCAGCCAAACCTTTTGTTTCCGTGACGTTACCTCATGAACGAGGTAATTTTCCCTAAAAATCTTATTTAATTTTTTTTATCCATATTTTTGTATGATTTTAAAGAATGACAAAAAGGCACCTCTTGTTATGTTATTGAGTTCTCTTTTCGCTAGTTATCAAGCATCAGTTTTAATATACAGAACAGTGTGATATGCTAGAAGACAAAGGAATGTCTACCATTTAGACACCATTGAAGTGTAAGATTTTTTTTTTTTTCTCAGTGGCAACCCAAATACAATATTTCTTGTCTTGGTGAAATGTTTTGGGCTCAATTTGTGTCTTTGTAACTTAGCAATTGTGGATTAAGACTGCCAAATAAATCGACCAAAAAACAGTTTTCTTCCCGAATAATTGTATCCGAAAAAAAAAGGAACCGGATGTTTCTCCTGTGCCAGATATCGGATTGGTTGTTGGTTATGTCTTGGTAGCTAATACGAAATTATGTCACTGCCACTGATCAGCGGAGAGGAAGGACCAATTATGAAATCAGTCAATGGCAAAAATTCATTAAGGCATTTGAAACCAAAAAGTAAATACGGTTGATGAAACAAAGTGCTGAATTGTCCGGTACATTTGCTTGGTGAGCTTCTCTCATGCTCACATTTCACCCTTGCATTTAGATTTGTTAACTTAAAATGATTGTGTCTTGTTATTCACTCCTTTCTTGGTTGGCGTAATTTAATACGCCCACTGGACTAAAAAATACGTCAATGAACTAAATGTTTTATGCTAATACTGTAGAAAATTACGTCAATAGAGAAAGACCAAAATTTGTACTTTAAACCAATTGATGTAAAAAAGTATGCCAACTAGGAAACTTTATAAGAAATTCCTTAGTTGATGCATTTTTCCCCGCCAACGGGATATATAACACCAAGTGTCGAATCAGCTGGAATTTCTCAAATCCGACACAAACAAAATCCAATACACTTCTATTCACATCAAACACAGCAACACTTATACCACTTAACACTCACAACATCCATAAAAACAATAACTTCCCCAACAATAATCACATTAACTTGAAAACCCTAGAAATTTAAAATCCAAAAACCTTAACTAAAACTCCAACAACATTCTTCAAAGTGTCGTGATTAACTTTGTTCTCACCACCAAATTGCCCAAAAATCAATCAAAGTGCAATCAAAATACTCATTTTAATCAATATATACTGTGATTAATGCAATAAAATAGTGAAAAGTCGAAAATCAAAATCAACTTCAAACCTTTTTTTTTAATGGGAGAACGGTGGAGAAAATTTTGCTTATATATGAGGATAATTTCGGAAAAAAGGCATTTGGTGGTTATATAGATATAGGCGTTGAAATTTTGGTTAACTATTATTGGGCCCCGGGTTATTTATATTAAAAACCCTTTCGTTTTCCCGTAAATAACTCTTTGATGAGTTACCTGCCTCAACTTTTATTGGTTAATTAGCCATTTCATGGTTGTCATCAGAATAAATTAAACAATTATTTTATATTAATTGTTTTTGGGTAGCTATCCTAGAACAATGTTTAATTATATGCCAACTTGTTCACCGGAAGAGATAGAAGAAGTTTTGTTGGCAAGTAATTTCAACTAACATGTCTCTGCATGATTTCATAGCTAGTAAAATAATTAATAACTCTTTGCTGTGCTTTCACACACTGTGAAGAGTAGTTGGCATGTGGAGCAAAGCATTACCTAACACAGAGCTTCATGTAGTGTATAATCAGTAGCATGTTCATAAAACAAATATTCCAATTTCTCCTCCTTGGTAACTCATTCAGTATTGTTTACAATCTCTGAGTATGGCTGATGCTATTGTTAATCTTGCCTTGGAGCAGCTGGTTAAAATCGCTGCTCAAAAGATTGAAGAAGAGGTGAGGCTGGTTGGGGATGTCAAAAAGGAAGTGAAAAAACTTCGGAGAAATCTTGAAGCCATTCAAGCTGTGCTACTTGATGCAGAGGAGAGGCAAGTGAAGGAGAAACCTGTGAAACGTTGGTTAGATCAGCTCAAAGACACATCCTACGACATGGAAGATGTGTTGGATGAGTGGAATACTGAAATCACGAAACTGCAAGTGGAGGGAGATCTTCAAAACTTCTCTTGTTCCTAAGCAGAAGGTACGTTCCTTCTTCCTTTGTCCTTGCTTTGGTATCAAACAAGTCATTTTACGTCGTGATATAGCACACAAGATAAAAGAATTAAATGAAAATCTAGATGCTATTGCCCAAGAAAAAGATACATACAGTTTTAAGGAAATAAAGAGTATAGAAAGATCGGAGCGAATTCAAAGTACGTCTTTGGTTGATGTGTCTGAAATATACGGGCGAGATTATGAGAATAATTCTTTAGTAAGTAAGTTGTTAAGTGAGAGCAATGAAGAGCAAAAAAGCCTCCATCTCATCTCACTTGTAGGGATGGGAGGAATTGGGAAAACAACTCTTGCTCAACTTGCTTATAATAGTGATAAGGTCATAAACAATTTTGAAACAAGAGTATGGGTGTGTGTATCGGATCCCTTTGATGAGTTTAGGATTGCCAAAGCAATAATTGAAGGGCTTAAATGTCCAACTGATAATTTAGTTGAATTGGAATCTCTTATGCAATGTCTTCGTCAATCTATTATGGGTAAGAAATTTCTTCTTGTTTTGGATGATGTGTGGTCAGAAGATTACAACAAATGGGAACCATTTTATCATTGTTTAAAGAATGGTTCCTATGGTAGTAAAATTTTGATTACCACAAGAAAAGATACAGTTGCATCTATCATGGGATCAATTGACCTTATCACTATTAAGGAATTATCTGAGGAACAATGTTGGTTGTTGTTTAGACGATTAGCATTTTTTGGTAGGCCCCGTGAGGAGTGTGAAAAATTAGAAGAAATTGGAAGGGATATTGTTGCAAAGTGCAAGGGCTTGCCTCTTGCTGCAAAAACTATCGGGAGTCTCTTACGATTTAAAAGAACTAGAGACGAGTGGCAACGTATTTTAGATAGTGAAATGTGGAAACTAGAGGAGATTGAGAAAGGTCTTTTATCCCCTTTGTTGTTGAGTTATAATGATTTGCCATCTATGATAAGACGGTGTTTTTCATACTGTGCTATCTTTCCAAAAGATCACAAAATAGATAAACATCGTTTGATTAAATTATGGATGGCTCAAGGTTATCTTGGGTTAGAAAATGATACAGAGATGGAGACAATAGGCCAAGAGTATTTTGATCACTTAGCATCACGATCTTTCTTCCAAGAGTTTGAAAAAGACGAAGATGGGAATATCATAAGCTGTAAGATGCATGATATAGTTCATGACTTTGCTCAATTTCTTAGTAAGAATGAATATTTTACTGTAGAATTCAATGGGGGCACCGAAGAGCTACTCATAAACACTTCCAATGAGAAAGCTCGGCATTCAATGTTAACGCTTAACAATGGGGCTACATTTCCCATCTCCATTAGTAGCGTCAAAAGTTTGCGGACTCTCTTAATTGGTTGTGAAGGTTCTCCGTATTTGTTGCCTAATGATGTTCTACCAAATTTATTTGGTGAATTGACATGTTTGAGGGCATTAGATATAAGTGCAGGATATATACGAGAGAATTTGATTACAGCCATTCCAAAAGAGATAAAGAAGTTGATACATTTGAAATATCTGAATTTGTCTGGTCAGAAAGTAGGAAAAACTTTCGGAAACTTTGTGTGAGTTATACAATCTGCAAACTTTAGATATTTCTTGGTGTGGAGAGCTTAAAGAATTGCCTCAAGGGATGGGGAAGTTAATAAACTTGCGGCATTTGATTAATTTGGGAACAAGATCATTAAGTTACATGCCGAAGGCAATTGAGAAATTAACTCGTCTCCGAACATTGAGTGAATTCTTCGAAAGTAGGGGCGGTGGTGGTGATGATAGTAAAGCATGCAGTACTCTTGAATGTTTGAAAGCTTTGAAACATTTACAAGGGAAGCTTGAAATAAGAGGGCTAGGAAATGTGAGTGAGGTTAAGAGAATACAAGTTCTCAACAATAAGAAAAGCCTCTTCTATTTGAAGCTGAGATTCGATAAAGATGGAGAAGGAGAGAGGAAAAAGGAAGATGATGAATTGCTTCTTCTTGAGGCCTTGCAACCGCATCCGAATTTGGAGAAATTAGAGATGGAAATGTACAGAGGCAGCACTTTTCACCCCAATTGGGTGATGTCATTAACCAGGCTGAGGGAATTGAATCTCTACAGTTGCACAAACTGTATGCATTTGTCTCCATTGGGAAAATTGTCATCTCTTGAATCACTGAAGATTCATGGAAGGATGAGTGTGAAAAAAGTGGTGTGGGGGAAAGACAGTGACGGCGAATCGTCATCTTCATCAGTTATTCACTTCCCCAAGTTGAAAGTTCTTGAATTCTGGGAGATTTACGAATGGGAAGAGTGGGATTACGGGAATACAATCATGCCATGTCTTGTTTCCTTGTCAATCAATCGCTGTGGAAAATTAAATGCACTGCCTGACGGCCTTCTCCAGGGAGCGACAAAACTAGAACATTTGCAGTTTTTTCAAAGTTCTCTTTTGGAAGAACGTTACAGAAAGGGAACAGGAGAGGACTGGCCAAAGATCTCGCACATTCCCAACATCAAATTTACTTATTTCTATCTGCAAGGAGGCCCCCTTCGTTGAGATCTCAAAAGGCTGCAATTACCATCAACCCACAAAGGTAATTTCTCCTCATCCTCTAATTTTAGAAGTCCTATATCATGTTTATTGTTTTGAATAAGCAAAAACTTTTGATTCTTTGAACCTGTCTTTGACAGAGTTTAATTGCAGGAGATATGCAGAAATATTGACCATGATGTTGAACTGCTCGATGATTTCATTCTGAGCAATTTATGCTGGTTGAAGTGTTTTGCTGAAAGGAACAGAGCCAGAGGAGATAGTTATGCAACCAACCACAGGAGTAAAAACGAAGTCGGATTTCACTTCCGTTACTCTTGTGTATGATTTTCTTCTTTTAGTTCTCTGTTTCATCCTGTTTGGACATTTTTTTCTTTTTCAATAAATTCAAACAATTAACTGATGGGAAAATTTTCTTCAGTTACAAGTATACATTTCTTCAGATCAGACTTGAAAAACTTTCAACTTAATGCCTGTAAATGGCTTCTTTTAAAGAGCTTCTGCATTTTGATATTTCCCTTTGACATGCCATGAATTTCTTTGAGAAAATTCAGTAGTAGTGTGGTTCTTACATGCGCTTGTTGAGCTTATATTAATATATTTTCACATCCTTTATTTATGTTTTTTGGGATAAAAAAATTTCAGTTGTATAATGATTGTTATGATTCCCTCGAGATACAAAATGTTGATAAATATGTCATTAAGCAAACTTCTATATTATCGGGGAGGAAGAGAATTAGTCAAGTAATTAGCGATAAGCAAACACATCCCATCAGTGTTACAGTTTTATAAACAAAACTTCACAAACATAGTTAATTAACGGTAGGCGAACGTCAGTGTAACTAACAAATCATAGCCATCACCATTACTAACGGATCATAACCGTCATCGTTGACTAACAGATCATAGCCATCATCGTTAAGTAACGGATCATAACCATATCATAGTTGTAACCGTTAACTAACGACTATCACAGCCAACTAACGGATGCTAGCCGTCAACGTGATGTAACGGAATTACCCTTATTGTCAACTAACAGGACATTGTCGTTATCTTTAACTAATGCTACTAGCGTCACCGATTACTAACTGAACGACGCCTGTCATTTTTTACTAACGGTACTCAAGCGCTGCCGTGTACATCGCCGTTACATCACCCTTCCAATCTTCTCTGTTTGAAAGATTTGAAACAATCTTCTTCAAGGGCTGCTTCGCTAATGAGCGTTGAGAAATCTTACAAATGGGAAGAGTATACAAGTAACGCAGAAGTAGTTTTGGACTTCGATAATGATGGAGAATGGGAAAGGATTAATGAGGATGATGACTTAGTTCTTGAGGGCTTTCATCCACCACCTAGTTTAGAGGAAATTGGAGAAGACTGGCCCAACATCAAAATTGATTGGAATTATGTGCAAGGAGCTGCAAATATCATAGACACACAGGTAATGATACAATTTTTTTCGAATTTGATTTCATGCATCTGTTTTCTGGAAAGTTTAATCCAAGATTCAATTTTGATACGAAAGAATAAATTGTTTTTACTCTAATGTTGTTTCTTTGTTACTTAGCAACTGTGGATGATACCATCAGATAAATTGACCGGATCAAACAGTTCTTTTGCGGAAGAATTGCATCAGAAAGGGTCTGGAGAGGAGTACGGTGGTTGATAAACAGAACTGCTAGTTTGACATTTGCTTTGGTGAGCTTCCCTCATGCTTATATTTTCACCCAAAGCAAGACTGCTCATTATAATTTTTTGAACATCTTATTGTTTATACCATCATTATCATGATCTTGACTGATAGATTCTGTACCTGTTACGGAACAGAGTTTTTCTTGGGCTTGGCCTTATTTCAGATAGTTTAAATGGATAAACAGCAATTTGTGTTGGGAAGGTATGCTGAAAATGAAACCGATCAGTCCAGGCTCTCAACTGCGATACAAACATCTCAGTCAGAACTACCAGAAATTTGTTGGACAAGTTTGGTTGGGAAGCTAGGCTGATGCTGAAAGTTAATCGTTCCAGGGCCCTGGCTGCCAAACGAGAAGCTCGTTGGCACTGCAAAAATTTGTTTGACGTGATCCCTCAGTTGCTTAAATCAATGTTTTCATAACCAACCCGGGGTTTTTTTTGAATATTCGGAGAGAAAAGATGTCTCTATGCATCATGCACCAACATTCAACTGACTAGACTAATTGTGTAAAGACTGGTCGTCTTGTTGCCACCAATGCCGCATTGTTTTTGTATCATAATAAAGTACTGCTAATATTGAGTAACATATTATTCTCCATCTCCAAATCACTTCATTTATCTTCCTCTATGGTAACAAATTTGCTCTTTAGTCATATTTCGCTAAACAAAGTCAGACTAAGTAGACATTTGAATAAACAATTACCAAGTAGACTACATAGTATTGTTCTTGTCTGTTGTCTCTGAAAAAATATTTGGTAGCATGGTTTTAAAACCCGGTCCGGCTTGACTGGTCCAACCGAGAATCGGTGATCGAGTTGGGTCGGTTTGACTAAAAATAGTCAAACAACCAAAATTTTTAAATGACCCAGTTTAAACCGTGGTTGGACCGGATTTTTTGTTATGAACTGCCGGTCCAACCGATTCAACCCAACGGTTGAACCACTTTTTGATTATTTTATTATTTTTTATATGTCATGTTGATGTCAGAATGATGTCATCACACTTACATCAGTATGATGACATCATAGTTCGACTTGACAGTTGAACCGGTTTGACCGACCAACTCAGTGACCTGATCGAGTTACTTCCTTGGTCAGGTTTTAAAACCCTGTTTGGTAGTGTATTTAGAAAGCAGCTTCTACAAACAAAAACAATGAACATTTGACTAGTACTATTACCGTCTGCCAATACTATACTTACGATCCAATTTTACAAACTTTTTTTTATAACCCTGATGTAATGTTTCGCAATTGGTTTTTGATGAATTTTCTCGCTTGATTAATTGCAAACTGACCAATTGAGAGTTGTCACGTGAGAGAGAGTTTGTGAAATTGAGTTGTGAGCCAATCTTTATTGATTAGTGTCATGGCGATATCGTAGTTAATTTTTGTAATAATTAGAACGGGGTTAAAACGCTTGTATTGGGAGTATTTTCACCTGTTCATCACGTATTTTACTAATTAGAATAAAAATAAAAATAAAAATAAATCTGGATTAAATTAATTAAACAAGACTTTCATCCTAGGATTGTTGTAACGTTAAATAAACACAACTAGAGAGTCAAGAATAAGACATTATTTGGGAACTTGTTCCGTTGTCTACACTTTCCATGTCTTGAAGTAGACATTAAGAATAACTTAAAATAAATTACCATGCCATGGATTTCTCTAAGAATCAATGCCAAAGGTGATGTATGACATGGACTTGAAGATCAAGAAATCAAATTCAAGCTTCTTATGTATTCCCTTTTCTCCGCGAAAAGTCACCTCACGCTAAGTTATTTTCTTCTCCTTTAGCTAGTCTGGAAGAGAGTCGTACTATGCTAGAAGAGAAAGAAATGTCTTACCACTTAGGCACCATTGTTGTTTGATGCATTGTTTTAAAACTTGATCCGTTGGGAGACTCGGTAAGGTGATCAAGTCACGAGTCGATCAGTTTAACCAGTTGGACCGACCGGTTGGATTGGCGATGTCAATAATAATTTTATTTTTAAAAAATTATAAATTAATCCCTTAAATTTTAGTATATTACAAAAATACTCCTAAAGTTTCCAAATTAATCCTTAAAAATTTTTATTTATTTCAAACATACCCCCAAAAATTACTAATTAATCCCTAAACTTTTGACATATCTCCAAAACACCCCTAAAATTAAATTAGTCCCTATAAATTTGAAATAATACAAAAACCCCCTAAAAACTAAACCAGACTGGAAAAGCTATTGAGTCCCGATCTAACCAACCGATTCGAGTTTTAAAATAGTGGTTTGATGAGAACCCTCCGATGCTTGCTTGAATGTGGGGAAGAAAAGAGGCTGGGATATATCAAGCACCAATATTCAACTAATTGGACTAATTAAGTGATGACTGGTTGTTAGACTATAAGAAATTATCAAAATTTTAAACCCAAAGGGTTGGCCAGACGATCAAGGAGGTTTGTTCCCTTTATTGAGTTTCTGGGTTCAAACTTTGGGACCACCTACCACATGACATTGTGGCTTACTTGATCCTTTAGATTTATAAAGTGTTTAATGGACCCAGAGGTTAGTTCAAATGCGCGGAAACTAAACCCTCCTCCCCCCCAAAAAAAAAAAAAATCAAAATTTTAGACATCAAGCCTCTTTCTTGTGTACAAGAATGTAACAACAACAACAAATATTCTTCTGTTAAAGCTAATATAGTAACATATTTGCTCTCTCTCAAATATATTTATTTTTCTCATTGTAATGACAAATTTGCTCCTTACTTATATAAACAGAAATAATTCATCATCTCTTTTCATTGCCGATTTGTCACCAATCAATGTCCTGGGCAAACAACAAGCAATTGATTTGTAAATGCAGTGAGTAGGTGAAAATATTCTTCTTAGTTGTATTGGACTTCTCACATGAATAAACTCCGTATCTTTTGCCAAGCAACAAAACCTCAAAAAACCAGCAGAAACAAACATAATAACCACCAAAGAACAGGCCCTCGGTACTTTTTACTCTCTATTTGGCCTTCAAAAAAATCTGATTCATGGAAGGGTAGATACTTGATCTTTGCCAAAAATTAGACAAGGGTATATAATTAGATCAACCCACAAAAGGAAAGAATATACAGTTTTTGATTGATTGACAATATTGAATACATATGTAGATGGGCTCCAGGCTCTAATTGAAGTGAATGAACCTTTACCATCTGTTGCATTTAGTTACAGATTTCTCTATTGTATGGCTTTCAAATGGATATAAAATTGCCTGTTGGACCTGTCTTACATCCAAGAATGGATGTAGGTAACCAAATTGCAGCAACCTATTCTGTCAATTGCTTTACTTGCATAACTCTTCTATGAACATGAATCCGAATGGGGATCTGAAGTATAAGAAGTTAGACTAGATGTAGGCTCTGAGGATGTGCAGAGGCTGACTTCATCCGAAATGCATTTGGATGCTGAATTACTACTAATACTGAATCATTTGAGCTTTCATCACCATAAGAAGTTGGCTACATCAACATTAAAACACGTAAGTACACATGCTAGCAAATATAATGAACACAAAACAATCACATGCTAGCCAAAGTAACGTTTAGAAAAATTGTAAATGGGTTCTAGTACGTTACTGAATCGGTAATGTTATTGACTCTTGAGAACCACTAGGTTAAGCAATGTAACACATCAATGATTATAACAGTGGGTGATGTTTATCAACCCAGTACCTTAGCTGATACCTTAGGTAAATACAATTTCATTAAGACACTAAATCAATCTGTGTATGTAGGCTGGCAATTTAATGTAGAGGAGGATTATACAAATATATTAAACTGAAAAATAGTAAACAAAACCTTAAGACTGATAAAAGGTTTAGTAGCACTTACAACACCAATATGCCATTCATGACGACTAAAATCTTTGAATGTTGCTGCATCCATTTCCTGCAATTAAAAGCTCAGTATTATAAATAGTAGGAAATAATATCTGAAAAATTTTCCTTGAAAGGTACACAGTTATGGGCTCTGTTTGCAGTTCTGATATTCGAAGGTAATCCTCCCAGAGGCTCTAATGCCTTGCATACTTGTTTATGCTATATAATATAAGATCAAAGGATTTATATCCATAGAGGAAATTAATATGTCAGGCTAAAATTCTAGAAACAAATTAACTTACAATGCTATAAATGGGAGGAACCATTGTCTCCCCTTTAGACTTTGTAGTTGGCATAACAGAGAAACGTGGTGCCAAGTCTTGTGATCTAAAAGTCCACCTGTGAGAGAAGAGCAGATAAAAAAGAGGTTACTGAACAGAAATGGATGAATAGAAAATCGAGGTAAAAATAATTATTTACTTTAATCTGAATCAGTTCATGATAAATAAATCCATATGCTATTGAAAATTAAAATATTTTTTAGAAAAAGCACTTGTGCAGTTGATTATCTAACATACCCAATGTACAGAAAGATGCAGAACTGTGCCCATTCTCGAATTAACAAGCGAAGCCAGTAATTTTCTGAAGAGTCATCCACATTAAGGTATATCTGAAATTAAAAAAATTAACTATCTCAAAATTTATTTGTCCTATAATGAAGTTACACATATAAGTTTAAATGAAGGTCAAAACAAAAGCATATTCATACCACAATTTCTGCCATGGCTACTATCTGCATAGGCTCCCTGAAATTTCCTGAACAAATCCATAGAAAGCAAGCACATCAAGTTCAAATTCATCAAAACTTTTTTTTCTTTCCTTTCATTTGAAACTGGCACATTCAGAGATCATAAATATACATAGAGTTAAAAATTTCACTGTGTCACACATACTTAAACATGATGTACTTTGTATATACAGCATCGTGCATTGCTTGAATATCTTCGTCCTCTATAAAAGCTAATTGTTCTCGTAATACTGACAGATTTTGAGAAATATGGTGGAAAATCATGTAAAATGAAACTATATAATTAAGCAGCAGCAGGACCTGCATAATAGCAGATTAAAAGATCAGTGCAATGTTTTGATGATAACATAAAATCAGCAAAAAGTAACCAGTTGCTGCCACTTCAACAGCACAACAAATTCACCAATCTAGAAACTCACTGTGAAATAAGGTACAGAAGCTCTATACCCAACCAGAGTCAAGTAAAAGACACACCCAAGTGCAGCTGTAGTACGGCGCTCATTTACTGAAAGACGCTCACACATGATGCAGTATCCATGAGATATTAGCAAGAAGGACACAAAAGAAGCTGTCTGAAATAGCACTCCTGTTATATACACGCCAAAGGACATCCACAGAGAGCAAGTCTGAAGATGAAAACACGAATACCTGCAAGGATGTTGCTCAAAGACTTCAACGATGAATACTTTTAAGATTGACAAAGGCAATATAACCAGAGCCATACAAATGGTAGTCATATAATTCGATAAGTGTCTAAAATATGCAAATTCCTCCATCTGTTTATAATTATAGTATGCCTGTAAGATATGTAATACCTATCTACATATCTTATAATTGCAATCAGTATTCCACAACTTGATAACAAAACTGAAAAATTGTAGTCATATAATTCGATAGGTGTCTAAAATATGCGAATTCCTCCATTTGTTTATAGTTATGGTATGCCCGTAAGATATATAATACCTATCTACACGTCTTATTATAGCAATCAGCATTCCACAACTTGATAATAAAACTCAAAAATTGTATCCCAAATATACTATTTTCAGTTCAGAAATAAATAAGCTCTCCTCTCCTGCTACCATATTTGATCACAGCTGACTAAAAACACAATCCCTAATGCAGCAATGAAAAGAACAGAGTTCACGAAAATATTTCAAAAAATTTACAAAAACGCCTTCACACAAAAGCTAAAGAATTTAAAAACTTACCAGAAGAGGAAAGATAGAGTAAGCTGCAATGCTTTAATCAACGGAACAGAGGCCAGCGTCCACTGTAAGTTATTCGTCTGCTCTAACACAATTCAAAACAATCACAATAAGCACAATAACTCATTAACAAACGAAAAAAAATCAACCAATGCATCCAATCATAATACAAGTCCATAACAACTACAAAAACTCAAAACCAAGAAGAACCCATTTTTAAACTCACATCAACATTAACAAACCCAGAAGCCAACAATTGAAAAACTGAAAAGAGTAAACAAAACCAACCCAACTAATAAAATCACTCAAAATTTCACAAAATTGATAACTTTATCAACGAAACAAACGAAAATGACCTGAAAATGGCGGTTTTTATAGGTATTAATGGTCCAAGAACAAGCAGAGAAGAACCAGATTGAGAGAAAAGCCAAGTAGAGAGAAGGGAGAGGCCGATACGACTCGTCAAGACTGACACGATGCGTTTCGGGGTCCATGAAGTCGTGATTCGGAAATTCAGAAACTTGGTAAAGTAAAGTAGTGTAATGCGATTAAACCAAACCAACGTTAATTTCGGTTTTCAGAAGTAGTTTCAGTTATGTTTTAAAGGCTTTGTGTATTGGGTTTGTTTTCTGCTTTTATATCCGAGGAGGGAAGCTCATAAAACGCTGCCGTTTTCTCTCTTTTTGGATTTTTCTAAGAAATTGTATTTATTATAAAGATAATAATATGTTTTTCCATTCGAGTCAATCTTAGATGAGTTTTTTTAAAATAAGTGATTTTTTTTTAATTTTATTTTAAAGTTAAAATATAATATAAAATTGATACAAAATCATATTAAAATAATTCTTTATAGAACTCAAAAAGAAAATTCTTTATAGAATTAATTAATATAGAATATTTTTAAACCAATTTCACCTTGAGTGTATATATAAACAATCTAAATTTGAGGATTATTAATTATAAATTTTAAATAAATAAATGGGTATTTAATGGTCAACAAGAATGTAAAGAAGATGAGCCAATTTTGAAGGAAATGAAGTAAGTAGGTGATAATTTCATGATGTTTATCTTATCACATAACAAAACCACTCCCCTAAATTTCCTACTCTATCATCGAAAGATTGTTTGATTTTATTAATTGTCATTTAAATTATTTTATTAACATATAATAACTTCATATGAATCGCATGAATTATAGATTATATTAAAAAATATATATTTTTTGGGTGACTGAGATGTTTAGACCAGTTTGAACACACCTTAATTAATCATCGGAGTCTATTAAACATCCTCTAAATTCAACAGGTCAAATAAGTTACAAATGTAATAAATGAACACTTGATGAGACTCGTACACAAAACTTTTAGATAATCTTGCCATATGACAACAAGCAAAATGAATTAAACGAAAAATCTTAATACACAACTTTTGAAGAAATCTATCCTCAAAATACCCATTGGATTTTTATTATTTTTAATACCCACCAAATATAAAATGGTTAATCTAATATGGGTATGTATTGACCAACCACCATGCTAGATTAGGCAACTAGTTTTGACATTCTAAAAATCTTAAAAATATAGCCTCCTTAAATAAAATAAATATTTGGGCAGCTTTGGTTTTATTATGTGACCATTACACAAAGTTGTAGTCATCAAATTTAACAATATATAACAACATATCATTAGGTCAACAAACTCACTAACAAAATTAGTTTCCTTTTTTTCTACTCCATTTCAAGAGCCATCCTTCATTTATATATATTTATTGTCTTGTTCTTGTAAGTATTTGAAATTAATTTTGGGGTCAAACTTATGTATTAATTAAAATTAATGGATGGTTTTGACTAGTTGATTTGGTTAATTTAAAGGCATGAGTAGGATGATATAGCATATTGGGTGAGCTACAATGATACTCTTATCTTATATTTTTATTTTTATTTTTTTTCAGGAATGTGGATTGGATTATAATCTTACCAAACAAATTTGTATAATTTTGTTAATGTATGATTTATAAGTTACAAGTACATAGTTAGGTGAAAAAGTTTAACAACATTCTTCCACCTTTTCCTTCATATTTACAATTGATATCGTTAAATTGTATTTGTCTTATATCGTCAATTTACTGTGTTGTTATGGAACTTACGGTTTATATATGTGATTGAATTTTTTCTCTTTTAAGTTGGCTTTTGGGTTTGAGTTCTACCCCAACTCATTTATCATGGTATCAGAGTCACTCTTGTTTGGAATGGTTCCACATTCCCTAATTTAGAATTTAGAGGTTGTTATGATGTAGATATGTGGTAGGGTTGATATCACTATTGTTTTGATTGTTTCACATCACCAATTTAGGGGTTTTTATTATGTATATATGTGATTTGGTGCAATTTAGGGATTGTTATGGGATATATATGTTGTTGGGTTAGACTTCCTCTTCTTTTGAGCTAGTTTTTGGGACTTAAGCCGTTTATCTAAGCCTGTCTATCAAATTTCTATAAAATAAGATGATAAATAAAAAAAAAAAAATTATACAATGAAAATATATTGTGTATTATATGGGAAGCTATTTTTACTCCCCATAAAAAAAGATCAAATATATTGTGTATTACATAGTTAGGTGAAAAAAGTTTAAAAACACTCTTCCACCTTTTTCCTTCATATTTACAATTGATATCGTTAAGTTGTATTTGTCCTATATCGTCAATTTACTGTGTTGTTATGGACTCAAGGTATATATATGTGATTGAGTTTTCTTCTCTTTTAAGTTAGCTTTTGGGTTTGAGTTCTATCCCAACTCATTTATCACGGTATCAAAACCGCTCTTATTTGGATGGTTCCACATTTCCCAATTTAGAATTTAGAGGTTGTTATAATGTAGATATGTGGTAGGGTTGGTACCACTCTTGTTTTGATTGTGTATACATGTAGTTTGGTGCAATTTAAAGATTGTTATGGGATATATATGTGGTTGGGTTAGACTTCCTTTTCTTATTTTGAGTTAGTTTTTGGGCTTAAGCCGTATCTAAGTCCGTTTATCAAATTTCTATAAAATAAGCTGACAAATTTAAAAAAAATTATACAATGAAAATATATTGTGTATTATATGGGAAGCTATTTTTACTCCCCATCAAGAGAAGATCGAACGGTAGTTCTATTTTAATCATATTCTGCATGATACACCCGTCCACATGGCCCAAGTTGAGTCACTGTCCAATCTTCAGTGGCAGCCATTTTTCATTTGGGCTAGACTAAAAATTGACATATGGACCAAAAACGGGCTCTTTGAAGAGCAATAGGACAAATATATATATGGGCTTTGAAGAAGGGTTCTCCAACCTCAATATAATATAACTAACATTATTATATAAATTGAGCTCTTCAATTATTTAAATAAAAAAACAACTTAACTTGTAAATGCAAAGAAAGAGATCTAATTGCCCACCAACACCAATTAAAATATTTTCAATCCAACTTGGTGGGAACGGCATGTCGTTTTTCAGGACTATTCTTACTATGTTTCCCCTTTCTTTATAGCAAACTATATACTCATTTTTATTTAATAGATAGATGATCTTAAACCCCAAGATGTTGGCTTGGTGGCCGAGAAGATTTATTCTCATCATTGATTTCTTGGGTTTAAACCAACTTAAGGCCACCTATCACATTTATGGCTTACCTTGGAACATTGAGCTTGTAGGGTGTTCAATAGACCTTTGAGGATTAGTTAAGGTGTACACAAACTGAATCAAACACCTTGATTATAAAAAAAATTGGGTTTGTAGAATGTTCAATGGGCCCTAGGGATTAGTTTAATGATCCTCGAAGATTAATTGAGATACGTGCAAGTTAGCCCGAACACCTCAGTAGAAAAAAAAAATAGATGATCTTATTAATTGATTAATTACTTTTGGTTATGTGACATGGACATATACAAATTGATTAACTTGCTTGATTTTGATCTAATTATATCAATGTGAAAACCCTAACGTTAAAAGACATAAAGTTATTGATATCCGAGGTTACTTGCTTTAATTTAATTAATAAAAACAACTTCACTTTTGTATATTACTATAAGCTATGTCTTTCCATTGGGTGACAATTTTGTTAGGTGTTAATATTATTGATTAATAAATTTGAATCACAGCTAATTGAGTTTAAATATATCATTGTTATCCCAAGTGTAATTTAATTTAGTTTAATTATAGCCACTGAATTCTGATGAACTGGGTGCATATTAGTCAATTCAAGATCAAGGTTGCCCAATTAAAATAAAAGATTAGTAATTTAAAACTTCAATTATTTAAATGGACTAAGGGATTTTTTTTTTTTTTTAATAAACAATGACTATATGGTAAAATTTTGTTGGTGTAAATAAATTAAATTTTTAGAAAAAAAATTTACCAACCTATTGTTACGAAAACTTGCAACAATTGGAGATACCCAATCGACTTATGATAGGACTAGGTAAGGTTGTGTGCGTGATTATAGATAACTAGTTTGGAATGAATTAGAATATCCACAAGGGGAAGAACAAAGAAGATTTTTAAAGTGGTTTAACAAGTTAGAATCAAGCTTAAGTCCATTGATATATTATCGATTTTATATTTATTTTACACGCAGAGTGATTACAAATAAAACATGAAAAAACGAGGTTAAAACCCTCTTTCTAAGTGGTTTTCTATGCTTGTGTGAATAATCGATTCCCAAAACAGAGGTTGTTTCTCCCTTTTATACACACCATTTGACAATGGTTGGGAGTGATTTTTACGGGGTGGATTACACGCATAATCTCTTGTAACCCAAATCTAAGTCAGACCTTCTCATGCTTTAGTCTGAGCACCTGATAATCTTGTTGATGAAGTTATCCGCTGTGGGGATAACACATGGGGCGAGCTTGATTCCTTAGCTCCCTACAATAGTGTATAGACAGGTCGTATAAATCTGTTCGTCAAAAAGCCTGCAGAGCACTAGCATTATTTGTAATATCAAATTTGCAACTTGAATAAGACTGTGCAACTATTATAGAATTGTTTAACAATGGCAAGTGTTACAAGAAATTGATTCGATAATGGTTATTATTATTAAATCAATGAAATTGTTAGATTGAGAAGTTAATATAACATGGTATTGATCCAACGATTACGATGAGTCCATAATGTTACCGTTATTGGTAGCATAGTGAATGTACTATTACATACATGAAAATGTCATATTCAAACAGGCAAAGGAAAAGGCAAGGGTCATTTTCATAATTGAATTATATAATAATGTCTCAATGTCTCCAAAAAAGTAAACCCAAAAACATAGGGCTATGGTTCTTGACATTGACATGTAAGCAAGAAATTTTGGCTCATTTGTGGTTGTGCCTTTACTGAATTTATAGTTTTTCTTATTATTTTTTTATAAACATGATATTCGTATCAGTTTATAATACATTTCAACTAATTTTTGTAAGTAACATGATCGCTTGCTTAAATCCTGAGAGTTAGGAAAGATTCGAACCTGAGATCGTGCGCTTTAATTACACATCCCAACGCTTGTTACTGCCTGAGCTACCCAAGGGTGGGTTTGTAATGTTTAAATTCTAACTAGTTTGCCTTGTTTCACATGGAATTTTGAGTGCACTATTTAAAACTATTAAAAAGTAAACGCTTTGTAAAATTATTTATAACTTGTTTTGTTATTCATTGTTGAAAGTTATCAAGTACAGAAATCTTGTTGTTAGAATCTTGAATGAATTAACTTGTTTTGAAGTGAATATATCTGTTTGAAACTCGAAAACGAATATATACAAACCTAATCAAATAATTACTTGTTACAATTCGATATCAACGTGACTCACAATTTTACTATGTTAGGTAAACGATGTTCATATGATACATACAAAACATTCACAAAATTAAATAATTATGATCCTATATATATTTTTTTATTTTAAAATATTTATCATATCTTTATATTTAAACATAAAATAAATAATATATATGTATTTATTTTCTTCGATTTTCCTAGATTCCAATTGTATATGATTGGAGAAAAGATAAGTGGGATTTGGGAAGAAGAAATGAGCTCTAATGTTAATTAAATTAGGACATTTCATCTTTAATTGGTGTGGACTTGTAACTTAGTGACCATAAAAGGTTATGTTCACATGGGTGACAGAGCCCTAAATAGTGTTTGATTAATTCCAGATCTCAAAGTATTAATTTCTGGAAACATTGACTTATAATTTTAATTTTGCAACTACAGAATTATTTTTAATAGTTTTTTTAGATGTATGAATCATGCGCATGCATAGAAAATAATATTCTAAGTCATTTATAATTTTTCAATCTTTGACTTTAATATATAAAGTTTATATCCACCCACTAGTATCGTTATTATTAGTTAAATTGTAATAGTTTAAGAAATAAAAAGATATTTTGAATAAATAATTAATATATTTTTATCGAATAATTGGAATTTTTAAACTAAACGGTTGATTGTTTAAACATTATTAATATAAAATTAGTCGATCATTTGATCAAAACCTTTATTTAGAGATGTTAGTGTAAGTTTTCTAAAACTAAAGGTGAAAGTTTTTGCACCCGATATATATTAAGCTTACATTTTAGTTTTTACTGATTAATAATATTAAAAAAAATTAATAGAAATTAAATTTTAAAAATAGTAGTTGTAGAAAATATGTATTTTATTTTATTTTATTATATTTTACTTTCAAAGGTAATCAAAATTTGAAAGTTAGTAAGTGGTTGAAAAAATTAAAACCCAGAAACCGTTTTTGCTTATTATTGTCTCTCTTTCTAGAATAAATAGTAGTTGCAGAAATTAAAAAAAAAAAAAAGATATTTTGAATAAACAATTAATATTTTTTGTTGAACAATTTGGAATTTTTAACAAAAAGATTGATCGTTTAGGTATTATTAATGTGAAATTAGTTGGCCGTTTGATCAAAACCCTCATATGTTTCCTTCAAAATATTACTTTTACTGTTGAATAAAACCTTTTATTTAGAGATGTTAGCGTTAGTTTTTTAAAACTAAAGGTAAAACGTTTATATATCAAGCTTACATTTAGTTTTTACTTATTAATAAAAAAAAAAAATTAGTAGTAATTAAAATTTAAAAACTAGTAGTTGTAGAAAATATGAATTTTATTTTATCTTAATTTACTTTCAAAGTAATCAAATTTGACTGAAAGTAAGTGGTTGAAAAGATTAAAAGCCGCCATTTTTTTCTTATTATTGTCTCTCTTTCTGTAATAAATAATAGTTGTAGAAATTAAAAAAATAAAAAATATTTTGAATAAACAATTAATATTTTTTGTTTTAACAAAACTGTTGCTTGTTCAAGTATTATCAATGTGAAATTAATTGGTCGTTTGATCAAAACGTTCATACTTTTCTTCAAAATATTATTTCACCATTGATAAACCCTTTATTTAGAGATGTTAGCATTAGTTTACTAAGACTAAAAGTAAAACGTTTATATATCAAACTTACATTTAGTTTTTACTGATTAATTAAAAAAAACAATTTAGTAGTCATCAAAATTTAAAAACTAGTGGTTGTAGAAAATATGAATTTTATTTTATTTTAATTTACTTTCAAAGTAATCAAATTTGACCATAAGTAAGTGGTTGAAAAGATTAAAAGGCGCCAATTTTTTCTTACTAGGTTGAAAAGATTAAAAGCCGCCATTTTTTCTTACTATTGTCTCCCTTTCTGCAATAAATAATAGTTGTAGAAATTAAAAAAATTCAAAAATATTTTGAATAAACAATTAATATTTTTTGTCAAACAATTTGGAATTTTTAACAAAAAGGATGGATCGTTCATATTAATGTAAAATTTGTCGGTCGTTTGATCAAAACTATCATACGTTTCTTCAAAATATTACTTTTATCGTTGATAAAACTTTTATTTAAAGATGTTAGCGTTAGTTTTCTAAAACTAAAGGTAAAATGTTTATATATCAAGCTTACATTTAGTTTTTATTGAATTAATTAAAAAAACATTAGTAGTAATTAAAATTTAAAAACTAGTAGTTGTAGAAAATATGAATTTTATTTTATTTTAATTTACTTTCAACGTAATCAAATTTGACTGTAAGTAAGTGGTTGAAAATATTAAAATCTACCCTTTTTTCTTATTATTGTCTCACTTTCTAGAATAAATAATAGTTGTAGAAATTAAAAAAATAAAAAATATTTTGAATAAACAATTAATATTTTTTGTCGAACAATTTGGAAATTTTAACAAAAGGGTTGATCGTTCAGATTAATATGAAATTAGTTTGTCGTTTGATCAAAACTGTCATATGTTTCTTCAAAATATTACTTTCACCGTTGATAAAACCTTTATTTAGAGATGTTAGCGTTTGTTTTCTAAAACTAAAGATAAAACGTTTATATATCAAGCTTACATTTAGTTTTTACTGATTAATTAAAAAAAAAATTTAGTAGAAATTAAAATTTAAAAACTAGTAGTTGTAGAAAATATGAATTTTATTTTATTTTAATTTACTTTCAAAGTAATCAAATTTGAAAGTTAGTTAGTGGTCTGTGGTTGAAAAGATTAAAAGCCAAAACCCTTTTTTCTTATTATTATCTTTAGATATTTTCTCTCTTTCTGGACTTGTTTGAATCTTCTTGGCATAAACTGCACTCCGTTAGGTAAGAAAAAATTGCAGGTTTTTTTTAGCCTTTTCTGAGGAAATATCTAAAAAAAAAAATTATAAAAAATAAAAATCAAACAAGAGAAATTCAGCTAATTTAAAGTAAAATAAAAAAGCTTGAAACGTTGAGGGATCTCTCTCTCTCTTCTGCAATTTGTCGAACATGTTGTCTACATTCTCATGAAAGTCTCTGAATTTCCAAAAACCTGGCAACGGCACATATTTTTTTGTTCATATGTATATGTCATATGCTTTTCAACTTCCAAAACAGTACTTTCCTTCAGTTTGTTCTATTCTTCAGAATCCAAATTCCAAACTTTATAATATAAAAATAAATAAAATAATTTAGTAGGGGTTTTTGATTAATTACTTACATTAACAAAACAAGAATATTCATGTGCTAAAGATTGAATCAAAGAAGGACAAAAAAAAATGCAGAATTTAAGGAGAAAAGTGATGACCCAAGTGGAAATACTTTTGTCTTTTTTTGAGTATTAGATGTACTAATATTTATTCAATCTAGCTATGGTGTATATTTGCATAAAATTTTGTATTATGATACAACAATTGAAGTCCGGCGGTCAGCAATTAATTAAAGTAGAAAATTATAAACAAACTAAATTAATTATAGCTGCTAAACACCAATTTTGCAGAATTAAATTAGTCCCAAACTGAAGAACAAGCTTCAAAGTTGCTTGGAATCAGGCACTCTGCTCCGAATATTTGCTCTGAAAATTCGCTGGAAAATTCTTCTGGAGGATACACCCACCCGTCAAACAAGTCAATTGAGATCACTTCAAAGCCACTCCCTTCTATGTTTGGTAGCTCCACAATCTCCCCCAGCTCCTCTGATTCCGCTGACACGTCAGCTGATGACGACGGTGGTTGTGACGGTGATTGTGACTGTGATGATGAAGAATCAAACTTTATCATTGAAGCAGCTTTAGTGGCTGCAGATTGAATATCGCGTGGCAGAAGCGACAATGGGCGAGGTAAAAGCTCTGCAAGTTTAGGAAAATTCAGCACGGCGGAGTCGCCTTTAATGCTTAAAGGCTGCAACATCATGAGCTCTGGCTGCCATTTCTGGAGTGGCAAAAGTTCCAAGCCAAATGCGAGATTTTTTTCTCGGTTCACGAATTTCGGATACCCATTTGCCCCAACTCCGCATTCTTACTCCTCTGTAAACCGGGATGTTTGCTCCCTGAGGCAGGTGTGGTGTCACTTGCCGCTGATCTTGGTCTTTTAGCTGGTCGTTTACCGGGTTCGGAGTGAGTGGACAAGTGAGAGGGGGAAGTTTGGTGGGATTGTGAAGAGAACCCGGATGAAGATGGTGAAGGAGGTGAACACGAAGAAGAGTTGCTGGTACTTTCAGCTTCAGAGGGGAAGTACTTGGGTTCTGAAAGTTGTGTCATGATCAGAGAAAAAAAATATGAGGTCAAAACAGACAGAAGAGAGCAATGGCGGAGAAAAAGAGAGAGAGAGAAGGGGTTTGAGAGAAAGAGAGAGAGAGATGGCAAAGAGAAGAGTGAAGAAAAGGGTTTTTGTAGAGGAATAGAGAATACGCTCCATACATAGTGACCCTTAACCTACCATCCTTTCACCATGACAAAAACTTACTAACAGAGAGTTGGAGTTTTTAATTAATTAATTACATTTTTTAATACTTGAAGAATGTACATTTATTTAATTTCATTGACCTTCCAAAATATATATATATACTGTATATATTAAAAAAATCACCCAATTAATTTTGTAATTTTGGAAGAATTTTTTCTTCTGTTTTAAATTAGCGAATGACATAAGAAAATTTATCCTACCATAAAGTGTATAAAACCCACCAAGCATACCGTGTTACATCACGAAGGATTGTAGTATGTATCCTAGTCAAATTAAATTCAATTTTGGACCTAAATACCTAATTAAATGAAATCAACCAAGTAGTTAGGAAGATTATTAAGTAAGATTAATTATGTAATTACACCGTTGTCTTGTAATGTTGATAAATTAATTATCAAATTGAGATATTAGACTAAAGCAAAAGCAAAAACAATTTATAGAGTTAAGTGTTAACGGCTTTTTCCCACCCAAATAATGGTTTAATGACAATTTCTCACTCATAGACTTTTAAAATACCATTTTATTATCCAAATTTGTATTCTGGTAGCAAACAAAGAGCAAACTCGATCCAGATTGTTGGGATTTTTGAAGAGGGTAGGCCGATGAGTCTTTTAGTGGTGGAAGGTTGGATTTTGATGGTTGTGATTAATCGAAACTTGGCTTGGGGGGAGCGACTACGCAAACCCTAATCACTCGATTGTCGACGATTGGCTAGGTCGACGAGAATAGAGTTTGAGGGATTTTGATCAGTGGTGATCGGAGAAAAGAATAATAATGATGTGAAGTTGAAACGATGCTAAAATCAGAAACGAATATAAGTTTAGGTAATAAAGTAGTATTTTAAAAGTCTAAGGATGAAAATGTGTCATCAAACTATTATTTGGATGGAAAATGTCACTTAGTCCTATTTATAAAAGGAAAAAGACGAGAAGCATGGGGTTGAGGGGGGGCCCATAAAAATGGAAAATGGGCAACGTTCAATTAAGTTTCTAAAATGTTCTTGGTGTATTCCTACGTCCACATCTTATTGTATGCCGTTAACGCTTGTTTAATTTTTTGTCTTTATATATGTATGTATTTTAACACTATGATTATGCCTTTATGTTGTTCAATGCCATTTATATAAAATAATGATGCCTAAATTTAAGTGGAATTTGCAGACTAGGAAAAGCACTTTCGTCTACAAGTGATTTTTAGCTTTTTGCTTTCAAATCTTAAGGTTCCTTTTTGGATATGGGGTTTTTAAGTGATTATTTCAATTTTGAATCTTTCCAAAGAGATTACAAACGGTTGTGTTGAATTTATGATACTTAGAATTATTTTATCTCAATTTATTATTTAGTCTTTCATTATTCAAAATTGGATGTCTTAATCAAGAGAGGGAAATTAGAAAAAGGGTTACGTATGTTAAACATGATTCTTTTTTCAAATTTCTATAAGTTTTTTTCTCGTCAAAATAATTGAATTATGTTAAGAACTAAATAACACTACTGAAAAACTGGTCTTCAATGACACAAGAAAGACCTTTAAGAATATATTTTCACATCACCTAGAGAATCCTTCGAGCTCTCCCTTTGTGGTCGAATGACAAACCCTTTAATCATCCTAATTAGTTATACCTATAAGTTTTGTGTTGAGTCGCAGGATAATCATAATTGTTTAACCACCTTAGTCTATTGAGCTTGTAGAAGGTGTTCTGTGACGTTAAGAATTAGGCAGGCCCGCCTGACAATTATGCTTGAATATCTTAATTATTAAATAAATAATTAAAAAAAAAAAAAAAAAAGAATCCTTAGATGCCAACCACATATTCTCTTACATACAAATGAATGTTGGCTTTATAGATATATTAAGATTTGTTTGTAACTTTTTTATTTATTTATTTTTACTTCATGTATTTATATTTTTAAATTAAAAAATTCGTTAAGGTAAGACTCATTACATAAATCTCTTATTTATTGATGTAATTTTCTATAAAATAATGTAGTTTGTGAAGTAAATATTTATTTAAAAAAAATAAAGATAAAGAGGGTAAAAATAGAAACCTTTAGTGGGTGGTGTTTTGGCATGTAGCAAAAAGATTCCACTTTCATCACAAATTCATGCCAGCAAAAACAAGTCAATAAATCATGGATTTTCATAAAATGGTCTATTCAATGAATTTTTTTTTTTTTTTTTATATTATAAGATATATTTTCACACATGTGACAAAGTTTTAGTAGATACAATAATTGGCCCAGAAATAAATATTAAAATTGCTCTCATCATTCAATCTATAAAAAGATTATTTTGTTTTTTTTCAATTATTTAATTTTTATTTTAACTCTTATACTTCTGTTGGAGATATAGATTTGTAAACTAACTCCACTACACATTTTAATTATAAGATTTTGTTCTACTCATATTAATTAATAATTAATTATTGCATAATTGTGTTCTTGTAGTTTGTTAGAGCTTCATAATCTCATCAAATCTCAATTTTTTTATTTGTGGGATCAAAAAATTATGGTATTATTTATTATTATTTTTTTTGGAAATTTCCTTTTCTTCTTGAGATTTGATTTGTTTGGTATCAACTACCTAACATTTTCCCTTGCAAATTTCTATTTTTAGTTTTTCAAATCCATTTGTTTAACAATGTGATCAATTGGGTTAGTAGAATTAATTTAATTAATGGATTTTTTTTCCCTATATTGTAATAATCTTCCCGTTTTCTTAATTATTTCAAAGTGTATTGAATTGGATTGAATTTTTAATTTATTTTCCCAATTTAATTAATGTTGTTATATTTATATAGTTTTGGATTGACCTTGGTCCTTCCAAAAAAAATAATTAAACCAAATATTAAATGAGCTTACAGGGTTCATATCCCTTCACGAACACCTGCTTGACTAAGAACCATCTTTTTTTACATTATGATAATTATAGAATGAAGGTTCCGATTTCGAATCTGGTTTAAAAAAGGCGATTTTTAACCTAATCTACTATTCATTTCAACTACTTGTTGTTGTTTTAAGCCACATTACAATTGTGATTAAATTCCAAGTCACATCTCACCATATCAAATTTGTTTTTAACACCGAATAAACAAATGGGTTGCCAATTGTGACTTTAGTATTAAGGTTTCAAATGATTAATTATGCTATGTACCAAGACAAAAAGACAAAATTTATATTGATTACAATATCAGAAATTTCCTTTTCACATGAATATTAAATTAGATCTAGGTGAAACTTCTTTCATGATTTTCTCAAATATAAAATTTCACATATTTTCTTGTTAATTAACATGTGTTTTTTCCTATATAAAACATGCTAGAATTGGTCTTTACAATGAAGTAATTTGCAATCCAAAGAATTAGATTTCACATGTTTATAGATTTATTTAAAAATTAATTATATGGGTATGTGAGAAGGAATAAAATTGAAATAATTGGACTTAATAGAGATAATAATTCAAAAAATAAAATAATAAATTAGGAACTACAAACTATATAGTAAACTATATTTTGACTTTGTTACGAGAAAATTTTTTTTACTAAATAAAATATCTTAAAAATGACAAAAAATATACATCTAAACGTCTTAATTGTGGAATTTGATGATGAAAAATGTTGTCAAATAATTGTGGGTTTTGCTTGATAGACTATTTTCATTTAAATTAAGTTTTTATTTTATTTATTTATTTTTATGAGGTTGGTCCATCGGCCAAGGTTACGTCAATTATATTGTTGGTTATTAATAGGGGAGGAATTAGGTGTATTGATTTTTAAAGAAGTGAGTGAACATTGAGTATCTTATACTATATATTTAGTTTTAATGGAATATTCTATAAATCTCTTCAAATTTTACTCATTTTCTAACCAGATCCTTGCCTTTCCCTCTAAGAAATTTCTAATTTCAACTTTGATTCTAAAACATTTTCAAAGAAAACACTATGCCTCCGTGTAGTTCACATTTTTGTGTTTTTGGGAAAAGTTTTTTGAAAAAAGTTAAAAAAAATTGAATTAGACGGGTATTACGATGTAGGATTTATAAATTAATAAAATATCCGCTATGTTTGTTTATTTATAAAACACCCCTATAATAAAACATTAAAAGTTAACAAAAACACCTCCAACCCACCCTCAAATACGGACAATCGGCCACCAGCCGCGAGGGAGGGTGGCCAGTCACCGTCGAGTGTATGACCTCCTGGATCTTGTCGGTCGTACGTCGATATGACCTTTTTCGGCGATCCACGGTGGATCCGCCAGCAAGCGAACTAGATCTCACCCTAGATCTGGTCGTATTTGCTCATTAACGACGGCCAATAAACGGTCATCATTGATGGCCAACGACGCCGTTGCTTGTTGCCGAGTCATCTGGCGAGATCACCATGTACCCGATCCTTGCCTTTCCCTATATCAGAAATTTAAATTTCTAATTTATAATTTCAACTTTGATTCTAAAACATTTTCAAAGAAAACACTATAAATGTATTACATGTTATAGGTCCAATCATGTAAATTTTATCTGTTTTGTACTCAATTTTAATGAAATTTACCTTTGAATTTTACATGATCACCACTTTATACAAAACATAGGTTAATTGAGAGAACCTAAGATTTATAAGTTGACTTAAGTTCTCATTTGTTAGTGATATGAGATGTGGCAAAACCAATCTTTTAAATTTTTATAATTAACTTAGTTCAGGTTTGATCTCTTGAAATGATTTGATTTACTTGTGACTTTCAAAAGTTTAATTTATAATTTGTAAGTAATATTTTAGGGAAAAAAAAATACCCATGAGAGGTGAATTGAAGTTTACTCCCATATTATTTGAGGTTCGAGTCCTTTCATGAACACCTAAATAACCAAAAGGTTATTGTTTATTACTTCCCAAAGATTGTTTGATTCGTGAGGACTTCAGCTTTTAACTCAAGTGACGGCAAGATATTTTGAATTATATAAAAAAGTAATATTGTTAAAAAATAAATAAATTTATTTATTTATATATTTTCACTAATAATACAAAGTAGATTCATTTTGACAAGAGTCCCACCAGCATTAATAGCATTGTCCCTAAAATGTTCACCTTATTATGAATTTTTTTGGAAGGAATATCCCTCACTCTCAAGTGCAAAATCTTCTATGGACAATTGAATAGGGTAGGTTTGCCTTTATGTGCTTGAAAAGGGCAATTGAAATGACATTGGTTGTGGCCCTTGTATAGTTTTAATATACAAAATTGTGAGGTTTATATTTCCATATAAAAATATTTGATGTAAGATTTTGTCCCAAATACAATAAAATTTGCATTAACCAAACTGACCCTCTTACAACCAATAATATGGACCCAAAATATGACCTTATCAAATTGTGTCCCTTCATGAAGGTTGGAGGTGCAAGGCTAAATTTAAGTTATAGTCATTTCTCCTAGTCAAATCAAATAATTTATGATAACCCTTCAAATATTTGTATTTTTTCACTTTCTAATTTGGTTTGATTTTCTCCCATTTTTGTTAGGTTGGTTTTAAGAAATGAATCTAATCAATTCGTTGATTTGAAAAATAATTCGATATTAATATCAGTTTGAGTGATCCTTTTCAAGGATTCAACTCATAATTGATTTTGAAATGATTGATTTTTTTCTTCTAAAAAAACATTTGATGAATTTATTCATACAAATAAACAGCGAGAATATGAAAAAGCGTCGAAAATGATAAAGATACAAACTTAGTATTGACAAAAGATCTGTAATGTTCAAATTTATAATAAATTAATTCATCGTTTTCTTATGATTACACGCATTAAACCTTGTTTGCAAAGAATTCCAACCTCTACATACCAAGATAAGGTATGTTCATAGATAACGATGGATTAAGTGATAATTAACTTTTTGAGTGCCATAATCAAATAATTAGCCTCTAATCATTCTCCAAAAAGTCAAGTACTTTGATGTTCATTACTTAATTGATATTAAAATCCTTCAATAATCCAAGCTGATAATTTGGTAGTTAAAATGGTATAATCATAGCTCAATTGGACAAATATTAGCTGGAAATGAGCTTATAAATTACTTTAATTTTGGCTGTTATTTACTCCAAAATTTTTATGGGGTTGATGATATGACATTTGCTTAATTGCTTTGATTTTCCTGCAATGATTTGTATTAATTAAGTTCATTTTTCAGTATAATTTAAGCTTTTATTTCATTTCAATTCAATGTGAGTCTCTAGATAAAATCATTCAATAATTGCTCAACTATATTATTCATTTATTGTGAATATGCATTGTATAATTAAATTAATGTTTCTTCAGCTAATTTTGTTATTTACTGTTATTATTTTGTGACAATTTGAATAAATGTAAATTTTTATAATAATAAATTTTTATAATAATTGGAGATAAATAAATTAAAAATTATAGCATTGTCAAATGAGCGCCCATGGCCTAATGGATAAGGCGCTTGACTTCTAATCAAGCGATTGTGGGTTCGAGTCCCACTGGGCGTGCTTCTTTTTTTCCCTTTTTAATTTTTTTTTTCTGCTTTAAAATTGTTTGTATTATTAAAAGAATACTTCAGAATAATTTCATAAAGAAATATAAAATATGTTTTTCCTTTTTGATTAAAAAAAATAGTTAATAATATGCGTATCAAACTTTAAAATTCTTTTTATTTTCAAAAGAAAACTTATAATAAATTCTGTAAAGAAGCATATACTATTCCTTTCCTTTTTTGTACTATAGGTTTCTGTAAACAATTTGCCAAACAAAAGTTCATAATGCTTTTTAGTATTAAAGTAATACTTTAGAATAGTTTTAAAAACACTTTTATAATATGTGTTTCCTCTTTTGTAAAAAATAAAAAAGGGGTTTAATTATGTTTGTAATTAAACATTATCAAAAGTACATTTAAATAACCCCAAGGGGTCATGGAGGAGGTCCTAGGGTTCAAACCTTAGAGTCACCTACCACTTTGCAAATTATCAAATTTTTTTAGCTTGTAAGGTGTTCAATAGATCTCAGAGATTAGTTGAGATACACGCAAACTGATCTAAATACCTCCTTGGTTATAAAAAAAAAAAAAAAAAGTACACTTAAATTGATGTTGTGAATTGATCAACTTGCGTTAGATTACAATAAAGTAGTTATATATAAATGTCACCAACCAAAAAATAATTACCAACTTTATAATATGAAACTCTTTAGATCCAAATCTTGTTTTAATCTTTTTGCTGTGCTTGATTGATTCATGTCTTTCCATGGCAATAATGGGAAAGAGTCTACTTCTAGTTGGCACTAAACAATTGATTTGATTGTAATTAACAGATTCCATGTGAGAGAAGAAGACATGTACATATCATCTTTTTCATTTAGAATATTCTTGATTTAGACCTTCATCCCTAACGTTTCACCAAATTGTTTTAGCATTGAATGGTTTGAAAGATATATAAATACATCCCTTGGACTCTATCGACGATGGCGTTCAACTATTGAGGGTAATGGTCCTTTCGCTTTAAAGTTCTCCATCCAACACGTAGTGATGACAACGATATTCATTATGACGATCCCACGTTGGATATAAATGAGTTAGATCTTGAACTTTATGAGGGTCGACATGAAACATCGTTGGTTATGTTTGATTTTTTTAGTAGTCGGTAAGTGTTTGTCGACCATAAGTGGTATTATTAGAGCACACACTTGTTATTGTAAACTATGTGGGCTTTGTTTCATGAATTTGATTGATCGGGTCATGTGATAAGGTGGAGGAGAATGTTCGAAGAGAATACTACAATTTCACGTAAGATAGAACCGGATTTGTTCACGGGCTTGCATATGACAATAAAATCTAGAATATCTACAAATAATATGATTAAATTGAATTAGATAGAGGAGAAATAGAATAGCTATTAGTGATTGCTGATGGATATGAGATCCTGAATCAAAGCCTTTTTCAATCCTATTCAAGATGTTTAATGCTTTTAATAATGCAAAAGAAAAAGGACCACCAATAATTTTGGTGTGTTGCATTATTTTTTTATATTTCAAGCACGTGTGGTTTACATTTAATATTTAGCTTTTGCAACCTGTTGTTTTCTATAGAAAAAATTATATCAACACTTTGTGGGAAAAAGCAATCAAGAAATTTGTGGTGAGAAATAGATTTATTTGAGGTCTTTAAAGGAAATACTACTAATTTAGAATGTTTCTACTTATTAATACCCCTTCTTCATCTATTAAACCCCACTTTTAGACATATTTAAAACTTATTAGGCCCCTGAGGTTTAATGTAAATACTAAGTCCCCCTTAAGGTTTGTAAAATAACAAAATTACCCTATCATTAGTAAACCGTTAATGAGAAAACTTACATTTCTTACTGTTTATTTTAACACCTGAGATTTTTGCTATTTTAGAAACCTAAGGGAAATCTTTTTTATTTAAGGGGAAAAAGTATTAACTCTAAAATTTATTCTAAATGAAAAAAAAAAAAATATATATATATCTTTCTCGAGTTTGTGAAGTACAAAAACACTTTTAAGCAAATTCATTTGTTTTTAAATGGTGACCTAAAGAAAGATACTAGAAGTTTACGTTTGGTTAGGGCCCTTGAAGATTACTCCAGTAATCAATCTTTTAATCCGGTCATTATCTTGTTTGGTTAAATAATAAAAGATTACATTACTCAAGTAATAAAAGATTACATTACTCAAGTAATATAAGAGGATGATATAAGAGATTATGTGATTATTGACTCAAATGGTAATATTTTAAGATTACTATAGGTAATCCTATTTTTATTCCAATTTTACCCTTATTTAATAAAAATTTCGGACACAAATGCTCGTTAATTAATTGGTTTGGACAAAAATGCCCATAGGTATATAATCTTGTAAATGACATTTCATTAGAATAATATCTAAGTATTTTATAATTACTGTGAATGAAACATATTAATTATTTATACAGCTCACACAAACCAAACATAATAATAATTTACACCTATTAATTTTCAATGTTACGTATCTTACTGATATCCTATATTTTTAATAATAAAACATTGACGAAACCAAACGCATTCGAAGAGTAATGTTAAAATACTAAAAAAAACCCATTTGACATGAGCAAATTTGTTCCATTTGAAATGATTTCTTGAAGCATATTTCACATCCCAAGTTATTGCATCTTGGAACTATCAGACCAGTCATATAATTAATCAAATTCATGCAATTGATTTTAGCCTTTTAATCATAATATTAATTAAATATAAAAATTGAAGTACAGCTATATATAAAAAAGGACAGCATTCATCCAAAAAAAAAAAAAAAAAAAAAAAAAAAAAGAAAATTGCTTATGCACATAAGTTTCATAACTAAAAGTTTAATTAGCAATATTATTAGTCAAAATAATGTAGTTGGTAAGGTGTTAAATCATTAATTTATATCCTTTTGGGGTCGTGTAACTTGTTTTTGTGTGCTTTCTTGTCCACACATGTAAAAGGCTTTATTATACATGAAACTTGGGGGGGCCTATTGAATATTATTTTTATTTTTGTTTAGATATTTCACCTAAAATGATTTCTTGAAAATGACCCATTTGAGCTATAAGATAATATATTCTAATTATTTCCTTCTTTGTATTTTGATTATCATTCAATCATTTGGATTGAAACCACTAAGAGATGTTTTAGGCTTTTTGGGTTGATTTCAAAGCTCAATTGATTCATGATCCCTTTTAATAATAATAATAATAATAAAAAAAAGATTGAGTGAGAGAGAGAACCTAATAAATAAACCCTAATCAATATTATTGATGGCTTAAATAATAATGAAAACAAAACTTGGGCAACATGTTTGTGCTTTTATTTGTAATAACAATTGTTGTATAAACTTGGAGACACTTCCTTTCTCTTATAAAAGAATTTGTATTTACCTCCTGAGGTTTCCTCATATAACAAAATCTCTCTTTAGATAACCACTTGGTTTGTGGTTCGATGACAAAACCTTAGATTACCTAGAGATTTTGTGCTCGAGTCCTATCAAGTGACCACCTATCACATTTATAATTTACTTGATCCATTTGATTTGTAAGGTGTTCAATGGATCTTGAGAATTAGTCGAGATGTGTGCTAGTTGGCCTGAACACCCTGTTCACAAAAAAAAAAAAATTCTCCCCTTAGATTTAAGAAATAACTAAACTTTCCCCCTCTTGCCACTTTTTCTGTTAGGATTTCTATTAATTGACCTACACATTCTATCTGTTAAAATATATACTAAAACTCAACGGAATACTGATACTAAATTGTTGTTTATTATATCTAAGGGGAAATATTACTACTTTGAAAAACCTCAGGGGGGAAAATGTATTACACTCCTTACAAAAAAAATGTCAAAGTCATGTTAAAAAAGGCAAACATTTCTCTTGGGATTTTGTTGTAATCTTAGATAGTGATTTATGAAAGTGGTGGGTTCTCTTCATAATTGTTACTAAAATGATTGTGCTTTATAATTTTCATTTGAATTTTTTTTTTTTTGATATTTTTTTTCTTGCAATACATCTATGTAGGTTGATGTCATAGTGAAGTAGACAATTTGTATTATAATAAATAATAAAATAATAATTAAAAAAAGAAAAATATTGTTGGGAAAAAGTGTGGCCTAAAACTTATAGGTGCCATATTTCCATGACTTCAAACCCCACTAGAAGAGTTGGGAAAAAAAATTCAATATTGAAAATGACAAGAAAGAAGATATAGATCTTTCATATCTTCAAGCAATAATTTGGGAATTTTTGTATAAAAATAAATCCTAGTGATATTTATCATTCAAGAGGGCTTCAAAGGTGACATAATTTTTCTATATATATATATATTTTGCAAAATAAAATATGTGTGTTTGCCTCTGTTAACAGGAAATTTTATGTTTTTCTACCATTAAATTGAATTGAATCTTAAAAAAAAAAAAAAAAAAAAACAAAACAAACAAACAAAGAACCACATGTAAAAATCAATGAAGTTTCTTTATTTATACTTTAAATGCGTAGCAATTACTTGCTGATACAATGCAGCCCTTTTGCTAGAACAAAACTCAATCCTACCACCTTCTATTTGTGACAGTTTGATTGGAAAATGGAAAAAAAATCAGCCAGCATCCTACTCATTATACTGCTAAGAAGGTTAAAAAATTGTGGTCTGAACTCTGAAGATGCAAGGACTTGAAGTTTAATCTTTGCGACATCTCGTCTGATATGATGATATTGACTGGTAAACAAACTTGAACGTGGTGTTTGCCTTGTTATGATCGGTATCCGTATCCTGATTACATGCAACAGAATGTGGTTAATCAATCAAATATATTGCTGTTTAATATTTCGAGTCATAACAGGATGATGATGTTGTAGAGAGATGTTGGTGCAAACCTGAGTTGTCCATGGGGTTTCCTGCAGCTACAGGTTCAGGTTCCTTGATGTCAACAACTACAGCATCTGATGTGAGGAAAGTCTTCGCGACAGAAGCTGCGTGTTCCACGCAGCATCTTACCACCTGTAGTTTAAGACCATGAAATTGTTTGATTCGACATCAGATGTCTAACTTAACAGGCTACCAAACATAAAGAAATAGTTAATATATGCAAAAGTAATTGCGTTTTATTGAAGTACCGTCTCTATTTATGCAGTACCACAAAACAGAAGAAACATCGGATTAGAAGGGCGCAAAAGAAAGAGCTACAAGTGGCCTGATATTACTATTGAAAACAAAGCAACTTGAGGAACCCTTATACATGATGCAGTTTATGAAACATGTTGGTCAATTCTATCATAATCAAGATCTATAGTATTCCAGCAATGTTATGCTCCTACCAAAAATCCACACTGAACATAAAGTCATATAATCAACCGTAAACCTGGGGCTCAAGATCCTCGATTCTGCTCATGCTAAAAGGCATGAACTATGTTAATCATAACCATTAATGCATCACTATTTTCCTGTATAAATCTGATATTCCAAAGAATTTCAGTCACCTTTGTTGGATCAATGATACCAGCAACCATCAGATCCTCATATTTTCCAGTGGCAGCATTGTAACCATACTTAGGGCTTGTCACTGGATAGCACCTGAAATGAGAAAAAAACATTTAGAAGATAACATAATTTAACCATAAACCTTATCCAACAGATAAACGAATTAATGTATAGCCACTTGAATTGCTTGCCTTTTCAATCACAACGCTTCCATTGACCCCTGCATTCTTGGCAATTAACTTCATAGGGTAGCTCAATGCCCCTTTTAACAATATCTGCTCCGACCTGAGAGTTATTCACGGAAAATCAAATTAAGGATCATACAATAAAATAACAGACAAATGAAAGAGACTCAGAGTAAGCATTAAGAACCTTTTGCTCATCATTGTCGAGACTTTGTTTAATGGCATCAACTTTTGCTGCCAGCCGCAGCAGGGTGCATCCACCACCAACTACAATACCTTCCTCCACAGCTGCCTGGAAAAGATTGTGTATTCTAATAAGAGCTTGACTTCAAATATAATGTCAGAAGACACAAAAGTAAAAATAACCACAAACAGTATAATACCTTTGTTGCATTAAGAGCGTCTTCTACTCTCAATTTCTTTTCTTTAAGTTCTGTTTCTGTTTGAGCTCCAACCTTGGTTTGCAACATGTAAATTATATCAATTAAAAAAATGGAAATGGTATTCTACAAATTAACAAAATCAGCCAGAATCTGTATTCTGTAGAAGCAAGCAAGGAATTACCTGAATAACAGCAACACCACCTGAAAGTTTTGCAATCCTTTCATTAAGCTTCTCCTTTCATAGTCCTGCTCTGCTGCCTGCATCACAATACGTTAATCAGCAGAAAGTGGTTCCCCAAATGGTGAAGGTAAAGTAATGGAAGAAGTTAGCTAAGACATACCTCAAGAAGGTTCCTAATTTGTGAAACTCTTCTGTTTACTGCATCTTAGGGTGCTGCCATCACCTACAATTGTTGTTGTTTCCTTGGTAAGCACTACTTTAGCAGCGTGTCCAAGGACCTCTTTCTCAGCTTTATCCAGTGATAGTCCAACCTCATCTCTTATTACAGTTCCTGAATACACCATATAAAGTCAATATCTTCTGTTCTTTCTGATAAAAATGTTATCTCATAAAACTTTATGGGAGATGAAGAAGCAGATGCAAGTTCTAAACTCACTGTCAGAAGATATGAGACTAACTGCTAGTCAGGATTGCAATATCGTCAAGACATTGGCTTTTGCGCTCTCCAAATCCAGAGGGCTTTAAGTGCAGCAATCTTCAATGATCCTCTGAGCTTGTTCACAACAAGAATAGCAAGAGCTTCCTGCTAAATGTCTTCGGCAATAATCACAATTGGGTAGCTGCCTTTAATAGCATCTTCCAGAACATGAATAAGATCTCTTGCATTTGTGTTATTTTTTGTCAACCAGAAGCAACTAAATAAACAACATCCAACTATCAGTAGAATCTAAAAGAGGTAACCCCTTAGGAAACACAGTGAAATGGAAAGATCTAAATTTGGAGATGATACTGCAACATACCTTACAATTTTCATATTCAACTGCCATTTTCTCACTGTCCGTGACAAAGTAAGGAGAGATGTAACCATGGTCAAATTGCATCCCTTCCACAACATACAAGTTACTGTCCGAACTGTTTCCTTCCTCAAGAGTCACCACACCTTTCCTCCCCACTTAACTCATGGCTTCTGCTATCATATTTCCTATTTCATAGTTGTTTCCCGCACTCATAGCAGCAACATCTGCTAGTTCACTGTCCTCCACAGAAAATGTGCCATCCTGATTTAGTAAGTGAACCTTGCAAAGTTACAAGTAGGTTCAAAAGCCAAATCAGCATAGCCTATCAATGGGGTTTGGGTAAAAATAAAACAGAAGTATCCAGACCCAAGCTGTCATAACTAGGTTGAAGCATGTACTAGCTTACCTCTTTTGACATTAATTTGAGATCAGCGACAAGAGCTTTAGTGGTTTTCCTCAATGCCCCTAGTAATTTGAATTGGATTTGCACCAGCTGCTACCACCTGCATGATACAGAACCACATAAGCAACGTGAATTCAACTCTAATAATTGATCTTGACATAACTGTTAATATCAATCCATGCTGTTTATATATGTAAATGTAAATTACCAACCTTAACACCTTCAGTAATCAAACCTTGTGCCAGAACAACAGAAGTGGTTGCTCCATCGCCAGCCAAATCATTGGTCTTTGAAGCAGGCTGTCTAACCAATCTAGCACCTATGTTCTCCACAGGGTCCTCCAATTCAACCTAAAATTCCATCATATTATTAAAAGTCGACATGTGAGTGTAACCCTACTGGGCCTAACAGATGCATACCTACTTAAAACCAGATTAACTTAAGGCTCAAAAATCAAAAACATGAGAATTTATGGAAAAGGGAACCACTAACAAGGTGCAACCTAAATGATAAAACTGAAATAGTAGAGAGATGAATTATTAAAGCCAAATTCTTCTTTTATTGCTTCAATAAATGGAATGGTGGCTATGGACTGATAGAGTTACTTATTGTAAGTATACCTCTTTCGCAACAGTCACACCATCATTAACAATTTTTGGGGATCCATACTTGCTCTCTAAAACAACATTCCTCCCTTTCGGACCAAGAGTGACACCCACTAAATCTGCAAGCTTGTTAACACCTGCCTGAAATGAAAGAACTAGTAAGGTAATGATTGAACAAGTTGATTCTTCTCTGCGAATTACCGCAACTACCAACTGCTAACTTACTTGTAGCTTCTTAACGGCATCACCATCCTGGTTAAAGTGCAGTTCCTTAGCCATTGCCTTAACCTTGAGGGACCGCCTTTTCTGCAGATTTACATCCTTTCTTCTACCAACAAAGGCACTTAAAGATATGGAAGCCAACGATGACAATCTACTCGAAGAACTCAAAATCCTATCATCCATTCTGCCACGGCAAGGAGATGCAAGGGATGCAACAGAGGATGTGGCAGTAAAAGATGATGCCATTTTCTTTCTAGAACCTGTAACTCAATAATTTGAAAAGGGTTTAAACGATCTCTTACAACAATGTTACACAATTCCCAAGTCCGCAAACTGTAAGCCATATAAATTCTCATTGAGCACAAAATCAGAAACATTGTCACAGAAATCGTTTATCGAAATCTTCCATGTTGAAATTAAAAACATTTTAACCCTTCAAACCGAAAACCAAATACATTTTTTTCCCCTATTTTCCCAGCAAACAAACACATTCCAATATTCCACTCTATCACAAGAGAAGTAAAATCCCATTAGACTAACACAGCAAGTTGAGTTAGTTAAAATGTGTTTTGTCTCACTATCATACCAAAAGAACATAAAAGTTGAAAAGTTTCTCTTCTCTTATCGCCAGTTTGACTACATTTACAAAGCAATAAACAAAAACGCATAAAGGAATTACAAAGAAAGAAAGTTGAAGGGAGTTTACCAGAGAAATATGTTGGGGGTTTAAGGAGGGTTTGAGGGGATAAGGTTTGAGTTCGAAGTTAACTCTTCACAGTTATGCGCAAACTGAAGAGATTGTAGTTAACAGTTAGTTTCACTTTTATGTATGTACAAGATAACATAAATATAATAATATTTTAATAAATTAGAAGGATTTTTTTTCTACAATTAAATGATAAGTAATATCAACTTATCATCTGAAAATATTTGCCTTCACGCATGTTTAGAAATTAATTGAAGTGTGGGCTAGAGGTAATCATTTTGGCCCATCAAATGATAAGTACAAGAATGCCTATTTGACCCCAACTCATTCCTCCGACTTCATAACACTTTTTTTTTTTTTTAAATCAAGATGTTTTTATTAGTTTACGTTTAACTAATTTTTGAAGGAGATTAGTGTAGTAACCCCCCACTATCACGACCTCCCACTTAAATCATGGATGCTTATATAGGGAATCAAAATTGAGCCCATACATCTATCCACAGTATTCCAAATTCGTCCTAATCATCTTAACAATCCAATATGAGTCTCCATAACACTATTAATATATTATTTGTGTACCTTTTTTTTCTTCATATAATTTAATATGGTGTTCTTTTATAATTATCAACATGATAAGGGTAGCATTGAAATGGGTTATGGTAGAATATTGTCATCCACATCGAATAAAAATGGAATCTCGAAGCGCCTTGACGTTAGTCATCTTTTTTGTAGACTTATCTTAAGGTTTCTCTTTTCAATTTATGGTTCTTATAAAACCATTCAGTTTCAAAGCAAGAAATGAAAACAGAAAGGTATACTATTGCAGTTTCGGCGGTAAAAGATTCTTCTCAAAACCAGCTTGACTGGGTCGTGAGAATATCTAAAGTGGCAATTCTGGATGAGAAAAGGATCTTCAAAGACAGCTCATAAACAATTCATGCCTCACTGTAAGCCATTCCAAGGTTGTCTTGTTCACTTTCTACCACCAGAAGTCTGTTTTTCCTAACAAGCCTGGCTACCATTTCAGAAGATGGATGCCACCTGTTTTTCTTTCTATAGCTGTTATAGCTTCAACTTCTTTACAAAAGCTAGAGCTTTGTTTACTGACAGGAAACTTGAAGCCCGCAAGAATTATGAATGTGTGAAGAAGAAGAGTTCCTGGAAAGAACCTAATTATTAACATGACACGTATTACATGAGGAAAGTAGAAAGTTGACTATAAAGTAGAGTCAATCAAGTTTTGTAGGATAACAGCTCATCAATGGATTGATAGCAATAGTATATATATGTAATAACTTCTTCAACATTACTTCACATCACAAAATTTGTACAATATTTTCTGGATTTCAAGAGATTTTGAAGCATTTGAAAGCAAGAAGTTAAGAAAGGGAAATGGATTCAAGGCTTTTCGAGGCAGTTGCCAACAATGATAGAGGTGCCTTTGACAATTTAGTTCAAGACAACGAAGGAATTCTGAAACAGAGAACTGATTATCACTTGAACACCGTGCTGCACCTTGCCTCACGGTTCAGGCACTTCGAATTGGTGAAGGACATCATTGAGTTGCATCCTGAAATGGTTGAAACTGTGAACAAGAAGCTTGAGACTCCACTGCATGAAGCTTGTCGACAAGGTAGAGCAGATGCGGTAATGCTGCTCCTGGAGACAAAGCCGTGGGTAACTACTAAGCTTAACTATGAAAATGAAAGTGCATTTTTCATAGCTTGCAGACAGGGGCATCTTGATGTGGTGAAGCTCATGATGAATCAATCTTGGCTGATGGACTTTGAAGAAGATGGGATTGATCTAACTGCTCTACATGTTGCCACAGCAATGGGGCACACAGGTAATAACTGTATTCATTTTTACTCTAGAACAAAAGTTGGAGCTGATCAACTTGTTTTTCTGAACTCATTTAAGTGCGTTATATGCAGAAATTGTTCAGAACATATTGGAGGTGCGGCCAAATTTTGCTCGAAAGAGCAACAAGAATGGATATTCTCCGTTGCACTGTGCTTGTAGCAGAGGATACTTGGAGATAACAAGATTGTTTTTGAGGCTTGACCAAGACCTTGCTGTGCAATACAATGACAAAGGTTATACCCCATTGCACTTGGCAGCCATACATGGCAAAGTTCCAATCCTTGAAGAATTCATGTTAAGTTCTCCCACTTCCTTCCAGTACCTGACAAAAGAGGGAGAAACAGTGTGTCATCTTGCTGTAAGATTCAACCAATATGATGCACTTGTATGTCTGGCAAATTTCTTCATATCATCTGATCTTCTCCTCAAGAAAGATCAATGTGGCAACACCATATTACATCTTGCAGTCTCTAGAGGAAACTACCAAGTAAGAATTTAACTTAAATTGTTTCAGGATTTCAGCTAAAGAACAAAACATTTTGCGTTTTGATTTTAATTAATATCTAAATGATGTCTTTATCTTGAAATGATTTCAGTTAGCCATGTACATTGTGAATACAGCTAAAGAGATTCTAAACTGCCGCAATAATAAAGGACATACGGTACTTGAAATTCTTGAACTGTCTCCAGGTAATGCAGAAAGCAAGCAGTTAAAGAAAGCCGTAAAGGCAGCTGCTGGTAAAAGTACCGAGTTGTTGCCTCTTTTAGCAGGGGCACAAGAAACTAATGCTCGACATCAGACACTTGAAAACTCCAAAGATATACTTGAGACAAAAAACAGGAGCCTTCTTCAATATCTGATTGATATAGGCAACGGTTGTGAGCTGCCCTTAGACTTCAAACTCGGCTACCAGCCAGAGGTTGTGCCTACACCAAGCTCAAGCATGTCAGCAAAATCTAGGAAGGATTCAGGTGAGTGTCTAATAAAAGAAAAATATGATAGTCATGACAGTAGCCGAATAAAACTACAGATCCAGAAGGAAAAACTGGATATGCTCACCTCCCGGCCTCGACACAAGCGCATCAGCAAATCTTGTGGTTTCTTGCCCACACCAAGCATGGAACCAATGTCAACAAAGGATTTACTTGAGGCTCCACCCTTTGAGAAACCAGAAATTCAAGATGACAAGCCATTAGAACCAGTGTCCTTAACAGAAGCAAAGGATTTGTGCGATCTGAAAGAATTCAGGACGCTAAGAGATATACACAGGAGAGAATTGAATCAACTTTCCAAAAGTCGCAATAAAAAGCAAAAGCACTATGAGATACACAGAGAGGCTCTACAAAATGCCAGGAACACAATTATAATGGTGGCAATTTTGATTGCCACAGTTACTTTTACTGCAGGCACAAATCCTCCTGGTGGGGTCTTCCAAGAGGGGCCATTGAAAGGAAAATCCACAGTTGGCAGAACAACAGCTTTTAAGGTCTTTATAGTAAGCAACAACATTGCATTTTTCACATCTTTGTGTATTGTTGTTGTCTTAGTTAGCATCATCCCCTTTCGAAGAAAACAAATGATGAAAATATTGGTGATTACTCACAAGGTCATGTGGGTGGCTGTGTCGTTCATGGCTATTGCTTACATTGCTGCAACATGGGTGACCATGCCACATTGTAGAGAATCAGGATGGATGTTTGAAGTTCTACTGGCTATCAGTGCTGGGACCTTAGGAACCAGTGTTCTTGTATCTGGCAATTGCGCTGACAAGACATTGGTTAAGGAAGTTGAAGTGGAGGGAAGAGAAAGGTAAGAGGAGGAGAAAAACTGCAACCATTCAAGATAAAGCTCAGTCACAACATGACAGAACTAATGCTGAAGGAGAAATCCATTCAGAATCCACCATCTCAGATGTTGACAGTTCCACCTCATTAGGATATCATGCATATTGAAAATTTTAAATCCACAAAGAATAATGTCTAGTCTTTCTTTTCTTTTTATATGGAGAAGGGCGAATATTGTGTATCAAACATATTAAATAGTTCTGTTAACTGCTATGCCAATATTTACGAGCAAAACATTTCAGAATTAGATTCTTCAGTTCTTCAATATTGCCTAGAATTTAGCTACAGGTACTGATTTAACGAATATTGAAAAAGTTTAAAAGAATAGAAATAACGCTAGAGCAAAATGTTAAACTTAGAGGCTAGGTGGCTTAAAGTTCCACTCTTAAGTGTTCAGTCAGAGCTAATGACAAATGAACCATGAAAAATGCAAGTTGCAAATCTTGCACATTTATCACATTAAAGTTTTTCATTCACCATGCGGTTATAGAATTAGCTTTTCAATAAAAATTCAAGTTCGAAAATTCCTACTAGATATTTACGTATACAAGTAGAGAGAAATTTGTTGCAAGTAAACATAGTAACAAATCATTAAGAAACATATCTTGCTTCCAGAGTTAAATCAATACTATAAATAAACAATTACTACAATAGAAAGAAACAGCAAACTGATAGGAACCCACTCCAATAACTCAACAATTTGGGCTGAGCCATGGGTCTTTCATGGGCTTGGGTAGAACTCTCCTTGGAAAACCGGCTTGCCAAGGGAGGGTGCCCAAGCCTTTATAACCCACATGCCCACCCTTTTCTCTTTCAATGTGGGATCCTAACATTCCACCACGCCCTTCGCAACCGACGCCCACGTCGGCCTCTTTACCCCCGTCGGCCTCTTTACCCCTCCGGGTGACTACGCGGATCCCCTTTCCCTCGGGCCTCCATGCCCTTTCTCTGGGTAGCGGCCTCGGGCCCAAGGTCACCGCCATCGGTCACGCCTCACCACGCGTGCGCTACCACATAGGCGCAGGATCATGCTCTGATACCAATTGAGATTGATAGGAACCCACTCCAATAACTCAACAATTTGGGCTGGGCCATGGGTCTTTCATGGGCTTGGGTAGAACTCTCCTTGGAAAACCGACTTGCCAAGGGAGGGTGCCCAAGCCTTTATAACCCACATGCCCACCCTTTTCTCTTTCAATGTGGGATCCTAACAGAGAACAACTGCAACTTTTGAAGGTAAAGCTCAGTCACAACATGACAGAATTAATCCTGAAGGAGAAATCTATTCAGAATCCACCATCTCAGACGTTGACAGTTCCACCTCACTAGGATATCATGCATATTGAAAGATTTTATATCCAAAATAATGTCAAGTCTTTCTTTTCTTTTCATCCGGAGAAGGGTAAATATCGTGTGTCAAACAAATTAAATAGTTCTGCTAACTGCTATGTTAATATTTACGAGCAAAACCTTTCAGAATTAGATTCTTTGGTTCTTCAATATTGTCTAGAATTTAGCTGCAGGTGGTGATTTAACGAATATTAAAAAAGTTTAAGTAAATAGAAATAAAGCCAGAGCAAAATGTAAAACTTAAGAGGTTAGGTGGCTCACAGTTCCAGTCTAAGTGTTCAGTCAGGGCTAATGAGTCTAAGGACAGGTGAAGCATGAAAACTGCAAGTTGCAAATCTTGCACGTTATCACAGTTAAAAATTTTCATTCACCATTCAGTTATAGTATTAGCATTTCAATAAAAATTCAAGTTCAAATATTCCTTCTGAATATTTACATATACAAGTAGTCAGAAATTTGTTGCAAGTAAACATGGTAACAAATCATTAAGAAACATATCTTGCTTCCAGAGTCAAATAAACAGTTACAAGAGAGAAAGAAACAGCAAACTTACATGCCTCTAAAAGCAAGCACATATCAGCATAATTAGCAGTGGTAGCATTACTGAATAATTTAACCAGTCAAAATTTTCTGTTATATGCATCTTAACACTAAGCATAAATAAAAGAACGAAAAATAGAGAGAAGTTACCTGACACTGTTCTCAAATTGTAAGTGCCATCATTGAGAATGAAATCTGTAAAGGTAATCATCTTCTGGTCTATGTAGTGCAAGTATCTGCAGTGAGACGAGAAATATTTGTTTGAAAACTGAAGGTTGAATTTGAATATAAAATTCCAAGTCTTAATAACGACAATTGCACTTAAAAACTAAATCAAAAAATAATATAATTTGTGAAAAGTGGGTTTGCAACCTTAAGGACGGAGGTTTATGTTATATATTCCACAGCACATTGCTCCTGTCTATCTTGTGCAGCATGATAAAACTCTGTATATGAAATTAGAAGCTTGGTTTGAATAAGTAACCCTGGGTCCAAATTACGAGGAGAGAAAGATCAACTGACTCCAATATTTTGATTGATAAAGTTCTCAGTGAACTCCTTTGCGAGTGCTTGGAATATTTCATCATTGCCTTCCATGAATTCTCTGCAACCTTTCTAAGGAGGCTCGGCAAGACTTTGCTTGCGCTTGAAGAGGACTTTCCAGGTGGTTCCTCTCTTCTTCAGCTGCTAACACTCTCCTGTTTTATCCCTTGTAGATCACGAAGCATTAATGCATGATTAATGGCATTAAAATTTGGAATGGTAAAAAGTATGGATAATAAATCAAAGACTATATTAAATGCCATGGTCCAATATATTACCTGTATGGTTCCAGTGTTTGTTCTCTGTTACAATTGCTATGTTCTAATTCATGATTACTGTTGACATGAGATGAAATAGTAGAGATGTAACTATCTATGGGAGAGTTGCTAGTCTAAAATAGATTAAGAATATGCTAAGTTAGTGTTAGAAGAAAGATAAGAATATGTTCAATATGAAAGCTTTTAAACTCAATATCAACATATTGAGTTTCTTTAATTTACTATTGTTGACCTGAGATGAAGCAGTAACCATGTTTTGGTTGTATTTGGAAAAATTGTTAATCTAAAAAAGTAGACTAAACATATAATCAGTGTTATAAAAGAAAAGAGTATTCAATATCAAAACTTTTGAAGTTAATATCATGAGCAATATAGATTTTGTGGTTGTTTGTAAAAGAGTTGTAAGCCTAAAATAGATTATGGTGATTGAGTATAAATTTGATACCTAATTTTGTCATTATAATTAAAAAAAAACTGATTATATGTTTAGTTTACTTTTTTAGATTAACAATTTTTCTAAATACAACTAAAACATGATCACTGCTTTATCTCACAAGCCAACAATAGTACTTAAAGAAACTCAATTATTAAGTTTAAAAACTTTAATATTAAACATACTCTTATCTTTCTTCTAACACTTAGTGTATGCTTAATCTATTTTAGGCTAGTAACCCTCCCACAAACAACTACATCTCTACTGCTTCATCTCATGTTAATAGCAATCATGAATCAAGAACATAACAGTTGCAACAAATCCTAGTCTAGTTCCAACGAGACTAGCATTTACACGGATGTAGATGTTGAGTCAGCTCTGTCTCACACAAGCAACATGGATCTGGATGTTTGACACCAAGTCAGCTCAATTGATCAACAACTACATGGATGTTGACATCGATTCAATTCAATCGGTCAACACAGTTTCTAAGATTGTAATTTTGATGCTATGCAAAATGTCAAATGCGCCTTTGATAACTCACACTAGCTTTGAACGTTAAGGGTTTCATTTTGTAGCAATAATGACATTGCTTGTCATGAGACACTAAAAAGAACTATTATTGGATTTATGACTGTTAATACATATCTTTCATTTTCAACACTGCTACAACTGCCAGTTACAATACTTGTTGAGCTCCAAATCTTTTGGATTAGCTACAACTCATTTAAACTCAATCGGTTGTCATTAAGTTATGGTCCATTCGACCATTTTCAGGGTGCTTTTATGATTATTGCTGGGTTACCCCCCAGTAACCTTACAGGCGAATTGACTGTGGTCTAAGATCATGATTCAAGGGCTGCTTACTAAGGTAAAGGTAGTATGATTCTGATTTTATACTTGTTTTTTCTGCTGGGAACAAAATGAAACATAGGCCTAATATAAGAAAGATCCAACAAGAGTCCATAACTGCCAAAATGTTGAAGACACCAAGTTTGACCAAGTGACCCAGTCCAAGCATCCATTAATAAGTTCAGATTCCAAGAAAGCCCAAAATAAAAATGACAATTGGACAACCTAATATCAAAATAGTAACCTCATAACATAACAAAGGATAAGAATAGCCCAAATAATGAGCCCAACCAACAAAAGATGGTAGATCAAATTTAAAGAAGCCTAACAAGAGTCATAACACAGGAATCGGTCACAGGGCACCAAACCCAACACAAATGATGCAAACCTAAGCCCAATATGTCAGGGATATATCATGAGTTCAAAGGGAAGTGATTTTTAGCCTCCACTTAATTGATCTTCACCCTCCACTTTTAAATTTATTTTATGTTTTGACAAACTTAACCTCAATTTAAATTAATAGAAATAACATTATAACTTTTAATTACACTCATACTTTATTTTATATTTTTGTTTTAATGTGTAATATCAAATTTTACATAAACCCTAACACTAAATTTTCATAAGCATGGAAACCTTTTGTTTTATTTTAAATAATTTTTCATTTGATGAGATATAATACTAAAACTATGGAAAACAACATAATGAGATAAATCTGAATCTGAATCTGAAGAAGAAAAACATAAGTTTAAACCTAATTGAGCTTAGAGGGTTATTTTCGGTACTAAATGGGGTTTAAATTTTTTTTTTTTAAAAATTATAGAAGATGTATACTTAGCTATGGGGGTAAAGATCAATTAGAGGGGAGCTAAAATTCACTTCCCGAGTTCAAATTACAAGAAAACCTAAAGTCAAAATATCTAACCAAAATAGCCCAATAAAATGAGACACAAGTTAAAGGGAAAATAAAGGCAGGCGTAGTGTTACTTGAGCCCCTTAAATATCTTTTTCAGCCCCATTTTAAATAAAAATTATTACTCCCTCCGTTTTTTTTAATTGCCGTTTTAAGGGTTTTTAAATTTTTCAAAATTAAGGTCGTTCTGTCTTGTCTTTTCTCCACCTTTCATCATGCCCTTCTCCACTTTTTATCATGCCCACATCTCCTCTGTCTCTCTTTCCATTTTGTCTTGTCCTTTCTCTACTTTTCGCCTTTGTCTCTTTTTAATCTTTATCTTATCTTATCTCTTCCCCTCTTCTCCTCTCTTCCTTATTTTCCATCGCCACTTCTTCTTTCTCTACTCTGTCTCTGCTTCCATCTTTTCTCTCTTTTTCTTGTCTTCCTTCTCTATGTTCCTCTCTCCACTTATTTGAAGCACCCTCTCGTCTTCAATCTCCACCTTCACTTCCTCTTTCTTGAGCCCTGGAAGATCAGCCTTGAACTTGTGAGCTTCTGAGGTTTCCTTCTAGTCCACACGGGTGTTAACAAAAGCTGAAGTTTCTTGAGGGAGTTGAGAGGAGAGTAGCGATTCAGATGATGGGAGAGAGCAACTTTTTTTATTAAAACCCGTGCCCATACCTAAAACGACAATTAAAAAAAAAACGGAGGGAGTATATTATATTATGTTCCAAAATGGCCTCATCTTCTCCCTGTCTAACCTTTAATGGGTTTTAAATATTTATAATTCTAAGATTTAATGGATTCTAAATAATATTGAATCCCATAATTAACAAAACAGTCTAAAATGAGAATAAAATCACAATGGAGAGAGAAAATACCACAGAAGCATGATTAATTAACCAACGTAAAGGAAACTAGTTGTTTATAGACTAGCCGTGAGTTAAAAAAGGAAAGATATGAGATTAAAGACATAATTTGATTGTTCTTCATATTTTATAAATTCTAACAAACGAAAAACTCATAAGGTTCAAACGTGTAATTTTTTTTTACTTTTATGTGATGTCAATGGAATGTACTTATTGTGGGGTAGGTTTTTTTTATAACTATGTTAAATTTTTTTTGCATACGATGTTATTTGAAATTACACATATGAAGGTTAAGATAAGAGAGGAAGAAGATAAGGCTAGTATTGAAATAAGGTGTGTTTAATTTTATTTGATTAATTTAATTTAAAATGTAGCTTAAAAAGAGTTTTGATGAGCTCAAGTAACAAAACTCTAAAGGCAGACCAAATATACAAAAAGTCTAACAAGTAACGACCAAACAAGCCCTCTATTCAAGCGACAAAATCGAAGCCTTGTATTAAGGGCATGCTATGAGTTCAAATCCCACAAAGACCCAGATTAATGATGGGGTTGATTAACATTTCCCTAGGCTTAGACCAAATACAAGAAAAGTCCAACAAGACCATATGGGCCAAGTAAGTTAAAGTAGGGGTGAAAATCAAGTCGAGCCGCTCTCGGCTCGATTTCGGGTCAAACTTGGCTCGGCATTAGTTGAGTCGAGTTCGAGTAGTCATTTGAGTCGAATTCGATCACAATAGAACTTGAACTCGATTAAAGCTCAAATACTCGAATTCGACTGAAGCTTTAATACTCAAATTTGATTGAAGCTCATATGCTCGAACTCGACTAAAGCTTGATTATACAAATTTGAATTCTAATTTCAGGTGCCAAGTTCGAGTTTGAACTCGATTTCTCAGGCTCAAACTCGAATTCGAATTGAGTTTGATTAACCAGATACTCAACTCTACTCAATTTCACCCCTTGCCGTTAAAGTTCACCTCACCAAGTCCAATGCAAATGACATAATCCAAGCCCAAATTTAAAATGACATTTGAACAAAGGACCAGCAAAAAAATATATGTTCTACAACCCAACACATGCTAATGCATTCAAACTAATGTACAGAAATCATACATTAAAAAAAAAAAAAAAATTTGACTAACCTTTGTGGAAGATGAACTCTTGACTATATGTGGAGGACAAATCATCCATGAATGTATTCAAATTAAACTCTGGAAATAAAAAAACAGACAATAAACTTCCACTTAAAGGTGAGTAATACAACTACCCAAAATAAATTCTTCATAGAAAAGATCCGACCACTAATAAACAAAGAAGATATATCACAATGAAAACTATAAAAGAGATGGAGATCAAAAAAAGGCTGTGTAGCTTTTAGGTGTTAATTTTTGGAGCGTTGACGAAAATATACTTACAAATCAAAACGTTCTGTTGAACAGAGATTCAGATGGTTCCCGGGATGAGAATATCATATTTCCTTTGCCATCTAAAAAATTGATATTTCCTTTATTCATGAACAGATATAATAAATTTGCCATCTAGAAAGCTAAGATTTTCTGAAAATAATTTCCCGTCTTCATAATCCTCTTAGCTTGAAACCAAAGATTTTTTTGAACCTCCACTTTCTTGAAAAAAGATCATAAACAATTTGCCATGATCGGCTAGAGACGTGAGATTCTCTGACAATAATTTCCCGTCTTCATCCTAATCTTGGCTTGAAACCAAAGATTCTCTTGAACCACCTGAAATCATGAAAATAGAGAATATCTAAGACAGTCAAAGCTTAACAAGAAGATTGAACCCAAATAAAACGAATAAACAAAGAAAAAAATAATACAATAAAAACTGTAGGTTTTTTTTTTTTTTTTTGGTTAGGGTTTAGGGTTTGGGTGTGGGGTGAGGAATGTAATTGCAGGGATTGGAGATTGGGGACGACCTTTGAAGATAGAGTTGGAAAGAATATTTTGGTTTGGGTTCCCTTAGCTAAGCTGTAAGCTTTCTGCATATATAAAGAGAATATATGAAAGTGAACAAAACCTTCTATGGAACATATATTCAAATGATTTACAGTGTTCATCCTCCTCTTGGCTTGAATCCATAGAATTTCTAGAACCTTCTCTTAGATGACAATATCATATTTCCTTGACTGTTGGACAGAGATAATAAGTTTGCCATCTAGAAAACTGATTTCTTTTGAAAACAGAATTTTGTAAAAGTAGATCTAAAAAATTTTCCATCCAGAAAATAGGATTTTCTTGTAAATAATTTCCTGTTCCATCCTGTAGGCACGAAACCAGATATGTTCTTGAACATCCTCCTCCGAGAATTTTCTAGAAAACAGATCTAAAAATTTGCGATCATGGGCTAAAAAAATGAGATTTTCTGGAGATAATTTCCCGTGTTTACACTGCTCTTTGCTTTACTTTTTACTGATTTCCTTGAGATGGCTTCTTCTTCAGCTCAAGAGACGAACAAGTATCATATAATCATTAGTTTAAGAGGTGAGGATACACGCAGGCAAACTTTTCAAAATTTCCCTCTCAGACTCAGAGATCTTGTTGATCCTCCTCTTGGGTCAAAATCTTCTTCATCTCCTTCTTCTTCTTCATTTCAAGAGACGAACAAGTTTTAAATACTCATTAGTTTCAGAGATCTTGATCCTCCTCTTGGGCCTTGATCATCCTCCTCTCAGCCGGAAACATGAGAACAGAAACCAAAATAACTTTTAAGAACAGAAACGGTGATTCAGCGGCCGAACCCATCTACCATCAAAAAAATTTCAAAGATGAGAGAGAACTAAATCCGTACCCAGGTCCCAGGTGGCTCTCCGATAGAAACAAGCTTCTCACTTCTCAGTAAGAAAAATCTGACGTAGAATAGGTTGCGGGCCCCGCTGTTGTGTGCCACATTCAAACCAATGAATCGTGTCATTTTTTATTTTTTATTTTTTTAAGGTAAACTGATTCAAAATCGGGCCGGGGCTCCATCTGGGCAAAGGCCCGGTTTCCAATTTTCATGGGTGAACCGGTCCGACCAGTCGATCGGTATGGATATATGAGATCCATATAAGACATCTACTCATGGCAATGTCAAATATTTTCTTATCATAATTGATGATCAATAGTTGATGACCATTAAAGAGTCATTTGGTTGTTTCTTATGCAATTCAAGTCAAACACATTTACCACCATCAAACAATTCCTTCAAATTGTCTAAACACAGTATCATTTGATTCCGAAATGTGTTAGGACTGATAATGGTTTAGAATTCTTTAACAAAGCTTGTCATGATCTATTGAGCAGTGATGAGTGCTTGGAAGTGCACTCATACTTAGTGATTTTAAAGGTATTTTGTGAGGGAATTAGGTTTAATTGGTTAATTTTACTTGATTTATGTATCTCTTTTGTTTTCTAGAATCATGGGTATGTTTTGTGAATTTTCAGGTGTTTATGTGTTGAAAAATGAAGATTTCAAGCATGGACATTGAAGATGAAAGAATCATAAACGTATAGGAACAAACGGTTCGAAAATCGAAGCTCAAACGAAGAAGTCATGGATTTTTGAAGATTGTTCACCGTAGCGGAACTATTCCCACACCACAGCATAAAATTGCAAAATGGACAGAAACTTCATGTCGCAGCACAATAAATCATGGGCGGCGCAATGCGGGAAATTTATGTTCGGAAATTTTTCTATCAGAACATGTTGCACGAAAATGATCATAACTTGAGCTACACAACTTCAATTGACCTGGTTCTAGTGGCGTCTTAAAGTTAAGAGATAGAGCTACAACTTTTATGTTTTGATCATGCATAGTTCGACCTGGAAGATGGTTAAAAATGGAGATGCAAATTACATTAGTGCTTGGAGATGTGCAGATTTGTTATTATGCATTTTTAATTGAAGTATAACTTTTAACCATAATACCCTCACAACTTTAATATTATAAATGGATGTCCTTAGCAATATTTTAGGGAGTTAGGGTTTATAATATCAAATATAATTTGGAAGAAGCAAGGAGAGGAGATCTTACCTAGGGTTTCATCTTCTTCTTCTTGTACTTCATGGTTCTCAAGATTGTGAGGTTTGATTTCCTTATACTCATGAGTAACTAAATACTTTTATAGGATCCAATGTAGCCTAATAAGAAGGTTTTATGTCTTTATTAATTCTATTTGTCTTATCAATCCATTGCAATTCTAGTTTTATTCATTATCCTTTATTCAATCTTTAATTGATGTTATTGCTTGATCACCTTTAATGTTAATTAATTGATTGTGTAAGACAAGGTTAGACTACATACCCTAGCTAATCTTGAATAGCTCGTGTGAATGAATGATTAGTATTTTGTGCATACCCCCTAACAGAATGCTAATTAGTTCATGATTTCTTGAATGATTAGTATTTGTGCATACGTCCTGACAGATGCGCCTTTATTCTTGATTTCAAGTGCTCTTGTGCTTAATGTGTTTTTAATCATTAGGCTAGACTATACACCATAATTAGTCTCGTGTTAAAGATACTAGGTTAATCTCAAACGTCTTACGATAATACCTTAATTATGTGAGTGCGAACCCTAGAAATTGGATTGTGATAACAATAGTTTGATAGTTGGCATAAAACTGGATTATTATGGTGAAATTGGATACCTAGGTTATAGTTCATTGGTTCTTAAATTAGTTTTTATTGGTGTTATTTTGGCTTAGTTAGTAGTAGTTAATTTTTATTTTCTTTTTACATTTAGTTTTAACCGCTAGTTCTTTAATTTGCTTGAATTTATTTGTTTAATTAAGACATAGTTATTAAGATTACTTTATAGCTTACAAATCTCTATGGGATTGACCCTTGTTTTTGCACACTATATTGCGATAGCGATTCGTGCACTTGTGAGGAAGTAAAATTGTTCATCAAGTAGTAAGAGCATTGTTCATCAAAGTTCTTGTGCATATTCTCCTAAAAAAAATGGTATTGTTGAGAGAAAGCACAAACACATTTTAGAGGTTACTAAGCCTTAAAAATTCAATCTCACATTCCCACTTATTTTTGGGGTATTGTGTGCAAGCAACAGTATACATCATTAATAGGCTTCCTACTTTAGTTCTTAAAGGTTTATCTCCATTTGAATTTTTTTTTGCAAAACCACCTCCATTGGATCATTTAAGAGTATTTGGATCTTTGGCTTATGCAACAATCCTTCCTTATAAGGATAAACTATCCCCAAGAGTTGTCCCATCAGTTTTCTTAGGCTATTCTCTCACACAAAAAGGATACGTTATTTACAATTTGTCCTCTCATTCTGTAATGTTCTTGTCTTAGAGTCCAATCAGTCACCTTCTTTAGATAATGTTCCAACTATATTCCAAACTTCAGATTCTACAACTTCTATTGTTTCCTTAGTTTCTCCTTATTCCTCTAATCCTGATTCTATTCACACAACTTTAGATTTTTTTTCATTCTCCTGCCGTGCCTCATATTTCTCCTCTTGTTCTAAGAAGGTCTAATAGACATACTAATCCAGCCATTTGGACTCATGATTTTGTTCAGTGTTTGAGAGTTGAGACTGTGGAAGGAGACAATCTGACCGTCTATATTACATCACAACATAGGGCATACATATTAATTCAATTTACGTATATATTTTTTGATTTATAACCTAAGCTATAATTTAATTTAAATAAATAAATAAAGCTGCTCTCAAATTTAATAGATTAGTTGTTGACTTGTGAAATTATCCAAAAATATGTTTCATATTAAGTTTAAATTAAAAGTTTTGTATTAGTATTTAACAGTTTATTATGAAAAGAGTGGAAATAATATTCTTTTGTTTTCAATTGTAAGTATTATTATTTATATGACAAATTAATAAGATAATAAAAGAATCCGTTTAAGTCCCAGGTCAATCAGTTTAGCAGTTTGGTATTATTTTGCCTGTCTGTTATTGGTCCAAAGCGATGTTTAGACAATTATCGGGTCTTACATTGAACCAGACTGGAGTTTGGGCTGGTTTGACGAGAAAATGGTGGAAATTGAAAAGTAAGGAACAGTCCAGGAATTTGGTAATCTGTTTTAGACTTGACCTTTTTCTCTTTCTTTTATGAGCCAGTGAATTAGATGTTTAATAATTAGTTAATTTGGAATTTGGTACTGATTTTTTGTTTGGTTTTGTTGTATGTTAACAGCCGCTCAGACTTGAAATCAAGTCTTTGGTTTGCAACGGCTAGGGTTTTCTTGTACAGATCGCAGGGGTGTGTTTGCTGAATTTCAAACCTGTAGGGACTGATGGAGATTTCTCAGGGTATTTCTATTAACTTTCAAACTTATTGGATCACCGGTAGACCGGAAAACCAGCCCCTTGAACGGTTCAAGGGGCAGTCCAGGATTAAAAACATTGGACTATATTATGTTGAAAAAGAAATTAAATCTTTAATCGGCTGATTAATACTTAGAAATGTGGAATTATCATAACAAATATAGGAGTTATAACCTATTAAACGCCATATTGAAGTGCTAATGGTAGGAGAATTCAAGGAGATGGTGAACTAGCGGGTACAAACAACTCTTTCAACTTCTGTAATTCAAAACTGGGTTAAGAAAGACTAGCTTCATTCTAATAAATGCCACTTTAATTTGACAAGAAACCAAATTATACAAAAAACAATAAAGATTACGGTTAGAACAAGAGGAGAGAGAAAGCTTTACAACTTTCTCTTACAAACACTGACATGACTACTTGTAATTGGTCAATTCGCATTTGGTCAAGCAAGGATCCATTGTAAGTTGACCAATTATGAGTTGACATGTTGCGTTTGTGAAAAAAAGTTAGTGAGTATCGGGTGCTAATATAAGTAGCTACTAGAGCTTTTATCTGACTGGTAGTTCTAAGGTCCCAAAAGATTAGTTAAGATACGCATAAGTGAGCCCGAACACCTCCGATCATAAAACAAAAAAAACCAATGGTTGGCCACATTTGGGAAATAGACTTTATGCCATTAGCATACTTTAAATCCTTGAGCTTCATAAGGAATTTCTTAGGGATGTCTTCCATTGTAACTCGGTCATTCAATTTAATAAATGCGTTTACAAAAAGAATGAGCCTCCAATGCAGAAATAGAAAAAAATATGTAATCCTTTTTTGTTATATGACAATGTATGCACTGGATGTGCAAGAAGCAATAAACAAAATAAGACAGTATAATTAGAAAATTTTCCCCAATATCCAGTTAATCTTGTAGAACTAGAGCAAATCCATCTATATATTATAAATTTGAAATGCTCTATACCGCAAAATAGAGGTGATATGTTTTGCCTGAAATCCTCCGGAGAAGTCACCTTCTTGACAAGATACATTAAAAGAAGAAGAGAACTAGAGTTGATATACAATGCCACTGAGTGTCAATATTCTTTGAGAAGAAACAAAGGCTAGCCTCCAGTGGAGTAGAACCACAGAAAGAGAATGAGATTATTTCACGTACCGCTACAGTTGAATATACTACTCAAATTAGGAGTCTCAGACTCGACTTCAACCAAACCCTCATTGAAATTTAGATATTTGGTTGCAGAGCCAGTTATCCATTATAGGAGCTCTAGAGAAAGCTAAAGATTTAATATCCTTACACACAGATATCTTCATCTCCCGTAGTATGGCACACCACCCATCAGTAAAAACTGAATGGACACCCAATGCTTCTTCCATCTCAAATCACTCAAGTTCCAGCGAAATTTAACACATGTACTGATTCAGCACATAAAACCATTTGAGGCAAACTGTACAGCAAGTCAGCAGAAACAAAAGGGCATATCATATTCCAACTCTTTGACGTGACATCCTATAGCATATTCAACTCTTGGGACGAACAATCCATTTCTTCAGGCATATAGACGACAAGTCAAGTGAGAGCATTTTTATTCTCATTGTGCGCTGCTTCATAAGTGCTTGCTCCACACATTGAAGTAAGTTCAAGCTCCAAAACCAGGAATGTACGCCAGGACTTTTCCCATGTTGTAGACACAATACTAGTTTGAGAAACCACTCGTGGATGGCCAAGTAGTCAATTATGACTCTTGATTCACCTCCCATGCTAATAGGAATAGCCATTGAAGACTTATTCGGTCGTTAACTTCAAAGTTTGGCCATTGAAGGCTTACTCTATCATTAATTTCAGGGCTCCAAAGATTAATCGAGTACGTGCAAACTTGATCCAGACACCCACGGTCAAGGAAAAAAAAAGAAAAAAAATGAAACTAGTTTGAGGAACTTGTTTAAATGAAAGGAAATGACATGATGTGCTGTAAACTGGTTCTGGCAAAAGCAGATATCCTCTTCACTATTCGAAGATATATCGGCTACCTGTTCTCCCATGATAATTACCTGAACCAATACATCGATTATTTATCCAAAATTCTAACAGGATTTTACCTTCTTACCCTTCATCACTTATGACAAAACTACCCTTTACGTAATTACATATAAATAGCGCTCCAGCAAGCTAACAACAAACGCTGTTTCATCTCCTCACTCAAAACTCCATCAAAAATGGATCACTTCTCTGCCTCTAATGTGAGTCTCTCTTTCTTATTTTGATCCATTCAATTTCTTCATAGAGGCTCCGTTTGTGTATGCTCTGTTTTTATGTACTCTGTTTTGTGGAAGAGGAAATATAAGAAAGGCAAAGAATTTGGAGATTTATGTCTCATGAATCCTTATTTTTTTTATACAGCCAAGAAAACTTAAATATGGGATTCTAGATTATTTTCTTGGCAACCAAACATTGTTTAAACAGGATGACTTTTTATCTGTGTTGTTGAGAATTGATCTGAAATAGCTCTGTTTTGTTTACTCAGTTTTTTGATGCTCTATTTCATTGGAAAAAAAATAATAATAATAGAGGGAAAAAAAACAATTTCAGTTTTTTTAAAAGAAAATTGTAAGCTTTATTGACCAAATCTTTATTGTATTTTGAATCACATGAAATTTATTTGATTTTAGATTAATTGGTAAATTAGGGTTTATTGTCATACAATGTAATTTTTGTTAGATTAAATTCTATCTTAAAAAAATTCTAATTGAATCATCAAGGGAGAAATACGAGGGACGGAACTAGAGCTAATATTGTTTTGTTCCTGTGCTTCTACCATATCAAGATCATTCTTAATAGCTGACCTATCAGTTGCTAGAGCTATAATATTTTGTTTCATAACATGCCATTTTCTACATTTTATTTATCTATTTATTAATGGTTTATTGCACCCTCTATTTAACCATAACAAAACATATCTTTTGGTTTCAAGTGCACTTTTGTAATTTTCTTCAAAATTATTATTGTTACAGGATCTTCATGGCCGTCGTTTAAGAGTGAATTATGCTGTTGATAGAGCTCGTGGTGGTGGTTTGGAGGTGCAGGTGGTTATGGAGGTGGTGACAACTATGGAAGAGGAAATTACCCCAGTAGTTTTGGTGGCTGATATACTGGTTACGAGGGCTGGTGGTGGAAAAACTGGAGGTTTTAACAGTAGAAATTATGGTGTTGGTGGTGGTGGTGGTGATGTTGAAAGTGTACAAGATGGAAATACTGGGTTCGGTAACTTTCCAGGTGGAAACAGTTTTGACAATGGAAATACTGGAAGTTTTAGCAGTGACGGTTTCAATGTTTCTGCTGGTGGTGGTAGCATTCATGGTTGGATTTTTATGGATACAGTTGGGTTACGTCCAGAAGTGGTGATGTCGTATACTTTGACGATCCTTTCCAAAAAGGCATGAAATCATATGCTTTAAAGACATTAACATACGGAAAAATATTTATTTATATTTATTTTAAATAAAGTGCAGGATATATTTTAATATTAAGAATGAAAAAGAATTACTAATTATCTCGGCATATAATGGATCCCACCTCTAAAACTACATTTTTTCTTTTGAGTGACCATACTTTTTCCCACCTAAATAATGGTTTAATGACACTTTTTTATTTGTAAACTTTTAAAATACTACTTTATTAGCCAAATCTATATTTCGTTTCCTATTTTGACATCGTTACGACTTTGTACCACCATCATTCTTTTCCTCAATCATCACTCACTAAAATCCTTTAAACCTTACTCCCTCCGACCTCATCAATCTTCAGAAATTAAGTAATTAGAGTTTGCACAATTGCCCCTCTTAAGTCAAGTTCTGATCAATCCTAACTACCAAAATCCAACATTCTACCACTAAAAGACTCATCGTCCTCCCTTCTTCAAAAGCCCCAATAGCCTGGACCGATTTTGCTCTCTGTTTGTTGTCGGAATATGAATTTGAATAATAAAATGCTTCAAAGATATGCCGATAAACTCTTTTTATTAACTTTCTCTCACAAACGTAACGTGACAGTTCACATTTGATCAGGCACGACCCATTGTTGGATAATCAGGACTAATTGCAAGCTAACTAATTACAAACTATCATATCATATTTGTGATAGAAAGTTAATGAGAAAAGTTTGTCAGTATAGTATTAATTACCCATGCGTGATAAGAAGTGCCTTAACAATTAGATAATACTTGGTAATAATTTTATTGTAGTGATAAAAAAGTAATGACAATCAAGTACTGGACAATGTACACCCACCTAAATTATAATTTTTCTCGTGCATTTTATTAGTCAGTTTATTCTTAGCATAATTTTATGCATGCCCAACCAAAGTAGTAGTAAGAGAACGATGCAACATGCAAGTACGCCCACACAATGCTATCCCATATTTGGGGATTTTTAGGTTTATTAAAATATTATTATATGTAATAATATTCTGTGGTTTATTAAAATCCAATGGAGATTATTATAGTAAATTCCATTTATGAAATTTGGATCCTTGTATATCTTCCTATTAGGAATCTTAATTATTACATATAATAATATATTCTATTTTATTAATGATGTAAAAAATCCTTTCCGAATATTCTAATTTCATATTAATTAAGGTATAAATATTATGTTGAAGAAAATATTTATAGAAATGCTTTGTTAAATAAAGCAATTATGTTTATTTCTTACTATTAAAATTTATTATATTGTTATCAAAAATCTTTAAGCTATTGCTAAATAATATATTGATTTGACAATTCTTAATATATTCTTGTTAATTTCAGAATGAAGGGATTCTTTTTCCTTTTTGAAAAAAATAAATATTTTGTCAAACCAAATCTCCATCGGTAAAGAATTAGACACGTGTACTTTGCTTTAATTTATAGCCTCCGGCTAGATCTCCGGAAACGGTATAAACTATGTTTGCTGTATTGGATTACCTTGAACCGCCGAATTCACGTTGTGCTCTAGGAACTGAGGTTGGCTTTGGCTGTAAACTGTTTATTTTTATTATTATTTTTTGTTAGTTTGACAGTAATGTTTGAAGTCAAGTTGATCAGAAGGGAAGAAGAAATCTGTCATTTTTATTTTTTTCTTCAATTGGAGGCAGATTGATGTTTGTGGTGATTGGTCTGTTTGCGTTTTGATAATCTTTTATTTGCGTTTGTGTGATAAGTTAGAATAAGGGTAATTTTGCCTATAATTAATTTACTAATCAACTTTTAAAAGGAGTAATTCAAGTGAATGGAAAATGAAATAAAAAAGGTTAAACTTGTCGTATTCACTTTTACATATATTTTCTGTCCATCCGTTTGTATCCCAAAACGCTAATTTTCCTTTCTAATAAGGTAATAGGTTTCCCAAGACCATAATTTTCCTTTCTAGTAAGGTAATTGGTTTTCCTCTCTAGTAAGTTAATTGGTTGTCACTCAATATTACTTAAATTCATGGCCCTTTTGACTGGCATTGCCGCTTAGCCTGCTGAGGCTGCCTTCTGAGTTGCGGTTTTGGCTTGTTTTCGGTGCTGTTGTTCAATGTGAATCTTGCTGCTGGTTTGATGTTTTTTTGGGGAGTTTTTTGTCTGGCTGCTGTGTGCTCTGTGATAAGAGCTGTAAGGTTTCTTAGAGGATATGCATGAGGCTGCTGAAATTCTTCTGTGGTGATTTATGGTCTTTCTGCTGGTTGGGGATTGAGTTTTTGGGCTCTTTTTGGTGGCTAGGCCTTTGTCTACAGCTTGTGCTGTTTCCAGATGGCCTGCATTTTTTTGTTTTGCTGGCCCTTTTTGAGGCTTGCTAGGTGGCCGTTAAGGATTGTAAATCCTTGATTTCACTTTGTTTGCTTTGCTTGGTTGCTTGGGCTTGTCCAAGGACCGTGACTTTGTAGGGTCCTATGTTTTATTCTTTATATATTACCTTTTACCCAAAAGAACTGTTTACAAGTAGTACATAGAAAAAGTGTAAGGTTGCGCAAAATGGGATGTGAATGATGATTCAAAGCTTTGGAAAATGTGTGCAATTTATGTAGTTTGTGCCTTTCGTGAATTGAAAAGGTTAAATTTAGAGTAACCAAATGATATTATTAATAGGCATATCATTCATAAAAGCAGTAAACAGGACATGATCATCCAACTTGAATTGTACATCTCCCTACTCTATGTCTACATAATTGCATGTCAATGCAATTATAGACATCAGTGTAGAGCTCCCTAAGGATGAAGAAAACTTCGGGAAAACAACCACATAATGATAACGTTACAGCTTCTTGGCATGCCTCTGATAGAAGCTCTTTATCCTGTCAAGGCCTTCTGCAAGAATCGCGGGTTCAATGGCAAAAGTTATGCGTATCCAATTTTTCATTCCCACTGTAGTCCCTGCAAGAAACATTTTCAATAGGACAAAAAACAAGAAGTTTAGATAGCTGTTCTGCAGTGATCATATATCAACTGGTTTGAATAAGCAAAGCAGATAAATTACATTATTACAACAGCCATTTGTTATTTTGTGTTTTTCTGTTTATTTTAATCCCTTCATCTCAAGTAAACATAGTCAGAACACAAACTACATTTCTAATATCAGGAAAAGAAAAATGCCAAGTTTCAGGATATCGCTTTTTCAAGAGGATATTGAAATCTACACACTTTAGGAAGAGTAAACATTAGGTTCAAAACCGTGTTAATTACCTGGTAGAACAATCACAGATTCCTCTTTGACCAGCTTGACACAAAAGTCCATATCATCGTTAATTCCTTCAAGTAGTGACAGGTTTAGCTTCACCTGTGGTAGTCAACAATTTGGAATTAACATCTTCCTTTTTCAGAAGGAAAAGAAATGAAAAACAAAAAAAATACACGAATTAGCACAAGATTGTCCGGTCCTTACCATTACAGACATGGCTCCTTCTGGTTGTTGTGGACAAACAATACAAGGGATCTCCTTGATTTTACTGCAACAAATATCCGCATCTTCTTTAATGGTGCGTACGATATTGGAGAAGAAGTCTTCCTCTGTGTTTCCAAGAATTTCGGGAATTGCCCCCTGATATATAAACGAGATCATCATAGGCTTAAGTTATGATAAGAAGAGGAAACCAGAGAATTTATGCATGATAGAACTACTATCACGCAAATCAGCCTCCACCGACCTTTTATTGTTATTAGTTTCTATTAGCTCATAATATGGCAACTTATGTATATCTAAAACTTATTGGTTAAACATCATTGTGCTGCCTACTATAAGTAAGTATAATATAATTTCATAACTCCTAGATGTAAAGATTATTTTTAGTACACAATCCTTGAGCCATTGTAAAATATTCAGATGGCATTGCATTATTAAAATTCTTCTTATTTGTATAGATACGTTGTCTACGAGAAAAAACCTTAAACTACATACCTGAATGAAAGTTGCAGGGTCACTGGAGAGGTTAACATAATTCCTGATGCTGTCCAAGATCTGGTGAGAACGAAACAGAGAAATTATGTTTAAAAGGAAGTATTTCATGCTTTGAGACTAGCAGTATGGCAAAAGCAGGCTATTCAGTGAAAGCGACTAACTCAACACAGTAAAATGTTCCATAAACTTCTTTAACAAGGTGCACCCATGAAATCAGACGGAATTTTCTTTGTTACTTTTACACGTAATTGCAGAAGTTAACACACATGCTTCTGACTGAAAAGTATTTGTGAGGAAAAAATATCACTCACCAAACATATAATCAAAGTGAATCAAGAATTGTTGCTTCCAACTTTGAAAGGATTTTACGAAACATATGTGAGATCGGAGTGTCGCTGAATAAGACTGTTGAAGTATGATGCTTAAGCATTGAAGAAATTTGCAGTAGAAATAATATTCTGGATTGAATCGTAATATATACTGTTCTTGATTCTCCCTTTTCATGTTAAGTTGGCATGACAGCAAACGATAGACACAAAGTTTTAGGAGAAGTGAACCAATTTTATAAATTTAACAATCCATGCAATTTGAGAAACAAGCTGAAAAACACTAACCCCAGTTTGCTTCAAGAGGCCACAGGGGTCGTTTGTCACAATCCAGCCAAGTCTCCAACCTGGAACAATCCATCTCTTTGATATAGACCCTATTGTAAGTACAGGAACAATTGATCCAAACTCTCCCATGGGTATAAATGGTTTATTCCCAAAGACTATATGGGAATAAACTTCATCAGCAATCACAAACATTCCAAGCTTTCGTGCCGTCTCTGCAACCTGTATTCCCACAAAACACATAAACCAAAACTATAAAACAGTTGGACTGTCAAGTTATATATAGAACATAGTTGATTCTAGATTCTTTACATTCGATTTCAATTCTGAACTAAGCTAGTGGCACCCTATGAAATAATCAAGGACTCTGGTATCGAACATAGTGATAACCAAGAATGTATAGGACATATATGATATAATGATATTAGGCTATATAATGACATGCCTTTTTCAAATGCTGGTATGAGAAGACATTTCCACAAGGATTTCCAGGGTTAATGATGACTATAGCAACAGTGTTTTCATCTGCCAGAGCTTCAACAGCATCAAGATCAACCTCCCATCCCTTTTCTGGTATAAGATCAAAATGACGAACTTCAAGGTGACTAAAAGCTGCACGAGCTTCATACTGTGGGTACCCTGGCCTAGGAAGCAGAATGTTAACACCGGAACGAGCAAGGGCCGTTATGATGATCCTCAATTGATTGGTGGCCACCTGCTGTGACATAAACATCATCCGGTGACAATTTGTAAGGAAGATCACGGGAGACATATTCTGCAATAGCCCTGTAAGACCACGTAAATATCTTGTTACTATCATATGAAGGTATTTTTATAACAATTTTCAGATAAATTGCGGATGTCACATTTTTGCACTTACTGCCAGATAAATAACTGATAATAAAAATATATGTCACTGTGTATTCTTGAACGGATGTATTCTTATAGTATGATGACTTGTAATGTCCAGTCCATTGCTTTGCTTTTGATCATTTTATATTACAAATACTAATGAAAATATAGCCAAGGCGATATACACGAAGCTCTTAAAAGACAAGAACGAGAGGGAGAAGTCCTTGGAAAGCTAAAGCACAGCAGAGAAGAACATGACACGTCTTATATATACACGCATAAGTAAGTAATAATGTAAATAATTAATCTTGAAAAGATTCAGTTAGTATTCCTAGTAAGTCTATAAACCCAAATGAACTCCTTAAGATTTTTTTGGTACTTAACCATTGAGTTAACTATTTTTTCCTAATTAAATAATAGCTTAATGATATTTTCTCACTCACAAACTTTTAAAATATCCACTTTATTATCTAAATTTATATTTCAAAAATGAACAAAGAACAAACTCGATTCAAGTTATTAGAACTTTTAAAGATGAGAGACCTGATGAATCTTGTGGTGATGGTGGAAGGTTAGATTTTGGTAATTGAGATAAATATGAATTTGACTTGGGATGGACAATTGTATAAACTCTAATCGCTCGATTGCCAGCGATTAGTAAAGTCGGCGAAAGTAGGATTTGAGGGGTTTTAGTGAGTTGTGATAGGAGAAGATAATGGTGATAGTGTGAAATTGTAACGATGCCGGAATTAGAAACGAAATATAAATTTGAATAGAAAATTTGCATTTTTAAAGTCTATGGGTGGAAAAAAATCCTTTTACTCTTAGGTTCGCATTTCTACAAAGAAACCAATCAACTTTTATTCCGATTTCCTTTATTTTTTTTAAAATTATTATTGGCATAATAGTCTAGTCATTTGTAGAACTATTTAACATGTACCTTGAAGCTAAAAACAATTTACAGTATATAGCATTACTACAGTCACTCAATCATACAAAATCGAAGATATAACAAGCATGGGAAAGACCTGAATGTTATCTTTTCTAATTTCAACCGCTCATTTTTTTCCTTAGAGAATCCACATATATATGCATTATTTATTTTCAGTTTATAATCTAACATATAAATATTTCCTCTATATAAAAACTAAAGTAAAAAGAGAAAAGATATAATAACATAATTAGTCACGTGAATGTTGAAATTAATGAAAGAACTGATTGATTCCCTAATTGAAATCCGTGCAAGTAAAAATAAATCAAATAAAACTCTTCCTCCTTACTGAAAAAAACTGATATTAATGGATGCGTTTACGCAGCTACACGGAAGTGTAAAACTGATATTTTACCTCCTTGCCGGAAGAATACCAGCGGCGGGAGGATAATAGTTGAACTGAGCTGATCGGAGAGCACTAACAATGGCGTCTTCGGCCAAAGGAGTGGTCCGAAAGCACGGATAAGCTGAAGGGTCGCCATGGCCAAGATGGACGAAGGACCTTTCATCATCTTGGTTAAGATTTCCCATTAACTCTTCCTGAGCTTCTCGGATGGTTATCATCTGTTTAGAGTCATTAGAGTACTGTTTTGTAGTAAACTTTTGAGTACCTCGGAAAACCCATGGTTTTGCTTCATTCTCCATTTTGAAGTTTGGTTGGCAGAACTTGAGTTAGACTGACTGTAAATAAATATGGTGAGTACAGTAGAGTGAGGAAGGTAGATGAAGAGACAGAATTGATAATAATAAAGTAGGCCGAACGCGCATACCCAAGATTTAACGTAACGATAAGTTGGTGTCTAAAAAATTTTAAAACGACAAACAGGTACCTTCCATCATATTCTGTTAGTGATTTCTGTTTATTAATAGTAAAAAGACTAAAATGCCCTTGAAAGTTTAAATTTTAGTTTTTTATAAATTTAAAAATTTCTAAAAACCCCCTAGGTTTGCTAATTTAATTAAACACCCCCATATATAAAAAGTTTGTTAAATGACAAAAACACCCCCACCACTGCGTGCGATTCCGGCCACCACCGCCGGAATGCAGGTCAAAATGCTACTGACACCCGTCGGATCGTGTCGTAGCGCATCTGCCGGCCTTTTTCGGCCGGATCCACCACAGATCTGGCCAAAGGAAACCGATTTGGCCGTCTGACGGCGGCAGATAGCCTTTCGGCCTGCGGATCCATGGCGATCCGTGGAAAGGCTCGACTAGATCTGGTCGGAAAAGGCCAGATCTACGACTAGATCTGGCCGTCAAGCCGCAAAACTCCATCCGCGGTGTCGACGACCAGATCTGGCCGTAGATCCGGCCTTTTCCGGCCATGATCACCACTGATCGGCCGAAAATGCTAGATCCACACGCGACGCATACGCACTCCGACGGTGTGTGTCGTAACACATGCCTCGGCCGCATTCGCGGTGGTGGCGGAATCGCACGGGTGGCTGGGGTGTTTTTGTTATTTTATAAAATTTTTATATATTGGGGTATTTAGTTAAATTAGTAAACCTATGGGGTTTTTTAGAAATTTTTAAATTTATAAAAAAACTAAAATATTAAACTTTCAAGGGCATTCTAGTCTTTTCACTATTATCAAATGAAAATCACTAACAAAACATGACAGAAGGTACCTATTTGTCGTTTTAAAACCTTTTGGGTATTAGTCATTTCGGTAAACCTTGGGTATGTATATGTCGTTCTCCCTAATAAAGTACAATAAACTAAAGGATATTAGCTGTAAAATTGATGAAATAATAGATTTTACATATTTCTCTTCTGCACATGAATCATCAGACAACAACCATCAACTCATACAGAATGAAGACAATTAGAAAGAGACATTGAAGACCCTTCCATTTAGAATAAAGATTGGGTTAATTAACACTTCTTATAATTTTTTCAAATAAACATTTATGTGATAACTTGTAATTGATCGGTTTGTATTTAGTTAGATGTGATTCATTATTGGGTATACGAAATTCATTGTGAGTTGATCAATTATGAACTGATACATCACGTTTGTGAGAAAACTTAATAAAAAGAGTTTATGAGTGTAGTATTATTGGTGTACTTTAATTTGATGTTATTAGAAGTATAAGGGTGTATTAGTCAAACACTGCAGCTTTTACTTTACGGTTAATTTATTTCAAACCCCTTGGACCTCCACTACCGTTAGTATTTATCATCTCCGAATTCCCATTTTCTATTTTAAGATAGGAATTAATGAAGGATCAAATGATAATGAAACTTAAAAGGGTTCATGAGCGTTTTCTCAGATAGGGTGGTCATTGAGATTTTTATCTGACCGAGATTTTAAAAAATTAATTGGGTTATATACAAATAAATTGGCTTAAACACCCGGATGATAAAAAAGAAAAAAACTTAAGAGGGTTTTAATAAATAAACCAAGCTTAGGAATCTTTCCAGAACCACAGTCCACAGGGTCCACAACTTAGTCGTTGAAACCATCATTCAAACCCGCAATTATTAAAAAAATCTTTTCACCCTTTCTCAACGAGATATTTCTGCTCCTGGAAGAGTTAAGAGCCAGACCCACGTCCCACTGAAAATACTCTATTAATTCATTCCTGATTTTTCACTTTACATATATATTTGCAGTTATTGAGTTACATTTTAGTGCATGTTTAGGTTTATTAAACTGAAAGTTACTTCAGTTTTTAAATTTCAAATATTTGTTTCTTGTTGTTTCCGAATTGATGAAAGATTCAAAGTGGATTTGATGCAGCACACGAAGTTTTGGGTTTGACCTTTTTTGGAAGTGAAAATTCTTTAAGTACACAATATTCTTGACATTGTTCAATTATCAACTATTATCACCCATCACCAAAATCTCATCCCATGTCACGTTAATTAAAGTTAATATATGGTTGCTAATCACATCAATTTTAAAGATAAATGAGTTAAAATTTACACATGATATGAGGGTATTAACTCATAAAATAACCCGTATGATATCCACATGGTATTCTAATTTTTTTTCATCCTATAAATATTCAAAAGTTAGAGAGAGAGAGGGGGATGGGAATGAAAGATCACATAATACATTGATGAAAGAATGGAAACCGTCTCATCATTCTACAATGTTTGGATTTTTTAGGTTGCAAGTTGCGACCACATGGTAGTCTAAAACATCATGGCTAGACCCCACGCTCAATTTTAAATTACATAATAATTCACCACTGTTATTTCATTCAATCTCTCTCCTCGTTCTTGTAAAACAGACCAATATAAATTAATGCCTCGAGATTATGGATTCAAGCTATGCACATCCTCTTAATTCCCTCCTATCGGTGAGCATGGCTGTCTCAAAAATATTTATAATCCTAGATAAGAATTATTTTGAAAATCTTTTAATAATATAAGTATATATTAAAAAAATTATTTCAAATTTATTTTCTTACCTTTTAAGAAGAAATGTAAAATCATTAGGGGAGGTGGACGGCGATCGACAGACTAACTAAGTTAGGTTGGTGGAGGGTTTTGGAAAGCAAATATTAGATAAGCGATGGGTGTGAAATAGGTAATTTTTAATACTTGGATTGACCAAAAAAGGCTTGAGAAGTCACAGCCCAAAAGGTATCGGTGGTCGGTGATTTGACTGAGTAAACGGATGAGGTATGATAGGGATTTTGGTAAGAGGATTGAGGGGAGGAAGATGGTGGTGTCAGAGAAGGCCAAAACTCTGGGTACATACTAAAAAGGCTGGAAATGACTGTCGTGCATGGTGGAGTTGGGTTATGAGATTCGTAAAAAATCGGTCAAATCGAGGGCTATCAAGGCTAAAAAACACTTAGAAAAATGATAAAGTGATGATTCTAGTCAATTTTGGATGAGAAAATTGATGGGAATCAGCTCCAAATGGCGGCAAAAGAGGGATGGAGATGATTTATGTGAATGCCGAAATTTGGGATGGAATTGAGGTTGAGTAATTTAAAACATGTAAATGACTATTTTACCTTTTTATTATTAAAAGAAATTCAATGTGTAAATTGGAATATATGAATTTAGAGGTACAAACTTACTATTTCATCAAACTTTATGTGATAATACATGTAAAAAGTTTATAATAAATTTGGGGTCTTTTTGACTTTTTTTTTTTTTTTTTTGCCCTGTATAAAAAATCATTCACTATTTTCATTTTTGTAATATATTAAAAAAATTCATAAAAAATTTGGGCCCCTATTTTTTGGGGGCCCTAGGGCCTCACCTGCCTACCTTGAGCCGGGCCTGCTAGTGGGCTACCCAGAGGTGGGTAAATTAATGCATTTGTCTTTGTCCTCAACTAATATATATATACAGATTTTTTACAAATAATAAATTCATGGACTAATTAGTAAAATAAGCAGGAAGAAGACCCTGGTCAAATTGACTCTGTTCTTTATCTTTACATATCTATAATTTGATGTCATTAAGTAGTTGCAATGCAATGGATTTATATGATTATTAAACTGGAAGTTGCTTCATTTTGACCACTTTATTAAAAAAAAAAGATTATGTTCTTGTTGTTTTGACATTAATGAGAGAATGAAAGCCAGGAGTTTTAACTAAGTAGATTAATTGAAAAGTGACAAAGTTTTTGACTTTGACCATATTTTACAAATGGAATTTCTCAAGGGAACACAATCCTGACCGTTGTCAACTGGGAACAAATTAAGAATTTCTTCGCCATCATATATATTATCACCACTTACGTTTCGTTTTGATTCAATAACACATAAAGTAAGTTTTAGTTAAGAGAGAAAGAAGAGAGATTTTGAATCAAAAATGGAGAAAAAGTCTTGATTGCGACTATTGTTATCGTATATTGGTATTAGTATGTAATAAATAAATAATTGGACATAGACTTTACCAAAACTCCTAACCTCATCATTATCGATATATCTACAATCTAGAATGTAGAAATTTTCTCTTAATTGTGTTATTTTATTTCTAATAATTATAGGAAATATTAATCATATAAGAAATTGCTACATTTTAAGGATATATATGTACACCATATCTTCCTAATATGATTGAAATAATGTGACGTTTTGTAATATTGAGCACTGGTTATGCTTATAATAATTTATAATTCTGCATTTTAAATGTGACATTCAATATTAAAAGGTGGGGACAAAAATAGTGGAGTCCCCGAAAAAATAGGTGCCTGTCTCCAGGATTTGAATTATTGAAGAACAGTATTAGTTTGTTTTTATTAAATGAGTAAACGATATTTTCCCACCCAAGGTTTTACGAAATCCTAGTGGGTACTGCAAGTTCCATTTATTCTAGATTCTCACCCTTAAAGTAAAGAAAAACGGTTAAATATAACGACCCAGGGGTAAATTGGTCATTTCACAGAGGAGGCGCACATTAGCAGATCGCCACCCCTAGCAAAGCTCCGACGCACGTTAGCAACATCACCGCCACAATTTTTCGCCATTTTTTGGCGATTCTTCCCCCAAAATCACCCTTGTCACCACCATTCGAACCATTATCCTCCCCTCTACAAAACCTTACCCTTGATAGCCCCTCACCAGCTGCCGATCGCCAGCCATGACAACCACCACATGGGATTGGTTTTCGTTAGTCTCCACCGGCGAATGACCACGAAACGCTTGCTGGGACATAGGGGTTTTGTAGATTGGGAGATGTTGGTTGCAGTGGTTATGTCGAATTAGATTTTCGTTGCTAGAATCAACCGGAATCCAGTGAAGAACGATGAAAACCTAAGTCCTGACCGCACCGACGATTGGAGGGCCTAATGAGTCGGGAACCAGAGGGATTTTGGACGACGGATGATGGGGAAGGTGATGGAGGTGACCAGGGGTTTCGCCGCCATCGGAAATAGCCTAGATTTGATGAAAACCGAGACAGAGCGCAGTCACTAAGGGTGTAATTGAAGTAATTTTAAAATAAGATGGTTACTTTTATAATTTTAGTAATTTAGGAGTTAAAACATAATTTATTAATTTATGGCTAAGGGTATTATGGTAATTACACCATCACTACCCTAAAAAATGTTAACAGTGTTATTTTAAGGATGGAAATCTGGAATAAATGGAACTTGGAGTACCAACTTAGGTTTCGTCAAACCTTGGGTGGCAATATGTCGTCTACTCTTATTAAATATATATATATGAAATCGATTGTCCTCCATTCATACTCTGCACTGAAATAGTGACAGTAATTCAGTAAAGATGTTCGTATTTCCATTTTACAATTAATAAAGTAGAATTGATGATCCACAATTGTCAATGGTGATGATAAACGCGATCAAATCAATCACTTTAACGAAGTTTCCCTTGTTCATAATTTGATCCTACAAAATTGAAATTATAATTGATTTGCCTCCCACCTTGTCCTTCACGTTCAAATATTATACTTTCTATGATCATAAAAAAATAATCGTTCATTCCATTTTTCATTTGTTTAATTAATTCTTTGTAATGAGGGATCCAGCTAGGTGATCAGGTCAGCATAAAATTATTAATGATATTACTCCTTTCTATGAACGAACTATATACGCAGCCATATATTTTTTACCGTCAAATTTTTGGAGTAATTGATTTGTGGGAATGTGTTCTTTCGATAGAAGAGACGGGCTTATACGTTCAAGTCAAGAAATTAAGCCCGTCTCTTCTCTCGAAAGAACTTATTCCCACAAATTAACTCCAAAAAATTTAATGTTAAAAAATTTATATATGTGAAAAGTAATGTTTACACGAAGCCCCAAGACAAATCTATAATTTAAGTTAAACTATATTTTCTTCATATATAAGTGATAACCCTAGTTTGGAGAATGATCAGGTATTACGTAATGGCATTGTTTGGTTTTAATTAGGCTAGACTAATTATATATGATTCCCAGCTATTAATATTCCAAACAGGCCCCCTTCATGCATGGAGCTTTCTCAACCTCTAAATAATGGTTTCTGTTTCTAGTGTGCCTGTTACGTAAAGAGAGTAGAAAAATATTCATAATGTTAACAAATGTCAACACGTTTCAAAGAAGTATGCAATATCTTTTGGATCCTTCATCACCAGATGAATTGCTTAACCTCTAAATTTGCTTAGCTTCAAAATGGTTTCTGTTTCTACTATGGAATGTTACGTAAAGACGGTAGAAAAAACATTCATAATGTTTACAAATATCAACACGCTTCAGATATCGACAGTTGGAATACTTTCTTTTGGATTTTATTTACAGAGGAAATGCAAATTCTCGGCAGTGGGACAGTAGCAACAAGGAAAATTATAGTGCATAGTCTGTTAACTGACAAGTGATGTTTACAGATAAAATAAAGATGGGAACGGATTCAAGATTTAATCGGTGGCTTACTTACAAATTAATCAATTGACAATTATACATGACACAGTTAGTCCTGGTTGAACAAATGAAATAAGATTCAGCAACGTGACTTGCTGGTTATGTAAGAAAATTTACATTTACAACTTGCCACACCCAGGAAATAGCTCCGAGGATTTTAATATTCTGGACATAATTGAGTAGTAAAGCAGAATATTAATCACATTCTCAAATTAATTCTCTGTGATCTGGTGTCGTGGATTGAAGGAATATTTGGTTTATCTATGTTTGCTATAGCATCACTTGTTTATATAGTTTTATTGGTAAATATAAATATGGGAATAAAATTTCCCAAGTAGGTTGGGATTTTTTTCTTTGCCTCAGTGAAGTCTGTATTTTCTGCAAACACGAATTTGGGTAAAGAGTTCGTTGCCGTGGCCACAAAATTCCTTTGCCGCAGTGAAAAGTGAAAATGCGAACTTCAATCTTTCACCTTGGAAAAACTAGTGTTGCAACCCACCGTAGAATGTAGAGATCCATAAGATATTACAATTATAGAGTGCATTAATTAAACCTTTTGTGTTTCAGTAAAATAAGTGATGCCTATTATTGCAAATATTTGTTTTCCCATTGTCCTGTCACACAGATGAAGCAGTTGGAGCTTTACACCGTGCTGGGCAATATCAGCTATAAAGTCCTCTCCACAATCCTTTGAGGATGCTGAAATCGAGAAATATAAGTCAAGCCTACTCAAGAGATTCCAAGACCTGAGATATGATATACCATCCTGAGATTTTGTAATATTAGCTCATTTACGGTAAACTTGGTGAAGCTTCTGGAGCAGAAACACCCCGAGCTTGACTATTCCTTTCTGCCACAAGACTATCAAGATGAGGTGGCCAATTTTAGGGCTAGATCCGCCAACGTCCTAGTGACTGAGGAATCCACCCCAGCTCGAGATTGATCTTGTCGACGGGATGACCGTTGAAGCTACTTCTTATCCCGCTTACTTCAAATGCTTGAATTTCCTTTCTCTTCGTTTTGTAATCTTTGCTATTATTACAAGGATGAAAAGGAAACTTGTAATAATTTTTTGCCAATAGAATGAATTTTCTTTAGCCGATCTATTCTTGCATCGTCTTTACATATTTGTTGCTTGCATGTGTATTGTATGAACTTCATTGAACTTGGTTTATTTTTCCAAGTTTTGATTGCTGCGAGGTGTTCATTTCTCCAAAATCTCTTATCATTACTTGTTTCGTGTTACGAGTCGCCGACTTCATTTTTGTTCACGAGCTGCCTTGGCAAGCACTTGTAGTTCAGTCCTTGAGTTATGACGATGTTTGTCTTTCACAAGCACTTCTTTCAAGTGGTTTCGAGGACTCCATCTTGACACAACATCGAGTTACGGCAATGGGCCTGTCTCGAGTCTTTGTCGTTGAGGTATATTTGAATCCTCCTCGAGGTGTCGACGTCGGTTTAATGCTAAGTGGGTAGCCCTGTAGAGTCGTCAATCATCGAGTTGTGGGGGATGCCCCTAGAGCTCAAGTTTTGACTATGTTTCCCTTTTAAGGATCAAGTCCCTAAGTTACAACCGGATTGCCTATTCAAGCAAAAGACTTCAAGTTAACACAACATCCTCTTTGCCTTCGGACTAGAGATCCGAGTTGCAGCGTAGTTGATCTTTCCCAATGCATTACCATGCTAGGACTGTACAACATTCTTTACAACAAATTTAAACGAGCTACACATGACTTGTAGAAAATTCTCATAACTGAAAATTATAATTGATACATGTAGACCAAACTTGCCCTTTACAAGTTAGAATGAAAATATAAAATTACATTACTTGGTTGACCTTGAGTATGAGGAGGCTCCTACTTATGCTCGTCGTGATCTTCCCGGTCTTCACGAGTTTGCGTTTTGTCTACGAACTCTTTGAAATGACCTTTTTAGATGAGGTCTTCTACGGCATCTTTTAGGGCCCAACATTCATTGGCGTCACGGCCGATTTCCCTATGATACGAAAATACTTTTGAGGGTCTCTCTTGTTGCGTTGTCCTCTTAATCTCTTAGGACGAGGTAACTGTTGTGTCTCGCTTGAACTGCAAGGATCTCTTCTAAAGGAGCAATTAGCGAGGTATATCCACCGACACAAGGAAGTGGCTCGCAATCTCTCCTCGATTATGTTCGCTGTTTCTTGGAGAAACGGGATATGCTCACCAACTGGCCTTGACATAAGCATGTCAACAAATGTTGTGGTTTCTTGCCAACATCAAGCATGAAACCAATGTGAACAGACAGTTTACGTGAGCTTCCATCCCTAGAAAAACCAGAAATTCAAGATCATGAGCAATTAGAATCAGTCATCTTGACAGAAGCAAAAGATTTGTGCAATCTGAAAGAATTCAGGACCCTGAATGACAGACACGAGAGAACTGAACGAACTTTTCGAAATTTGGGAGAAAAAGCAAAGGGCAATATGAGATATACAAAGATCGCTTCAAAATGCCCGGTGCTAATTATAATGGTGACAATTTTGATTGTTACTTTTACTGCTGGCATAAACCTTCCTCGTGCAGCCTTCCAGGGGGGTGGTTGAAAAGGAATTCAACAGTTTGCAGAACAACAGCTTTTAAGTACTTTACAATAAGAAACAACATTCCATTTTTCACATCCTCCTGCATTGTTATTGTTCTGCTCAGCATCATCTGCTTTCAAAGAAAACAAATTTTTAAATGTTGGTGATTACTCACAAGGTCATGTGGGTGGCTGCGCCATTCATGGCTACTTTTTCCAGTTGCTGCAACATGGGAAAGCATGCCACATTTTTCAGGATCAGGATGGATAACTGAGGTTCTAATGGCTATCAGTGCTGGGACTGTCGTAACCATGTTCGTGTATTTTGGGACTTCTTCTGTAAGAAGCCTAATCATCTTCTCCTCTGCGGTTGTGCAAGAAACTACACTGAACCCCCAAAAAAAAAAAAAAAAATTGTTTTAGGGCTGAAAGTTGAAGCGTTGAACATAAAGTTCCAGGTCCTAAAATTAATAATTGCAGACTTGCAGTTAATAACTAAAACAGATAACAATCTATGAAAAGTGGGTTTGCAAAATGTTGTATATTACAAGGCGAATCGCCACTGTCAATCTTGCCCAGCATGATAAGAGCTCTGTAGATAAAATTTGATGCCTGGTTTAAATAGGTAACTATTTGTAACAAGCTCCTGTCTTACATGGTCTTATGATCTTCATTCTTCGGGAAATGTTTAATGACATATTAACCTTGGTTCATTGTGTCAAAACTAAATTATAGATATTAATGAAGCTTCAAGTTACCTGTTGTAACTGCTTTTGACTGGTCTGAAAATCCAGGATGTTATTTTGAGATGACCGTCAAAATTTCCAAGTACATTATCCCTTAGGTAAAACAGAGAGCTTACAGAGAAAACTAAACCAGACCTCAAAATATGTTAAATTGCATAAAATTACTTCAAATCTTTTTCTCTTCTTCGGTTGGTCACATTTTGATCTTCTATTTATTGTAGACCATGAAACATTATAGCACTTCAACAACTTAAATCTATGTGCTGCTGAAATGAGTCTACCCCAGTAACATTAATCAAGATTATTAGCATTGAAATCTGGAGTGATAAAAGTATGCATAAATAGGAGACTATATAAAATGCCATGGTCCAATATAATACCTGCATGGTTTCAGAGTTGTCCTAAGGCACCCTGACAGTGTTGTTTTCAACTCTAGGCAGCATCTAGTTGTAAGGAATGAAGATATGTCCTGATTGTAATTCTTCTTTTCCTTCTCCCATCCTTCTAATCTCATCATTGGAGATATTTCAATTTTGAGAAAAGAGAATAACTGATGAAGATAATACTATCAAACTTCCCAAAGATCTTTATCCCAAACAAATAAAGATAAAAAAGAGAGCTTAAAAGAAAACCAACCAAAACTCAGACAGGAAAGAGAAGTGAAGAATGTTATTGAAAATCCTCTTCTCTTCTACAGATGGCGGAATCCAGCCACTCCCTGAAGCAAGCCACAAAGCATTAAAGCCAATACTTGGACAACTAAATTTATGTGCCTTTGAAATGAATCTATACCTGTAACATATCTAGTGAAAATTACAATTAAATTCGAAATGACAGAAAATCAAAGCAGAGCTCATGCAGGAACAGCAATGAAAAAAGATCTTGAAAATCCTCTTCTGTTCTCCCGTTGCTCACATTGTTGCGCTCTCTCTTGTAAGCCAGTTGGAACAAAAAAAATATTTGCCTCTGAAATAAATCTGCTCCTGTAACATTAAATGATTATAATTTATGCATTTGAAATGAAGGATTAAAGAATATATGGAAAGCGAATGGCCAATCACCTTGTTTCATATTTTAGACATGCATCGCCCCAGAAAAGTCATTGGATGCTTGTGAATACCAAATTTCTTTTACCCTGTAGAAATTTTAACATATATACTCAACAATTGACCACGTTGAACTTCAAATTCGAAATTGTAATTAAAGTTTCTAGCAGAATTAATCATACCCAGCAAACCTAGCATTTTCAATAAGTAAATCAAAATAATAATAAATTGAAGTGTTTGACTATTAATCCAGAAATTCAAAAGATAAGTTTGTACTATTGCTCCAAACACTAATGCAACATGTAATTTGATTAAACAAAGAGTATATACATAAGTAGTTACCTTTGGCTTGTGGGTTGATGGTAACTGCCGCCGTTTGTCCCATTTATAACCAATTTCAATGTCTTGGGCCTGTTCTCTGCTATTCCCTGAAAGTATCGATCTTCTAGAATACGAGAAAAAATCAATTTTCACTTCCTTGAGTGTCGTCCTCTGGAGAAGACTGTCTAGAAATGCCTTTAATTTGGGGCAGTCTCTAAATTCTAAGGTAGCAAGCAATGGCATGAATCAGATATGTTCTCCTTCTTCTTCTCCCTTCTTTGTATTCTCGTAATCCATTCTTCCCATTTTTTCATACCCCAAAATTTGAGTTTTTTCAATTCTCCGTTGCTTTTGGAATGTGAGGTAGTAAATGTGTCTCCTTGTCAGTAGCGGTAAGTCTACGACAAAATCTCATACTTTTTTCACAACTTTCACGTTGTAGTTCATTATTAGTTAGTTTGTATTTAAATAGTTAGGTCTAATGACAAATTATCACTTCAGAAATTATAAAAAAAAGTTATGAGATTGGGTTATGACGTAACATACTTATCTTAATAATGATCAAATACCTCAAATTTACTAACTTTTCCATCCCTCGATGCTAACCCAACTTTAACTAAAAGGGAACATATAATTTTGCAAAAACTTTTAGGAAATTTTTTAATCTTTTCCCAACTAAAATCAAGATATTTCAAATGTATCAAATTATTGAACGTAGAAAATAAAATTTTATTTTAAGAATAATGATGGTTGGGGACATATTATTAACTGCCTCTTTTGATCCTTAATGGGAGGTTAAAAGTAGTTAATGAGAGTTACTTGGTCTCTAGCCTAGTCATATATAAAGATATCATTTTTTCCATCAAATAGATATTACAAAAATACAAAAGAAAGAACGGTTTTGGAGGTATAGGCTAAAAGACATCTCTCAAATACTTACTTATAAATCACTCACGTTTTAGCTTTCTACAACACTTGAACAATATGATTGAAGGTAAGTGATGAAATTCCGCATTATATTACATACGTAATATTCTACACATATCACCTAAGTGAAGGGCATGAAATGTGAACTCTTTTAAAATATTAAAAAGAAAAATGGAATGAAGGGCATTTATAGAATTAATGGGGTGACATAAGAAATTTTTTTTATTAAAACTTAGACATGGAGTGTAGTAGTAAATGGCAATGCGGCTTCTCTAGCCCGTTAGTCGGGTACCAACAGCACCACTCATATTGAAATTGTCTAATGCGTACCTCTTGATTTTTATTTTAAATGTGGCTCAAGATTCCCACTTGAAGAATCTTAAAAAAAACAAAAAAAGAAGAAGAGAGAGAGAGAAAATTACAGCCAAATTTCTAACATAAAATCCTTAAAAAAATAAATAAATTGTCTTTTAGTAGATTCTTCACGTTAGAAATCCTAATTGATTACATATTCGAATAAACGTTCTTTCAAGTTTCGAAAGCTTTCAATCAGCTAAAATAACATTTAAGAGCGCCAACCCGAGCTAGAGCTTGTTATGTTGGGACTCCCTTGTCTCAAACGATTCATCCTTTCAAAGCACACTGTAACGTGAAATTAAATACAGTTATTATAATAAGATTACAAATTAATTTCTCCTATACTATATTAATAAGAGTTCAAAATTTATTTTTTGGGTAAACTTTTCTGATAACTACTTGCTATTTCTTACAATGTCCTCAAAGAAGTTGAAAATGTTGTGAAGCCAAAAACGGGGCCGTTTCATTTAAGTTAAGTGAAGGAATCTTGGTCGTCCGATCAAGACAGATCAAGGGCTGATATTTGTTGATATGGGTTGATATAAAACAAGTAGCAATAGTGTGTTGTTAGTTGCGTTTTTCAAGTCTGTAACAGTTAGGGTTCTTGCGAATTTATAGCAATTGTCTTGGGTATTTTTAGTAGGCTTTCTGGGTGTAATCTGGGTAGATTAGAGAAGGTTGCGTTTCCTTCTTGAGGCTAGTTTTATTCCTCTAGTTTTCTTGCAGATTGTAGAAAGTTCTTGAGCGAATAGGCCTAAGTTAAGTGTTGCTCTATTTCGGCAGATTGTGTGGATTTCTTCTTTGTAATTGTTGGATAATCTTTTAGTGTTGTGAGTATATGTATTTCAGAGCACAACGTGGACGTAATCTATCCAATATTGGATAGATGAACCACGGTAAATTCTTGTCTTGATTGTGTGTGTGTGATTCAGTCTTTAATCTTGTTTGTGGTTTGTTTGTGTTGGTGAATTGAATCAATTAGGCTCGGGTTTAACAGTGGTATCAGAGCCAAAGTTCTAAGGTGTATCTAGGTTTATAAATCAATTAATTCTTGACGAACTTCGAAAGTTAGGGTTTGTCAGATTTTGGGGGTTTTTCTATTTAAAGGTTCCTAGAGCTTTAGGACTTCGAATCTTGCTGAGTCTTGAGATTAATTCGTGAGATTAGGTCACAAACACAATGGACGACGAAATTCGTGCAAAATTGAAATTAGGGTTTTGTCAGGATTGGGGGTTTTTTTCGAATTAAAGGCTTCTAGAGCTTTAAGGCTTCGAATCGTCCTGAATCTGGTCGAATTGGTTAGTCTGAGTCACAAACACGAGTCAATGAGAGAAATCTTGGTTATTGCCTAGGGACTATAGCAGTACTATTCACTTCGTCTTATTTGCCAAGTTTAAGGGTATTTCGGCTGGAAACCAAGAACGCTTGGGGTTAAAACGCTCTCGGTAGTACTTGGTGACCTCTGGTATAACAACGCCACGTACACCTTAGACTATCCTGCCCTGCCGTTATAGTACCATGAGTGCTACCCGTATGGGGATCTCCCAATACGATGGGAAGATCGATTTCAACACATGGAAAAGAAAAATGAAGGCCCTCCTTTCACACAATAAGGTGGGCTTGCTCTGGAGAAAGACACCACCAAGTGGTTTGAAGAGAAACTGAAAAAGAAGGCTGAAGTTGACGAGGAAGCCTATAATCTAATCATAATGAACCTATCCAACGCGGTCCTGCGGAAGGTAGATGGCATGGAAACTCCACTCACACTCAGGGTAAACTCGAATCCCTTTATTCCTTACAGTTTGCACCTAACTTAGCATTTCTTAAAGGAGCTTTATTCTCTTATAAAATGGATGTTACTAAGTCTGTAGAAGAAAACCTTGATGAGTTTCTTAAGATGACATTAGTGTTGAAAGGAACATATCAGGGAGTTAGGAGATTCTAGTTTAGTGATGATACTGTTAAATTCATTGCCTGATGAGTATTTAGTGGTGAAAAATGCTTTACAATACATTGGGATAGTTTCTAATGTTAACCTGATTATAGTTGGCCTGAAATCTAGGGAATTGGAGTTGAAAATCCGAAAATGGAATGGAAATAACTTGTTTGTCAAAAGTAGGACAGATCTTATACAACTAGGAAAGGATAGTAACAAGGATTTCCAACAACACATGAACTCTAAGACTAAAAAGAAAGGGAAGAATAACAAGTCTAAGGGAGAAACTAGGAAGTGCTTTCACTGTAATAAACCAGGCCACCTTAAGAAGAACTACTATGATTGGATAAAGAAACAAAAACAGCAAAATATGAGAGTAATTTAGCTAGCACTAGCACCGGCATTGAAATTTCAAAAGCCCTCACTGTCTCAAACCAAGCTAGTAGTAAGGAATGGGTCCTAGATTCAGGATGCACCTTTCATATGAGCCCAAACATCCAATGGTTCCAAAACCTTAGGAAAGGAGAGTTAGAAACTGTTTTCATGGGTAATAATCACTCTTGTAAGGTTCAAGGTATAGGAAATATAACCATTAGGTTAAATAATGGCAAAGTCATAATGTTAACCAGAGTAAGGTATATATCTGACCTTAAACGAAACCTGATTTTCTTAGGAACATTGGATGAAGCTGGATGTAGTTACAAGGCTGAAAAAGGGTCCATAGTTGTGTATAAAAATAATGAAATTTTGCTTGAAGGGGTCAAACAAAATGGGCTGTGCATTCTGTGTGGTCAACATTGTGTATTCACTGTTAATTCTGCTTTATTATCTACTAAGCCTGACTACTTCTGTGAAGTTTGTGTGTTAGGGTAAATAGCACAGAATGAGTTTTCAAAAGGGAACTCATCTGGCAAAAAAAGGGTTGGATTATGTGCATGCAAACCTTTGAGGTCCTAAAAGGGTTAGGACACATGGAGGGAATTGTTATTTCCTCTTCATAGTGGACGATTATAGCAGGAAGGTATGGGTGTACCTCCTTAGGTCTAAGGATGAAGCCTTAACTAAGTTTAAAGGCTAGAAAAACCTGGTTGAAAACCAAGTTAATAGGAAGGTGAAAACCCTTAGGACAGACAACGGGTTAGAATTTTGCAACTTGGAGTTTGACTCTTACTATGTAGAAGAGGGAAATTTTGAGGCATAGGACAGTTAGGGGGACCCCTCAGCAAAATGGGGTCGTTGAGAGAATGAATATAACACTACTAGAGAGGGTTAGATGCCTCTTATTCACGGTTGGTTTACCAAAAACCTTTTGGGGGGAAGCATTAAGGTACAACAACCTATCTAATAAATAGAAGCAATGTTTTAAAACCCTCGGCTCGGCCCGGCCGGTTGAACCGGTTCAACTAGGACTCGGCCAGGTAGCCGGGCAGGGTAAGCTTTATAACCGGTAAAATACCTCTGTCCAGTTTGACCTGCGGTTGGACCGGGGTTTTGTAGCACCCGCCGGTCCAACCGGTGACTTTAATGAAAACCGGTCATGCACATTAATACAAAATTTAAAAAATTAAAATATTAAATTTAATAAATATAAAACAGTAAACACTTGACTTGTCTTCACTTATACAGTATCAACATTTCCCCCCATTTTGACATTTTCACGCTACTTCTTCCCTCTCTTTCATCTGAAAACCATTTGCATTTTCAATTTTTTTCATCATCCACGAGTCTCCCCTTCACCAGTTCATCTTCGAATCTCGTCGCATTAGCCTTCACCGTCAACTGTATAGCTCGTCGTCAATTGGGCTGTCAGGGTACGCGACGTTCTCGCCTCCTCTTCACCGTCCGATCCGCTCGTTCTTTCGTCCATCGATCAAGCTACACCATCATTGTCATCTTCTTCTTGCTCGTGAACCTGAGCAAACTGGCGCAGCGCGATCTTTTCTTCTCTTCTGCAATCTGCAGTTCTGCTCTGTTCAGTACTTCAGTCTTCAACTGTTCATCCGTCGCCGTCGAGCTCCACCTCTCCAACGGTCAACGGCAGCTTGTCTTTAGTCTTCACCAACACCAGGTATTGATTTGTATTTTCATTTTTAGTTTTTTACTACAATGTTTATACTTTACTTTATAGTTTATAACTTTGCAAGTTTGCAGTTTATATTGCTGTTGATTGACTTCATTTGTGATGCTGATGTAAAGTGAAGTTGAAGTGTTGAACACATGTTAATAATTTGAACCCCAAATAAGAGTTGTACCGAGACAAGTTTTAGCTAGTTGTTCCACATTATTTCCTTGCCCTTGTTTGATTCAAAACACTTATACTCATTTGTGATGATGATTCTTGTAATTATATTTTTGTTATCTTCCATAAGTGATTAAATGAGGTGTGCCATTCGTACTTTCTAGCAATCTCAGTTCTAGTGCTTGTCTTGTCGCCCAACCTCCTAATGAGGCTTAATAGATTGTCTCGTCTTCCCCACTCCCCCATTGACAAATAAAATAGAACAACATTATAAAATACTGTAACTAAAATGCTAATGAGTGGTGATGATTAGTGACCCTAAACCTAAAGGACAATCTAGCTTGTTTTTCATATTTTAAATAGGGGTATATGGATAATGGATTTGTATTATTGATAGTCAGTTTCTTCTACTGATTTTAAATAGGGGTATATGGACTTGTCAGATTTTAAATAGGGGTATATGAACTTGTAAGTTGTAAGTTTGTTTGTTTCAGTTCAGTCAGTTCACTACATTAGCTTACATATATATTTTGATATTACGGCCTGTTGGTTGAGATGTCATCATCTGGGTCTTGTCAACAATCTGCTTCCATGAATGTTTCACAAACTTTTCGAGGAAGAAATGATATAGCATGGGCACATGTTAATGAGGGCGTGGATGAAAATGGGAAGAAGATATTAACATGTCTTTACTGTGGCAAGATAATTAGAGGTGGAGGAATTTATCGAGTGAAATTGCATCTAGCGGGTATAAAGGGAGAAGTTGGAAAGTGCCATAAAGTTCCTTTCGATGTTAAATTCAAGATTGGAGAAGCACAAAATGAAATTGGGGCCAAGAATAAACAAAAAGTTGAACTTCGTAAGAATGTCAATCCTTATGGAGCTAGTGTACAACAAGAAGAGGGTGATATGTTAGATGAAGATCAAGAGTGTGAAGAGGTTTCTCCATGTCCAACTCCAACTCCAACTTCAATTTCAAGCTCTAAGAGAAAAAAATCTATTGGGATAGGTGACTATTTTGCTCCGAGGACTAAGGTTCAGGGTCTCACCCTCAGGAGTGTTTTCACCGGTTAAAAGAAGCTGTGGAGAGCGGACATGGCTGTTGCAAGGTTATTTTATGATTCTTGCATTCCAACTAATGTTATTAATTCAATTTATTTTCAACCTATGGTGGATGCTATAGCTGCTATTGGTCCTGGGTATAAAATCCCAACTTATCATAATTTGCGTGTAAATTTATTGAGAGATGCAAGGAAAAGAAGTGCAATTACTTGTTGATAGTTACAAGAAAACTTGGGAGGATGTTGGATGTACTTTAATGGCTGATGGTTGGACGGATAATTCACATAGGTCGTTGATTAATTTCCTAGTATACTGTCCTAAAGGAGTGTGTTTTGTGAAATCAGTGGATGCTTCAGATGTTGTAAAGGATGCTACAACATTGTGTAGCTTGTTTGAGGAAATAGCTTTATGGGTTGGACCAAACAATATTGTCCATCTTGTCACTAACAATGGAGCAAATTATAAAGCGGCTGGAAAGTTGTTGAGTGACAAATATAGCAGTATTACTTGGTCTCCTTGTGCAGCACATTGCATTAATTTGAAGTTGAAAGACATAGTTGAGATGAGTCATATAGTCAACCTTTCGACACGTGCATCTAAGGTTACAAAGTTTGTGTATAATCATTCATTTGTGCTAACTTTGCTGAGGAAAAAACAGGTTATATACTTTTACTTCATATGTTTATAATTTACATTGTCAAGACATATTATATATGTACACTTTTTAATAATTTATTAAGTACTAACATCTATTGTCTATCACTTGAATAGGGTTGGACAAAAATTATACGCCCAAGTGCAACCCGTTTTGCCACTACTTTCATTGCATTGAGTAGCCTACATCAGCACAAACATGACTTGCAATCTACAGTGACAGATAGAACTTTTGTGGAGTCTCGATATGCAAAAAATAATAAAGGCAAAGCCTTTATTTCCATAGTTCTAGATAACCGGTTCTGGGATGACATTGGTATAATTTCTAAAGTTGTGAGTCCATTGATGCATATGCTTCCGGATTGTAGACTCAGATGAGAGGCCTTCAATAGGATATGTGTATGATGGCATGTACAGAACGAGGATGGGGATCAAGAAGCTGTTTAAGAACAAGAAAAATTTGTACAAGCCTTATACAACAGTTATTAAAATGGGTTGGGATAGGATGTTGCGCCGTGATATTCATGCAGCAGCATACTATTTGAATCCTGCTTTCAAATATGACGAAGATACTTTTTCCAAAAAACTTGAGGTCATGTATGGTTTTCTTGACACTATTGACAATAAAGCATGTGCATTCAAAATGAGCAAGACAAAGTTATTGGAGGAGAGTAGATTATATCGAGACCGTCTGGAAAGTTTTTCTCGTGAGCTTGCTCTTCAAACTTGCAAAACTACACGTCCGGGTATGTAATAGTTATTAACTTTTTAAGTTATGAAATTGTGTTTATTTCTAATGTAACTTATAATTTTATTCTCAATTAAATGAATGGTGGAGGACATTTGGCTTTAGTGCTCCAAATTTGCAAAAGTTTGCAATCAAAATTCTAAGTCAAACTTCGGCCTCTTCCGGATGTGAGCGAAATTGGAGTGTTTTTGAACGCATACATACTAAAAAGCAGAACAGATTGGAGCATCCACGGTTGAATGATTTGGTTTTCACTCATTATAACTTGCGTTTGCAAAATAGGTATAAAGCCTTCTTCATTTTTTTATTTTTATTGATGTCTTTCTTGGTCATGATTTGAATATTTAATTCTTCTATCTTAAGAGTTGTTACAAGAAAATTACATATGATCCTATTGATTATGAGAGTATTGAAAAACTGAATGGTGGATAGTTGATGAGGAAGAAGAGGTTGGTGAGCTTAATTATGAAGAATTGGAACAATCATTATATGGAGAAGGAGCTATTCCTATAGATGGTGGTGAATCTGGTGATCACCTTTCTTATTATGACTCAGCAGATGCTTCAGAAGGTTATTTACAATTTTTTTAAAAATTTCAATTTGGTATTATCTAGTTTATATTCAATTAGTTTAAATGGGAAAATTTAACTTATGGTTTTCCTTTTTTGCTAGAATTTTTTGTAGATAATGTCGCCAATGTTAATAATGATGATGATCCTCTATCAGGTGGTGTGTGAATTATGAATTGTGAATTTTAATTGAGGATGGAATGATGGATTGAAGACCATTCGGTGAAGATCATTTTTGGTTAGAATGTTGAAGTGTTGATTTGGAAGTTGAAAACTTGAAAGTTGAAATAACTATTATGTGATTTTTGATTTTTCTTCATTTATCTTGTTAGTTTGATTTGAAATTTGTTGTATTATTGATGTAATGATGTATGATAATGCTTTGTTAAGGAGTTTTTATACTAGAATTTATGATTTGGAGCAAAATCTGGGAAATACAGGTTCTGTGAACAGTGTTTTTGTGACGTCAGCATGATGACGTCACCGGTTGAACCAAGCTGGTTCAAGCTGGAATTCCAAGCCGATCGACCCGGGACCCGGCCATCTTGCCGGGTTTTGTCCCAGGTCGGTTTTTAAAACATTGAATAGAAGTCCCTCAAGCTCTATAGACTTTTAGTGCCCTGAAGAGAGGTGGTCTGGGAGGAGACCATCTCTTGAACACCTAAGAGTCTTTGGATGTGCTGCATATGCACATACCCGAGATGGAAAGTTATAACCAAGATCTCTTAAGTGTGTTTTTCTAGGATATCAAGAAGGAACTAAGGGTTATAGGCTGTGGGAAAGGGTTGCCCCAGGGGTTAGGATAATTGTTAGTCGAGATGTGATTTTCAATGAAGTTGTTTTTCCTAGCAAATCTGGTACTAATAGTGCATGTAGCTCATAAGAAGATTCTGAAAATTTTGGACAAATTGGGACAACTCAGTTTGAGGTGGAGCCTGCAACAAATCCTGACCATTACATCCAAACAGATGAGATTGATCCACTTGAAGACTAGACACAACAAACTCAAGAGCAGGAGGATGAAGATGACCCTCCTGACAATGCTGAAGTGGATCAGCATGATGATCTGGCCCAACATCAGTTAGCTAGAGATAGAGTCAGGAGGGAGATCCTCCTGCAAGGTACAACTATGTTGACCTGATTAATACAACACTCCTGGCTGGTTAAAAGGTACATCGATCAGAACCTAACACTTATGATGAGGCAATGAGATCAAGGGACAGAAAAGAATGGGTGGCTGCTATGGAAGAGGAGATGAAGTCACTGCACTCAAACAACACCTGGACACTAGTCCCAAAGCCAAAAAATCAGAAGTTGGTGGAATGCAGATGGCTGTACAAACTGAAAGAAGGGATAGATGATTCTGATCCACCAAGATTCAAAGCAAGGTTAGTGGCTAAAGGCTACACTCAGAGGGCAGGTATTGATTTCATTGAAATATTTTCACCATTAGTTAAATTTAAAACCATTAGGATCATGCTAGCAATTGTTGTTCAATATGACTTAGAGATAGAACAACTGAATGTTAAAACTGCTTTCTTGCATGGTGAGTTGGATGAAAAAATATTCATGAGTCAACCCGTAGGTTTTAAGGATAAAAAACTGCCTGATTATGTATGCTTACCGAATAAATCTCTGTATGGACTTAAACAGTCCCCTAGGCAATGGTATAAGAGGTTTGATGCATTCATAATAGGAAATGGATTCACTAGAAGCATGTATGACAACTGTTTCTATTTTGCCTGTATGAATAACATGCCAATTTATCTTCTGTTATATGTAGATGACATGTTACTAATTAGTAAGTCCATGTCTCAAATTAATGCTTTAAAGGCCAAATTAAATACTGAATTTGAACATGAAGGACTTAGGGAAGGCAAAGAAAATCCTAGGAATGATGATTGATAGAGATAGAAGTGCAAATACCCTTAAACTCCATCAATCCTCATACTTATAGAAATTGGTTTCAAAATTTGGTATGGTTGAATCCAAAGCAGTGATGATGCCCCTAGCAAACCATTTCATAGTTAGTAAGTCGCAATCCCCAAAAACAGATTCGAATAGGCTGAAAATGGAGAATGTCCCTTATTCTAATGCCATAGGTTCTGTAATATATTCCATGATATCCACCAGACTTGATTTAGCATGTGCAATATCTCTACTGAGCAGATTCATGTCAAATCTTGGAAATGAACATTGGAATGCTTTAAAATGGTTGTTGAGATACATTAATGGCACTGTTCAGATTGGTTTAATTTTCTGTAAAAGATATGCATCACTTGATTTGATTGGGTATGTAGATATAGATTTTGTAGGTGTCAGGGACTCCAAGAAGTCCACAACTGCCTATTACTTTACACTGGGAGGCAAGCAGTGTTGACGGAGTGACAACCAGCTTGTACCTGCCCTCCCTCTACCGAAGTAGATACATGGCGCGTGATCTGATCAAGGAAGCAACATGGTTGCAAGGAATTTTGAAAGAAGCAGATCTGTTGAATGGCACAAGATAAGGTTACTCTAACAATCGAGTGTCCATCCACCTGAGTAAGAACGGTGTATCACGAACGAACAAAACATGTGGATGTCAGGCATCACTTCGTTAGAGACCTGATTGCAAAGGGAAAAATCAATCTTCTGAAGGTATCTACTAAAGAGAATCCAACAGACATGGGAACCAAAGTAGTGACCACAGCCAAGTTCAAGCACTACTTGAACTTGCTTCACATCAGATAGATATTTTTCCTAGAGCTGAGAAGAAATATGGGATAGCTTACTGCACTAAAAAGAAGTCCAGCAATGAAAAAGAAGACAGGAAAATAAATGGAAGGAAGAGAGTTGGCTTCAAGGTGGAGACTAAAAATATTGTGAAGCCAAAAACGGGGCCGTTTCATTTAAGTTGTGAAGGAATCCTGGTCGTTAGATCAAGACAGATCAAGGGCTGATATTTACTGATATGGGCCGATATAAAACGAGTAGCAACAGTGTGTTGTCAATTGCGTTTTTCAAATCTGTAATAGTTAAGGTTCTTGCAAATTTAGAGCAATTGTCTTGGGTATTTTTCAGTAGGCTTTCTAGGGTTTAATCTGGGTAGATTAGAGAAGGTTGCGTTTCCTTCTTGAGGCTAGTTTTAGTCCTCTGGTTTTCTTGCAGATTGTAGAAAGTTCTTGAGCGAATAGGCCTAAGTTGAGTGTTGCTCTGTTTCGGCAGATTGTGTGGATTTCTTCTTTGTAATTGTTAGATAATCTTTTAGTGCTGTGAGTATCCGTATTTCGGAGCTCAACGTGGACGTAATCTATCTAATATTGGATAGAACAAACCACGGTAAATTCTTGTCTTGATTGTGTGTGTGTGATTCAGTCTTTAATCTTGTTTGTGGTTTGTTTGTTTGTTGGCGAATTGATCAAATTAGGCTCGGGTTTTCACAGAAGTTTCTGTCATCGAAAAGTCAGGTTGGTGCTTGATTTCTTTGGCCTTGAGCATTTCCTTCTGCTCATCAGTTACTGAATTTCTAAATACTAACCTTGCTAGTATGACTAGTAAATTAATTCTGCATTTTAAAGAGAAAACAGAACCAGTCACACAATGGAATGAAAATACAGAGATTTATATAGCATATTTCAAGGTTATCAATAGCAATTTATTTTTCAAGAACGACACACTGGAAGAAGGAAAGAGAAATATAGACCTGAGGAAGCTCACCAAGACATTGAGCACTTGAGCCTCGATGAAGTTTCAGGCATTGAAAAATAGAATTTGCTCCTTTAAAGCTGTGGCCATGTTAGCATGACTAGTAAATTAATTCTGCATTTTAAAGAGAAAACAGAACCAGTTATGGAATAGAATGATTTGCTTTCAAATTAAACATCAATAAATATTGACCACTGAAAGAAGGTATAACTAACCATTTGAGTCCAATGATCAGTTTATCTGCTGGTGTCATCCACGATTTATATAACAAAGACTTGTCACTAATAACTTCTCTTTATATTTTCTGTGAATAGAAAGTAAACAACTGAATAAATAAAAAATACCACCGAAACACTCAAATCAGATAATTATTTCTTTAGAAGAGGAGATGTGACCTTGATTCCTTGAGAATGCTGCCTGACATATTAAACTTGCTCCACTGCATTGAAATGGAAATATCCAAATCAGTTTCTATTTCAACAACTGAACTAGAAGCGAGAGACAGTGTATAAATGGTGGCTATGGACTGATGGAGTTGCTTATTGCTCAATGGTAAGTATACCCCTTTCGCAACAGTCACACCATCATTAACAATTTTTGGGGATTATCCATACTTGCTCTCTAAAACAACATTCCTCCCTTTCGGACCAAGAGCGAGTCTGATACCCACTAAATCTGCAAACTTGTTAACACCTGCCTGAAATGAAAGAACTAGTAAGGTAATGATTAAACAAGTTGATTCTTCTCTGCGAATTACCGCAACTACTGACTGCTAACTTACTTGTAGCTTCTTAATAGCATCACCATCCTGGTTAAAGTGCAGTTCCTTGGCCATTGCCTTAACCTTGAGGGACCGCCTTTTCTGCAGATTTACATCCTTTCTTCTACCAACAAAGGCACCTGAAGAAATGGAAGCCAACGACGACAATATTCTACTCGAAGAACTCAAAATCCTATCATCCGTTCTGCCACGGCAAGGAGATGAAAAGGGATGAACCAATATTGGGTGGAATTGGAAATGCATTAGAACCGTTTCCGAAGAGATGAGTTGTGATGCTGCATGTTATGTAGATATAGGCGTTTATAGTTCTCATGATATTATTTGTTGACGATAATGTTAATTTGAGGTGGAGTTGGCATTATAGATAGGGATTGGGTTCGGCTGAATGTGAAGAGTGAGTGGACCACCCAGAAACACTTTTAAACATCTGAAATTGTGATATTTGTTAAATCCTAGCTTGCATGTCTCGGCTGAATGATTTTTGGATGTTATTGCACTAGATCTGGCTCTAAAGAATGTGATTACATGCTGTATGTTGCTTACATTCATATATGGCTTCCACATGAGTTTAATAGATGGTGAAAATGTTACATCTGGGGTGTAGTTTGCTGGAATATTTCAAGTTAAGTATAGTGTTTTGTTAAATAATTGTTTCGGCTGAATGCATTGAGAAGTATTGGGTACATTGAGAAGCTGCTAAACAATGCTATTATATTTACAATTCGGCTGAGTTTAATTGAAAAATATTGGTGGTGATTTGTGTATTGGAAATGGTGTTTGCATGAGTGGAGATAGTTAGGTTGTTGAGAGAAAGATTAATTTGATGGAAAAGCATGAAATGTTTTCAAGATTTTCTTTTTATATTGTGAGAAGTGTATGTATATGGTTATATCTTATAGAAGCAACTATGGAGTTAGTGCTTAAGAAGTGAAGTTGGTAATTTAAATAGGAGTTAGGTGCGGCTGGACATTACATTTATAGATGCTGGGAAATTTTACTTTAAAATGAAACATGTCATTTTATTAGATTATATTCGCATGCACTCGGTTGGAATGCTGAAATTGGGGGTGTAGGATAGTGTTCAATATGTGTTGTGGTTGGTTTTATAGAAAGGAGTTTGGGTACGGTTTGATTGAGGTTGGAGACAGATTTATGAGATGCATATTTTTTTTGTTTTTTATGGGATGTGGTGTTGTTGGTTTGCCAAATTGTGGATGGTCATGGTTGTATATGGGCTGGATATTATATTAGAATAAGATTTAATTTGTGTTGATGGGCTTAATTGAAATTGAGGGCTTAATAGAGTTGATGGGCTTAATTGAATTAGTGGGCTAGATTAGTTTGGTGGGCTGGCCTAAATTAAAGTAGACCCATATTAAATTGGTTTGGGTTTTATTGTTATAGTGGGCCGGCTTATTATTACTTGAGGCCCAATTAATTGTTGGGTTTATTTAAATTGGTGGGCTTAATTTAATTAAGAAGGCTAGATTATATTGTTTGAGTTTTATGAAGGTCAGGTCTTCGTGCATTAAGATGACTGCGGAGATGTGGTCCCTATCCTCTTTGACCATTCTTATCGTGCACGGTGGCATGTGAAGATGAACTGTAATTACTTAGATAACAAGTATTATTCGAGTGTGGACCCTCGATTTTCTCTCTCCCAACGTGGGTGCGAACTCACACGTCCGTTTTGAGTGTTTAGTGGACGTGTGGTGCGATCTTCGCATGCTCACGAAGAGTGTGCTTGCCTATGGCATGGGTTCAAACCGTCACATTGGGCTTGATCGTTGGCTCGCTCAGAGTGAGCAACTTCCTAACGATCTTCTTTTTCACCTATTGGTTGTTTGCCTGGGCACCGACCCAAGTCATCGTGACCTTGATCTCTATGCTTGTATAGACTCTCACTTTTCATTGTCGATGACGACGCTCACTAGACGAGCTAGAATTGTCATCTGTAGTCTCAAGCTCCCAACTCTGTATCCTTGCGATGATGTTTTGTTGGCTTGGGGCTTGGTTTTCTTGTTGTACCACCTTTATTTCGATTACTTCTTGTTGAAGGTTCTGGACCGCGCTAGTGAGAGATCTCAACGTGTCCATCATCTGTGCATTTTTGGATGTACTGCCTCATATTGGTTCATTGGCGAAGGGAGTGGAATCACCGGCGGTCAAGCTTTTGTGACTCCCTAATTGATTATTGATTGTTGGTTTCTACATTAATTACTGGTCTATTGGTACCAATTTGACTCCTGGATGCTCTCGTACATGCCATTATTGTTATGCGATGGCTATAATAGCTGTGATTATCGTGTTTGTTGAGATTGCCAGGGAAGACCCTCCTTCTAGCGCCAAAATAATTATAGTCCAAATGATATGGAATTAGATTATATCATTTGGGCCAAAACAAAAATAATTAGACTTTAAAACCTTAAACCATATTAATAAAACACTTTTTGATATGATAAAAAGACCTCTTGTATAAAAAACTAATTAAACATTATGGCTCCGTTTGGTTCAAAATTTGGGGGTTTTGGGAAAAGTTTTTTGAAAAAAGTTAAAAAAAAGTTGAATTGGGCGGGTATTACGATGTAGGATTTATAAATTCACAAAATACCCCATATGTTTGTTTTTTTTACAAAATACCCCCTATAATAAAACATTAAAAGTTAACAAAAATACCCCTAACCCACCCTCAAACACCTCCAGTCGGCCACCACCACCGGAGGTGGCCGAAGTCGCCTTATGGGTGCATGACCGGCTGGATCTTGCTGGTCATGCGCCGATATGGCCTTTTCCGGCCAGATCCACGGTGGATCTGGCCGCAGGCAGGCTGAGATCTACGGCAGATCGAGTGCGTCAATCGTTAGATCCGCCGTATTTGCTCTCAATGACGGCCAACAAACGGTTGTTGTTGATTGTCAACGACGACCGTTTGTTGGCCATCGTGACCGAATGTTACGGCCAAAGATCTGGTCATCAACGGCCAGATCTTTGGCCTTAGATCTGGCCTTTTTCGGCCAGATCCACCGTGGATCTGGCCGGAAAAGGCTAGATCGGCGCACTACCGGCCAGATTCAGCCGGTAGTGTGCCATCCTACCAGATTCCGGCCATTTTCCCGGCGGTGGTGGTGGAATACAATAGGGTAAATGGATTGTTGGGGTGTTTTTATAATTTAAAAAAAATATATTTAGGGGTATTTAATTAAATTAACAAATTTAGAGGGTTTAAAAAAAATTAAATAATATTGAAAATAGTATTCCCAAAAATGAGAGTTTTTGGGTATTTTACTGTTTAACTTTTTTGGAAATACTAAGAGTAGTGTTCCCAATCTTGAACCAAACGAAACCTATAGTTTTCTTAAACATTTTAAAATCTAGCTTGGGTCATTTGGGCTTTTTGGAAAACCACATAGAAACTAACTGAAATTAAAGGGAAAAAATTAAGATTTAGAAAGGATTTTGGGTTGCAGATTGAATGATCGGGAGAAAGTGGAGGGAAAAAAAGCTGTTTTGATTTGATTTTGTTAGTATGTAGATGTTATTTTGTAAAAATAGTTGTTCAATGAGTTTAGATTGTGTCGTTGTCTTAAGTATGCTAAAATTATGTTCAAATGATAATCCCTTGAAGGAAAATGATTTGTTTTTAATGTGGTTGATGCGCTCTAATTAAGATCCAATTTGAGTACACATACTGGTGCCTATAATATCCGTGTATTCAAATTAAAATTGGTTCTACACTTTTGTTCTAACTACTAAACTTCATGTATGCCTTACTCGAAGCTTCAAATAAAGCATACTGAAAGCGTCAAAATTTAACTACTCGAAATGGATCATCTTCTTGCAAGCAACATTGAACTTCATTCAAAAAGTTTTTTGCAACTTTTTACCCCCTAAAAAATGGATTAATTAACAACCATAAACCTGATGAATTCCATGAAGAATCAAAGATGCTGATACTTTCACATCCACATTCCTAGGAGTATAAAGTTGACTATCAACTAGAATCAATCAAGTGTTACAGGAATACAGTTCATCAATGGATTGATAGAAAGAGTGTACGTACAAGAGAATAACAGTATGTAGCTTGTTCAATAGTACTTCACATCACAAAATTTGTACAATTTTAACTGGTTTTCAAGAGTTTTTTAACAGAGGCAATTAAGTAAAAGAAAAATGGAAAGGTTTTTTACTTTTTGAGGCAATTGCCAAAAATGACAGAGGTGCCCTTGACAACTTGAATCAAGACAACGAAGGAATTCTGGGACAGAGAACTGATTATCAGTTGACTACGGTATTGCACCTTGCCTCAAGGTTCAGGCGGGTCAAATTCGTTCATGATATCATTGAGTTGCATCCTGAAATGGTTGCATCTATGAACAAGAAGCTTAAGGATCCATTTTATGAAGCTTGTCATCAAGGATGTGGTAATGCCGCTCTTAGAGAGTAATCCGTGATTAGCTACAAAGCTTAACCATGAAAATGAAAGACCATTTTTCATGGCTTACAGAAAGGAGGGCATCTTGATGTGGTAATGCTGATCAATTTTTTTTGTTGATTTCAGAACGTAGTGGAGGTGCAGCCGGATTTTGCTCTAAAAACCAACAAGACTGGATTTTCTAGATTGCACTGTGCTTGTAGCTGACGATACTAGGAGATAACAAGATTGTTTCTAAGGGTTGACCAAGACCTTGCTCTGCAATACAATGACAAGGGTTACGCCCCATTTCCAGCTACAAGACTGGATTATCACTAGTACAATGCCTATTAGTATTATCAATAACATCTAGTATGAAATAGAAATGTAGATCTCATGCCAGCTCACCAAGTTGAACCAGACATCAATTGGGCATTTACTACATCAGATGTGTTTTCTTTTAATTACAAGAGATGCAGTGAAGTTTGCGTGATTGGCCAATAGTACAAAAGTAAATGAAAAGGATCAGAGAGAGGGAAACAAGTACAACTAACCAATTTGTTTAGAAGCATTAGAAAGCAGACGCAATTAAGAAAAAGGAGATAGTTTCAAGGCTTCTTGAGGCAATTCCCAACCATGATATAACTGCTTTTCTGAATTTAGTTCGAGACAACAAAGGAATTCTGGAACAGAGAATTGATTATCAGTTGAACGCAGCGTTGAAACTGTCGTCCAGGTTCAGGCACAACCAATTGGTAAAGGATATCATTGAGCTACATTATGAAATGGTTGCAATTGTGAACAAGAAGCTTGAGACTCCGTTGCATAAAGCTTGTTGTCAAGGGAAAGCCGATGTCGTAATGCTGCTCTAGTAGACTAATCTGTGGACAGCTATTAAGCTTAACCATGATAACGAAAGTGCATTTTCGTAGCTTGCAGAGAAAGGGTTTCTTGATGTGGTGAGGCTCATGATGAAGCAACCTGGTTAATGGAATTTTAAGAAGATGAGGACGATTTAACTGCTCTACATGTTGCCACATCAACGGGGCACACAGGTAGCAGAGGATATTCTTAACTCTCTCACCAGGGGTCACAGAAATAAATTGCACTGTGCTTGTAGCAGATAATACTTGGAGATAACCGGATTGGTTTTGAGGGTTCACCAATATCGTGCTCTGCAATACAATGGAAAAGGTTACTCCGCATTGCACTTTGCAGAAGTGATGCTAGAAATGATGCAGAAAGCAAGCAGTTTAAGAAAGTCTTAAGAGCAGCTGCTGGTAAATTAAAGAAGCACAGAATTGGTACCTTTCTCACGAGGGGTCACAGAAATACATTCTCAACAGCTGATGCTTGAAAACTCCAAAGGTTCGATCTGGGCAATAGTGCGAACTGCCCTTAGACTTCCAACTTTGCAAGCAGCCAGGAATTGTGCCTACATCAAGCTCAAGTGTGTCAGCAAAATCTAGAAAAGTATCAAAAAAATATGATGGTTGTGACAGAACCCTAATAAAACAACATATCTAGAAGCTAAAACTGGATATGCTCATCACCTAGCCTCAACACAAGTGTATCAACAAATCTTGTGGCTTCTTGCCTACATCAAGCATAGAACCAATGTGAACAGAGGAATTGCTTCAGCTTCCATCCCTAAAGAAATCAGAAACTCAAGATGATAAGCAATTAGAACCAGTTAATTTGACAGAAGCAAAAGATTTGTGCTATCTGAAAGAATTCAGGACCTTGAGTGATAGACACAGAAGAGAACTGAGAAAACTTGCGAAAATTTTCCAGAAAAAGTTAAAGCTATAAGTGATATACAGAGAGACGTTTCAAAATGCCAGGAACACAATTATAATGGTAGCAATTTTGATTGCCGAAGTTACTTTACTGCAGGCACAAACCCTCGTGGTTGAGTCCTTCAAGAGGGGCCATTGAAACGGGAATCAACAGTTGGCAGAACAACTTTTAAGGTCCTTATAGTAAGCAACAACATTGCATTTTTCACATCTTTATGCATTGTTGTTGTTCTGTGGATGGCTTGTCATCTTTATGCATTCACATCTTTACAGTAAGCAACAACATTGATTAAATATCATTCTTGGTTTAAATATCTATTTTAAGGGCCCCCCAAAAAAAGGGTAAAAGGTAGAAAGAACCTCAATATAACAACTCCTGTGTTACACCATCTTATGATCTTCATTCTTTAACCTTGGTTCACTGCATCAAAACTAAATTACGGACATCAAGTTTTTTTATTAAGAAATAAAATGCTTTTTCAAAAACCATATAAGCATGAAAAAAGAACCTCATTGAGACACCAAAGGATTTCCCCAAGCAAATTTTATCAAAAATGGAAAGGCTCCCTAACAAGCTGCATCGTCAATACAACTTTAAGAAAATTCCAAACAGAGAAAGCTTGACATTAAAAGCTTCAACTTCAAGTTCTGTTATAGAAAGATTCTCTGTTGTACCTGCTTCTGGCTGATCTGAAAATCCAGGTTATTATTTTTCGGATTACTGTCAAACTTCCCTAGTATATTATCTCCGAAAAAATATGATTAACATAAAAGAGAAAGCTTATGGAGAAAGCTAATCCAGAACGCAAATAGATGATAAAGTGAAAGCCATTACTGCAAATGTTCTTCTCTTCTTCCGCTGCTCACATTCTGCTCTTCTCTGTTGTAGACCACAATGCATTAAATCCTGATTACTAGCACTGAAATCAGGAGTGACAAGAAGTAAGGATAAATCAAAGACTATATTACCTGCATGGTTTCAGTGTTATCCTCTAGAAAAGGCGCCTTGACAGTGTCTTTAACTTGGGACAGCATCCAGTTACAGAGGAATTAAGTCATAACATTATTGTAATTCTTCATTTTCTTCCCTCATCCTTCCGATCTGGTAATTGGAGATATGGAGAAAAAAATAACAGATGAAGACAAGCTTCCCAAAGATTTCATCCCAAAAAAATAAAGATAAAAGATTGACCTTACCAACCTGAAGTCAGACAGGTAAGAGAAGCGAAAACCATACACTGAGTACTTCTTTAATCAGGTATATTATATGACCTTGATTCTTGAAGAAGTGTTTAATGACATCATGTTAAAGTTGGTTCTCTGCACACACAAAAAAAAAAAAAAAAAAAAAATTCAGGATGTCATTCTGGGGTGACAGAATTATTCAAAAACTTATCTTCGGGGGGAAAAATTATTATGAAATCCGAACCAGAACTTAAGCAGGTAACAGAAAGGAAAAGAATTACTGTAAATCCTCTTCTCTTCTAGAGCTGGTCACTTTGTGCTACTGCTATCCTCTGTCTTGTAAGCATTGATCCAAAACTAAAAAAATTGTACCTCTGACATGAATCTACCCCTGTTACATTGATTGAGAATTAATTAAAGAATTTGAAATCCAAGGATAAAAGACTATATGGAAAGTCAATGGCCAATCACCTGATTTCTTATTTCAGACACGAATTCTCCATGCCATTGCATGCTTATGAATACCAAATTTCTTCTAAGCCTGTAAAATTAGTGACATATATTTATTAAACAGATGACGATATTGAACTTCAACTTCGAAATTTTAAGTAAAGTTGGCAGCAGAAATTGCCGTACCCAGAAACCTTAACATTTTCAATAAATCAATAATTTGATTAAAAAGAAAAGTAATGTAGTTCGTAGATTAGAATTAAATCAAGTAATAACAAGGAGCATACATAAGTTATTACCTGTGGGTAGCTGGTTATTGTTTGAATTTCGATTTTAGGGATGTGAGAGATCTTGTGCCAGTTTCCCTCTTTCTATCATTCAAGTAGACTATCACAGTCACGATTCGAACAAATGATCAATTCTTTGAGTGATGTTCTCTGGAGAAGGCTGTCTGGAATTGCCTTTAATTTGGGGCAGGAAATAATTTTCAAGGTAGCAAGATAAGGCATGAATTTAATATGTTCCTTATCTACTTCCTTCTTTGCATTGTCGTTGTCCCACTCTTCCCATTCGTACATGGAACAAAATTCAAGTTTTTCCAATTTGGGGAAGAAATAAGAGGATGAAGATGACGAAGAGGTTCCACTTTCCATTCCCCAAAACACATTATCCACTTTTTTCACATCTTCCATAGAAGTATATATAGTCTTTCAAGGGATGGCAGTTTCCCCAATGGATGCAAATTCTTACAATTGGAAACATTCCGAAGAAATAAAGACTTCAGCTTGGTTAATGACGTGATCCAAGTGGAGGGAAAAGCGTTGCCTCTGTAGTCTTCTATCTTCAGCACCTCTAATTTTGGAGGTGGTAGTAAGGCTTCGAGGACTACTTCATGATCTTTACATGGTACCCCTCTTCCAGGAGTTATCACCTCGAAAGTTCCGCGCCCCATTCCCATCTTTTTAAACTTATAAAAATCCAGAGTCAGACTAGTGAGGTTTTCCTTATTCGTAAGTAGTTGGTTAATTTTACCATCACTCGCAATTTTCACAAATCCCAACCCTCTTATTGTAAAGCTCCCTTCAAGATTATTCAAAAATTTCAATCCTTCGAGACTACATGCTTTGCTGTCATTATCACCTTCACTACTTATAACGAATTCGCTCAATGTTTGAAGACCAGTTAATTTCTCAATCCCTTTCGGAATGTAAAGTAGTGCCAAATTGTTAACATTTATTAATCGCCTCAAATTTACTAATTTGTCTATCCCTTGAGGTAATTCAACTATATTACAACAATTACTAATGTCTAAAGTGTGTAAATTATATAATTCACACAAACTTTCTGGAAAATTTACTATATCTTGCCGACCAAAATAGAGATATCTTAAATGAATTAATTTTTTTATTTCTTTTGGAATCTCTTCAACAACTCCAAATCCATGGAAAATCAATGACCTTAAACATGTCAATTCACATAAATTTTGTAAAACATCACCGGACAATCCATTAAGTTCGTTGTCATCATAAAACACGATGAGACTACGTAGACTTTTGATACTACAAATGGACATGGGAAATGGAACCCCTCTATTAACCTTCAAAAATAAATGACGAACATTTTTGTTAGAAGAGTTTATAAACGGATCATTATCACCAATATTGACTTCTTTAGCAAGACACTCACCATTACTCAAAAATAGCGCAAAGTCATGCACTATATCATGCATCTTACATCTCCATATAACATCTTCAGATTTTGAAAATTCTTGGAAGAAAGATCGTGTTGCCAAGTGGTGAAAATACTCTTCACCTATTGTCTCTAACGTTGTATCTTTTTCTAACCCTAAATAACCTTGTGCTATCCATAATCTAATTAATTCATCTTTTATTATACGGTGATCTTTTGGAAAGACGGCACAATAACAGAAGCATTTTCTTATCGAGGATGGCAAATCGTTATAACTCAACATCAAAGGGGATAGAAGACCCTTTTCAATCTCCTCTAATTTCCACATTTCACTATGTAAAACACGTTGCCATTCATCTCTACTCCTCTTAAACTGCAAAAGACTCCCAATGGTTTTTGTAGCAAGAGGTAACCCCTTGCACTTCTTAACGATTTCCCTACCAATTTCTTCTAATTTTTCGCACTCATGAGTAGGTCTTTCAGAAAGAGCTAGCCTCCTAAATAGTAACCAATTCTCATCAAAAGACAATTCTTCAACGTTGATAATATCAATTGACTTCATAATATGTGCAACTGACTCTTTACGTGTGGTAATTAAAATTTTACTTCCATGGAGACCATTCTTCAAACAATGATAGAACGGTTCCCATTTTTTGTGATCTTCATTCCATACATCATCTAAAATAAGAAGAAATTTATTACCCTCAATAGAGTCATGAATACGTTGAAGAAGAGATTGTAGATCTCCTACATTAGGAGGAGGAACTTTTAGACCTTCAATGATCACTCTAGCGATCTTGAACTCATCAAAAGGATCTGATACACACACCCAGATTATTGATTTAAAATTGCTCTTTATTTTACCACTATTATATGCATATTGAGCGAGAGTTGTTTTTCCAATTCCTCCCATCCCTACAAGTGAGATGATCTGGAGGTTTTGTTCACTACTCTCACACAATAACTTGTTAATTAAACAATTCTTCTCAACATCTCTACCACATATATCAGATACATCGATAAAAGTGGTAGTTTGCATTCGTTGATAATCAGGTCTCTCATTAATTGGAATGACATTAAGATTATAATCACCTTTTTCTTTTGCAATAGTATCTAACTTTTTATTTATCTCTGTTATCCTAACCGCAATGTCATGACGTAAAACAACTTCTTTGAAGCCAAAGCAAGGAGAGGGAAAAAGGCAACATACCTTTTTCTTAGGAGCAAGAGCATTATGAACATAACCTCCCTCAATTTTGAGTTTCATGATTTCAATGTTCCACTCATCCAACACATCTTCCACGTCATAACATGCGTCTTTGAGCCGATTCAACCAAACTCTCACAGCTCTATTCTTCATTTGTTTTTGGTCAGCATCAAGTAGCACAGCTTGAATGGCTTCAAGATTGTTCTTAAGCTTGTCTACTTCTTCGTCCACGTCTCCCAGTAGCCTCACCTGTTCTCCTATGAAGCCAGCAGTTGGAAGTAGAATTGAATCCAGCAGCTCCAACGAAACCGAAACAATTGCTTCAGCCATATTCAGATATGATCAATAATATGAAAGAGAAGAAATGGAGATATCTGTTTCGTATGCTTTTGTGTTATAATTAGTGAATGCTGCCATCCATACATATACTATCCTAAAATTTATTGCACATTGCAGAAGTCAACGAACCGCATTTAATATTGAAATGTATTTTTCCAATTTTTTTTCTTTTTTTTCCAATATGTGTGAAAGTAACGTAATTGTTATCATTAATTTTGGGATTTTTTAAACCCCCGAGATTTGCCGAAAACCATAAATCCCCTCAGGTACTAGTAATTACGTTCAACTCTTTGCCGTCAAATAGTTACCTTTAACATGATAAAGGGTAAAAGATAAAGTTTTATATTTATTAAGTTTTAATACTATTACACCCCTGAAGCTCGCAAACTAGAACTTTGACATCAAAACCCCCAGAAATTACCACATAAACCCCCTGCCATCAGTTTATTCTTGTTAAATATTAGAGTTGATTAATTTTGACCAAACACGGTTATTTATTTACACTAATTATATTTTGAACTTGACTATTTTACCCTCAAATTGATTATCAACTCATTTTTAAATTTAAAGAGAAAGTAAAATAACAATTTTCTGTTTTAAATTCATAAATAATACAAACCCTTAACCTAAAATTACAAATATTTAAATAATAAAAGGAAATTTAAAATACTTTTAAGAATTTAGAAAAATTAAAAATACTTAAAAAAAAACTAAAAAAAAAGCCAAAATCTAAACAATATTTGTGCAACTGCCAACTTAGCAATTGTGTGTTTTTTTTAGATTTTTTTAATTTTTTTAACTTTCTAAAGTTTTGCAATATTTTTATTCTTTTTTTATTTAGATATTTCTATTTTTCCAAATTTTTTATTTTTAACTTTTTCAAATTTTTTTAGTTTCTTTTTTTTTAATATAACAATTTGTAATATTTATATAATTTAATAATTTTATCTATTATGTCTAACATGTAGGGGAGGGGGCTAGGCTGGGTTAGTCTATCATAAAATTATATAATTATCAACAATTCATGAAAAAATAAAAAACTCCTAAACCTAACCCACTTATGACTCACCCACATCGTGGCTCCTCTCTGCCTCCCAACCTGGATGTCTTTGGCTTGACCATCTCAAAATCTCCCAACTTATAAGTTAAAAGTAAATATTTAAATTAGTCAACTTACAAAACTCTCTTTTTAATCGTATCTAAAATTTAAATTATACATAAACAATTTATAATTTTTTCTTTTATAAAAAACCCAACAAGGATAAATTAAAAAAAAAAAAAAATACAAATTAAACCACTTAAAAAACTATTTCCAAGTAATTGTACATGAAATTTCAAATTATTCAATAGATTTAACTCTCAAATAAGGCCATAAGAACAATACATACATGCAATTGTACTCTTGTATGGCTTGAATTTTAGTGCTCTCAATTCACATAGCTTTCCTTTCCTTTCCTTTCATTCCAAGTTACTTTGTCCCCCACTCGATTAACTTTAAGCCAAGGACTATCTTCTTTCAAAACAATTTTGTCCTTCAATTATGACGTGTTATTAGTTTAGAAAAAGAAGAAGAAAATTGGTCAAAAGATGCTCTTTCAATCAGTAAAATTCTAGGAAAATTTTCCATGTATGGGACCCAAATTAATCTTATTCAAGAGTGGAGGCTGTATATAAATCATAATTTAATTGTTATATATATATATATATGCATTGACTTAAGTCAATTTTAATTAATTCTATAATTTTCTAGTGATTGAAAGAGCATCTTTTGCTTTGAAATGTTGTCCACATAAATCGACCCCGAATGGATTAAATTAAAACATGTAAGTTTTAGAGGAGACAATTGGAATGAAATTAATTGAGTTCTCTAATCTCTATAGAGTATTAATGGGCCGTAAAGAATTCAAAAACCAATGTTTTCTTTCACATTGAAAGTTAAAGCCAGGAATAGAAAGTCCTGTTAACAAAAACGAATAATTGCAATTAAAACTATATCAGGCAATTAATTTATATGCTCAAAGGATTTTACAGATAGAATTTAGGGAAAATTGAGAAGCTCCCTTAAGCGACATAATTGGGTTTAGGGAAAATGTTCTCTTCTAATTTTAGTGCTTTTGAATGTTAAAACCTGATACAAAATTATGTATCTTTTCTAGTTTAATCTATTATGCACAGCAAAGAAACAACAAAAATATTTATACGATCTTTGGGATGAAGTCTCTCGTCCTGTAATTAATCAAGAAGCGCATTTGAAATGATACAAAACGTTTATAATACACAAAATCTTTGTGTACCGAAACAATATGCTGCATTAACTAAAACTAAATGTTTGAACTTAATTGAAAACTATCTTGACCATAAGAGAATTGAATACAAAGGAAATGGCATCCAAGGCTTTTAGAGGCAATTGCCAACAAATTTACAATCTCACTTCAAATGGTGAACGATATCGTTGAGTTGCACCTTGACATGTGGAAAACAAGAAGCTCCAAATTCCATTGCATGAATGAAAGCTTGTCGTCAAGAGAAAGCCAAGGGTTGTAATTCTGCTCTTGGCGACTAATCCACGGTTATCCTTGAAGCTGAATGTGCATTTTCCATGACATGCAGACGAGGGCATCTTGTTTGATGGATCAAATGATGGCACCGATGAATGCTTTTTGACTTTTTGTTGATGCAGAAACTGTTCAGAACACATTAGAGTTGTGTCCGAATTCTACTAAAAGAGAAAACAAAAATGGATTTGATCCATTGTGCAGGTTGTATCACAGGATATTCTTGGAGATAACAAGATTGATTTTGAGGCTTGACCCAAACCATGCTCTGCAATACAATTACAAGTTGCACTCAGAGTTCCAATCCATGAAGATTTATTGTTGAATTCTCCTGCTTCCTTTCAGTACCTGAAAAAAAAGAGGGTAACAGCGTGTCATTTTGCTGTAAAATTCAAACAGTATGATACAAATTGTGACATTAAGAAGCAAATATTACTTACAAGATTGCTGTAGTTCTGTCCTTTGGTATATTTTATCTGCTGATGAGTAACAAAGCTTTATATTCTCAGCATAATTAGCATTAATAGCAAATCAATTCTGTACATAAAGAAAAAAAATATGACCAGTCAACATTTTCTGATACATAATTTTTGATTGAACATATGTAAATGAAGAAAGTATAGAGGGGGTAACAGTGTGTCATCTTGCTGTAAAATTCAACCAATATGCACTGCATCAAAACTAAAACACGCTGCATAATTGATCGGATCTATTCAACCTTAAGAGACAACCAATGACGGAAATTTAACATTTAAAGCTTCAAAGTTCAGTTATGGAAAAGTTCTTTGTTTTAACTGCTTTAAATAGTCAGAAAAGAAATTTTGCAAGACATTATCTCCAGAAAAATCGAAACAGAGGTCATATAGATAACAGAAATGAAAAGCATTACTGCAAATCCTCTTCTCTTCCCCAGCTGATCACATTCTGCTATTCTCTATCTTGTAGACCACAATGCATTATAGCCATTTTGATAAATTTCTTTGCCCCAGTGAAAAAAAAAAAAAAAATTCTACCCTGAACACTGATTGATGATTATTAGCATTGAAATCTTGAGTAATGCAAAATGGATAACTCAAAGACTATATAATCTGCCATTGACCAATATATTACCAAGATTAATACTTTCACAAATCAAAAGCAGAGAGGATTTCTAAAGAAACCTGTTGCATGTCTGTATTTTACCATATTGAAGTTCAATTTCGAATCTATATTTCAGAAATTTGAAAATAATTTCAGAAACCATGTTGCACATTTGAGACAATAGCACCATATACAATTTGATACTAAATGTTATCTAGTTCTAGATTAGAAATACAAAAATTGAAAAAGGATGATAAAAAATCACCTGTGGCTTGTGGGTTGCTGGTAGCTGCTGTCAATTTGATAATTCAGTTTGGGCTTCCTAGCAGGTACGAGTACGACCATCAATTTGATGTTAGGTATCTGCTTTAGGAATTATCACTGATATATCGAGTTTTATCTTCTGGAAAAAGCCACCTGGTAGTGCATTTAACTTGGGAGCAGCATCCAATTGCTAAAGAACATAGAGATGATATATATAGGAATTCAAGGGATGGCGATTTTCCCAAATTATGCAAATGCTTACAGTTGGAGCAATCTATAAGACGTAATGCCTTCAGTTTGGCTAACGTCATCCAACTGGAGAGAAATGAGTTGCCTCTGTAGCCCTGCATCCACAAATCGTTTAAATTTGGCGGTGGTTGTGAGGCGTTAAGGACTAATTCATCATCCTCACCTCACCTGATCTCTCCCCTGCTTCACGTTTGTAAAATATTAATATCAACTGAGAGAGGTTTTTCTTATTCTTAAATACTTCTGTCATTTCACCACCCCTCACATTTGTCAAATTTCCCAACCCTCTTACTTCAAGATTAGTAAAATGATGAGTTAATTTATATTTACTTGGTTGACCTTTTTATGTTTATTTTAATACTAAAAATAGATTTTTATTATTATTAATTATACCTAAGATATTAGCTTACATATTAGTTTTCTTCAAGTCATTATTGCTATTGAGAGAGAGCATAGGAAACTGAATTTCCATGGAGAAGATTTCAAGTCCGAATGAATACAAGTCATTGCATATTTGGGCCAGTAGGGATTGGGGTGGGCTTTGCAACAGATTGGAGTCTTGGACCATAAATCTTATGGACAGTATTGGTGGTGATGGTGGGGAAGTGAGAGTGAGCGAATACATGTTTTTAACTGTTGATGAGACTGTCAATGGATGGTGGAGATCCGATGTTGACTACAAAATAATTAAATATTTGGAAAAATTTAATTTAATTAAGTGAAAGTGTGAGTTGATTATTACAGTGAAGAGGGAAAGGGAGACACTAGAAGTTTTGGGAGATGAATGAAGAAGAAAGGAGAAAGAGTTGTTAAGCAGTTAGGGAGTCGGTTGGGAATTTTAGTATTTCTTTTGGGTAATTTTGTCCTTTGATTGCAAGTCAATTTAAATTTCTTTTTTTTTTCTTCTTACAAAAAATAATAATATTAAGATACAATATCAAATTTTTTAGTTTTATTTTATTATTTTTTATATGTAAAATTAATCTCAACAATGTCTTTGAACTTGCTATGGACACAACACAAGTTTTGATGTCTAATTCTAATGATTTTGCCAACCTCTTTTCATTTTCATTTTTATTTCTTTTTGTCTTTTAAAATCTATTTATTTATATTTTTAAATTTAAATTTTAATTTTAATGTAACCACTTTATAAATTACTTTCATACCCTTTCACATAATTAAATCCAACACCAAGAAACTATCAATTATTAGGAGAGATTGACTTAATCCACTATGAACTTTTGATCTAATATCAAGGTCTGGACCTTTCAAATACTAAGAAATGTTCCCCTAAACTAACAATCGTTAATCAAATCTTAACTCTAAAACAACATTTTTTACATAGAGAAAAGTGAATTAAGGGTGAATTACATGTTTTTTTTCCCTTTTGTATACGAGTGAATTATCTGATATACCCTTATATAGGTTAGCGTTTATTAAAATTAAAGGGGACCTGTCTAATAGTTTAAACTTTAAACTGTTAGATTTGGAATACTAGATCCGACCCCAGGGGCAAGGATAGATGTGATTATTTGTAGTTATAACTTTTTGAATGTTTTGTGAAGTCTATACCCTTTTACATATTTTTGAAAAAGCATAACTAAATTCAACATACCCTTATATATAATAACAACTTGTTGATAACGAATTTAATTATATTCTAGAAATAAATTACATTAAAATTGAAAGGTCATTATGTAGCCATACCAAAAGGGCTTTAATTTTGATAAATTATGGGCACACAAACTTTGAAACATAGCCAATTTAGACATGTCAAAGTTTGCTTAGGCAAATGAAGCATGTCTCACATGTCTTAGCTTGTAACAGCCCACACTTTGGGCCTAGCCTATACATTCTCTTTTAGATAAGTTGAAGCCATGAAAAGAAATTTTTATTAACAAAAATGAAAAATATCCACCTAAAACTTAAATCAGATCATTAATATTATGAAAAACTGGGTTGCAACCTTTATGAATTATGGACTTGGGAAATTAATTTTTCTTAAAAAGAATAAGAGGATTTTCAATACCTGTATAAGAATAAGCAAATGTCAATGAGCCATCAAAGAATTTAGTGCAAATGGAGAAGCTTCCTTAAGCTGCATAATTGAGTTTGAGGAAAATGCTCTGTTTTAAATGCTTTTCAGTAGTCTGGAAATGTTTTCCACCTTAATTCTTAGAGCTAAGAGAAACAATAATGAATTACAAACTATGTTGACCATCAGACAATTGAAGACAAGGGAAATGGATCCAAACAACTCATTAAAACTTGAAAACAGTATTGGTAATGATATTTGCTTCAATGTTCAGGCGGTTCGAAATGGTGAAGGCTATTGTGAGTTGAAGATTAAGCTCCATACTCCATTGCAAGCTTTGTTTTCAAGGGAAAGCCAAGGGTTGTAATGGAACACACAGATAATATCCACATTTTATTCTTAATATGGAACAAATGATGGAGCTGATGAATGTTTTTTTGTTGAACTCGTTTCAGTTGGCATGATGCAGACACTGTTCAGACGTTCTTTTTAGCAACCCTGACTAAAAAGAAACAGTAATACATGCGTTGAACAATGCTTGTTGTCTAATTTTTCAAGAAAAACAGAAAACAAAAAGGATATAGAAATATAGATCTGATGGAAGCTCACCAAGCAAATGTGAAAACTAGTGACGATCCGCCATTGGCCAACAGTACAAATCAGTTCTTCATAGCTTTGACCTTATGTGTATTTCCTCTGTTGATCAGTAACATATACTTAGATTATACACATAATCAGCTTCTGCAGCACATCAATTCTGCATATCAAGAAAACCAACATAGCCAGTCAAAATTTTCTGTGAAATATATGTTTTTTAATGAACATAAGTAACCAATTTGATCTTTTGGGAACATACAATTTGATTTCTTTTCCTAATCATTTAGGTTGACTTCTTCTTCTCTCCTCTATTGTAGGGCAAGAAACTGCAGTGAGACAAGAAAGAAAATATTTGTTTTGGTGCTAATTATTCAAAATTTTCAATCCTTCAAGAGTACATGCTTTATTATCATGATCATCATTACCACTTATAACGAATTCCAACAATGTTTGAAGACCACTTAATTTCTGAATCTCTTTTGGAATATAACTTAGTGATACAGAGGTATTTATTAAATGTCTCAAATTAACTAATTTTTCAATTCCATGAGGCAATTCTTGTAGCATACAAGCACTAATATCTAAAGTGTGTAACATGTTGAAACCACAATCAAAACAAACAAATAAAGTAGAAAAGTAAAGAGGACACAATCAATTTACCCTGGTTCGTTCTCAATTACTGAGAACTACGTCCAGCATTCAAATAGAGCAGTTTCATTGAGTTTCAAAATCTGTAGAATACAATGATGAAAAAGTATTGGCAACTTACTTTTTCTCTCTATTTTTCTCACACTAGGGTTTTTTCCACTATTACAATATGCATATAATAGTAACCCTAACCTCATTTGGGCTAACCCGATCTAACCTGACCCAGGCCCAAATATTTACAAATCAATTCTAAACCCAATTACTAATTGGGCTTATTGTCAAGGGGTGCTGCCCCCTCAACCCCACTCACTTAGCAGCAAGTGAGACCCCCCGAATGCGTCAACGTAAGCCGATAATCCGCCAAGTCTATGCAAAGTATGAACCATATCCAACACAACACACAAACTTTCAGGTAACTTTTCCACATAATTTCTTCATACTAGCCTTGTTAGCATGACTAGCAAATTGATTCTGCATTTTTAAGGAAAAAACAGAACTTGTCACACAATGGAATGATTTGGTTTCAAATAACCACCAATAAATGACGAAAAACACAGAGCATTGAGAGGAAAGTATTATATAACTAACCTTTTGAGTCCCAAGACCAATTTTTGTGGTGGTGTTGTCTAAAATCAATGTAACAATTGCTTGTCATTAAAATAGCTTCTTTTTTTCTCTCCTCTGCGAATAGAAAGTATCATACCTTAATTAAAAAAATAGCGCCTAAACACTAAAATCAGATAATTATTTTTTCAGAGATTATATAGAATACTTCAAGGTTATCAATAACAATTTATTTTGGAAGCTCACCAAGCAAATGTGGAAACTAGACGTGGAAGCACTTGAGCCTCAATGAAGTTCCAGGAAATATTGACCAATAGAATTTGGTCCTTCAGTACTTTCTTTGCTGATTGGTAAAGGAGCTTTAAGTTCTTGAAATAGCTAGCATGAGTAGTAAAGGAATTCTGGATATTAAAAGAAGCATTACAGTCAAACAGTTCTATGATTTACACACTCTCTGATTAGAACTTAAACAAATGAAGAAACAAAAAACAGATCAGTGACAAGCAAGACTAACCAATTTGATATGTACAGTAGGCACACCATTAGAGTCCTTTACAGAAAATTCTCAGCATATTTAGCCGTAGTAGCAAATCAATTCTGCATATGAGGAAACAGACCATCACCAGTCAAATATCTGCAATATACTTTTTTATTGAACATATATAAATGAAAGAATTGAGGGAGAATTACCACGCATAACTAATTAATTTGGTTTTTGGGATAGATAAAAAATTTGATTCCTTTGTATTAGCTTCCTGAAACCGTTCTCCACGATACAGAAGTTAGAAAAATGTTCTGGTGTAACTGCTTCTAAGTAGTCTGAAAATCTTCCATCCTAAATTGTTCAACCTGGTAGAAACTAAGGCTGTTATTTCCTATTCTCGACCAATGCATCCTTTAAACCTGGTGTAACTAAGGCTGCTTCTGAGTAGTCTAAGAAAAGATTGTAGTTGCTTAGGACATCAATTACCTATTAGGAATTAGAACTCTGTTTCTCAAAAAAGAATATATATATATGTAAAAGGATGTAGAAATCTAGACCTGATGGAAAACTCACCAAGCAAATGTGAAAAACTGACATAGAGAACTTGTTTCATCAGCCACATTTTCTCTTTCGTACAGGTCCTAAATGAAGTTTCTACCATTGATAAGTTGGTGCTTGACAACTGCTTTGACCTTAAGCATCTCCTCTGCTTATCATTGACAAAATTTTGAAATACAAGCCTTGCCAGCATGACTAGTAAAGTAATTCTGGATTTTAAAGAGAAAACACAACCAGTCACACAATTGAATGATTTGCTTTCAAATTAAAAATCAATAAATAGAGAGCATTGCGAAAGTGGAGCTGTGAACATTAAGAAGTACTGACAAAGGTTACATAGGATAATTTGAGATTGATTGCACCCGGTCAATTTTGTCCCCTGTGATACAAAGTTCTGCGGATGGAAATTAATGATTATTTTAATAAGCTAAAAGAGAATGTAATATTTTAGTATATGGTGACATTTGATGGAGAAAGTTTATGCAAAAAGAACCTCATTTTGCCATGTTCCTGTTACACATCATCTTCTGACCTTAAATTTCTTTAAACTGCGAGACAGATTAACTTGCTTCACTGCAATAAAATCGATGTATTCAAATAATCAAGTTTCTATATCAACAACTGAAATTATATACGAGATAGTGTACAGAAATCAAACTATGGCTTGTCAGTTGTTACATAGCACCAGTTTCTTTGATTACATTTTGCTGTCTGACATGCTCATGCCTACCATCATGCTGGACTTGTCACCACAATGCATCATTGGATGACCACTTAATACTACAAGCACGCTGGACATGACATAGAAACTATTATATAGGATTAAAGATATTCTGTATGTGAAGCATAAATCCTTTCCCCAATCACAAGTTCTTTTCAGCAACATTGGTGGAAAAAATGAAATATACTCATAAGATAATTCCTATTGTCAGTAGGAATTTATTTTCAAGAAAGATACAAAACATTAAGGAAATGCAAATGTAAATTTGAGGAAGCCCGCCAAGCAAATGTGAAACCTAGACATTTGAGTTCTTGAGTATTTTATCTGCTGATCAGTAACAGAGTATATAATCTCAGCATAGTTAGCCTTAATGGCTAATCAACTGTGTGTGAAGAAACACAGGATAATCAGCCAAATATTCGTAATAGGATTTTTGATTAAACATAAACAAAATGAAGAAAGAATAGAGAGAAGTTACCAAGAATAACTAACCAATTTGATCTTTGGGGCAGAAACACTATATTGTTCCTTTCCAGCAACTTCAGGTGACTATTCTCCATTTCTGAGTATAGTCATTTAGAAAGAGTAGTTCTTCCTCCTTTGGTTGGGCGCATAATCTCCCTCCCCTCTATTTTAATGAAAAAAAAAACTGCAGTGAGACAAGAAGTATTTGTTTTGGAACTGGAAGTTGAAATTTTGCCGTGCCTTAATATTAACAATAGCACTTAATACACGGAGAATCTTCTCCAGCATGATAAGAGCTCCTGTCATAGCTCATCTTATAATCTTTTTATTTCTTCAAGAAATATTTATGATACATTGAACTTTGGTCACTGCATCAAAACTAAAACAAGGATATTAAGTTTTCTTAATAAGAAATAAAAGCCCTTTCCAATATCCATATAAGCAAAAGAAAACCTCAATGAGCCATAAAAGGATCTGAAAGAGCCAATTTAAGCAAATGAAGAAGCTCCCTAACATGCTGCATAATCGATTCAACATTTCAAAGCGTCAAGTTTATTAAGGGAAAACTTCTCAGATGGAACTGCTTTTGAATAGGCCGAAAATCTTTTCCAACCTTAATTGTTCAACCTGATAGAAAACTAAGGTTGTTATTTTGTGATGATTGCCAAACTTCTAAAGGACATAATCAAGATAAAATGGTGACCTTATGCGGAAAATCAAAATAGAGCTCACAAAGGTAACAGAAATGAAAGATGTTATTGTAAGTCCTCTCTTCTCCCGTTGGTCACATTCTGCTATTCTCTGTCTTGTACATCAAATAGCATTATAGCCACTTCGAAAATTAAATTCCTTTGCCCATTGGAAAAACGCTAACCTGTAACATTGACTCATGATTATTAGCATTGACATTTGGATTCTGGAGTGATGCAAAATAGGGATAAATCATAGACTATATAAAACTCTGTTGACCAATATATTACCTGGATTTTTTTTTTTCTTTTTATATATCAAAAGCAGAGAGGATTTCTGAAGATAATGGTTGTATGCCTATACAAAGGGAAACATAAATTCGATATTATACCTATAGAACTTCAATTTTGAATCTACATATCAAAAGTTTGCAATAATAAACAACAGTTGCTCATCTCAAAACATTCTGCTTAAGAAGAGATCCACCCAAATTGTATAGTAAATCCTCTTCTCTTTTCCAGCCCGTTACATCTAGCTATTCTCTCTTGCAAGACACAAAGCATTAAAGCCAATACTTTGACTACTAAATTTATGTACCTCTGAAATGGACAATACATTGAGCACTTATTATCAGGCACATTTTCTATTATTTACACGAGTCTCATTGAGGTTTCCCCCTTTGACAGATAAATTAATCCTTCATAACTTTGGCTTCAAGAATTTTCTGTGTGACTGATAACAAAATTTAACTTCTCACCATTGCAAGCCAAGCATGAGTAGCGAATCAATTCTGCAAATTCAGAAACACAACATAATCAGTCAAACTGTTATGTTCACTACTTATGCGAAATGGAATTTCGCTAACTTAGGACAGCTAGAGTTACTGCTACCGTTGATAACCTTTTTCAATTGAACATAAAGTACTAATGAAGAAATAATAAAGAGCAGTGATCAAGTATAGCTAACCAATTTGATCTTCAGAGTAAATACCCCGCTGGAATCCTTTCCAGGAACTTCCTTGCACCATTCTTTCGGGGTTCGATGTTTAGTTCAAAAAGGCTAAGAGACCAACTATCTTATTATAGCTAACTTTCAATAAAGGTAACTGCTTTTGACTGGTCTGAAAATCTTTGCCAAACTTCAATTGTTCAACCTGATAGAAAAACAAGGATGTTGTTTTGTTATGACTGCTTCCCAAAGACCGAATTTCCAAACAAATAAAAATATAACAGATGTTACGAAGAAAACAAACCAGAACCCAGACAGGTAACAGAAATGAAAAATATTATTGAAAATCCTCCTCTTCTCTAGGTGGCCATATTCTACCATTCTCTTCCTCTGCTGCAAGCCACAAACCAAAAATTAGACAGATGTGACTTTTTGCTAAAAATTTAGCTGCGGAACAACAACTTAATATACTTAACAAGTAATATGTTAAAAATATAATAACAATAAGACCAAAAATTTAAAGGACTGATAGTTCTAGGGTGGCTTAGAGACAATAATATAACATATAATCTGATTAACAAATGTATCTAGTTCTGCTAGTACAAAGAACAACTAATAAAGGAGGAAGCAATTACCTGTGGCCTTTGGGTTGAACGTAATTGCAGCTGTTTGAGAATTCAATGACCAGGGCCTCCTCGCACATATTGACCGTCAATTTTGATGGTAGAAATTTGAGTGATCTGGGGCCAATGCTCTTCCATTCTTTTTTTGAAATATTGTCTTAAAACAGGACATTCATAAAACTGCAATTTCTTCAATGTTGTCCTCTGGAGAAGGCCGTTTGGCAGTGCTTCTAATTTGCCACAGAAATTGATTTCCAATGAAGCAAGACATGGCATGATTGTAGTACATTCTTTTTCTTCTCCCTCCCTTATAATCTTATAATCCCACTCTTCCCATTCTTTCATATCCGAAAACTGGAGATATTTCAATTTGGGGAAGAGAATAGCTGATGATGATGATGAAGATGTGCCATCACTTTCTATTCTCCAAAATTTATCGTCCACTCTTTTCACACTAGAAATTTTACTTATCCTTAGTGATTCAAGAGAGTGTAATTCTCCAAAAGGAGACAAATGCTTACAATTTATGCAAAATTTGAGTCTTAAATGTCTCAACCTGGTTAATGACATCACCCAATCGGAGTGAAAAGTGCTGCCTCTATATGATTGTATATCAAGTTTCTCCAAATTTGGAGGTGGTTGTAAGGCCTTGAGAAGTGATTCATCATGATTTATCCTCTGCTCTTCTTCATCCTCATCGAAGATTAACCCCAAACCAGAGAGGATTTTCTTATTTTTAAGTTCCATTTTCTCAGCCTCACTCACATTTTTCACATTTCCTAACCCTCTTAAGACAAGTTTCCCTCGAAGACGGTTCAAATCTTTTAAACTTTCAAGATTACATGCTTTGTTACCATGAGTACCATTACCGGCACCACTTACAATGAATTCACTTAATGTTCGGAGCTGTGTTAATCTGCCAATCCCTATTGGCATGTAACTTAATGAATCAGTATTATCATTTGTTAAATGCCTCAAGTTTTTTAACCTTCCCATTGCTTGAGGTAATTCTCTAAGTTCTTCACACCGAGAAATGTCTAAACTTTGTAGATTATATAACTCACACAAAGTTTCCGGTAGTTTTTTTATATTTTGCCCTGATAAATCAAGATATCTTAATTGTATGAGTTTTCCTATTTCTGTTGGAATCTCTTTAATAAAATCACCAAATGCATCAAACTTCAGTGCCCTTATACGATCCAATTTACCAAACAACTGTGGTAGAATATCATTCTCTAAAGGGTAGTCATTATCTTCACAACTAATGAAGAGACTGCGCAACCTTTCGACATCCAAAATAGAGACCGAAAATGAACTTCTTTTCTTAAGCTTTAACATTGAATGATAAACTTTGTCATGGGAAGAGTTTTTGAATGGCTCTTCGACACTATCATTAATTTCTATAGTTTTACACTCTTTCCGTTTCAGAAATTTGGCAAAGTCATGCATTAAACCATGAATCTTAAGAGTTATAATATTATCATTATCATCTTTTTCAATATCTAAGAAGGATCGACTTACTAAGTAGTTAAAATACCTTTGACCTAGTATTTCCATCTCTATATTTGGTTCTAACCCAAGATAACCTTGAGCCATCCATAATTTAATCAATTCATCTTTATTCATCCTGTAACCCTTAGGAAAGATAGCAAGGTATATGAAACACAATCTTATCATAGAGGGAAAATCATAATAACTCAAAAAAAAAACTGGTGGAAAACCTACCTTTGACTCTTCTGGTTTCCAAATTTCATTAGTAGTTTTAGAGCGTAATAGACTGCCCATGACATGTATGGCAAGAGGCAAGCCTTGGCATTTCCCTAGAATTTCATTACCAATTTTTTCTAAGCCTCTACGCTCCTCAGTTGATCTTTCAGATAATGCTAGTTTTTCAAATAAAGACCAATTTTCCTCATTAGATAATTCATTTAACGTTATAATATCATTTGACATCATCCTAAAAGCAACTGACTTCTCATCACTTGTGGTAATTAAAATTTTACTTCCATCAAGACCACCATATTTTAGAGAATCAAATGATCCCAATCGATAGTAATCTTCTATCCTTATATCACTTAAGACAAGAAAAAATTTCTTATCTTTTATATGTTCATTAATTCTTTCAATAAAAACATCATATCCTACTGAAATAGGCTTGCCTTCTGAAACTACAATTTCAATGCTACGCTTTTCTTCAGAGCCCAATATGTTTACCCATATTCTTTTACTGAAATTGTTAATCACCTCATTATTATTGTAAGCATATCGAGCAAGTGTCTTTCCTTTCTCTTTCATGCCCACAATTAAGATCACACTAGTACCCTCAATCAATAACTTGCTAACTAAAATATTTTCTTTCTTATTTTGACCATGTATCTCACTTAGATCAAGTGAGGAGGTAATCTGTATTTGCTTTTCAGTACTCTTACTCACCTTTGACGGCATAAAGCAACTGCTGTAAAGAAAATGTGAGGAGCAAGAAAGAAGAAACATACCTTCTTTTTAAACAGAGGATTTTCAGCCCCCACAATTTGCAGTTTCAGAAATGAAGTGCTGTACTCATCAAAGTCGTCATTTATATCATAGCATATGTCTTTGAGCTTATTTAACCAATCTCTCACATTCGGTTCCTCCATTTCTTTTGCCTGAGCATCCGGCAGAACAGCTAGAATTTCTTTAAAGTTTTTGGCAATCTTTTCTACTTCTTTGCTGACACCCGCTGCACGCAACACCTTTCTGTGTGTGTCTTGAACAAAGATTAATGAAGAAAATCGCTTCCACACATAGGGAACGATTTCAGGAGCCATAATAAAAGGTGATAATTGAATGAAGAAAAGGAAGAAATTGTTATCAGATGGATGGTGTTTATGCTGTGAAAATACTACCCATCCATCTTCTCTCTTTTTATACTGCGTGACATGGAAAGCCATAGAATATTTCACCAAATGGGCAAAGTGAAGCCTTGCTCGGTGGTTTAGGTATATAGCTTTCCCCATCTATTAACTAATTGTCAAAATCATTCCTCTCTGTATATGGCCTTTAACTACCTAAAACAAGAATATGATGCAAAAGTGGAAAGCCAGTAAACGAAATCAAAAGAAAAGAAGATTCCCAATAGCAAAAGCAAAATCTAAGGCAACGATCTGATTAATTCCTCTCTTGATATAATAGTTTATCCGATGAAATATAAGAATTAATTCTAAGCAAAAGTAAAATTTGATGATTTACACTTTTTTATGAGTTTTTGTACCAGAATAATTAATTATTTCTATTTTGATACGACTCCTAAGACGAATTGTTTCAAGTCTAAATATATTGTATTAATGAGTTTCACTAAGTCATGTTCGAATATTGGATCGAGTAAATACGACAAGTAAAATATTAAGGGTGCTTTAAACAAAAATGAAAGAAATCTCGACAGAATTTATGTTTCACTAAGTTATCTTTTTTTTTTTTATTAATTTGCAGATTGAATTTACTTGGATTGCTAGCTAATACTGAAAATTTATGATTCTGTTACTGTCATTGATCACCATAAAAACTACTCGAGGCCAAAGCAATGAAGGAACAACTGATATTGATCAATGGTAGAAAGTTCATTCATGTTCTTGAAACAGACAGTAACTTTTGTTGATGAAAAAAGTTCTCAGTCAATGTCTGATCTGTCATTGAATTGCCCAGTGTGGTTCCTCGTATTTATAATTAAAAAAAAAAATTAAAATTAAAATACTAAGCAATTTTCTAGTAAATATACACCTTTATTCCTGAACGTGATTGCTGATTATGATTTTGACATGCTATTGTTTATATAAACAATAGAGTAAACGACATATTCCCACCCAAGGTTTAGCGAAATCTCTCAAGTTAATATCCCTGATTTCATTTATTCCAGATTCTCACCTTTAAACTATACCATTAGTGACCGTTGGAGGTGGTCGGATACGATGAGCGACGTCGGCAAATGAAGGTATAAGTTTTGTAGAGGAGGTTGTGGGGAGTCCAACGATGGTCTCATAAGTGATTTTGGATTTCAAAATTGGTTGGAAAAAGCCAAAAATCGCCAGTTTGGACACTACCAAAGTGAGCCCTTCTTTGCTATTGTGAGCTCGTCTCTTGCCAAAGAAAGCTTTGATGCACTTTAGCATGCTAACGTGCGTTACGCTTCAATAAAAAGTTAAGAATCTGTTAAAATAAAGGAAACGACATTCCTTTAAAAGTGGGAATCTGTAATAAATACAACCAGGGGTATTAAATTAAGATTTTGCTAAACCTCGGGTGGAAATATGTCGTTAGCTCATAACAATTACATTAATTGTTTTTGACAGAGATTTTGTAACTGTCACATGACAGTTTAATTTCGCGAGCTTCAGTTTAATTTTACTAGCCTAAATGGACGAGCATCAAGTTAAGTTGGGAAGCTATTCTGATATTGGAAGTTGATCACTGCAGACCTCTCGCTGTATTAAACAAAAGCTGGAATTGGACTGCTTGGAAATCTTCGATTTATTTTTTTCAAAGATGTCTTTATGTTAATTTTTTTCCCCTTTCATCTATCGCATAATTAATCTGATTGATAGTTATAAAATTAAATGCATATATGACGATGTGTATGTATATCAGCTTGTGATATGTTGATGTAATACGACTGTGGTATTATAAACTTTCGCAATAGTGGACTTTGTTCTTTATTAAGACATCAACGTACAAAATAGTAAAAATGATCAAACCAAATGCTCAGTGCATAATGTACAACCAAGAAGGCACAAGAAACACTTATTACTGAATAATTCATCTAGGAATGAGGAGTCCCGGCCGTGAATGTAGTCCTTCTGAATTTGATATTGATCACTTAAGCCAAGATGTGCCATAAGGAGGCAAACATGAGTGAGAAGTTCTCCTCCTTTTCTAAGCTGTTGACCATGTTCTTTCCATTGGCAACGGCTTGCAGCATATGTCAACATTTCCACCCACACTTGACTAATCATCTCCCATACTTCATCTTGTCTTTCCAACGATTTCAATTGCTTAGCAAGCTTACATCCATAAAATAGCACAGATTGACTTCTGTCTCCTTTTATTTTTTCCATTGGAACATTTGTATTCACTTCGAGCAATTTCTTATAAGCTTCATTATTTTCTTTGGATATCACCATTCTTCTTTGTTTGAAAAATCTCCGAGCCTCAGCACACGTATCTCTATACCTTATCTCACCAATACCTTTGGGCAACATAGATGGACATAAAACTAGAAGATACAACATGTAATCTGACAACCGTTTGCTTATCTGATAGACCTCTTTATTTCTGTCAAAATCGTCTGCTACATCATGGTAATAGAGATCAGTAGCAATATGCCAAAGAAGGAGGCTATGGTCGAATTCTACATCAGTTGTACACCACTGAAAGTCTTTAAGAAAGCCCTTATTTTCAAGTACATAATCACCTCTCTGACCCATTAGTTGCTTGCACTTTTGTATGTCAAATTCATGGTGCTTAATTTGATTACCTTTCTCCCAAAGCTGCTCACAGATCGATTTCTGCAAACTAACATCAATAGGTCTTCCAAGTTCTGTAGCAGTACTTCTCTAATGTTTCGTGGATGCCAAATAACTTCTGAATTGCGAGACATTTGGCTGGCTTCAAGCAAGTACTAATTAGGTTGTACTGTGCCATGGATCCTGACCACCTCTTACGTTTAGTGAAAAGTAACTCAAAAGGAGAAGTAACAAGACGAATGAGATTAGCGAGTGGATTTGCGTTCTTGATCAACCAAAGCTTTGTCCAGTCAGAGAAAATGAGTAGGATGAATCCGTAAACATCAATAACAAGAGCTCCAATTATCAACAAGTTATAATAATGTCAACAGACGGGAGAGCATGCTTATCAATGATGAGAAAGAAGGCAACTAATACAGATATTGCAGAAAAGAAGCTGATGAACCTGAGAATTATTCCTGTCTTCGAACAAGCTATAGTCGCCTTGGTGTAGAGCACATCGTACATGAATCCAAGCTCAGCTGCTATCAGCTTGAAGGCGTCTTCAGGTGACTTCTTGTGAATAATATCGTAGCAATCGATTCGCTCATTAATTCCGAGGATAAGATCTGCAAAGAGATATTGGAACCTGTTGAAAAGGTAATGAGCTAAATACAGATAATCAATCCCAGGATCGATTATTTCTGGCTGCACAACCCTTGCTTCATCAAGTGAATCAGGCTCCACAATGGTGGATTCAAATGCTTCCACATAATTAGCGTAATCAGGTCCAGGATTAGGATCAGAGAGCAAGGAATCTTTGAATTGCTTGGTGCTTGAAGATCTAAGAACCCAAGTCCTCTCTCCATACTTAATAATTCCAGTAATAAAAACTGGAATGGCAAGAAATGTGAAGGCATGGTTGCTCCAAGACCCGATGAAGACATAAAACGCTACACCAACTTGGACAAGCAGCCCAAGAAAATGTCTTAACCACAAGTAATTGTCTTCTAAAGAGTAAGCGGTGGCAGTGTCTGGGCCACCAAGGTGTAGAAGAAGGAACGGTGCCCAAAATGCTTGGAGCAGGTGGATGGATTTGGAATAACTATTTTTAAAATCTCCACTGTTTTTGGCAAGGATGCCTAGGGCAACAGTTGCTACCCAATCTGCCGACATATATGCTAGCCAAACTAGGATCTGCATCCAGATTCTTGTGACATATTTTCGTCGTGAACCAAATATGACGAGAATGTATTGTAAAAGAAGGCTATTTAAAATCAACACTCGGATTTCCCACCCATTCCAAAGCTTATTGAATTCGTCTGAAAGATGCTGCATTTTGACCTCCTATATATATTTTCCTGAAAAATTAAAACGAGCAACTCAAATTAAAATATAGAAAATATGTGTATACACACACACACACACACACTGATGTTATTAAGAGAATATAATATCGATTTTTTTCCAATTTAAATGGAAAAATCCATTTTGAACGTACTTGGACAAGTACATGCATGTACGTATACGTATTTGAATAAAACTAGACGTACTACTAAAGGTAATTTTATGATAGATGTAGGAATGTTGTTGTAATAAAATATGGCTGGCTTACCAGAAAAAATAAATGCACCCAATTAAGAAGTTCCAATTCAAATGCAGGTGGATTAATTGGGCTGTCTCTGATATTGTTGCTTGAAGAACCACTAAGTGTCGCAACTCAAATTCTGAAGTCTGAGTTTGGAGCTAGACTCTCTAATACTAGAAAAGCATGTGTTAAAGCTAATTGATAAGTAATACAATAGCTAGTGTAGATGGAACTGTGGAAAGAAGTATATTAAAGCTTAATTATGCCGAATTAAGCGGCTTTTTATTGCAAAAGCTACGTTGGCGTTTCAGCAAGGAAAGAATTTAGTACCTGGATTAGTGATAAAGCAAAGCATTTGCGCAAAAACTATAATATACAGGTTGTAATTATATTCAAAGATCCAGACTGTAATCACCTCATTTTATCCGTAAATCATAATCGTTATGGATCCAATGTGTGTTTATTAATTAATATAATCTCTGCCACACATCTTTATTCTTTGATTGATATGTTTATTGTTTTTACCTCTCTCGCCAGAGGACAAAGAAATAAACTGGGGGAGGACAGAGACTGGTAGGACCTCCTACTTAGCTTTTTTTGGCATCTCTAAACACGTGAACCTCAATGTTACTCTGTAGCTAAAGATCATTCTCCATTCCATTTTTCTACTTTTCATGAACCTATAAAATCACAAACTTTAACTTTTTTTTAAAGTAAAACTCTCATGTCAAAAGAAGATTCTGATTCTGGAAAATCACATGGGGTCGCAGAGAATTACAGAATTCGAGATGTTCTGCATGATACCAACAACATATAGTTTCTGCTTTTAATATACAGGTTCTGAAGACCATTTGAGAAGCTCAAGAAAAATAGTTGGTCCAAAAACTGGGGAGAATAATTTTAGATGGATAAAAGAACTATAGTTTCCTCATCCTGTAATATCATTTAACAATTTTGATGAGTATTTACATTATTTTGAGAAACATGTTATCATTCTAAAAAACACAAAAAATAAATAATATCCCACTTCTCCAAATTCTATAATAAATAAATATTGACTCACAATCCAATTTTATAAATTTTATCTCATAACTTCGACATGGTAGCTTACAATTGGTCAGCTCGTAATCGGGCAAATGAGACCCGTTTGCGAGTTGATCAATTGTGAGTTGACATGTTAGAGTTGTGAGAGAAAATTATAAGTGTAGTATTACCTTTCTATAACTTAAAGTAATTTATTGTTTTTTGTGTCAGAAATAATTGTTTTCAAAGTATGTTAACAAACGTTTTCTCAATCACAAAGTATAGTAACATAGTTTTGTTTTGCAGCCAGGGGACTGCAGTGATAGCTTCCCAACTTAACTTGCTGCTCATCCATTTAGGCTAATAAAAGTAAGCTGAAGCCCGAAAACTGCGTCATGTGACGAGTACAAAATCTCTCTTAGTAACAATTTATGTTATTGATATATAAACAATAACATGTTCAAAATCATAATCAGCAACATGTTCAGGAATAGAAGTGTATATTCTCAGGACAATCACCTGTATTTCCACAGCCGCCACAACCCTTTTGAATTATAAATATGAGGAACCGCACCAAGCAATTCAATGACAAATCAGACATCGATTGTAAACTTGTTTCATTAACCACATTTACTTTCTGTTTCAAGAACATGAATGAACTTTCTGCCATTGATCAATATCAGTTGTTCCTTCATTGCTTTGGCATATGATGATCAATGACAGTAACAGAATCATAAATTCAAGTATTAGCTAGCATGGCTAGGAAATTCAAGACCTGCTTATTAAAAGAAAAAACAGTCCAAAGTGCTGTGATGTGCTTTAGAAACTAACCACTGTGATCCTTGGGGCGCGAGATAAACCATGAGAGTCCTCTCTGGTCCCCTTCTGACACTATTCTTAACTGTCTGAAGGTCGATTTATCTGTTGGTGTTATTAGATACAACATTAGAGTAAAGCATTCCATTAAGACACTTTAATGGTGCCTTAATGTTAGACAATCCTTTCTCTTCCAGCATGATAAAATCTTCTGTAGATGGAATCTGATGTCTAGTATAGATGAAATAAAAGAGAATAAAATAACTTGACATGAGGTATCTTTTGATGGAGAAACGGGTATGTTAAGAACCTTGATTCTGTCAGGCTTGTGTCACACTTCAGCTTTGACATTGACTCAGAAAAGAAATTCATGGCATGTTAAACTTGATTCACTGCATCAAAGGGAAATATTAAAATCAGTTCTTTTCAAAAAGAAAAGGCTTTATAAGCAAAAAGATTACCAGATCACCAAATGAGCCATAAAGGGATCTGACAGAGTGAATTTACTTCTAATTGAGAAGCCCCTCAAATAAGCTGTTTAATTGACTTAACAGTGTGAGAAAACCAATTCTTGAATTGTCTAACTTGATTGGAGAAAGTGACCCCTACAGATAACTGTTAAACTTCTCTATGAGCTTAAGAGGAAAACGAACCAGAACTAAGACAGGTGATTAATGAAAATTGAGACCTTTACAAAATGCAGACCGATGTTATATATGATGCTTGTTTTTAAAGAGCCAAGAGAACAATATGTCTATAAGTAACTTTAGGTAATTACTGGAGAAAAAAATATGCATAAAGAACCTCATTCTGCCAAGTTCCTGCACTCATGACCCTGATTGTTCAATAAATTTTTAATGGCTATCTTGCTTTACTTCACAAGAACAAACATATAATAGGCTCAGTAAGAAAAAAAAATGATTTTAATATTAATATAAGCAAATTCAAACCTGATTGAGCCGTCTAAATTCAAAGGATTTTGCTGAGAAAATTTAATGTAAACGGGGAAGCTATCTAACAAGCTGCATAAAGGATTCAGATGTAGATATAAGCCAATGACAGAATTTTAAGTAGAACTCCAAGTTTGGTGACAGAAAAATGCTCTGCTTCTGAAAATATTTCTTTTTTCCACCTGATAGAAAATTAAGTGTTATTTGGGATTATAAACCTTTCAAAATACCTTAGTTCTGGGAAAATCAAGATACAGCAGAGTTTTTGAAGAAAACCGAACCAGAACTCACAGAGACAACAGAAATGAAAGATGTTACCGAACATCCTCTTCTCTACTTTGGTTGATGACTGTCTGCTATCTGCTCCAACAGATAAATTTATGTCAATCTGAAATAAATTTATTTCATTATCAGGTGAGTTTGAAATTAATGAAAGATGATAGACTGTACATAATGCCAATGGCCAGTTACCTGGTTTCGTACTTCACATTCAACATCAGACATAAATCACCCAAGAAAGCAATTGATCCTTGCCAATACCAGATTTGAAAGAATTTGACAATATGGAATAAATTTCTGCTTATACCAGTATAAGTAGCGGCAAGAATTCAACATTTTTATATTAAACTTCTATCCAGATAGAAAGTAAGGTCAATTTAGCAAAATTTGGTTGTAGATATATGCTCTGCTTCTGACTTTTCTCCACCTGACAGAAAAGTATATTTTATTTGGGCTTATCAACCTTTCCAAAGACCTTGTCTCTAGGAAAATCAAAATAAAACACAGAGCTTTTTAAGAAAACCGTACCATAGCTGACACAAGTAACAGAAACAAAAAATGTTATTGCAAATCATCTTCTCTTCTTCAGTTGGTGACAATCTAGTGTCCACTCTGACACATAAATTTATGTTCCGCTTAGATGAACCAGCCCCTGTATCATTAATTATTTCATTATCATGTGGGTTTAAAATGAAGGATGAAAGACTATATAAAATGCCGATGCCAATCAACTGGTTTCATACTCCAATTTCAACATCATACTTAAATCATCCCAGAAAATATTGATACTTGCCAATACCAGATTTGAAGAATTTGATATGACAGGATATGTTTTTGCTTATGCTTGCACAAATAGCGGCTGATATTCAGCATTTTATCATATTAAACTTCTTTCTAGACAGAAAGTAAGTAAAAATCGTTAACTGTGGCAGAATCTTATTCAGCCAATTTGATTTATTGTTTTTGCACATTTCAAAGTTAAAGTTTGATTTGGAATACTGTGCAGTTGTAAGTGTTTTACACAGCCTGAAAATCTTTGGCGCCATTAATTGTATAACCTGATTAAAGAAAAGGGTGCCCGACAGATAACTGACAAACTTCCCAAAGAGCTTACAAAAGAAATTTGACTTTTTAGACAACGTAATGTGTATTAACATCTAAAATGTTTATAATAACAACTAATTAGAATGAAAGAAGAGAAATTACGAAGGCAAAATTATCTAAAGATTTAAACTGATGTCTTGATCTTAAATATTATATGCTTTTGGAATTAAATATAAAATTTTTATAAAGGAGTGAAAGAAGAATATCACCTGTACCTCACGGGTCTGCATCGCTCTTTTAAAATAGGACATTGCTGAATATCGAATTTCTTCAGTGTTGTCCTCTGAAGAAGCTGATCTGGTATTGCCTTCAACTTGGAGCACAGAAACAATCTCAAGGAAGCAAGACATGGCAAGATTGAAATATTTTCTTCTTCCTTCTCTTGAATCCGGCATTCCCATTCTTCTACAGCTCTGAATTGGAGAAATTTCAATTTAGGGAAGAGAACAAGTAATGTAGATGTGGCATTACTTTCTATTCCCCAAAATTCATTACCCAGTCTTTTCAAACTCCTCTTATATAACAGAAACATGTAATCAAGCGATGGCAATTTTCCTAAAGGAGGCAATTGCAAACAACTCTCTAAATCCGAGAGCATTAAATACCTCAATTTCGTTAAAGATATCATCCAGTTGGGGGGAAGCGTGAAGTCTCTGTAGTAATATATTCTTGATATTTCTAAATTTGGAGGTAATTTTAAGGCTTCAAGAACTGCTTCATTATCCTTAATTTATCCCCTCCCTTTCTCTATTCGTATCGG